>CM057455.1:1541969166-1543185000 GCA_016271365.2 Neoceratodus forsteri
TATGAGTGGCAAGATCTTCATAACTAACACATGGCTTCACCACTCTTGATATGGCTTGTATCACTCACTAGTGGGGATAAATGTGTTATTCCACTACCACTCATACATATATTATAGGGGTGCAGTAGCACCCATATAGTTAGGGTTAAGTAAGGTGTTCAATGTTAAACTCCAAACTTTGCACCTTAATAGCTTTGGCAGCATTTGATTAAATCAGCTGGAATTTTGTAAGTGTTGTCTAGGAGTTAAAACCTAAATCTGTAGAAAGTTTTGCGATGGCAGCTTGTATGGTTTCTGAGATCTACATATATCATTTTTCTTCAGATGTCTAATTTTGCTTCCTATACTTGATATGGGATTTTTTTGCTCTCACCTACAGCCTACATGGAATGGAACATTTTCCCCAAACTCTCATGGTACAGGCATGATGTCCTAAAGTAGTGCCTTTGAAAGGTTTTGTGAAATAATATTAAATGGTTCCAGAGTTATAAGGCTTTAAAATTTTGTGGTTTTCTGTTCTGAGCATGCTCAATAGGGTTATTGGGATAACGTTCTGATGCAGCACCAAAAATTCTGAGTCACAGGGCCATTTCTGGTTTCTCACCACTTGCTTCTCACAGCACAAACAAATGTTTTTGTGTGTGAAAGCCATCATCTTGTTTCTTTTGTCCTCGAAATAATAAGCATGGAAAATACATAAAAATGCCATCATTTTAAAAAACAAACTCCAGAACCTAGTTAAATGGGACCCGTTTAGCTAGATTCTGATGTTTGTTTCATATATTAATGGCCTGAAACACCTTTTCTAGGCACCCAAAAATCCTGGGTGCCCAGCTTAGCAAGAGGAGTCCTTGACCTGCGTTCTCTGTAGGAGAACAGCAGAACTTTAATGAGTTTTGCAGTTGCAGCTGTAACTAGTGCTGCAGGCTGCTCTGAGAGTAGTGAGCTGCCATTTTCCTGGTGTCCAGTGCAGCCTCCACCCTCCCATCATGGTCCTCTTATGTATGTAATGTTCCCTGATGCCTAGCCACTGATAAGCAGCAGGGAATTCCCAGCCTCCCCCTACAAAACAGGGTACTAAATGAGAAAAAGACCAAGGTAGAAAGGTCAGTGGGGAACAGGACAGGGGTAAATAGAGAAAGCAAAGTCAATGAGGACAGGGATATTGCTTCAAGAGGTAAAGCCATCAAAAAATGGAGAGCAATGAGTACCAATGCCCGTAGTCTAGGTAACAAGCTTCCTGAATTAGTGGCCTTGATGGAGGAGGAACATCTGGATATCATTTTTTTTTTTAGTTGTTGTTTAACTAGGTATAGCACACTAAGCTGAAAGCTTTTTTACAGGAACAACCTGGGAGCACAAGGAGGTTAATTGACTTGCTCGGGGTCACACAGTATGCAAGTGGAAGCTGTGGGATTCAAACCCAGGTCTGGCCTGCTGGATGTCACCAGATTTGCAGCTCAGAGCCTTAGACCACTGCACTATACTGCCTCCAATGGCAGTCACATGAACATGGTACACACAGAACCATGACTGGGATGTAAACATACCAGGATACACTATCTACAGGAGGGACAGGGAGCGTAAAAGAGGAGGAGGAGTAGCTCTCTACATAAGGGAAGGAATCAAAGCAACAGAACAAAAGGGTAAACAGGGAGGAGAGGAAGCACTGTGGGTCAATTTGGAGACAGGCAATGGCACCACAATCCACACAGGGGTTGTATACAGACCCACATCTCAGGGGGAGAAAATGGACAAGGAAATGATAGAAAGTATCCTTAGAATGGCATAAAAAGGGGAGATATTGCTGCTGGGGTATCTGAATATGCCAGATGTTAACTGGAATGCAGTTACAGCAGCCACTTCTAAGAATGGGGTTATTCTAGATGCCCTACAGGGGGCATGCCTTAGACAACTTGCATTGGAACCCACTCGAGAGGGAGCAATCTTAGACCTGGTACTCTCAAATTGAGATGGAGAGAGGATCACAGATGTAGAAGTGGGTAGCCATCTGGGAACTAGTGACCATAAAACAGTATGGTTCACAATAAACACAGCAGTAGAGTCAAGCCATACAAAGGCAAAGATACTGGACTTTAGGAGGGCTGACTTTGCCAAAATTGGTGAGTGCCTAAGGAATGTACTAGCAAATGGGCAGGAAGGAGGGGTGGAAGAACAATGAGGAATAATCAAAACTGCCATCACAGAGGCAACAAGCCTTTGTGTGAAGTAGATAAACAAAACAAAACTATGCAAGAAACCACTATGGTTCTCAAAGGAGGTGGCAGGGATGGTTTGAGAGAAAAATAAAGCATTCAGGAAGTACAAGGAATCACAGAAGGAGCAGGACAGAGAATTGTATCAGTTAAAGCAAAAGGAAGCTGGGAAGGCAGTCAGAACAGCAAAGGCCCAAACCGAGGAAAAGATAGCTAACTCAGTTAAGAAGGGAGATAAAACCTTTTGTAGGTACATCAGGGAGTGAAGGAAGACCAAGGGAGGGATAGTGAGGCCTAATAAAGGGGAGAGGGGGGTGGGCAGAGGGTGACCGTGAAAAGGCAGAGATACTAAACAAATATTTTTGTTCAGTATTCACAAATGAAGAGGGGGGGTGCCTAAACCAAACAGTAGAAACACTCTGGATACAGGAGTTCATACCAGCCCATTCACTGAAGAAAGGGTTCTGAAAGAACTCTTAAAACTGAAGGTTGACAAAGCTATGGGGCCTGATGGGATTCAACCCAGAATTCTAAAAGAACTAAGGGTAGAACTAGTGACACCACTGACTACCCTCTTTAACAAATCATGGGAGGATGGGGTGGTACCTGAGGACTGGAGGAGGGCAGATGTTATTCTACTTCACAAAAGTGGGAGCAGGGCAGAAGCAGGAAACTACAGACCTGTTAGTTTAACTTCAGTGATAGGGAACATGATGAAATCACTTCTGAAGAAAAGAATTGTTGAGTACCTAGAGGCCAGAGGGGCACAGGACTCAAGGCAGCATGGATTCACAGCAGGAAGGTCATGTCAGATGAATCTAATAGATTTCTTTGACTGGGTGACCAAAGTAGTAGATCAGGGAGGGGCTGCGGACATGGCCTACCTTGATTTTAGCAAGGCATTTGACACAGCCCCACACAAACGATTAATATACAAGTTAGCCAGACTGGGAGTGGGTCCCAATATGGTAGCATTGGTAAAGAATTGGCTGGAGAACAGAACACAGAGGGTAATAGTAAACTGAGTCCACTCTGAAGAATGGGGGGTTACTTGTGGGGTTCTGCAGGGTTCAGTACTGGGACCAGTCCTCTTCAATGTCTTTATAAGCGACATTGCAGAGGGACTGGAAGGAAAAGTATGTCTCTTTGCAGATGACACAAAGATCTGCAACAGAGTTGATACACAAGGTGGGGTGGAAAGGATGAGAAGGGACTTGGCAAGGTTGGAGGAATGGTCAAATGTATGGCAGCTTAGATTCAATGCTAAGAAGTGCAAAGTAATGCACCTGGGAAACAAAAACCCAGAGAAAGAGTACACAATGGGGGGTGAGATACTGACAACAACAAAAATGGAAAGGGACCGGGGGTAGTCATATTAGATGACCTAATGGTGGGCAAGAAATGTGAGAGGGCTGGGGGGATACTGGGATGCATAGGGAGAGGCATCACCAGTAGAAAACAGGAAGTTGTTATCCCTCTGTACAGACAGCTGGTGAGACCCCATCTGGAGTACTGCGTGCAGTTCTGGAGACCCAGTCTCCACAAAGACATAAACAGGATGGAGGCAGTCCAGAGGAGGGCAACTAAAATGTTGCAGGGTCTGCACAAGAATATATTTGAAGAGAGACTTAAGGAGCTTAATATGCATAGCCTTGAGGAAAGGAGGGAGAGGAGGGACATGATAGAAAATTTCAAGTACCTCAAGGGAATCAACAAAGTCCAAGAGGGTAGCATCTTTCAGAAAAAGAGGTGTGCAAGAACAAGGGGGCACAATTTGAAGATGGGGGGGGGCAGGTCAGAGGTAATGTAAGGAAGTATTTTTTCACAGAGAGGGTTGTGGAGTCAAAAACAGTGGTGCAATTCAAGAATGCATGGGACAGTCATGAGGCAATTCTAGGGGGTGGGGGTAGGAAGAAGTAGGCTGTTGTTAACTAGGATCTGCAGCTTATCCATTAGGTAGGGAAATAAGCAGACTGTGTGGGCCAAGCGGTCCTTATCTGCCGTCATATTCTATGTTTCTATGTTTCTAGTGGAGCCCCCCCCCCACTGATCACCACCCCCTTACTTACACTATGTTTTCTTGGTGTCTAGTGGCACCCCACCCTCCGATTGCCATCCCCTTATTTAATATAATGTTTTCCCGGTGTCTAGTGGTGCCCTATGACCTTCCAATAGCCATCCCCTTATATATACTATGTTTCCTTGGTGTCTAGTGGTACCCCCTCACCCTCCGATCACTGTCCCCTTATTTAACATAATGTTTTCCTGGTGTCTAGTGGTGCCCCCACCCTCTGATCACCATCTCCTTATGTATTATAATGCTCCTCTGGTGTGTAGTGGTGCCCCCGCACTCTCCAATCACTTTCCCCATATCTATTATAATGTTTCCCTGGTGTCTAGTGGCATCCCCACCCTCTGATCACCAATCGCCTTAGTATTATAATGTTTCTCTTGTGTCTAGTGGTGTGCCCCACCCTCCAATTGCCAACCCATATTATATGTTGTTTTTCTGGTGTCTAGTGGCACTCCCTAACCTCCAATCACTGTCCGGGAAATGTCAGCTATAATAAAGAAAACCATCCCTCAATGTTTTTTTTTTTTTAAGACTGCACAAGGAAAACGGTCCTTTGCCAATCTGACCCCACAACCCCGACCTCCCACTCAGCACTAACCACCTGACACCCCCACTACACCTCTCCAGACACCCTCACTCACCTGAACAGGTCCCACAGCACATATCCACTCTCCGATCGAAGACATGTATTGCTGGGGACTGTAATAGGTAAGTGCAGTTCAATGTATTTCAATGAAGTTTTGAACTCTGATGTATAACTTTGCCATTTTTGTATATTTTCACCCTGAATTTTCAACATGGCCTTTTAAGGAGCCCACCTCATGACCAGTTGTACTAGAATTCATGTTAATCAGGGCCAAAAGGTAATTTTGTGGTTGTTTGATGAAATCACCTTTTGGGTGGGATTTGAAGATTTTCACTGCCATTGTTCATGAGGTGGGGTCACAAGTAAACTCGTTGAAAATCTGAGATAAATGGCAACAAAAAGCTGTGAGTGCAATGCTGAAATTTGGCTTTGCTCCTTCACAACTTTAGTAATTTTAACTATTTTGACCTCAGATTTTCAACATAGCCATTTTTTCACACCACCTCATGAATGTGAAAGCTGTCATTTTTCAAATCTTGGCCAAAAAGTGTTTTTGCAACTGAGGCATGGAATGACGTTTTGGTGGCACTGAATCACATTTCAGTGAGGATATGAAAATGTTCACCTTCTGTATGGGGTTCATGAGGTGGGGTAACAAAAATGCTATGCTGACATTTTAATGGACAAATACAATAAACTGCCCATGTTATGACTGAATGTTTCAGTATCTCAACGTTCACTCATAACTTCATTAATTTTCAGTATTTTGACTCTAAAATTTCAACATAGCCATTTTTCCACACCACCTCATAAAAGTGACAGGTGTTACTTTTTAACTCCTGGATGAGAGGTCTTTCTGTAGTTCTGGTGTGAAATGACAATTCGGCCAATATACTAGAAATGCTACATGTCATGTTTATAAGGGCAGTCATAAAATGGCTATCTTGAAGATTTGGGGTCAAAATAAAAAAAAAATAAAGAATGAATGTGTAAAGAGTGAATGTATAGACTGAATGTGCCATGCCCTGCATTTCTGTAGGTAGACAGATTCTTCCCATGTTGCACAGATAAAAGGGCCCTGCACATCTACACATGTTCACGTGGAATCAGGATATGATTCCACTAGCTCAAAAAGAAAGGAAATTCTTTTCAAAAAACTTTGTTAATGCAGCAGTTAGGGTAACTTAATGCCAAAAAAGTAGGGAAATGTGGCGTTCGGGTTTAACCCTAACTCCCTTCCCCCTAAGCAGCAAGAGGAAAAAAATCATTATGGTTTTGGCTGTCTTGAGTCTTGGCAAATCAGGGGTGGGGTCTTCCTTGGGGTTTTCAAACCTAACGTTCACCCCATTCTGTGAGCAAATAAGGTCAAATATGATCTGTTTTCTTCAGGCAGGGCCCACAGGTTGTTAGCAATGTGTGGGGAGACACAGTTCTGTACGTTTAAATACTATATCAGAATCAGTAGAGCGTTAGTGTTGAAAACACCAAGGAAGACCACACCCCAGATTTGCCAAGACTCAGTTCAGCCAAAACTGTAATTTTTTTTCCCTTTTGCTGCTTGGGGGGCATGGGGAATTAGGGTTCTACCCTAGCACCACATTTCCCTGCTTTTGTGGTGTTAAGTTACCCTAACAGGTGCACTAACAACATTTTTTGCAAAGAATATTCTGTAGAGGACAATGAATTTGCAGTCCTTGGAAATCACGATTGGAGCTCTACAAACATATTCACAGCACATTTAATTAGGGCATGCACTATGGCACACCAGCTAGAACTGCCAATTAGTAATGTGACACATCCAATTAATAAAAAAAAAAATAAAAGCTAGTAATTACGTGTTTGATGTCTGTTTGCTGTGCATACTGAGCTACTGACCACTCAACATGTCCTTGCTGTCATGGTTAAAACCTAAGCCAGAGAAGCCAGAGAACACAGGAAAGCAGGGGTACACGCTTGGTGTGTCTGATATAGATGCAGAGTGTCTTGCACATACATTAGGTGTTACTGCACCAGTGGCTTCTGCAGTAGCCCAGGAACTTGCTTATAACCCCTCCTTCTGCCAAGAAGAGATGTCCAGAGAGCTATCAACATTATACTTCGGAAATATGCTTTGAATTTGGCAGGTATGTGGCTCACAATGGTGTTATGGCTGCTGTTTGTTTTTATCAATTAAAAATGAAAACAAAAACAATAAATGAGAGCACCAACTGGAAATTTGTAAAAGGACTACCTTGATTGGCTGAAAAGCACTGCTAACCCTGCACACCTTACTGCTGAGTTCTCTCGAAAACCCAGAGGTAGACCTTTGCTGCTCATGTCAGACATCACGGAGCAGCTGAAGACAATTGTTGGAACGCTGTGCTGCAAGTATGTGGTGGTAAATGCACCTGTTGTTTTAGCCATTGCCCAGGGAATTGTAAAAACCAGTGCCCCACACCTCCTAAAAGAAAATGGAGGTACAACAGAGCTGAGCAGGAAGTGGGCTTGGAAATTTTTTAATCGGATGGGGTACAGTAAACGAAAAGAAACCAAAACGGTTCATAAAACCCCCACCGATTTTGTTACCTTGAAAGCTTCATTTTTAAATAGAATTGTGAAATGTGTAGCCCAGGAGCTTATCCCACCCAAGCTTGTCATGAATATAGACGAAACCGATGTCAGCATGTTACCAGTGTCCGAGTGGACCATGGCTGCCACCGGTTCTCAGCGAGTCTTGATAGCTAGACTAGGAGACAAGTGTCGGGCCTCCATGTTACTGGTATGTACACTTTTTCATGACTTTCTGCCCCCTTAGGTCGTTTATAAGGGGAAAACAGTAGTTTGTCATCCTGCACACAGATTTCCTGCCAGTTGGTCAATCATTCATTCTACAAATCACTGGGCAAATGAGTATACAATGCTGATGTACATCAATGATGTGATAATCCCCTACTTTTCTTCCATCAAAACAATGCTGGATCTACCATCAAAATAAAAAGCCCTGCTACTGATGGACTTGTTCAGGGCACACACAACAACCTCCGTGGTTAATCTTCTAGAGCAAGCCAACATTGTGCCAATCTTTATCCCTGCCTCCTGCACTGATCTGTTACAGCCTCTTGACATTACCTTAAACAAAATGTTCAAAGAGAGCTTGAGACGCTCTTTCACTAATTGGTATGCAGAGTTGGTGGCAGAAAACATTGTTAAAGGCATTCAGGAGTTTAAAATAGACATTAAACTACACCACCTCAAAGAAAGACATTCAACCTGGCTCAAGCAAAACTTTGTTGAGTTCTGTGGCAGGCGTGCTGATTGCATTCATGGCTTTGCTGAAGCTGGCATTCAGGATGAACACACTAACTACTTATTGTGGCTAAGTTCAAGATTCATACATACAAATTTGTCTAATACCTGTTTTAGTAAGGTTTAATTGATAGAGTCCCCCTTATTATAGGCTGAATGGTGTGCAGCAGGAGCATTGGGAGACACTGTGATGTCAGACACCAAAAAGGAGGCCCACGTGGTCGGGAATGTGGAAGGAGAATACACCGCTGACAATTCTGAGAAGTCTGAATAAAATGAGACTGATACAGTTCAATAGTTGACTTGCTTTTTAGTTGTTTTCTTCTTTTTACTGCTGGATTACCACAAATAAAGGTGTGTCTGCATCACAGATTACATTTTTTCATTCTTTACTTGCGACTTGAGTACTGACCACTGCACGTCGAAACATGATGCCGAGAGGGGAGAGATGGCCAAGGGACTTGTAACAGGTAACAGATTCAGTACATGTTATACACTAAGTGTTATCAATGCATATTACACAAAAAGACATTTAGTGTAGTGTAGTGTTGTGTACTCCACTGTTAGGTCCTACCTGGCCAGTTTTGTTAGCAGCATGCCAGTACATCGGACAACATAAAACTGTCTTACAATTTTCACTGGCATTTTATTTTTTCTGACTGCTGACAGTAATGAGTATAGTGAAAATAAAGTGCCAGTGAAAATTTTGTACTCTACAGTGTATATATATATATATAAGAGAGAGAGAGAGAGAGAGAATAAATGATTGGCACGTTGTTATACAACAAAATACACCCATCGTGGGGGGGTTAATCAGATAATAAGGCCATATTCTGAAGTGCGACTGCCTTTATTATATGACCAGCCCCCAAGATAGATATATTTATGAGTTTACTGGACCTATCCATCATTTGTTTCATTTAATATAGCACATTAAGATGGAGAATTTTACCTTAGCATCACATATCCATTCTTTCTGGGGTTGCTTTTATTGTGTTTTGTCCTCATCTTTCTATAGTGTAATGGTAATTTTCTTTTTGGCCAGACTTTTGGTCCTAGTGTTTTTCCATAGTGTTGCATCCCTCTATATAAGAGAGCATGTCTATGGTAGTCTGTACTTTTATATATTATTAGCATCATGGTGTGCAGCTTGAGTTTGTGGTCTGCAGTGGTGTTTTCAATTGGGAGCAGTGTCTGTGGTTGGGAGTGGCATGTTCTGTTGTGAGCTGCTGGGCTCTATAATCAGGAGTGGCATGTGACATCACAGGTGGTTGGATTCTGTGGTTGAGAGTGGAATGTGAGCAGTAGGGAGGGATGCACATCGATGATTGCTATTGATGAACCAAGGCCCATATGACCCTACTTGAGGCAGCAGACCCACAGGGAATGGCTCCATGTTTGTGGCATGCTTCGCACAGGGTTTTGCAGGCCTTATGTTAAGTGGAAAACCCTTTGGGCAGGTTTGAAAGTTGCCATATGGGTGGTCATGTGGGGGAATGGTAACTAACCCATCACAAATATTTTGGCTAAAAATGTAAAAGTTATAAGTGATAGAAAAAAACAATGAAAAAAATCACATCACATGTGCAGCTATTTTTTTTGGGGGGGGGGCACAGTCTCCTGAGGGGGCTCAATAGCCCATGGCTATTTCAGTGTTAACATATGTTTTCCCTCAGTTGAAGGGCAGGGTGGTTACCACACCAACTCCATGACTACCCAACTGCAGTTTTGAATTTGTCCCCCTAACTACTGTAGGTGTTTAAGGAAAACAAATTCAATACCCTGTGATGCAGTGTTTTTTTTTCTGGGGAGGGGTAGTTTTTTGGGCCATGTTGTGCAGGACTCTAGGCACACAAGAGCAGAAGACAGTGATTGGCTGAGGTGGACAGGGGGTTGTGCTTGTCATCCACTATGAAACCCTTTCAAAAGTATGTTCGGGGGGGGCAATAGTTGGGAGGAAGGTGGCATGGTTGACAGAAGGTGAATGGTGTGGTTAATTTGAAGTAATGTGCTTTTTGAAGGGAGGAAGGTTAGGTAGTCACAGCACAGAGGGCAGAGGAGGAGACTTAAGTATGTTTTAAAGTCCAGCACTGAGAGTGGGATCCCGGGGTCAGGAGATCCAACACCAGGATGGGGCATAGTCAGTGTTGGAATTAGGGTGGAAAGGGTAGCAAGCTATCAGGGTTGAAATCAAATAGAAACAATTACATTCTCACACAAACGACTGATTTAAAAGTTATAACTAGTAAACTGATATTGTATAAATTGATTACACAATAATTTAATTTATTTATTAATTTTGTTAACTGGGTAGGCCCACTGATACACAGGAGTCCCTTTTTCAGGGGCAACCCCAAATAAATAACATATAACAATCAGACATTGCTAGTCAAAATACTTGATCAGAGAAAAATACGTATAGCAACACATGGAGCAACAGTACCTGACAAACATATTAATAACAATCTTTGATTACACAAGGCAGGGTAAACAGATCAGAACTGGATATGAACATAATCCAGACTGAGCAAACTGGGTCTGTTATAATAATCCAAGAAAGAGTCAGTTATTACAGTAGCAAAGGCTACGTTCCAGCAGATCAACTTTGAGTCCTTTCTTAAATCCACCAAATGAGGAACAATCTTATAGTATAGAAGACAGAGATTTCTAGAGGTAAGGTGCTGAGGATGCAAAGAACCTCTTTCCCACACATGATCTAACTCTGGGCACCTCTAATAAGGTATTGCTGGAGGAATGCAGGACCCTCCTTGAGGATTTAATTGTAAGGATGTCACACAGACTAAGGGAAGGGGAGGGACATTTGACAAGTTTAAAAGCCAAGCAGAGGAGAGGTACTCTAAGTGGCCCTCCAAGGAAAACTGATTTAGTAAGTGCAATGCATCACAACAGTATTCCCTGGGTGGGGCTCTGGAAGCAAAATGTCCAATTTTATTGTATAGTATTCTAAGCTTGTTGAACTGTAAGATGGGAGTGCTGTATTGCAGAAGGGGAAGTACAGTAAATGACTGTTTACAATGACTAGTCATGAGTCCCTAGTAGGAAATTGCCAAGTTAGTAGAGCAAAGCAATTTTTTGGTGAAGGTTCTTGGTGACATAGCCAATATGGGTTCTAAATGAGAGATCCTTGTCCAGGTAAACCCAAGGTATTTGGTGAACTCCACCACCTCTATGGGATCTCCTGAGGAAGTATAGAGAGGAATTAAGTGTTTTCTATCCAGATCCAAATTTGTAGGGCTAAAAAGGTTTGCCTTAGTCTTTTTTGCATTGAGGACCAGTTTGTTGTCCACACACAATGTTTTCCAGTTTTAAGAGGTCTGTGCCTGGAGACAGTTGGGATCACTGGAACATCTATACAGGACAACATCATCAGCATAAAGCAGTAGGTTAGCCCATCCCCAGTTCCTTGGCATATCATTGACAAATGATGAAAATAACAGTGGGCTCAATATGGAGCCCTGAGGGACACTGTCAGAGAAAGGTTTTCTCAAAGAAAGTGAGCCCTTCCACCTTACCAACTGAGACCTACCAGTCAGGTAATGGGAGAACCATGGGATGGAGTGTTCATTAAGACTGAACAACTTTAGTTTTGTTAGCAGAAGACTATGATTAACCAAGTCAAAGGCTTTTGTGTGGTCTATAAGCACTGCACTAGTTAGCAGCCCTTTGTTCATGGTATCAAAGATATCTGAGGTCAGTTTAACAAGGGCAGTGTTGGTTCCATGGTGCTTCCAGAAGCCATGCTGCCCATCTGTCAACAGCTACTTCTGCTCTAGGCAGTGAAGAACCTGGTTATAGATGAGTCTTTCCTGGACTTTGGCAAGGGATTTTGAGAAAAGATAATCGATGGTAATGCTCCACAGGTTATTTGGAACCTCCCTTGCTCACTGGCACCACTACCGCAATTTTGCAGCATTCTGGAAGTCTCCCTTAAAGGAGGGACTTATTAATGAGCATGGCAATAATAAGAAGTTGATCATCACTTGTAAGGGGTAGGAGTTTCATAATGCATTTGGGACCCTGCTAGTTATAAGTTATGGTCTTTCCCCCTCACACTTCAAGATAAACTGCATGGGCTTGATTTTAGAAGCTGCAGTTAGATCGATGCATGCTGTGCCAAATCACCACCGGCTGCAGACCCTGGGGCATGAGAGACCCTGATCCTGATTTTAGAAAACTCAGGGTCCAGGCACCAAACTCCCAGGTTTGTAGCAAACTGACAGCTGTGCCAGTGAAACGGTACACTAGAGGGGCATGCTACAAGCCATGGGACAGGCTTGCAGCAGCAGTGGCCAGTGATAGTGGCCAGTGATGGTGACCTTCCAGCTGGTCACATTGATGGCTGGTGGATCATCCAGGGCATGCCATGGCTTGTGGGGGGTGAGTCAAGCTGGGGAGAGGGAGGTGACTGTTGCCCCTGACTTAACAAAAAATGAAGGGACAGTTTGGGTTCATATGGGGGTGAATGCACTAGTGCCACCATGGGGGTGAAGGTTGTGGACTCTGACCAGCCACAGACTGCCAGCCATTCCAGCCATGGTCTAGCAGGTGTCAGGGTCTGTAGGGTGCCTTCCCCTGGAGACACAGGGTCATCCCCACCCAGTGAGGACTCCAGAATTGGTACAGGGCTGGTTAGGCCAGCTCTGGGCTGGTCTAATGGCAGGGTCTATGCACCCATTGGGGGGACTTCCAAAATTCCAAATGAGGGGATATGGCAGCCCTGCCATGGTGCAACCCCCTACCACCATGGTGCAGCCATGTGGCAGGCACAAGGATGGTGCAGGGTGGTCTGGCGCAGAGGGCCCTGGGGCTCCCATAAGCCTTCTTGCAAAATACCATCTGCCACAAAGTCTGACACAAGGTGCCCCTTGCATCACTTTCTTCTGACCCAAGACTCTTGCATCACTTTCTTTTGACAAAAGGCCCTTGCGTCACTCGTGGACCCTTGAAAATCCAGCACCATATGTTTATTCAGACCATTTCACACATAGATAGATAGATAGATAGATAGATAGATAGATAGATAGATAGATTGCAGAGATTTATTTAACTCTAAAAATTGATTAGCGTTTTGCTCATAAAAGTATTAAATCTTTGTGAAAATGCATAGCTCTTGCCTCACTGTGTTTAACAAACACAGCACTTCTAGAAAATCTATATAAATATTTTCTGTATAGTTAGTATAGTCCCAAGAAAAAAACTGCTAATCAATTATTTAAAACCCTGGATTGATTCACTGACTGATTTATTGATTGATTGATTGATTTTAGGGCTGTGAAATACAAATACTGTTTGACACTAATGCACATAAGTAGTGTAGTTTTTACAAATGAAAATATCTCTCCTCAGTATCAGTATCTGTATTTTGTTAGACCAAATAAGCAAGTGATGAGACCCAACATGGTGTGGGATGTTAGGGGATACCAACATCCCTTGGGTGTAGTGAGGCCTGATGGCGCAAACCATGGAAGTGTGGGTATCCTCCAATAACTCACACCCTGAAGAGTCATACTGCACATAGAAAATGGGCTTTTGCAGTAACAAAATAAAAAAAGCATTTTAAAACATTGAAAGAAAAAGTTTTATATGTAAAACCGTCCTTATGCAGGAACAGTGCTGTCATTTTTAAAGGGCTCTGCTGACTGATAAACAGGTGGCTTTGAAATGCTTTCAGCCAATCAGGTTTCAAGACTAGACCGTCATCGAGTCTGGTTTAACACACATAAGACCACTTGTTTTCCTAACATGAATGCATGTTTACATGCTATCGCTCAAATTCTGTGCCATCATTAACAAAAAGAACATTTTTAGATTATAAAAAAATATATATTTTTAGTAAACATGAACTTGAATGTTTGAATGATCACTCAACGCTGCACTGGCAGTGCCCTAACTTCAGCACCCTATTCCAAAGTATTGGTGTGTCGTTTTGTGGCCTAGACCAACACTACCAAAGTTAGGCCAACACCAATGCTGTAAAGGGTGACCATCCAAACCCAATGAGTATGCCATTATGGCATAAGGGAAGGGTGTCAGCGACAATCCAATTTTCACAACAAGGGTACTGGAGAATTTAAATGCACTGATGGTGGACAAGTCTATGCACCCAGGCAGGCTGTACCTCCATGTACTGAAGGAAATGTGGTGGGTCCTTGCTGCACCATTGGCTGAACTCTTCAACAGCTCACTGGAGAAAGAGATGGTACCCCAGGATTGAAGAACAGACAATGTAGTTCCCCTGTACAAAAGCATGAGTAGGGATGAACCAAGGAACTACAAACCTGTGAGTCTGATGTCTATAGTGGGTAAACTTTGAGAGACAGTAATGAACAAGAGGCTGGTAAGTTTCCTGGCATCAAATGAACTTTAGGACAAGAGATAATATGGGTAAATGGGGAGGGAAGAGCAGCTGTGTCAAAAAACCTGATTGATTTTTTTGACTGGTTGATGACAATAGTGGAAAAGAGGCAGGCAGTAGACATTCTGTACCTTGATTTCAGCAAAGCCTTCAGCTCTGTCCCACATGAATGGTTGGTAAAAAAGATGCATGTCCTGAGGTTGGGGGACATGTTCACAAGATGATTGGAAAACTGGCTGAGTGGCAGAAACCAGAGGGTGGTAATTAATGGAGAAGAATTGGAGGTCAGGGGGTCATTAGTGGTGTGCTACAGGGATCAGTCTCAGAACCAATCCTCTTCAACACCTTGATCTGTAATATCAGGGTAGGGATACACAGTTCTCTTCAGCACCTTCATTTGCAATATCCAGGTAGGGATACAAGGGAAAAATAAGCCTCTTCGCAGATGGTATTAAGAACTGCGGCCAAGTGGATAGTGAGGATGGGGTCAGAATTATGAAGGAGACCCTGGGAAGCTTAGAAGTGGTCAAAGGTATGGCAGCTAAAAGTTAATGCCAAGAAGTGAAATGCATCTAGTGGTAAAAATTCTGAGAACCGAATAAATAATGGGGGAGGTAGTAGTGGAAATCATTACAGAGGAGCAGGGTGTAGGATAACGATTTTGGTCAGTCTGAAGACAACTGTACAATGCAACAGGGCAGTAGGTTGGACAAATAGGATGCTGGGGTACACAGAAAGAAGAATCAGCAGCCAAGGAATGGAGGCAATTCTGCCACTCTGTAGGTCATTGATTCACCCTCAGCTGGAGTATTGTGTGCAGTTTTGATTCATTACTTCTACAGCATCTAGGTCTTGGAATTCTCTTCCTTAATAGCTGGTGGATATCTCTTTGTTTAACTCCTTCAAAAATGAGTTGGACAAGTACCTACTGTCCAAGTCTCAGAAATGATGATCTGCCTACTAGGAGTGGGGGGCAGTCATGATGGGCCTATGGCCTTCTGTCTGTTTTAAACTGAGTAAACTAGGATAAATAGAACTGTGCAGACATGATGGGCTATTGGACCATGACTGCATGCAACTTGCATGTTTCTATGTTCTATGAACACCACACTACAGATTCACCATGGTTCAGGGGACTATTTACCACAATGTCACATTTCCCTACTTGTGTTACAGTATTTACTATTTGCTTTGTGATCAAACCCTTTTTAATGTATTAGCATAGTTTTGCACTTTCTCTCTCTCTCTCTATGTGTATATATATATATATATATATATATATATATATATATATATATATATATATATATATATATATATATATATATGCTAATATTTTTCTTCACCAGCAAAGATGTGACAAAGTCACAAACTTTACCTATCATGATGATCTTGTGAAGTTATCCCACTATGACAAACTGGGACATATTGTACTTCACAAAACTATACAAATGGCTTCACTAAAACATCTAGCTCATGTCCATGATAGGTGAGTATCTGACCAGTTCACTGGGTATGTGAAAGTCTAAATATTCTTCCTGACTGTACTTTCAAGGTTCATAGAGTGGCTGTGATTGGAAATGAAATTAGCTGAGGTTAGGGGAAGTGTTCATATTTCTTCTGGCAGGATGATGTACAGAAGGTACAGCAACCCAAAGGTGTAATCCACCACTGTTTCCAAAAAGTACGCCTGTTTAACATGAAAGGAGGATGACAGGCTTGCAGTAATTGAAGTTAGGTGCACTGGCGTAAGGAATGTGGCAGAAGGAGAAGGAGGTTTGGGTGATTAAAGCTAGGCAAGTTTGAGTAAATCTATTTAAATGATTTATTTGTTTACAAAAATTTCATTTATTGCTTATAAATTTAGTTATACTGTATTTTTGTTACAATACTGAGATGGTGAAGAAGAAGGTTTAGAATTACTGAAGCTAGGGCTCTGAAGAAGAGGAGGTTAAAGTGCAGAGTAGCTGAAGCAGCCAAAGGCAAGTACAGTATTTTATGATAGAGTAACTGCTGAGTGTGACCATGCATGTGAAAGGGAAGGAGTATGAAACAGTACCCCAGAGCTCAGGCACAGCCCAGGTTAAGAATTATGTAAATTATGTAATGCAGCTTATTGGTAAGTGAGCAGTGAAGCATGGTCACCTAAAGGCAAACAGTGTTGTGACAATTGCTAAGCGTGTCAGTGCACATCAAAGGATTGAAGTGTGAAACAGTATTTTGAACATGAACACAGCCTGGGAAATGAATTATGATGATAAAACTTTATGCAATTAAACTGTAATGAAAAAACTGTATCTCATCTATGACATTTTTGTAACATTAGATTTATATAATTGTTATAATGTTTAATATTGATAGTAAATCATGTATGAAAGACATAAAAATGTGATACTTTTCCTTGCCAATCAGTGCTGTTTTATCAGGATAACATTAATTATATAATATTTTGTATTTTATGAGGCTCTGCTTCTATTTTATTCTACAGCTAGAGGTGAAATCTTGGACTGCAGCAAGAAGAACAAAAGTGAAAGCATATGCCAAGAATGTTTTTATTATTACTTATCTTTCGTTATTTATTTCTTTCATTAATTGTGACTATGTTACAGATAGTGAAAGTAAGTATGAGTAACACATGACACAAGGCTGAATACTTCAGCTAGTAATAATAGACTAAAACTAGGACTCTAGTTCTGTTTTGTTAATTAACATATTAAGAGGGATGGTTGGGGCATCCACATTGTGCCAATACGGGAGGAATTCTTAGATCAATGCAAGATAAACAAAAGTGAAAGAAGTTCCTTCCATTTTTTTTATTTGTTTTATTATTTTTTATATTGATTTATTATTTGTAAGATTGAAGTGATAGTGTGACTCCTTGTCGACCCTACACTGAGCTTTCAGTTTTAAAATAATTAAGTTCCAAGCCTTAATGGTTTCAATGTTGGCCTTTTTCAAAGAAATTATCTTTGGAAACGGCTATTAGGGCTATCTTTGGGACTGTTAGGACTATGAACTTATTTTATTTTAATGACAGCTTACAGTCCAATTGATATGAACACTGCAGGTCCTGTCAGTACATTTGTAATGCACTGTTATACAGATATACTGATATATTGAATTGATACACTAAAAATGCATTTCCACTATGCTGTCAGAAGTAAGTTATTTCAGTATTTCTATATAATGCCAACATATATGCATGATATTGCCGTACTAATAACAAACTTCCACTGCATTAACTGAAAGATGTTTAAAAAACAAACATTTTTAGGACACTTTTTAAACATTTTCAGATTTGTAGTTATACACAAGCAAAATGATTAACAATGAATTTTTTCTCCTATAAAGGTTTTCCTCCCTCCATTTCCATCCCTCAGGGATTAGTGTTCTTCATTGTCCTCCCTTTTCCCCCTCCCCAGGACGCATCTAGAAATGAGATGTTACCAGCTCAGTATTGTATGTTTTTCCTGGTGAAAGTTTTGAAATAAATAACCAAATAAACAAACCCTGATCCCGAGGGTGTACCCCAAGACGTCTGGAACCTCTGGCTCCCCAGGACACCAGTAGTCCATTGGTTACTACCAAGGCTTCCACTCTGTGGCAAGGACTTCAGAGGGAGGCCTGCCTTCCCCTTGAGGCTGTCCAGCTCCTGTGGCATGACATTTGGAGCAAAGATATGCAGACTTGTAATGTTTCTCCTAGGAATTTTGGCTCGGTACTGATTTGGCCTATTGGATGTTTGCTCTAATGTGGTGGTTATGATTATGAGGTAGCCTAATTTATTGCACGACCACCTTCTAACATGCTTACCATCCCACTGCCGGTGGGTGTCAGGGTTGTTTTTGCCAGTTGTTGTGTTATGGAAAATGTCATTAGGCTGAATGGCTGCAGCAAGGTGTCACTGGGATGGGTGTCCTTGTATCAATTGTTGTGGATCCATCTGGCTCCAGTTCCAGCAAGCACTAGGATCCATGGGAGTTCCCATGGCTTTAAGCTTTCATTTAAATAGAAGTGGGGATTTTCTTTCTTTACATTGGTCCCCTTCCACCTCCCCTAATATGAGCTTAGCTTCTAGGCCTCAGTTAAACACAGCTAACCCTGTGGCAGAAATAAGCTCTCTGGCCATGCTGCAGGACTCGGTGTGGTGCCAACACTCGCCACTGACCATCCCCAGCCAAGGATGTGCAGTGTAGCACAGCAGCTGCCTCAGCCTGATCTGCCTTCTGACACTGCTACAAAAGCTTACTCCCAAACCCGGGTCACTTGTATGATAGCATGGCATGCTACCACTGAGCCATTGGAATGGCCTTAATGGAATCACTTTTTTTTTTGCTTTATACAAGTATTTATGTTCTCCTTTTGGTGGGCCACAGCTGTCTTGTTAGCCAACCCTACTAGATTCCAGGGTCATTTAGGATCTTGTGATGCCTTGCATGTCCCGGCAGATCACTGGAGGCTTCATCCTGCTGTGGCCCCAACTGTGTTTCCTGGTTTTCTCCCCATTTTTACCCAGGACCCAAGACAGAGAGGTGCATCATGTGGAAGCGTGCATGTGCCCTCTTGCCCTGGTAATGGTCCTATCCTCCCACTCCATTGGCCTAGTGCCCCTGCTCCCTCAGCTTGTACTGCCCCTGGCCTCCACCTTGAGGCACCCAAAAGCTGAGGGAAGCTCAGATCCCTCCCCATGAGGAAAGTTGCCTGATGGCAGCTCAATGCTGCACTGCATCCTTCCCCTGTGCCAGCCTCCGAAGGCCCATGCTCATTCCTGAACACAGGTTGCCAGCATGGTGAGAGGTAAGGCATCCAGTGCCTCAACCCTCTGTGCCACCGAGACAGCCTTAATAGAATCATTTTGATATAAAAATGCACTCTCAATGTGGTCTAATTGTGGTTCATAAACTCTTCATGTTCAGTGTACTAAACCCACAAAATTGTACTGAAAGCAAAGACTGAAGTAGATAAAGATTACAGCTATAGTATGCCAGAGCTTCAAATCTAAAAGTGATCTCTTAGTTGAATTTATTAATTGGTCAAATGTAATTTTCTTTTTACTTTACATGAGATACAGTAGCTGCCTGATATATCAGCTATGCCCTTATAGTTTGAAATACAGTTCCAATAAGATTGATTTAATTACATCATTCTGAGAATGGCATACAAGAAGAATGAAGTAAATTTTTATAATATAACTAACAAATGTCTCAAATTTGTGTCTCTTGAGATTACATAAGCACTATTTTAGAAGTGACTATGAATATATACCGACATGTGAGTCTTCTAGCACTCTCTGTAATGTCTAATTGTAAGAAAATATCCTTTATGTAATAGACATAGGGTCCAATTCTGAAAGGGTTACGACGGATGCAAGGCACTTGCATCAAACAGCAATGAAGCAAGTGGCACCTTGCGACATTGTTTGCGGCATTCTCTATTCCAGCATGCAGTCTGCACCAGTAAGGGAAGCCGCTGCACCAAAGGGGCACTGCACTACTCTTGCGACCTGCATCTGGGTACATCAGGTCACAAGGGAACTTGCACCATGGTGGGTCTGCAACATCCACCGATTTTGAATGCCAAAAGCCCTGCCATAGCAATAGGAAAGGGGTCACATTAGACCAGCTGGGAGGTGGTCTAAGACCCTTGCAGCAATGTCCCCCAAGGTGGGGAGCAAGTAGAAGGCTCCATATGTGGGGTCCGGGATTCAGTAGGGACAGGGGTATACTTCAGAGGTGTTGGGGAGCAAGTGTGTATGCCAGGGGAATGATCAGGCGTCCAGCAGAGGTGACAGTATTATGGCACTGAATATGCTGGTAGGTAAATAGCACTGGAAAGGGCACCACCCCCCCCGCTGGGTGCCCAATCATCTCCCTGGCATACACAGGAACTCCCCAACACCCCTATGGTACTCCCTTGTGCCACTTCTGCCCCAGGGGAACTCCAGGCATTGAGGTCTGTCTTGTGCCTGGTGGGATGGGGTGGGCGGATCCATCCATCAGGTCTTGCAGGTGAGCCTAGCATTCAGCGCTAGCCTGCTGTTGTGGCATTTCCTGGGTGCTGTGGCGCAGGGACCCCCGATGTTCAGGAATTGGGCACATGGTCCCTGATTCACTGGAAGTGTGCCGCAGCCCTAGATTGCCGGAACTTTGAAGCATTTTAAGGGCTTTTTCAGAATCGGGCTCATAATGTTAAATAATTTTCTTCCAATTCTTGGATCTCTTTTTTTGCTAGGAGACATGCACTGTTATTTGTATTGTATTTGTTTTTACCTATAATTTTTAATTATCTGTATTCTTCAACCAAATGAAAGTCACAAATAAAAACTTAATATTAATTAATCTGATAATACTTAAGAAAGCATTTCATCACTGACTATATTTCACAATGTAATATTATATGAACCATTGGAGCACTGACTTCAGCTTGACATCCCCAGAATGAATGATTACTCCACAGATGAGAAAACTTAGACTATTTATTGTAACCATCAGTTTGGATCTGAGAACTGAGTCATCATAACACATGTACTATTTTTAAGTTTTCTACAGTGGTGCTACCATGTTTCATTAACAACAAAGGGATTATGTTTGCTGTAGCACAAACTCCTTTTTGTTCAAGTTGCTACAAATTTCAGTTGATTTTGATGCACACTTTATGATCCAGTAGTTTAAATGAATTTATGGTATGAAGCTCGACGTCTGCACACACAAAGGCAAAGTCATACTGCATGATAATAAAAGGAATTGCATAACAGTGTTTATTCAAACAACTGTTGGCATATGATCCACCACCTCTAATTTTAACAAGTAAAATGGTATTTAAAATGGTGTGACTACAGTGCAAAATTACTACCATGGTTCATTTATTTTACAACCCAAAGTACAGTGTATGAAGAATTGGTTTCACAAAGTAATATTCAGTCTGCTGAAAAATATAGTCTACCTATACTCCTGTGATCCATATGCTATCAAAACTTTCTTGTTGCCAATTACTAGGTTTGTAGTTTATCCTTTTCTGATGTGGTATCATTATGGAAATGCTGTCCATTAAGATATAATTATATTCTTCTTTGTTATCCCTCAGCATTCCCAATATGCTACTCTGCCTGAAGTCATTATTGCACTCATTAAAACCTGTGCCATTTTACCCCATGACACTGTTTACATGAAATATGAGCATTCACACAGCCTTAACTGGCAAAAAAAATGTTCCCCTTGGTACCTCTTGATTAGAAGGCTTCTGTCTTCACTAGATCGCTACACATAGAATGCTCATTATTTTTTCACAGAACATTATTGATCAACCTAATGGTGGAAGATGCAACCAAGCAAGTGAAACTGCAAAGAAGGAGGCTACATCAGTGACTGTAAGAAGGGTATGATTGCTCCGGGCAGGAATCATTGCTTGCATACAATCAGTTAAAAGAAACCATGTTTTTTCAATATGCAGATCTATGCAGGTGCTACTGTATAATAAATTGTATATCCTTTAAGACAAGAAGGATACATTCATCCTTTTCATACCCACCTGATCTTCACTATGACTATGATGGGAACCATTCAAGCGAAGCCTTACATACAGCAGCTAATCATGCCATCCTAATTGTACCATGTTCGCATGAGTAAATGTCATTTAATGTTTTGAAAATCTACTCAGAAGCATTAATTCAACCATTGTTTATTTTAAGTCCTTAATGTGTGTACTTTCCATCAACTCAGAAAGGTGAAATTGGGAGGAAGTCTAAATCAGTTTCAGTCTTCAGGTCAATTAAAGTAACTGACCATGGTGTGGGAAGTGGTATGTATCTTTACCTGTTTATTCTTTTTAGACTGCCTTTTGTCTTCTGCCTTATAAGATGCACTGATTGTCCTCAGTTTTGGCTGTGCTTTAGCACTTCTCAAAGCTCTGAAACCATGAAAGAAATGTTCCTTTTAATATGGCTATCCCCAAGCTTTTATCAGTATTATAAAAAGGGCCTTATAAATGGAGTATTGTGATTGGCTGATGGCATCCTATAAGCCCTGTATTAATCTTTAATTAATATACTTGTAGAGCCACTCCTCAGGAGTAGTGGTTTCAAATATCAAGCACCAATCTTTACAAGGTACTTTTTCCAGAATCTTTATCTGCCAGGATGCAAGTTGAATCCATTGCTGAGTGCACATAAATAGTCAATAACAACCAGTTAAGACAAGCAAACATATAAACTGACAAAAATCACAACTACAACCAACTGGTTAAGTTTTAAGTTTCCTTTGGTGTGTACAGTGCCTCACTAATACTCATTGATCAGCACAGACACCCTGGGCCAGATTTTCAAAGCCCCAGTGCAAGCTGCGACAATGGCAGCTTGCACCGAGTGCGGTGTGCCCAGGACCCTGCACCTAAATTTCTATTTAACAGGGTCATGGTGCCTATGTCCAGCAGCTTTCGGCAAAGGGGGTGCTGTACCTGACATTTGGTGCACCCTCCCGGAATGCTGCAATGGCTGTGAGGAGTCCACAGCATCCACAGACAGGGGCTGGCAACCAGGCACTGCCTCCCCCAACACCACCACGCCACTGGCACTGGTGCCTCAACACTCCCCAGTAAACTGGTGGGCTAGTGCCCCCTGTGGTACCAATCTCAGCACTCCCACCCTCCTCCTGTACTCCTGGATCAGCGATCAGCATACCCTCCACATGCCACTCCAGGCCAGCCACTGAATGGGCAGTCCGTGCATGTACTGTATACTGTGTACAGTAAACACACTGATGGCTCATTCAGCGGCCAGCCATGGTGGTGTGTGGAGGGCTGTGCCGGTCACTGGATCAGGGTATAGGAGGAGGGGTGGGGGTGCTGAGATGGGTATGGGGGGGTTGGCAGGATGCACAGATGTGGGCATCGGGGACCATGACGGGGGTGAGGGGGACCACCGGACCACCAGGGATCACACATCAGGGATGGATGGGGCAGGCAACATGGTGACATGTACAGGACGACCCCCCTGGAACAGTCTAAGTCCCCTTAGACCTGCCCCTCGCTGGTCTAAGGGTACTTGGCACTTGGCTCCTGGGGGGGGTCTTTCAAATTCCAGAACCAAGGGCTGCAGCAGTCTGGGTCTGCCACAAACCCCCAGTGCCATGCTGCAGCCACTTTCATGGTGCAAGGCTGGTGCTAGCACACATTGGTGCAGGCAGCCTGCTGGGTGATGCAGGCTGCCTTTCAAAATCGCACTTGGCACAGCCCTTGGCGCAAGGTGCCCTTGCATCAGATCTGTTTGACGCAAGCACTTTGCGTCAATCTAAGGCCTTTGAAAATCCGGCCCCCTGATTCTAAATCAACACAGGCACCCTGTGACACAAACCCATAGCCAGAGAAGCAGAGATGCAAAATATGAATTCATGCTGTCTGGAAAGAAAAAGAGGTCAAAGAGTTAGCAAGGAGTACACACTGTAGGGCTGCAGCAGAGTAAAAGCAGTGACCTGGGTTGAGCTGTTGAATAAAGAAAACCTCCTTCTTATTCACCTGACCCTGATTTACCCGACCCTCAAACTCATGCTGTTTGATGCAATCCTTGAGCACATGCTGTTGGACATTGTAAGACCATGTACAGAGAGCTAAAGTAAGTGCCTCAACTAACAGCAGTATCCCTAGTTCCCAAGGTTGCACTGTCTAAATAAAGTCACAGAGCACAAGCTGTTAGACATAACTGCTTCAAATAACTGCAATCAGCCACTGTACCCCACAACCACATATGACCTGCTTCGTAACTCTGCCCTGCTACATTAAACTGCAAATGGGAAAAAAAAAACTTCTAAGGATATATTTAGCAAATTCACCACTCCTCTTGGCCTGTTCTTGTGGCTTTGACAATGCCCATTAATTCTGAGGCCAGTTGCCGTGCAGACAACTACAAGTCCTCTGGCAAACTTATAGCCACGTTCACAGTGACATCTCAGGAATGCACAGCACAGCTCTGCAGATGGACTATTTATTAAAAAAAAATCTCTTTGGGTTTAAATAATTAAAAAAAATGTATTTCAAACAAACACTTTAATTTATTTTTATATACCAATAAGGTACTCCCAGGGGCTTATGTTAATGTTCAGTTAACCACCACCTGGGGGCATGTGACATTCGTCTGTGCCTTGTGTCACATTGTGCCCCAGGTGGTGATTAACAGAACATTAAAATAACTCCTGGTTGTACCTTATTTCTTAATTCTGAGCTGTGTATGAGCACCCATTATTCAAGTGAATAAGGTGGACTAGCATGCAACAGACTATTATGATCCTGACCTTATGGGAAAATTGGTCTTATAAAACTGTCATGAATACTGATGAAACCCAGGGATATTCATAGTAGAAGGAACTCTCCTTTTATTATTTCAAATCTAAAGAAATGCTAAAGAACACTCAAAATGGACAGAAAAGTATATCTTCCAATACAGAAAAAAGACCAATCTAAAAAGGAAATAAAAGTACAGATACAAACATTTCTTCTGAGCTTGCAGTACCACTTTGAGTACTGCAGCATTTATTATATACCTCTCTTGACTAAACTGAATTCTACTCATGGAAGTATGTTTTGTCACAAAGCAGTATCGAGAGACTCATAACATAATCCTGTCCAAAGTAAGCCATTCAGTAGCTTCAAAGAAATACAAACATTACACATACCCCCATATGCAAATCATCATGGGATATATATGCAAATCAGCATGCACATCTATACTGGGTCTCCTTTAAGCAGGAATGCCTGGTGCCAATGGGCCCCTCATACAATCTGCAAAGGCTGAGAACAGAAGACAGAGACACATTTCATTCTTCTTAGGACTCATTAAAGTGACTCATCTGTATCTTGCACCCGAGGAAAAATGAACCTTCTCTTATGTAGTCCAATGGGTTTGGGTCATGGTGAGCACAAAATAAAAAAATAAACTATAAAAATAAAGAATATCAGCATGTCCTTTTTGGGTAACCGTTGTTCAGTCCTTAAGTGCTGATGTTCTTTGTCATTTTAGCTGGCTTTCTTCATGACCCAAGCCTATAAGATCACATAAGGGCTGGTTAATTTTTTCTCTGAGTCACTAATGATCTCTGAGTAGATACATAGAACATGATGGCACAAAAAGACCAGTGGTCCATCTAGTTTGCCCGTGGTACCCTATCTAACCTTGGGATCTATTGTTAATCCTGGGTCCTAGCTATCACATCCATCCCCCTATTTCCCATTAAGCGATAACCTGTCTTATGTAAAAAAAAAAAAAAAAAAAGAGTTAACTCACAGCCACACCACAAACACACTCAAAACCACTTATGAAAATATAAGTTTTAAAATACTTTAGTAAATGTTTGTTCTGCCATAATTTCCTGTTAAATAGTTACAGGCAGCAGTACACAGAGAACTAACCAATGATTGTTTCATGTTAACATGCTTTTTCAAGGAAAAAATTGCAAAATGATCATTGGCTATTACCCTGTGTGCTGCTGCCTGTAATATTTAACAGGATATTATGCTGGAGCAAATACTGTATTTAATAACACATTTTAAAATTTTTATTTTGTAAGTGGTTTTCAGTGTGTTTATGGTGTGGCTGTGAGCTCAGATATTTTCTGAAATTAGTTAGGTTATTTCTAGAGCTCAGCCTTTCCTGGAGCTGCTAATTATCTTGGTTGTCAGATCACCTGTCTTACCCTGAGGAGGATTTGGTCAGTCATCATACTGATTCATTCTGCATGGCAGTGTCTTAGGTGCTGTTCAACGGGGTAGTCAAGGTGGTCCATGTGGTGGTGGGTGGGGAAGGGGGATCTGTTAGGTAAGGCAGACACAGAGTCCACATTTTGGCTTCTGCTAGTACACCCAGAGGACAGAAATTTATTAGGAATGAAGTTTAAGGGCCAGTACTATGTCAACGACTGCATGCCAATGGGGTGCACAATGGCTTGTGCTGTGTTTGAGCAGTTTAGCATGTTCCTGCATTGGACAACCACATGCAGGGCAGGTTGAATCAAAGTAATATACTACCAGGATGATTTTCTGTTCATGCAAAAATTAGGAACTGGAGACTGTGGGCACTTAATGGGTTCCTTCCAGTAGTGTGTGCCAACTTGGGGGTTCCCTTGGAGCAGGATATGACAGAGGGTCTATGCACCATGTTATCATTCCTGGGCACTGAGACTGACACTGACATTTTGGCTACTGAGTTATACTTACCACAGGATAAAGTGGTGGTGGTGCTGTGGGACTTGTTGGCCAGAGTGGCAGAGGCATGCAAGTGTACCTTGGACAAATTGCAGCAGCTGGTGGACTACTTTGCCTGCAAAGCCATTCCCATAGGTAACACTTTCCTTCACTGATTTGCAAAGGTAGGCATAGGATGTCACAAACCTCACAACAGTATGTGTGTGTCAGAGAGCATGAGAGAGGACTTGGGGGTGTAGTTGACTTTCCTGAACTGTCTTAATTTCCCATACGAAACTTCTCCATTCTTCTAGTCAATCTCTTCTGGAAGTTCTCAGAGCTCTGGCAGCTGCTGGTCAGTAGTCTTTTTCAAATAAAGCCTGTCAGCTCTGGAATTAACTCCCTCTTACTAGTCAGGATAGCCCCACACTACTGACTTTCAAAAGATTGCTCAAAGAGCTTCCTCCCCAAAGAATGTGTACCTGTACTGACTCAGTAGAGCACAACAGCTCTCTTCCCTTTTGGATTCTGTCCACTCTTAAACAGTGTCTTACATTAACACTGAACTATGTTGCTGCTTTTAAGTGGTCTCAAATGAGCTCCCTCTTGTCATGAAGTATTATAAGTACTGAATCTGTTACTGCATTGCTGGTGTTACATTGATTGTTACTACTGTTGTATTGTATATATGGATCCTGTTACTACCATGCTTTTGACTACATAGCTTGTTACAATGGGCCCTATGCTCGAAGGCATGGAGTGCCACCACGCTGCGTATGTGAGGCATGGAGACACTCTGCACCCATTGCACCCCCAGCATGGGATGCACAAAGGGGGGCATGCAGCTCCCATGCACCTGATCCCCCACCCGTGTGGACTGCAGCACACAAGGGGCAGGCAGCCAGTGTGCCAGCACAACATGGCATGCACAAAGCCATGTAGTGCTGTGAACTGGGGCGTGCAGGGGGGCAGCTGGTATGCCAGGGAAACCCTGCCATAAGTCCCCTATGCACTCCATGAATCCATTCCACACCACGGTGGGACCACTGCAGACACATTCAGTGGTTGCCCGGAGCCGCCAACCCAACACCCAGCCGAGCTCCCACCATCTCGGTGCATGCCAAGCCCCCCCTCCACACACACACACACACACAATATATATATATAGATATATCTATATATATATATATATATAGATATATATCTATATATATATATATATATGGGGCACTGGCCCCAGGACCACATGTACCCCCTCTCACCCACCTGTCTCTGAGGCTCCCTGCATGCTGGGTGACATGGTGGGCTGGCACAAACAACTCCCCCACACACACATACGCATGGCACCACCTCCATACCTCCCCATCCAATCAGGGGCACCACATGGCCAGCAGCACTATCCACCTCTCGCCTCCATGGCCACTGGCCATGCAGACATCCATGGGGGAGCACAGCCAATGCATCCCCCAATGCACAAGGGATCCACTGTTAGTCCTGGGACAGGCATCAGATTGGATGCCCACCTGGGTCTGCAACTCTGCCCCCAGCTGCCATGTGGAGTGATGCACACTGGGGGCAAGCCCACAGCCAGGTAGTGGCCATTGGAGAATACCGGCAGCACGCACCTGTCCTCAGATGTGGAGCTCCATGGGTGGGATACACACCTCAGCCATGTAAATTCCATCCACTGGAGCATAGGCCCCTATGTTTGTACTGTTTAGACCTGTGACATCAATGAAACCTGTAAAATTGCTCTTCTTTTTATTGAACATAATTAACTCCAGGTCACTACTGAAAAAGGGACGCAAGTCTCAGTGAGCTAGCCCAGTTAACAAAATTCAATATATAAAATAAAATAATGTGGCCAGAGGCTGCCACCAGCCAGGAGTTCAAGTTAGTCATGGATGCATCTAGAGATTTTGGCTTTGTGGCTTACTTTCAAAGGAAAGTGTGCATGAAAAAGTGGCTCCCCTCCTGGGGAGTAGAGTACTTAACTAGGCAGATTACACTGTTAGAGTTCTTTCCTAATCATGGTTGCCTTGGTGGTATGGGGGAGCATTTTAGGGATAACAAAAATAACCTTCAGGACAGACATCACTGAGGTAGTCCACACCATTAATAGGGCAGCTAGTAGACAAGGACCCCCTGGCTAAATTAATGCAGGTCTTTGTGTTAAAATACTTGGTGCCTAATATCCAATTTAAAGCTGTGCTTGTGTGCCAGGTATGGATAACAGCATAGCACAAGGTCTAGTATTTGGCTCAACAAGCAGAGCTGCATCCCAGGGAAGCCCCAGTCTACCTCTGGGAATTGGTCATACAGAATCTTGGGAGTTACTCAGCAATTCTTTAGTCCCCAGCACATGGGTAACATACCAGCAAGGGTATAGAACTTTCTGAGGGTATTACATGCCCAGGGGTGGCAGAATGCCTGATCTGTTCCAGTGGACCAGCTGTGCCTCTATGTACTGCAAATGAAATGGGAAGGCTTGATGCCTGGATCAGTGGGTCTGTATCTGGTAGGCATTTTGGGGTTCTCCATGGCCGCTGTGCTGGAAGACATCACATGCGCATTTAGCATCCACAAAATGCTGGATGGCTGGGCTCCTGGGGCTCTAAAACAACCAGAGATGTATCAGTTAAATATTACAGCCCTACTAGAACTGGTGTGGGGTGAACTGCTGAGGGTATGCTCATCGAGAGCAGTCTTGTTCTGCATGGCATTTATGGTGCTGGTGCCTTTTTGTGGGTCCTTTTCAGATAACCAAATTGGTCCAGCTGAGCAAGGTGCAGGGACTGGCAGTAGCCCTGCGCAAGGATAAAACATGTGTCTGTGTCATCTGTTCTCAGCATTTGCAGATTGTGTGAGAGGCCCATTGGTGCCATGCAGTCCTGCTTAAAGCAGAACCAGCCTAAATGTTCATGGTGATTTGCATACACATCCCATGATGCTTTGCATTATGGGGGGTATGTGTTATTTTTTATTTCTTTGAAACCTGGCTTTGTTGCCAATGCCCTTTGTGAGTAACCCTTATCTCACTGTTTTTGTGCTGATGTTCTTTGCCCTTTGAGCTTGCTTTCTTATTTTGGGCCCACCATGACCCAAACTCACAAGACCAAATAAGGCCTCTTTTGTTTTTCCTCCTGAACTAGATAAAAATGAGTTACACTGATGAGTCATTGGTAGGATAAAACAGGTGTCTTTGTCTTCTGTACTCATCTTTTGCAGATTGGTGAGCAGCTCAGTGGCTTGATGCATTCCTTCTTAAAGCAGAACCAGTGTGAATGTTCATGGTGACTTGCATATACATCTCATGATGCTTTGCAGGGGGGCTATGTATATTTTTTTGATTTTCTTGGAAACCTAGCTTTGTTGTCCATGCCATTTTTGGGTAACTCTTGCCCCAATGTTTTTGTGCTGATGTCATCTGTCTTTTTAGCTTGCACTTATTAGTTTGACTCCTGTTTTCTAGATCAACCATGTCACAGTAAGAACAGTATTATTTTATCTCCAGGTCTAACAGTACCAATACTAGTAAATAATAAGCATAAAAGGAAAATGAATGCAATGTGCTTTTATCTCAGGAAACTGCTTACATTGCACTGCAATAAATGTCATGTTTTTGCTCACTAAAAGGTATTTATTCAATCAAGAATATATTTTTCCATGTTCTTATAATACCTCAGGCCTATAATGGGTATTAAGAGGGACATTAGAAGCTTCACATTATATTTATCATAAAGACATGGCATTAAATACTCCCCTCACACAGATTTTCATAAGATCTCACATGAAACATGACACATAACAGTTGCTAACAAAAATAAAACAAACAAAAAAAAGATTCTTGTCTTAAATTTTAAACAACCCATATGTTTAACACAGTCATTTAAACCACAGAAGATTTCTTTGGAGAAATCTTACAGGTGTGGGATTTCACTTGGTTGACAGTTTAATTAAATATTATTTTGGGGGGGTCGTAACCCCTTCTGCAAATGCATAGTTGAAATGTTTTAATGGCACTAAATTCTTAAATTATTCATTTGATATTAAACAAGCATTTGTCAAAGTTGAAAGTTTGCTGTTGGTATTGCTGTTGCACATGTCTCCCATATTTTTCTGTGTATATTCCTCTGCTTTGTATTTTAAGTCATCACTCTCAACGCAAATTTCTTATGTTCTTCCAGCACTGGTTAACTTCATTAGGAAAACAAGCGTTTGTCAATGCCAAATGTTTGCTTGCTGGTATTGACATTGGCATTGCAGGAGTTAGAAAGATGCATAATAGGAATGGCAGGGAAGTATTGAAGTAATGCCAACCCCTTCCCCACCCTGCAGTGACTAACAGGCATTGAGGGTGTGCCTTTGGGTCATCGTCCATAACACTCAAGCTATTCCACCTCACCCCACCGTGCAGAAACCGAACGGTGTTGTAGTGTGCCTTGAGGTCTTCAGCCCTTACACTCATCCCATTCCATAAGGAAATAAGCTGTGACGGGTGCAGTATAGGAGAATGGGGTGAACGTTAGGGCCAAAGAGCCCGTGGCACACCTTGATGCCTGTCAGTGGCTGCAGGTTGGGGGTGGGGTGGAATGGGGTGAGCATTATGGCCGACGATCCCAAGTCACACCCCCAACGTCTGTCAGTATGTGCAGGTTGGGCATTATGGTTGGAAACCCTAACACCCTGGGCGTTTGTTGGTATTTTTACTCCAAATTTTCAACATGGCCTTTTCGAGACCCCACCTCATGAACAGTGGCAGTATCATTTCATTACTCAATCCCAAAAGGTGATGTCTCACAATGAGTGCGCCATTCAGTGCCACAGGTGTGAAAACACATTTTGGGCAGGATGTGAAAAATTACATCTCTACTGTTCATGAGGAGGTGTGAAGAAATGGCAATGTTGAAAATCTGGAGTGAAAATATGAAAACGTGGTGAAGTTACGAGTGTGCATAGAACCTGTGCAGTGCACACTCGTAACAGTCATTTTCTGGAATGTTTTCACCAAATTTTCAACACAGCCTTTTTGGGACCTTCCCTCATGAACAGTGGCACTATAAGTTCGTTATTCTGTACCAAATGTTGATTTTGCACAGCGACTGTGCCATTCTGGGCCACAGGTGCAAAAACACATTTTGGGAAGGATACAAAAAATGACAGCTGTACTGTTCATGGGGAGGGTGAAAAAATGGCAATGTTGGAAATCTGGAGTGAAAATCTTAAAAAGTGATGACATTATGAGTTTGCATAGAAACGCACAATGGACACTCATAACGCAGTTATTTTTGTGATTTTTTTTTCACCAAATTTACAACAAGGGCTTTTGGGGACCCCACCTCATCAACAGTGGCATTGTCATTTTGTTTATTGGTCACGAAATGTGATTCTGCACAGCGACTGCAAAATCGTGTTTTGGGACTGAGAAATGAAATGACAGTGACTGTTTTCATGAGGCAGGGTCCTAAAAACCCCATGTTGAAAATTTGGGACCAAAACTCCAAAAGATGACTGAGATATCAACCTATGTTGAAACCCCACATTGATTGCCATTATAGGGCTTACTGTGATTTTCTTCAGTTTGCGGTCTACTTTTGAAGAGTGCAGACATGTTCCTGGTCCACTGGAGATCACTTCTCCCAACCTCCAGAGGTAGGTATGGGTGGGGGGGGTGCAGAGAGATGGGGTGTGCAGAGGGAGGGTGCAGGTTGGGGAAGGGGGGCCAGCAGGAACGACTAGGGACAGTTTTCTTATTTTTCAGGTTTAAAAAAAAAGACGTCATGGGTCTGTTTTCTTTTTACAGATAAACTATTCATGGATTTTGGCACACTGAGGTGGGCTCCCAGTGTGCCAGAGTACTGGGGTGGGAATCAATGCAGACCCTGAGATTGAGCCCCCCGAGGTCGGCTGAGAATATAGGGGCATAAGGGAGGCGCATCGAACACCGGGTCTGGGCATCCCAGTGTCAGAAACACCAGAGGTAGTTTTGGCACACTGGGGTTGTCTCCCAGTGTGCCACATTAAAGGGAGGGGGGATACATGCTGACATGGGGATTGAGCACCCCAATGTCAGCAGGCGGGGGGAGGATCCACCAGCACGATCGCACCTACAGTGAGTACTCCCAGCCCATACAGACCTTAGGCTGTGCATGCTCTGCATGGGTGGGAGAAAATAAGCAAATGGAGACAGCAGGATGTGGAGGAGGCATGTGAGGAAAGCACCTCCTCCCATGTTCTAGGAAGAGACTGGTGGGGTGGCGAGGGGGAGGTGGAGACGTCAGCCAGGCTGATTGTGATGCAAACAGCTGTTTGCTGCTTGGTGACCTGCAGTTGAAAGGAAAAAGCCGCCACATGATTGGTGTGGCTTTTTCTTTTCAAGTGCAGACCACTACAGGTAAAACATTGTTAGGGTCAACCTGGCTGATGATTGGTGTGATGCTGTCAAGCTCCTTGCAGAGCACTCTGCTTTGGACAGACAGTGTCACACCCCTCAGATTTCACTATCCCAAGGAGTTTGCAGCTCATGTGCAAACTCAAAAATCATTGATACTTTTAAAATTAATTGCTCATTAAAAGTCAGTTTAAAAAACACTTTAAGAAATAGTGGGCTTGATTTCCAATTAAAAGTAACCATTGTAAACTCATTGGGCTGCTGACTTTGTGGTGGTCTCTTGCATGTGATCCCCCCCAAGTTGTGCTCAGAGGAGGTCATGGATTCCTTTTGTACCACTGCATATGAAAGCGTGCTGGTGTGAGGATGAGGGCAGGGTTGCCATCCAAATGGCATGCAGTAGAATACTCAGGGGTCATAGTGACCCCACACTGACTGATCAAACAGTTGTAATCACCCCTGCCTGTAGCACTATTACCAGCAGGTGGTAGGACAATCACAATAGTTCATCCAGAACTGAAGGCGTTGGGGGATGGAGATCAGGGAAGGACTGGTTCATCAAGAGGCATTTGTTGCCATGTGGGACTGGGGTGGATGCCACTAGTCTAGACTACCAGGGACTAAATGGATGTTGATGATGTGTTGGGGGCCCATCTGGACTACTACAGAGAACACTGCAGGATGGATTAAGTGAAAGCCATTGAGTGCTAGAAGCCACCCCAAGGTATATGCTAGCAAGGAGCGGTACCACAAATTCTTGTTGGGATGCCACACACATTTGTTCTTTTAGCTTCACGATGATTCAGATGTGTATCATGTCCACTCCTTGGAACTTACCTTGCTTGATCTTTGCTTGGTGATCAGCTCCCAGGGAAAGTGTGATATATAATTGCTTCATTATGGTTACCCTTGATATTATGGGCCCTGTCAATGAGCCCACTCTCACCTTTGGTGAACACTGAAGTACCGTATTCATTATGCATCTCTGCCATTGCTTCTGTGTCTCTCACAGGTCCCCCACCCCAGTTATCAAGAGTCCAGTCCCATCCTTCACCTTCCTAATTCCATTTATGTACTGGAAGAAAGCTCTGGTGTTGCTTACAGCTCAAGTTGTGTTCCTGGCTTACAGTCCTCCATTGGCACCACTGGTGATGTTAATTCTAACTTTGCAGTCTCTCAGTGCTGCACTATACCCCCTTCTGGCCTAGAAGCAATCTTTCTCTTGCTAGTGGTCAGAGAGATTTTTTTAGCATGAAGTGCTTTAGTTCCCTGTTGAGCCAGTGGGCCACATTTTGGCCTTTTTTACTTATTGCTTACAAGAATGTTAATCTCTGCAGCTGCTTTGAGCATATTGTTCAATGAAAACCTCATGTGCTCCTCATTACCAGCCTCATGCAGCCATTCCAGACCTTTGGATACCAGATTTTCCATCTTGACAAAGTTTTCCTTTCTAAGATTTCTGATCCTGTTTTCCCTGTCATCAGGGAGAAGGGGACAGTGCTATGGTCAATGCCTCCCTCCAGTTCTTTGACTTTTACATTGACTGATGACAATGGATTGATGACTCTATCTCCACTGCTGTGAATGATGTCAAGGGTGGATTCAAATGTACTACCCAGTTGGACATGCTGCTTTAGGAACAGTCCTTGAAGGTGGACAGGAACACAGCCTCAGCCCTGCCATTAGCCCTCTCCTGATGCTGGTCTGTACCAAGGAGACTTAAGTCCTCCAGTACCGCCATTGCATCTGATTTCAGTATCATAATCTACAGAACTGTTTGGGTGCTTGTAGCACACCCCCATCAGGACTAGTCTGCCCCCTTTCACCTAGCTTGACAGAGATGTACTTAGTGACACTGTTTGCCTCTGATGTCCTCCATGTCCTGTACAGTAACTCCTCCCCTCATGAAGAAATCCACCCACCACATTCCTGTCAAGCCAACAGTATCCCTCCTGAATAGTCTGTATCCCTCTACCCTTGTGTCCCAATCATGTTCTTCCCCCAAACATGTCTGCATGCAGGCCACCAGGTCCTGGCCTATGAAGTACATTAAGCCCTTAAGCTCACCCACTGGCTTGACTACAACTGAAAGTAGTTGGTCCTTCATGCTTCCTTGACTCCCTCCAGGATATTCCTTTTTCCTGTGCTCAATTGCTCTGTTGTCCTTCCCCTGCATCTGCCATCTACCCATGGCCATCCCCTTCAACAGTCCCCTTCCCCTATTCTTTATGGTAGTTTAAAAAGGGTGCACGTGAGGGAACAGAAATGTAGTAAGCGCAAGAGGAAACTAGTTGCAAAAGAGGGAGGGTAAAATGAGCATTTGTAAGCAATTTGCAGTCTGAATGGTGGGAGACTGGTTGAAACTCTTGTGGTATGGTTGAAACTCTTGTGGCTGCTTCTGCCACCCTCCCCTTCACCACCCTCCAGCACCATGGGCCAGCAGAGTCCCTAACAACAGTGGCAAGGTAAGGCAAGGCAAATTTTATTTAAAGAGATGCCCATCCAGGAAGGTCTGGGCACTGAATAATTATAATCACATACAAATTACAATATAAAATCTAATAATAAATATTCTACAGTAAAATTCACTGTTATAGAATGTTATAAATAATATGCTCAGCAATGGATACTCAAATTAAGCAGTAAGGCATGACAGGGGGTGTGTTATGGTGGGATAATGGCCCACCTCGGGGTGGGTTGAAGCACAAGGTGTGAGGCTCCACCACCAGAAGACTCGTTAGCCCACCATAACACACCCCCTGGAGTGCCTTATTGCAATTATAAAATGGGTAATTTTTAGTAAATTTTATGCATTTTTAAACATAATACTTTCAGCTTGGCCATTGTGCTGGAATAATGGCCCAGTTGAAAGCAGCTCTTGGCCAGTCAGAATGCATCGTTCTTTCTACCCATTTCATAATTAAATATATAGCCAGGGATAGAACTCCATCCCTCTGTCCTCTATGGTCATTTAAAAAGGGTGCAGGTGAAGGAACAGAGGTGTAGCAGGAGGGTAAAATGAGCATTTATAAGCAATTTGCTGTCTGAATGGTTTGAGATTGGTTGAAACTCTTGTGGCTTCTCGTGCCACCCTTCCCTTCCCCTTCTCCACCACCTTCCAGTGCCCAGAGAGAGTGGTTGGTAGAGTATCTTGAAGTAATAGCTGCAAGACCACAAGCAGCATGGCTTCATGGTGGTGAGTTCATGTTAGATGAATCTGACTGATCTCTTTGACTGGGTGACCAGGAAAATAGAGCAGGGGAGCACAGTGGATGCGCCCTATCTGGACTTTAGCAAGGCCTTAGACTCAGTGCCACATAGGAGACTGACAAAGTAATTGAGCAGCCTAGGGGTTGGATCCTAAGTGGTGAACTGTTTTAAAAACTGGTAAATGGATATGGTGATTAATGGCACTCACTCAAATGATGAGAGAGTGACCAGCAGGGTGCTGCAGTGCTCAGTAACGGGTCCATTCCTCTTCAATGTCTTCATAAGTGACACTGCAGAAGAACTGGAATGGGAAGGTATGCCTTTTTGCAGATAACACCAAAAATCTGTAATATGGTGGATACTCAGGAGGGGATGGAAAAAATGCATAGGGATCTTAGAAAACTCAAGGAGCAGTCAAGAGCATTAAAGTTGGGGTTCAATGTCAAAAAGTTCTAAATCATTCTCCTAGGGCATAGGGAACCAGGAGCTAAGCACAGAATGTGGGTAGGTACTGGCAGTCACTAAGAAGGAAAGGGACCGTGGGGTTATCATATCTGAAGACCTCAAAGTGGCAGGGCAGTGCAGCAAAGCAGTGGGTAGGGCCAGTGAGATGCTGGGATACATAGGGAGAGGTATCTCCAGCAGGAGGAGAGCGGTGATGTTGTCATTATATCACACACTAGTGAGACCCCACCTGGAGTATTGTATCTAATTCTAGAAGCCACACCTCAGAAAGGACAGGTTGGAGGCAATCCAGAGGAGGGCAACTAAAATGGTGCAGGGGCTGCATCGAAAGCCCTATGGGAAAGAGACTGAGTGATATGAACATGTACACCCTGGAAGAGATGAGAGCTAAAGGGGACATGATAGAGTCTTACAAGTATCTCACAGGGGTAAACAGGGAGGGGAGGGGAGTCTCTTTCAGATGGCAAAGAATACTGGGACCAGAATGTATGCAAAGAAGCTGAAGGGGGGGGGGTTAAGAGGGATGTGAGGAAGCACTACTTCACTGAAAGATTTGTAGATGCCTGATACAGACTGCCAGCAGAAGTGGTGTAGGCAAAAACAGTAGGGAGCTTCAAGCATGGGTGGGATAGACTTATGGGAGTATTAGTAAATAGGCAGAGAGAAGGGAATCCACTGGAGATTAGTTATGGTCTGCAGAGACAGACTAGGCAGGGACCATATGGGCAGATTTGGTGGGCCAAGGAAAATCATGTACAGAAATGCTCGCAGTCTGGGAAACAAGATCCCAGACCTGCAGGCAATAATGACAGAGGCTAAACTGGACATAGTAGCCATTAGCGAGACATGGTTTACCAATAACCACACTTGGGAGACTTCAGTGCCTGGCTATGTACTGTTCAGAAGAGACCAAGGTGCAAAAAGGGGGGTGGAGTGACCCTTTATGTCAATGAAAATATCAAAGCTACAGAAATTCAGAATACACATAAGGAGCCAGAAGAACTGTGGTCACCCTGGAAACAGGAAATGGGACAGCTATACGAACTGGGGTTGTGTACAGGCCTCCAGATCAGGGGAAGGACTTAGAAATGTTCCTGTTAGAAGATATACAAAACACGACAGCTAAAGGGGAGATTCTGATAATGGGAGACTTCAACATGCCAGACACAGATTGGTCAATATCAGCAGGGACATCTGCCAGATCTAGACACATGGAGGATTCCCTGCAGGGGGAGGGCCTCAAACAACTGGTACAACAACCCACAAGAGAAAGGGCTATCCTAGATCTAGTACTGACTAACAGGGAAAGGATCACAGATCTCCAGGTAGAAGGTCACCTGGGTGCCAGTGACCATCACATGGTATGGTTCAATTTGGCCACTAGAACAAAATCATCACATCCCAAGGCAAAAAGATGGGACTTCAGAGGAGCTGACTTTGATAAGATGGCCAACAGAGTTAAGCTAGCCCTGGGCAAAAAGAAATACAGGTGAGGGGGTATAGGCAAAGTGGGCAAGCATTAAAGATGCAATACTTGAAGCAACATCCAATTGTGTTAGTGAGAAAAGGAAGTGCAAAAGAAGAAGGAAACCACTTTGGTTCTCAAACACAGTAGCAGAAAAGGTCAGAGCCAAAAGGCTGGCCTTCAGGAAATATAAGGGAACGCAGCAGGATGAAGATAAGGAGGCATATCAAACTTCCCTATGGGAAGCAGGTAAGGCAGTAAGGCAGGCAAAGGTCCAAACTGAGGAAACACTAGCACGAACAGTAAAAGAAGGTGACAAGACTTTCTACAGATACATTAGTGAAAGGATAAAGTCCAGAGGGGGTATTGCCAAGATCAAAGGGGATAAGGGGGCGTGTGAGGAGGAGGACCATGTAAAAGCATCTATTCTAAATAGATACTTTAAAGAGAAGGTAGGGCAGGGCCCACAGCTCAGCACCATGGACATGGGGGGAGGGAGGTGTGCACTAGTCCCTCCACAAAATAAAGGTCCTACAAGAGCTCGATAAGCTGAGGGTGGACAAAGCAATGGGACCTGATGGCATTCATCCCAGGGTACTAAAGGAGCTGAGGGTGGAACTAGCAGAGCCATTATCAGAACTGTTTAGTGAGTCTCTGAGCACAGGAAAGGTCCCAGAAGACTGGAGAAGGGCTCATGTGATCCCGTTCCACAAGAGTGGTAGCAGGGAGGTGGTGGAGAACTATAGACCAGTCAGTCTTACCTCAGTAGTGGGCAAGATTATAGAGACACTCCATAAGGAAAGGATAGTGCAACACCTGGAATCCATAGGAACACAGGATCCAAGACAGCATGGGTTTACAAAAGGAAGGTCCTGTCAAACTAATCTCATAGATTTCTTTGACTGGGTAACCAGAGTGGTGGACCAAGGGGGAGCAGTTGATGTTGTCTACCTTGACTTCAGCAAAGCTTTCGATACTGTTCCACATAGAAGATTGATTAATAAGCTAGGTAGGCTCAGGGTGGGTTAGACGTTGGTCATCTGGGTGGCAAACTGGTTGACGGGCAGAAAACAGAGAGTGGTGATAAAACAGAGAGTGGTGGTAAATGGAATACAGTCAGAAGAGATGCAAGTCACTAGTGGGGTACTTCAGGGATCAATCCTGGGGCCAGTCCTCTTCAATATCTTCATCAGTGACATTGCAGAAGGACTGGAAGGTAAGGTTTGTCTGTTTGCAGATCACACCAAGATCTGCAATAGAGTAGATGAGTCAGATGGGATAAGCAAAATGAGAAGAGATGTGGATAAACTAGCAAAATGGTTGGAAGAGTGGCAACTGGGGTTTAACACGCAAAGAAGTGCAAGATCATGCACATAGGGAAGAGAAACCCTGAAGCCACCTATAGGCTGGGAGGGGAGTTGCTGGCAGTCACAAGGGAAGAAAGAGACTTTGGTGTCATCATCACCGATGACCTGAAATAATCCAAGCAGACCACTAAAGCAGTAGGTAAGGCTAGTGGGATGTTGTGGTGTATTAGTAGGGGTATCACAAGTCAGAAGAGGGAGGTAATAATCCCTCTTTACAAGACACTGGTTAGGCCCCATCTGGAGTACTGTGTGCAGTACTGGAGGCCACACCTTCACAAGGACATTAATCAAATTGAGGCAGTCCAGAGAAGGGCAACCAAAATGGTGCAGGGACTGCATCAGAAAACATATGAGGACAGATTAGCTGAGCTCAATATGTATACCCTAGAGCAAAGGAGGGAGAGAGGTGATATGATTGAAACATTCAAACATCTTAAGGGCCTTAACAATGTGAAAGAGTCTAACATGTTTCAATATAAGAAAAATAGCAGGACAAGAGGACACAGCATGAGATTAGAGGGAGGTCGATACGGGGTAATGTGAGGAAGTTCTTTTTCACAAAAAGGGTGGTGGATGCATGGACCAGCCTACCTCAGGAAGTGGGGGATATGAATACAGTGCAGGGCTTCAAACAGGCATGGGATAGGCATAAGGGAGCAATACAGATGAGTATGAATAGATAGGCCATTGGCAGAGCAAAGGCCAATGGCACATTCATAAGGTAGAAAAAGAAATGGGCAGACTGGATGGGTCTTGTGGTCCTTATCTGCCGTCAACTTCTATGTTTCTATGTTTAAGCGATCCTTTTCAGCCAACAAATTCTATGATTCTATAAGGGTAACGAAAATACTGTTGATGCATACAGTACATACAAAAATAGGAATACAGTAACAAGACCTGTGGTACATCAAGTTCTTTCCCACACTATGCCAACTCAGTGAGCATTATCATTCTTTTCTTAGTCCTCCAGGTACTCGTGTAACCTGACTTTATAGGTACTGGACCCCATAGTTGAAAGTTTGGGCATGTTCCTTCAAAGGCCCCAACCTGAGCACAAATAAGCATAATGCCCTAAATTTACTATATTTGAATAAGTTTGAAGTAACGTGTGAGTGCCATTAACTTGTTCAGATACAGAACCCTAGAGTGCAACCCCAATGAGGGCCCTAACTTATTTTCAGCACAAAGCACAAATCCCTGCTGCCCACAGAAAGGTATTTGCCTATACTGAAGATGGGGCTTTCAAGGAGCAAACATAGCTAGGGCATCCCAAACCTGTTAGTGCTCTCACATTGGCTTACTATAATTGAAATTTAATTTGCAAATTACTACTTGCCCATGTGGGGCACTAAGAGATCATTTGCATATCATTATACAGTAACTTCATTAACTATTGAGGCAAAAGCAATTGATCCTTGGATTTGTGTGAAGGGCTGTCTCACCTGTGCTGTTTGTTTCCTCACCCCATAGCTCTGGTGTCTTGCTTCTGAGATAGGAAAGGAACCAAATGCCCAGTTTACCTCTCTCTCACCTGATCTTGGTACATTACTTGAAATTGTTAATGATGTCCCTGGTTGTCTAATGGTCCCCACTACTTAACCTGACCATTGTTTCACCAGTTGAATTCAGTAATGATGTCCCTTGCAGCCAGGCGCCCAACCCACTTCTTGTGCCAATCCTTCTTGTCCCGGAGTCATGAGACAGCAGCTGGCATATACCATCTGGTCATCTCCACTGCCAGCCACCATGTCATTCCTATAACAACAGTCCCTTCAGCTTTACAAGCCACAGTATTGATACAGTATTCATGCAAGTACAATATTGATGCTGTGACTTGTACCACCAAGGGGACTGTACTTTTGTGAATGAGATGGTGGTTAGCAACTGAGCGTAAATGCTGGTGGCTATCTTAGGGCCTTGGGGGGGGGCAAGGGGGATTGCCACTTGGAGGAGGGTGGGCCACTCGACTACCAGGAACACTTTTTCTGACTTTGACAGGCAGCACAGGGATCAGGTGATTGGGGAGTACTAGACTATGAGGGGCATTATGAAAAAATTTAACTGGGGTTATGGAGATCAGGTGGGGGAGGTGGAAACAGAAATTTAGTTATTTTTTCCTATGTGAGAAACAATGCATCTGAGCTGCAGGGTTGGGGGTGGGAACCATGCACCACCATCTGTGATGTTAAAAACAGGTTTCTAGCAACACTAACTAGCCTAGCACAGCCAGCCAGTTAATACTTCTGAAAACAATTGCACATGGCAATGCACCCATATGCAGCTCACTGCTACACATTAGCATATACGCTAGACACCAGTTGGTGCATAAGTGCAAATGGTTTGTACTGCATTAACTGTGCCTTCAAATATGGCATTTGATGCATTAACAGGGTTTGGGATGCATAAATCACTTTTGTAATTCCCAAACCCTGTTGGAGCCACACAGAACATTTGACTATCTGGCCCCTTGATTATTTCTGTTGATTCAGCACTATTTTAGTTGAAAATCTAGGCTGGGATTTTCAAACATCCTGACACTGTCACAGCTCACAATTCTGAGTAGTGTATGCATGAAAAGTAATGTGGCAAAATGTTTTAATGTTATTCTTAAATGCTTCAATGCATTTGGGACAATTTGCCTCGAAGAGGTATGCATACATAATTTTTTTGATACAAGTATTGTCTGCAATATCTTAACTCCTGCCAGGTATGCAAATAGTTATGCCATCTTCTAGGTTGTCTAATATATTGGCGCAAGCATCCGGACTAGAGGAAAATTGTGCCACAAATCCCAGAGGAGCTATAGAAAATCCTGTCCTACTTCATTCATCCACTGCCACTCTTTCAGTAAAATAATGTTTTTGAATAGTCACTTTACATTTTTCTCCTTTCATTGGTTTTTCATTTACAACACCTAATTACCAAATCTTTTTCAATATTTAGGGATTTTGTATGACCCAATGGAGTTCTTCTTTTCATCAGTTTGAAGTCAGTTATCACAGCTCCTCTTGTTCTTCTCTCCATTGAGAAACTCAGGTCAGATAGTCTGTAGTCATAGTTGAAATCACCGTTGCCATGACAACATATGGCCACCAGTTTTATGTGTCCACAAAGGTCTTTAGAGCCCTCATTAAAAATTATTCTGAAGCAAATTATAATTACTGATAAATTCTGTCTATGGGAATCCTTACTTGAAGTGGATGCATGCTCTTACATAGCTTGACATGAACTTAAACTAACTCAATTTATGCAAAAGAAGAGCAATAATAGTACATTTCTTTATTATGCTCAAGGTGCATTTTTGACCTACAGAGCTAATGCATCCTGCTTGTGAATCAATGTACTTCCTCATTTGTAAAGCTGCTATTCCTGTGATGGCACAGATTTTTACTTTTATCTTCCATCCATCCAGATTGTGCCTTCAGACCTCGACAAAGGAAAATAGCTACAATCTGTTCATTTCAGGACAAAGTCTCTCAGAAGCAAAAGGAGAGATGTGCAAAGTTGGCAAACTTCAGCCACAAAAGAATTTACAAAGTTTTCCAAATTCAGAAAACATGAAGTACCAACTTTTCAAAGTTTTTTTGCAGGAGGAGTTGAACTTTTCCAGAAGTTATGCAAAGTTGCTGGCAAAGTTGTAACTTTGACATGACTTTGCCTGACTTCACGTGAAAAAAAAAAAGAAATTTCTTTGGGAAAACACAATACAAAGTGATAAAAGTGGCAATGTGGGCAATCTGCAAAGTTATTTGAGAAGGTGAATTTTACAGTTTCACCAGCACTTTGTCAGTGAAGTAAAACTTTGCCATATTGCTATTTGAAAGTTAAAGTCACAAGCAATACTGCCATACTATATGTGTTTGGAAAGAAACTACTCTATATGACTGCATTTTATTACCTTGCCTACTAGTTCTATGCAGGGCCACTGATTTATGGTGAAAGAAGAAATCCAGCTCCATTTTCAGTAGTTGAAATTCAAGAATTGCACCTGTGATTTCTATATTGAATAGTAGGGGTTTCAATACTGACCTGTGGGAACTCTACTGGGGACATTCTTCCTGTCTGATTTTGCCAAGTCCACCACTATCATCTGAGCCCTATTTCTTTTCTTTTTTTACTATGTTTTTTCTCCAAGACACTTAACCATGCTCTATTGGCTCGTTCTCTCCCCACTTCCATCACTTGCTGTTCCTGGGACTTTAATCTGACCTAGCAGTGCCCCATGGTTAACCCCCAATGGCAGAGTCTCCTGGGTTCTCCAAGCCCAGGAGGATTTTAGCTTGGAAGCTAGTTGGCAGCCCAGTAAACAGTGCAAGACCTGCAAGGAGAGACACAGAATCATCTTGAGGGCCTGTTTCCTTTTTCTGTTACCTTCCTCCAGGTGCCTCATGAGCAAGGACTGAAGTGGATGTCTGCACACTATTGTGCTAACATTCTCAGTCATGAGGCACCCACCCATCCATTATTGCATTGTCACCTGTTGTCACCCAGGGAGCAGTACTGCAGTGGAGCTCACAGACACCCTCGCCCCAGAACATTAGAGTGTCCTCTGGGATGCTCGATCCTCCTTCCCCTGGCTGGATCCCAATGACTCAGCTTGCCTCCTAACTCAGGTCACCAGCATCTCAAGCATTAGCACTTCCACTGCACTGATGTTCCAATCACTGAGCCCTGTTCCCTAACCAACTTTCAATCCATTCTGCCATTTCCTGTAATTTCCAATGTTTCAACTTTAGAACTGACATCTCATGAGGAACTATAATAACTGCTTTACTGAAATCTAAGTATGTGATGACAATTGTCTTTTCCCAGTCTAATTCCTAATGAGCCCATTCTGAGTCTTCATTCTCTTTTCAGTACCGAAGTCACATTTGCCTCTTCCAATCACTGCATGCCTCATCAGTTTTTGATAACTTCTGGATAATCATTCCAAGAGTACTGTACACACTAATATATCCTTTAGTTCCTTGAGTGCTCTTGTATGCATAGCAGCCACTTCTTAGGATTTATTCACCTGTAGCTTTATAACTGTACAGAAACTGAGCAAGCCATATTTATTTTGCTGCAAGTATCCACTACCAGTCCATTGAAAGTCTCAACTAGATGTAACATGTCTCCCATCATCTCTGTTGTAAGCTGGAAGCACAGATGCATTTTTATAAACCAGTTGTTATGGCCATCAGTAAAACATGTTGTTATTTTTTCACCATCATCATCATCAAGTTTATTTGATCATCCAACAATTTGTTGTGGAAATTACAAGAGACATCTACAAATACATATAACGACATATGATTTAAAAATATGTAAGGATTTGAAACAGTAGCAGCACATATTTTAAACATATTAAAAGGTTAGATAAACAGCATGAAAGACTGCCTAACAGACAAGGGCAATAGGTTTGATAAAAGAAGAAGCTATCTTCTTTTGAATCTGATTACTGCTTCCAGGAATTTAACAATCATTTCAGCCTCCTTTACTCTCTGAGTATGCAGGAGGATAAATACTGGGTCATAATTCAAAGACATGCATTTATTTGAGAAATCTTTTAATATAGAGTTTATAAATGAGTTCCAGAGTGGACATTGTACAATTATGTGTGTAATGGTTTTGACAAAACCTCTGTGACATGGGCAGACATCTGATGTGGCAACAATGTATTTTTTACGTCTATTAAGATAGGTGTATTTAGAGGTTATGACACCCAGTCTTTCCCATGTACAGTAATTAGTTTTCTTTGCTTACTGTAGGTAGAATTGGATTAGTAAATATTCCTCAATGCAACATACAGTCTTATTCTCACTGTACCAGGTTGAGTGTTTCTGGGTTTTAATTAATTTTATGTCTTTGGTTTGAGCAAGATACAATAATTTCTGTTTATTGTTTAATTTATATTGGGAAACTATCTCTATATTATGTAAGTGATCTGTCCATAGATAAGTAGTAGTAGTTTTTCTTAAAATAGTAAGCAACTGTTTTAGCCAGGGGGATGAAATTCCTGTGGAGTGCCAATTGATTTTTTCCTGCGAACACTCCAATGGAATATGATTATTAGGATTATTTATATGTATTCAATAGGAAACATTGCTGGATTCTATCAAGGCAGTCAATGCTGTTTTGCTCAATTCTGCTCTAATCATGGGAGAAGAAGTTGCAATGGGAACCTGAAGTAAAGCTTTGTAGTAGAACAGTACCGGGGTTTCAGTATTTAGTGTAGTTTGAGACCCCCATACCTCAGACCCACACAAAAGTATGGGGTTAATTTTAGCTTCTCCCACTTTTAATACTGGGAGGAGGGAGCTACCCCTATATTTGTGGTTAAAACTAAGCAATGCTTTCACTGAGAGATTGGCTTTTGCTTGTTGTTCCGTGATAGGAGCATTCCATTTTCCTCTGGCAGTACATTTTATGCCCAAATATACATATTCTTTTACTACATCAATTTTATCATTTTTTAACCTTCGGTTCCATTTAGGTTTGTTAGTTCCAAATACGATTGCTTTAGTTTTTTTAAGACTGATTTTTATGTCCAGGTCTTCACATTTAATCAATAGTTTATTTAAATGTCTTTGTAGCCCTGAACTTGTAAGCAATGATAAAACTAGATCATCCGCATATGCCATGATGTTACAGGGAAGATTATGTATTTTTGGAGCATCGTCAGAAACTGCTTCTTCCAGGTGTAGTAAGACAACAGTATAAATGTTGAAAAGAGTGAGGACTAATAAACAGCCTTGTTTAACACCTCTTGAAAACTTAAAATATTTTGTCAATCACAGAAAAATTTGCTCTAAAACCAGCTTGAAATTTGGATAGTAGTGAGCAGCTTTCAAGCCAGTACAGAAGTTTATCAAGCAAGATTCTTTGGAACTGATGTCTAAAAGACTAATGGGGTGGAAACTGGTAGGGTCACAATTGCAGCCTTTCTTGTGTATTGGTACTATTCTCATTCCATGATATTGGAATCAATTTATGAATTAAGCAGATATTAAAAAATGTAGTGAGTAGTGGCATCCAAAAATTATTATGGATATAAATCTCACCAGGGATAGAGTCTGGACCTGGGGCTTTATTATTGGCCAGTCTCATTATGGCTGCTTCTACTATTTCTTCCGAGATGGACAGAGGAGTATATTTTGTTCTTTTGATCCATTAGAATGTATTGCTTAACATAGTTTAAATGGGCTTTTCTTACCAAACTATAATATTTATAGAAAAAATAGAGATTGGAAAAAATGAGAGAAAAGAATTATGTTTTTCATCAAAGAAGCACATTACTTGCCCCAAACTGAACTGAAAATTAAGTCTGAGGGTATTCCTAATACAATATATACTAGTGAAAACAAAGAAGCTTCACATCAGTTGTTTGTACATTCCTCCATAAAAAAATAGGAGAAAGTATTCAAAGTGTTTTGCTCCTATATTCTTAGCTGGATATTGAGGAACTAATAGTTCTACATGACTTTAACATAAACTGGTTAGGTTGGTCAGTACATCTCTTTAAAAAAATACTGAATGACTACAACCTCAAGCAAGTAATCCAGGGCCCAAACATGCTGAAGGACAAATCTGGACATAATTTCCAACTAGACTGGATCCTAGTCGGGGGGAGGGAGGACTGCCTGAATGTAGGGGGTCAATTATCTGTCTCCATTTGTGATCACTCACCAATATTCTTTGTCTGGTGTAATAAAAGTGAGAGGAAACCTACCCCTAAGGTTACTGAGTACTGAGACCTTTCTAGCTTCAGCCTTCCCTCTTTTCTATATGGCCTGTCTCAAATTGACTTATCATTTCTGGACCCTATTCAAAATGTGAATCTGACTATAGACTTCTTTATAAGAGAGTTTCGACAATCCTCTCTATGAGGAAAAAAGAGATAGATAAGGTCTGTGATAACTTTAAAGAATGGGATTCCCACCATTTGTTGTCATATAAACACTTGTGAAATAAGTGTAAGACTAAATTTCAGATGCAAAGACCACCTTCTGTAAACAACACCAAGCCAAGAATCTGGCAAATTCAAATCAATTCTTTAAAAGCATTGGAAATCTCTTGAATCCCTCTCCAGGGAGTCTGATGAGCATATTGATGGGGGACACCTATGTTAGAGAGCAGAAGGAAATTCCTGATGCCTTTAATAAATCATTTATAAATATATCCTCTTAGGTTCAGTGTCATATTAGCAAAAATAAAAGGGCAACTCACATAATGGCAAATACATTTTGCCAAAAACAAAGGACGAGCAATACTACTGCAACCGTCAATGCTGAGATGGGAGAGGAAGGATACTTATGTTTAATGCAGGGCAGGGCTACAACCTCCGCACTCCCTTTGCAGGGGGCAAGTCCCCAACACCCCCCCAGATTTAAATTATCAATTCCAGGGGGACGGACACTGGGGGACAGGAGAATACATTGGAAGGGGAGGTTACAGTATGCAGAGTGATACTGCGGCAGGGGGCAACAAAGTCAGGGGACCCAGAGGACATGGAAAACACATAAAAAATTATTTTAACAAGTACTACACCTAAAAAGCAATATACCTACAGGTAATCCTGATCCCAGGTCCATGAGCTTTGCAAGCAGTGACTGTATCCTCCACACCGGACAGACAGCTTGGCTGCAGCATGATAAATTCTCCAATTTAACCCACATACCCTATACTCCTCAGACAGTCACTTTCGCTATTCTGTCACTCCACAGTCACTATTCACTTACCCCACCATTCTTTCACACTCGCTGTTCCTTCGGGCGTGCAAACTGAGCTACTCAGATTTGAGTCGCTCAATATACTTCACCCATATCATAGGATACCATCCTCTTACACTGATTTTTTCTCAGATAGTTCTTCTCTAGAGTTACTTTCCAAATTCCTGCTAGACAGATGCTTTTTATGTTAGCTTGCATATGCACAAGCAACATCTTGTGGCAGTAGCACATTACAGAGGTGTGTCAGTATTGTTGCTAATGCAGGGAATGCTTTAGTGGGTGTATCCCTCAGCCACCAATTAGTGAGCATGCTGCTGATGACAGCAGTTTCAAAGACAGCCACGGAGTTGAAAGAAATCTGCTGCTCCAATGAGGTGCATTTTTTTCCATTGGAGTGTCACATGACAAGACTCTGTTAAGTGCCTTTCCTGGTGAAACATTTCAATAAATATGGCGGCTTCTGCCATCCACCACACAATCCCCAGAAAGGCGACTTCGGGGGTGTCCAATCCCCATGTCGGCATGCACCACTGCTCAATTTGTTTGCCGATGGGGTGCTCAATCCCCATCAGCATCATGTATCCCCCCCCATGCTTAATTTGTTTGCCGACAGGGTTGTCCAGTCCCTGTCAGCATAATTTTCCCCCAGTTTAATTTGTTTGTTGATGGGGGTGCCCAATCCCTGTCAGCATCATGTCGCCCCCACTTTGTTTGCTGACAGGGGTGCCCAATCCCCGTTGGCATCAGTCCCTATACCCCCAAAATCATGTGGCATACTAGGAAACCACCCCAGTGTGCCCCAAAGTATTTTTTAAACCTGTAAATAAAGAAAACCTTCCCCCGACATCCGTTTTCTTTTTGTACCTGTAAAAAAATTAAAACGGCCCCTCATCGTCCCACCACCCCCCCAACCTGTACCTACTCTCTATGCACCCCCCTACCCACACACACCCTCACCCATACTTACCTCCGGAGATCCGGCGCTGCGATCTTCGGTGTAGCGAGACATGTCTGAACTCTTCAAAAGCTGACCGCAAACAAAGAAAATCACAGTAAGCTTTATAATGGAATTAATAGGGGATTTCAATTTAGGTGAATATCTCAGCCAATTTTTTGAATTTTGGCTCTAAATTTTCAAGATGGGGTTCTTGGGGCCCCACCTCATGAACATGTGATGGTCATTTCTTTACTCGGTCCCAAAAGGTGATTTTGCGATCACTGCACAGAATCACCTTTTGTGACTGATTAACAAAACAATTGCCACTGTTCATGAGGGTGGGTCCAAAATATGTTATAATCATCAGTGAAAAAAATTCAAAAAGAATGCGTTCTGATGTATGTTGCACAGTTTGCATGCACGCTCATAACTTCTACAATTTTAATATTTTCACTCCAGATTTTCAACATTGGCATTTTTTACACCTATTTATGAACAGTACAGCTATCATTTTTTACATCTTGCTCAAAATGTGTTTTCGCACCCGTGACACAAAATGGCGCTGTCACTGTAGGGAATTAACTTTCAGGACAGGTTAACAAAATCATAGTGCCACTGTTCATGAGGAGAGGTCCAAAAATGCCTATGTTTGAAAATCTGATAAAAAAAATTCAAAAATGATTGCGTTACGGGCTGCATTATGCAGTTTCTACTCACAATCATGACTTCACCAATTTTTCATATTTTCACTCCAGATTTTCAACATTGCCATTTTTGCACACCTCCTCATGAACAGTACAGCTGTCATTTTTCACATCATGCCCAAAATGTGTTTTTGCACCTCTGGCACCAAATGGTGCAGTCACTGTGCAAAATCACCTTTCGGCTAATGAACTGGTAGTGCCACTGTTTATGAGGAGGGGTCACAAAAAGCCCATGTTAAAAATTTGGAGTGAAAATACCAGCAAATGTCCAGGGTGTTAGGGTTTCCAACCATAATGCCCTACCCTGTATAGACTGACAGGCATCGTGGGTGTGACTTGGGATCGTTGGCTATAATACTCACACCATTCCACCCTCACCTCCACTCTGCAGCCAGTGACAGGCATTGAGGTGTGCCTTGGAGTCTTTGACCAGAACGTTCACCCCATTCTCCTATACTGCACTCATCTCAGCATATTTCCTTATGGAATCGGGTGAGTGTAAGGCCCGAAGGTACACCGTGACACCTGTCGGTGTCTGCAGGGTAGGGTGAGGTGAAATGGCATGAATGATATGGCTGACAACCCAAAGGCACACCCAAATGCCTGTCAGTCTCTGCAGGGTGGGGTTGGCATCACTTCAATACTTCACTGCCATTTCTATTATGCATTTCTTTAACTCCTGCACTACCAATGCCAATACCAGCAAGCCAACATTCGACATTGACAAATGCTGTTTAATACGAAGCAGGTGTCATGTGTTGAAGTCCATAAATTGTTATGCTGTACTGAAGATGACAAGCTGATGGTCTGTAATGGCATGATACCCAAGTTAATATGATGGCCCATCTAATTATGGAGCTGTTGCTTACATTCTAAATCTATCCTTTCTAATGGGCCAGGTGCCTGCTCTCTGGAAATTCTCACATGTTGTTCCCATTCACAAAGGGGTCAACATATGTAACCTAGATAACTTTAGACCATTGTCTATGTTGTCTAACCCTGCTAAATTACCAGAAAAGATCATCTATAATTAATGTATGTAATAACTGAACACCAATAAACTTCTGTACAAGTGCCAGCATGAGTTTCAGCAGCATCGTGGAACTATGACCATGCACCTGGGGAAACTATCTGGTGCAGCCTTAGTGGATCTAGCCAGGGCATTCAACCTAGTAGATTATTCTTTTCCTCTACATATGCTGAAGAGGGCTGTCCTTGATTAGCTCTCTTCAGACCATTTTGTTAAGAAATGTCAAACAGTGAAATTTGGAGGGTCTCTTTCCACAATCAAGAAGGTATCATGCTTATCATCTGCCCCCTCTCTTTTAGCAAGAGGCTGTTGCCTGGGCCCTTGAAAAGGATGGTGGTAAGGCCCCTGGTTAAGAAGGTGTTACTAGATCCTGACATACCCTCAATTATTGTCCTGTATCCAACCTTCTCTTTTTGGCAAAGGTTGCCAAGAAAGTAGTTGCGACCCAGCTTGTCATTCTCCTGGAGAGAAATTACCTCTTTGAGCCATTTGAATCTGGATTCTAAAACAAACACAGCATGGTGACAGTCTTGATCAAGATAAGCAATGATCTTCTCCTGGTAGGGGATCATAGGGAGAGTTTAACTGATCTTTCCGGATCTGTCTTCAGCATTTGACTCTATGGGTCTCATAGGATTGTTGGTCTGACTCGGTGAGCTCAGAGGGTTGTCTGGGACAGTTTTATGGCATTTCTGGTCATTCCTCACTGGAAGACAGAAGTTGCTGTTCTCAGCTCTTGCTGGTTGCTTTAGACTATGGAGTGCCTCAGGGTTCTGTACTTTCACCTGCGTTGTTCTCATTGTACATGCTACCACTGGCAAAGACAATTGGGCACTACAGAATAGAGTTTCACAGCTATGCAGATGATGCTTAGTTGTGAATGTCCTTTGCTCCTGATAGGGTATCCTCTATACTAATAAAATAACACAGTTTGGAGGACATCAGGATTTGGATTTTCTCCAGTTAGTTAGCTCTGAATCACTGCAAAGTTGAGTTGTAGTAGTGGGAATGGAAAGGCTGCAGGAGGTGGCCTGAATCTCTGCCTACCATAGGTGGGTATAACTTCACATGGCAGAAAAGGTTTGCAGTCTAGGAGATGTTCTTAATGGTCAGTTGACATGTGTTCCTTAGGTGACTTGTATAGTAAAGAGCTTCTTTTATATCTGAAAATTAGCTCCAGTCTGTGTCTTCTGCTTGATTCTGCTGATCTTTTCTCCTTAGTCAGTAACCTCATCTTTTCTCATCTTGACTACTGTTGTGTGCCTCAAATGGTTTACTGGGGGTGGGATTGCATTGTCTGTGATTGGTTCAAAATGTAGCAACAAGATGATTAGAGCATATTATCACTATGGGTTCTGGGCTGGTTTTTACTAACATATAAATGCTTGGACAATCTGGGCCCCCAATACCTCAGTGAGCTCTTGATTCCCTTCATGTTTTCCAGGGATCTTAGGTCCAAGAGACGGGGACTGCATCAGGAGCCACAATCATGGCTGAAGTTCACTGATGACCAGGCTTTTGGAATGGCTGCTCTGATCCTCTGGAATACTTTACCTGAGTGAATTCGCACTGCCACATCATCACTTAAAAATAAATTAAAAATTAACCTACTCCAATTAGCACTGGACAGCTTTCAAGTTAATCTATACAGTGTTTCATGCAGTACTTAATTTTATGTTTACACATTTATGAATGGAATTTTTATGTATGATTGTTTATGTCTGCTTTAATATGGTTTGTGTTATTTATTTTTAAATTATTGTACAGGTGCCCTGAGCCTCAGAGGGGTGCCTTCTAAAAACAGATAAATCAAACAACCAACAATCCAGCCAACCAACCAACCAACACAAACCAACCAACCAACTACTGTCCTTGAGTGAGTACGTGTTCAGTCTTTTCAGTCTCTTATCATATGCCTTCCCCTGCTGGCCATGGATCATCTTAATAGCTTTTACTGCAGTCTCTCTAATCTATCCGTCTCCTTCCTTAAGAGCAGACCCCATAACTGGACACAATATTCCAGATAAAGTCTTACCAGTGATCTATACAGAGGCAATGTCACTTCCCTTCTCCTTCTAGTAATCCCTCTACCTATGTGTCCTAGCATTCTGTTATCCTTCTCATACACCCATATTGCACTGAGAAGCCTGAGGTAGATTATTGCTGATTAACACACCCAGGTCACTCTCCTCCTCTGTGTTGTCTACCAGCAGCCCATCAATATAATACACTGTTTCAGGATTTTTCACTCCTACAGTATGTTCATCAACTTAAACTTTTTGGCATTAAATTTCATCTGCCAAATACTTGACCACTTCTCTAGTCTCCTCACATCCTGTCTCATAATGTTAATTCCTCTTTCACTGTTGACCATCCATCAGAAGTTGGTATCATCTGTGTATAGGCTCATCTTGCCCTGGGTACTCTTTCTCCTGTGTCACAGATACATATATCAAACAGGAGTGGTCCCAAGACTATCCCTTGTGGGACCTCTATAGTTACTGCCCAATTCTCAGAGAATTTACTATTTAGAACCACCCTCTAGGTTCTATCTGTCATCCAGTTTTTGACCCATCTAGTTATTTTAACTCTATTCCCAGATCTCTCACCTTCTCTTAACCAATCTACAATGTGGTACAGCATCACAGGCTTTGCTAAAATCCAGGCATACTATGCCCACTGCCTGGCCCATCTGCTATTTGTGTTACTATATTAGAAAGCCAATTAATTTAGTCTGGAACAACCAACCCTTAATGAATCCATGCTAGTTGACATCCATTAAGTATTTTATTCTAAGAAGGTGACTAATCCCACTTTAATAATTTGTCTCCGGGAGTTTTCTCAGTACCAATGTCAGGCTCACCAGCCTGCTGTTTCTTGGATTTCAGCTATCATCCCCTTTGTGTAAGGGAACCACATTTGCTACCCTTCAGATCTCAGGCACTACATCTTTTGCCACTGATTCTCCAAAAGGGACTACAGTGGCTTGGCTAGCACTTGCCTTCTGTTGTTTCCTTGACCACTTGACACTAGTAGTTTATTGATGTTTAGGTTCTCCAGTCCCGTTAGTAACTATTCCCTTATTATAAACCCCATCTCAAATCTGTCTTCTGTATCCCCTGGAATTTTTCCTGCTGTTAAGGAGTGGACCTGCCTTCTCAACCATGAACACCAAACAAGTATCCGTTCAGAATATCTGCTTACTCCACATTGTTCCCTGTTCTCACCCCATCGTTCCTTGAGATTTCTATGTTATCCTTTGCCTTTTTTCTTTCACTAACGTATCTAAAGAAGGACATGTCATCCTCTTTGATACGTTTCATTAGTCTTCCTTCTGCTATTGCCTCCCTGATAAACAATTTACTTGTACACAGTTACTTGTTTGTTTACCAAATTTATTCAAAGTGCCAATCTAGGTCTCAGAGTACCTGTACAATAAGTGTCAATAAGAAAATCCAATATAAATAACATAAAACCATAGCACAAACCACATCTACTCATACAGACATCCATCGTCTAATAAAATATTAGAAACATAAAAATAGACACAATGACAGTTATGCTAGGCAGCTCAAGTTAATCAAAAGCTCTTAGGAGTAGGTATCTTTTCAGTTCTTTTTTAAACAATATTACAGATCTGGCAGTGCTTATCCCTTCAAGGAGTGAATTCCATAGGGTAGGGGCTGCAATGGAAAGAGCCTGGTCATCAGCAGACTTTAACTGGGAAGAAGGATCAGCCAGCAAACCACATCCACTAGATCCCTGGGTTGCAAGTAGGGAATCAGATCACTGAGGTATTGGGGCCCTAGTCTGTTCAAGGCTTTACATTTCAATAACAATACCCAGAAGTCAAGGTGCCATCTAATAGGTGGTCAGACCAAAACCTGCAACAAGGTGGTAATATGGGTGGAGGTTCGCAGTCTTGCTGCAGTATTCTGAACTAGATGACTTCTTACACCTGTCTCAGTTTGCCTCATTCTGCTCCTTCTTATAAGCTCCAAATGCTGCCTGTTTGTCCATAAAGGCCTGCCTTACCTGTCAATCTTACCAGATGGGTCTCCTATATTTTGGGGACTTTTTATAGTCATGATGCAGTATTTGATGGCCACTTAATAGCCTCCTATAATACTGCCCACTTCCCCTCTACTCCCTTGATCCTTTAAGCTACCTTGAACAGTTTCCTGTTTTCTACTTGGTTTTCTGATTAGCATGAACTAAATACCCTGTATTTCCATCTTCCTGTGGGGAAAACAAGATGGATAGTGGGGAATTGTTTAAACTGAGTAGAAACACAAACACCATGGGTATCTCCATAGTAGTGGCGGGGGCAAATTTTAATGATACCAGAAAGTATTTTTTCATGCAAAGGGTGGTGTAGGGTAGGAATAAGCTGCCAAAAGTGGCGGTCTGTGTGGCAACAGTGGGGGAATTCAAACATGTGTGGGACAGATAGATATACTTGGTAAATACAGTACCCAAAGGCAGGGGGAGTGGAGGTATAAAGAGTCACTTTGGTGCTTACATTCCACATTTAGTTGATAGGACAGGGCAGACACCATGGGCTAAGAGGCCATTTTCATTTTTCTATTCCTTTCTTTTCTTTCAACATATACCTCCCTCATGTTGCAAGCCCTGCATCGCTAGAAAGAAAATATAAAATCAGAAATAACAGACAAGGCCCTGATTAATCAAATCCAGACACTGTAGAGATGGCATTCATTCATTTTATATATAATCAACTCATTAGGGCAATCAAGAAGCTGATAGTGATGAGATCCAAAGCTGGATATGTTTAGTAGTGCTTAAGATAGCGCTATAACGTTAAAAACATATTCAGCAGCCGGCCCAGTAGTGCACTGGTTGGGCTACCACTCGCTCACTGACAAGCCCAGGTTTGGGAGCAAATCTAAGTCACTGGAGGTCAGCTGGGAATGAAAAAGGATCCTGTATCTGAAGGACAGCTCTTCTATCATGGGGTGGGTTGATCATGCCTCCCAAAATATGCCTGATACCTTGTGGAGGCTTGGTATCAAGGGAGTCAGGAGGCCCTGAAGGGAGTGGGATGATGACAGATGCTCTGCATCATTGCACGTCAACCTCCAAGGGCAGAAACTCCAGATGAAAACCCTTTACCAGTGGGATGAAGGATGCCCCCCCCCCCCACTGGTATAGCATCAGTGGCTGGCCACCATCTTGGCTTATACCTTGGAAGGACAAGGGCAAGCTCCCCTGACTCTGGAACAAGAAGTAAGTCATTGGGAGAAACAGGGGTAAGTCTCAGAGACAGTGGGTGACTGGGCTGGGGATCCATCCAGATGGGGGACAGCAAGGAGCAAGGAATACAGTAATTAAAAGATATCCAGTATTTAATAACTAGCCTCCTCATGCTGTGATATATCCCATATATATCCTAAGTATGTAAGTAAAGGCCCAATACAAAATGGGGAAAGCTCTTTCAGTATGTTCAGCAGGCTGGTAAAAATGGCAGAGTGCTCCATTCCACATTTGCAGTGCACCCTGCTGCCTCCACAGTGAGACCTACATAAACCTTTCATGCCCTATCCTACACAACCCACATGATTGTGCAGGTGGTTGGGTTGGGTACAGGTACAGGCTCAGGGGCATGCTCCTGCTCAATGTGAATTAAAAATATCCAGAAACTACTTGCACCTTGCTGAGGGGGTGAGGAGAATGCCAAATCTACACCAGGGTGAGGGGCTCTGCTTTAACCCCTATGCACCTTCACTGCATGGTCTCTGAATGTTTTCTGGCCTACATGTATCTCCCCCACCCAGCTGTTGCTCTCAGCCCTCTGAGATGGCATTGAGGGGTTGAGACCATGACTTTTTACTGTTTTTAAAGTGTTCTGTTTGTACAGCAATGCAGTATCCATCAGTACTCTGCTGCATGCAGAGCAGGGTACATGAGCATCCAGTTGGATGCCCGGTGTCCAGCCTTGCTCAGTCCTTCAGAATGCCTCTTGCCCCTACATGCTCCTTTGCACATAGATGGGGTGACTTAGGGCTGTAAATTCTGCAATTTGCAGCTAAATCTGGGGAGGAGGGGGCAGCCTCTACAATAAATATACATGATTCAGTAATATCTGGCCCTATATATGTGGATCAGGCCCTAAGCAAGTATATATAAATGATATCATATACATGGGGCAGAGAATAAAATGCATCAGGTCTAGTGTTTTCAAAAACATATTCACTTTTTTTTGTTGGAGTTGTTATTATCACAACTAAAACATAGTCACCTGGTGGGCTTTTGTCACAGATACCTCTTTGTAGCAAGCACTCGGAGTATAATTCTCACATTCATTCTTTCTCTTCCCCCCCCCCACACATTTTTGCAAAGCCAGCTAGAATACATATTATTCAGGTCTCATAAATGTAAGCTGACCAATCAGGTGAAACAAAATGTGATAATATGAGGTAAACTATTAGGAAACAAGTAGCTGATAGCTTGAAGAGCTTTCACAAAAAAAAAAAATATTCGGACAGTAAAACACAAAAACATGGACGCAAACAGAAAATCCAGATAAACTACCAAAGAATTGAAAGTCCCATAATAGAGCCCTTTAACCAGCTTAGTCAAAAGCTTATGAGGTAGTCCCTGACAAGGTATTTGAATGAGGTCAGGGAGCCAGCAGTGCAGACCTTTACTGTTAGTGAGTTACATAGAGAAGTGGTAGCCACTGAGAAAAACTTGCTCACCTGTAGACTTCAGCCACGAGGGTAGCACCCTTAAAATCCCGGTCCCATGGAACTCAATGTCCAGATTTGGGCATAGGGGATCAGAAGCTCACTGAGATACTTGGGGCACAGTCTGATCAATGAGAAGAATGTTTACAAGAAATTATGCAACCCCTGCTATCCCCAGTGGTCAGAAACTGCATTCTGTATGAGCTGAGCACTGTCTAGATTATCCATAAAACAGAATCAAAGTTTCCAATTCTGTTTACAACAGCTTGCCCATATTTACCTATGATTGAATAAAACCTTAACTGTTGATTGCTAGGTATATTTGGATCACTCCTTCTTTGCATCAGAAGCAGTTATAATATTACAAGAGTGGTTGAAACTAAATGTTTCCCTCCATTGGCCCTTAGTGTTACAAAGCCCATCTGCAATTTGTCACTTTCCAGCCTCTATTTGCCATGGGATGAGAAATATAAGCAACACATCTATCTTACTGACAATCCGCTCTCATGTTTACAGAAATTATGCATTAAGCCACGGCTGTGTTGCATTATGAAACTACCCAGTTTCAGCAGACTTATCAAAATCCCATTACAGTTAACTACAGTACAGCAGCAGCCACAACTGCCTCAGGCCGTGAAGAAACTGAATGCTTCTGGACTGACAAAAGCTGCTGCTTCCAATAATTTAAAAATGGAATCAGGAAGTCAGTAACTATACCTTTCTGAATTGGGATGTCAGGTGTAAAAATATTTTGCTTTCCCAAGGGAATGCCAGAATGATACAGACTGTATCAAAAAGTTCTGTAAGCCAGCTGCCTTGGGACACAGTTTGATATACATGATGATGGATTTTGGACTTTGACTGTAAGTATATATTAACTTGGCTGTTTTCTACAAGCTGCTAGTAGGAAAACCAAGACAACAGAGACCATGTGGTAATCCCAATTGTCCTTTAGAATCCCTCTGGCTCACCAGCCCTAGGTGAATAAGACTTTGCTGTGGAGTAGTACATTTCTCTCTTAAGATGGATTCCAGCTGAATCACTGCACGCGACTGCATTCCAAATATCAGGATATTATCACCATAAAACATGATTCTGGAAAGCAGGTCCAATCAGACTTCTGCAATTCTGCCGTTTTTACTTGAGAAAAAAAAACATAAATCACTGGTCTTGTTGACTGCTGATGTCACTGAAAGTTTTTTCTATTGTTTCCATTCTCAGTTAGCCTTTCTAGGCCTGGTCATCAATTTCTTCTCCTAGTGCAGCTACAGTATAACAGGACAATGCTTGAATCTTGAGCAATGATTTCAACCACTAGCTGTACATAACAGCTTGGTGTCTAGTATTCACTTTTGAACTGTGACTGCGGCTTTCAGTCTCGTGGTTACTTGCATGTTTTCAAAATGAACATCATGACATCTGGTGGTAACGTACAGTAAAGAAACAAAAAAGCAGCTTATGGCTCACACCTACATGCAACTCTATCTAGTGGAGCTTCATTGAGGTGATGCTCTGGCATTTTGTAGTTACTTTTGGATGCCAGGATTCATTAATTAAAACACAAAACACAGGCCCAAACCAGATGCTCCCTTGTGTAAGAACATGCAAGCCACAATTTGAAGGTAGAGATCCAGTCTTTTTATATTATTTTTTTCTTATGGACCCTTGTCTAAATAGTACCTTGAATTATTTATAAAAGAGACAGTCAAATAAAACTTATTATATCTATTGTTAAGCAGATCATTCTCCAGGGTCTCTGTTATGGAATGGCCTGATGAATGACTTACTCTCTCTTTCCCACCAGATTCTGCAATGTGAGGCAAAATAGCACATAAGAGTGGAAGGCATAAGTGTCTTGGAGGGTAGCTGGGGTAGCTGTAGTGGTTCTGTGAGGAACTAAGGGGATCTGTGATAGAACAATACATGGAGTAAAGTTCACAGTTTGGGCCAAATTCTAAGATGCCGAAAGTGGTGCACAAAAAAAGGGGCTATCCACTTACACTGTTGTGCTGTGACTCAAAAGCACTGTACTCAAACTTAGGTGCATGTTGCAGGAGGAAGGAATCCCCTCTGTGGTATGCCATTGTGAAGCTGTAACTGTGACACAATGACTGTGACTGCAGTGTTAGCAGACTGTTTGTGCTGCTGACAAATGTGTGCTACTATGATGGCTGCCCACTTCCACTGTCAGGAAGGGTTGCTGTGCTTATGTTTCTCCATGGTATGTGCGCAGTGGAATTTGTTATATTAATATCTGGGGGTGCAGAGGCAGAGACCCCTGCATTTATACATCAAAACTGGCGTTTCATTTGCCACAGTTACATGACCGGCAATTGTCGCTATTCTGGTGTTTCAATCCACTTGGCTGTCTCTGTAAGGGGTGTCACAGTGATGTTGTTGCTGCAATGTCTGGTGGCATTTTTCCTGTTGAACTGGCTTCATGGAACTGTGTGCATGGTGCAATGCAAACTGTTGGTCCAGCAATTAGTTTTACACCCAGTAGCACACTGTATGCACACATGACTGTGGCCCAGCATGGCATCACAACATGCACCTGGTGCATGCCCTCCAGCTCAGTGCTGTGTTGTGGTGACAGTATTGGGCAACCCAGTGTCCTTGTTGGATCTGGCACCCTCCAAATGCACCTGAGTATAAAGGACCACAATGGAGTAGTGGTTGCCCTCTCTGTGGCATGTGGCACAGTTTTCTGGCTACCTGTTAGTCAAGCGGACCCCCAGCCACTCCCCATATGTAGACTGACTTGATGGCCCATTCATTCCCTCTCTCTAAATCTACAGTGGCATCTTCCCTTACCTGGTGGCATGGTATTTGGGTCACTGGACAAATGGAGAACATAGGCCTTTCTTATTCTTACTTTTTGCAAGTTGTAAAGAGATGAGGCATATCTGTGCGTGCTCAGGCTTGTTAGGGTGACCATGTGTTCAAGAAAATGTGCTTGGTGGCCAGTGCCTAATTTCCTGATGGATCACAATGACCTTCATGAGCACTCCAGATAGGGTTGCAACTTGCAGTCCCCCAGAGCATAACTCAGTATGATCAACAGATACTCGCTGGTGTACAGTGGTCACTGTAACTACTTCACATTTGTCAGTAGTCCATTTCTGTGCCTAAATCAATTTACACAATTTGGGGAAAGGGCCACATCTGTGTACCCTGCTGCCTTTTGGAATGTGGTAGGACAACAGCTACCATATCCCAGTCATGGGACTCTTTTTTAACAACAACAAAAAAAAATAATTAAAAGTAAGTTGAGACCTACACTCACATGGTTAATTGATTTTTTTATAATTAAAAATGGAACATATCTTCCTCTTTGGGTACATAACAGCTACGTCAGCCCCTCAGCAATCAAAAATTCTGCCCTCCCCCCAGTCAACTTCTTTTGCTGTTCAGGGAATCTTAATGGTTGATACAGAATCGTACAAGTCCACTAATGCAATTATTTCATATGTAATCTGACCTTTTGGATGAAGTATGCTTCATTACTACCGTGAGTGAATATGCAGTACTTTATAAACATGCATATAAATTATGAACATACAGAATAGGGGTGCTCAGAGTCTCTAGAATCCATTCCCTTTGCACCTAATTGAAAATTCAGAAATTCTCATTCTGATTCTGTTCCCAGTCCGATTAAGGCATCAGAATGGAATCAGAGATGGAGTCAGAAGTTCTTATTTCACCTTTGACTCTACTCCATTCAGTTTTCCAAAGCTTCCCCCACCCTGTACAGTTACCCTAATTGGCAGGAAAAAGCCCTCCACCTTTGCCTCCCTCTCCCCTTACCTTAAAGAGGAACATTCAACACAATAAGGCCCATACCAAAGTGTGGGCTCATCCAACTTGTAATTTGTGTGCAAAAACATTTTTTTTACTTACTGTTCACTGCAGCATAGTAGATTGTATTAGACTGATTTTGGTAACTGCAAGCTGGCATTTTTTGTAACTATAAATCCCCCAAATCCTCCGCAGTTGATATGAGAGCAGGGCTACAGTAGTGGGACAGGTCTCTACGGTCAAAAGTAGCATTAAGTTGTCCATCTTTAATGACACATAAGGTAGTTAAATACCTGCAGTTGTGGCCAAAGACACAGAGATTTCCTGAAATTTCTGTGATATCTCTAGAGAAATTCCTTTCCTGCCTGCAGTACCATTAGACGGCCACCAGACAGCATGTCTTTAGAAATATCAAAATATATCTGAACATGTCTTTGGCTGCAACTGTAAGAGTGGCACTTGAGAGAAGACTAACCCTGGAAGATGAGAGATCTGAGAACCTTGGTACAGGCATCCATTTCCTCATGCCTTGATTACTGTAATGCACTCTACAAATGCCTAACTTGCAGCCAGACGTGATGGTGACAGCTCAGGCAAAATGTGATAGTGCAGCTTCTGATCTCGGTGTGTAGGTCTTAGCATATCACCTTTATTACTGTGTGACTTGTACTGGTTGCCATGTAATCAGAGTGTCAACTAGAAGGCAATTATTCTGACATTTAAGACCTTAAATGGACTGTGTCCTACCTCCATCTGTGAGCTGCTGCCCCATCACTGAAAGAACTCTTAATTCCATGGATCCGAGTTTGCAGATTGTTCCCCACACTAGTTTAAAATCTTCAGAGGACAAAGCATTCTCAGTGGCAGCCTTAGTCCTTTGGAACCTCCTCCCTCTTTAAGTCTGACATGGTCACTATGACTCTATCACCTTAGCCATGTTTCCTGCTACTGTTTTATTATTGCTCTCATTATTTATTAAGTTATATACAGTATTCATCATATCTATTTCTTTACATTTTATGATTGTTTACTGTTGTTCTGTGAAGCTTGACCTTTGACTTTGTGCTGCATGACAAGCTTCAGTGTAGTATATACAAGGCATAAACAATGTGAGTTGCTAACTCACTCACAGCAGGAAGCATAGAGCTGTGGTGGATTTTCATTGCACAGAATGGGTGGGGTACCAGGTGGCATACCTCAGTGACTGTGTTTGAGCCACTGCTGTTTAATAGTTTCATCTTTCAATGCTCTGGAAGTTTCCTTAAGATTGCAGATGATGTCCAGCTGACTGGGCTGTGGACTCACTTGAGGATGGGACAGACTTGAGGAGGAGCTGAACAAGCTTGGCAATTGGTTGGACTCCTGAGAGTCTCCGATTTAATATAACCAAAGGAAAGGAGCAATGCATGACTAGGAAACATAGAGGTAGGATCTCTAAACTGTGTGGGGCTCTCCTTGTTGCAATGGGGGAGAAAAGAACCGTTGAGTCATAACAGACAAGAGACTAAAGCCGGACAAGCAATGAGTAGCTGCTGTGACGAGGGCCAGCAGAATGATGGGGTGCATTAAAATATGTATTATCAGCAGACAGGCATAGTAATCTTGCCACTTTGCAAGTTCTGGATCAGACCCTACCTGCAGTTCAGTGTGTATTTATAGGATCCTCAGTACAAACAGGGCATTGAGGAAGTTGAAAGGGTGCACCATAGATCAAAACAACAATCTGGGGTTAAGTTGACAAATGTTATGACTAAAGCCTGGTGACCCTTAAGATGTGCTTTCTGGAGTAAAGGACAGAGGACATGATCTCAGTCTTCTACATTCTCAAGGGTATTAGCTGGACTGAACAGACAGAAAAGTTTGGTCTGGTGTGTTCCAGCAGGAGGTGGGATATGCCCTGAAGCTCAGAGGTGGTAAATTCAGGGTTACTGTTAAGAAGCACTTCCTCTCTCAGAGGGTAGTGAACCAATGGAACATTTTACCAGTGGAGTCAGTGGATGTGAATATAGTACAGGCCTTCAGGGTAGACCTGGCCATATTTTGGCTTAGTATATCAAAGCAATCATAGCAGAGTGGTTAGGGGATCCCTAGAAAGTCGTACATATTTGCACAGCATATTTATTCATCTATGGGTATGAATCAGGAAGGGGTGACATAGATGTTAGTCCCAGTGGAGAAGGAAGGAAGGAAGGAAGGAAGGAAAGAAAGAAAGAAAGAAAGAAAGAAAGAAAGAAAGAAAGAAAGAAAGAAAGAAAGAAAGAAAGAAAGAAAGACATGCTGGACCTATAATCCCTTCTGTCTCTAAATGACTATGTTGACTATGAGTTGCAGAAAGGGATTATGTTGAAATAAAATACCTATATGCCTAACTAGGTCTATGTCATAAAGGCGACAGCGGAATCGTGACCCATGAAGAGGGCGCAGATCCTGCAGTGCGACAGATGTGAACATAAGTCTTTTCTAGCAAGGGGCTTTGACCCCCACTATTTTATATATTAACTCCGTGGGGGTGAGCATTCCTTGGGGATGGAGAGAACCACCAGTCACCTGAAAGTGTCAGCACTGAGGTTCCATCGCCCTCTTCATGGGTCATGGTTCTACAGTAACCGGTTTGACGGGATACCATCTAACTACCAACATCAAAATTTACTTCTGTTAAAAAAATAACATACTGTGGAAGAAAAGATGATGAAATTATCTAGAAGAGGAGACTTTTATTCTTCATGACATACAATCAATACTGAGTATGTCGCATCAGTGGTGACACTTGAAAATAGGCTGGTAAATGTTTTTTATGAGACCAGAACTTCAACAGAACGTAATAGCCTTACCTTTAGTCACTCTGCCTGATTTGTGGCTTGTTGCCCAGACTATCAATAAGCACATCTGGTCAGAACACACTAAAATGCTTTTTGTCATTGATTCTAGATAAACTATCAATTAACTGTTTCAACTGCAGTATACTGTATAAGTATCTGGCACCCAGATTTTACAGTGTTTTTAATGGCGGGGCCTGAAGCAGAAACAGAGTGTACAGTATCTGTGACATATAACAGAAAAATCACCACTGTCTATATAGACATACACTATAATGTATGAAAAAGAATGGAGAACATTAGTTATCATAACACATTCACACCCAGGAAGCATGAATCTGTTTATAACTGCTTAGCAAAAGAATAAGCTTGGGAGAACCATTCCATAAAACCTAAACTTGTGAAGTGCTTTGGAATACAATATATGTAAATGGTACTGTGGAACATCAAATCCCTTCCATTTTCAAGAAGGATTTTGACAGAGCTACTTTTTTCAATTAAAACTCTTGCTCGCTGTTCGTTTTTTTTTTACTTCTGAGATCAGACACATTGCTTATGAAGCATTCGGGGTTGATAGCACTTGAAACCTGAAGACTTCTATTTATCTCCAGGCCAGTCACTGCTTGGGCTTTCTTGCACTGTCTCACCAAAGTATATATGTGAGTTTAGCTGTCATCCTTCTGGTTATTAAATTATCATGACTACATTTAAGTAGCAGAATCTAAGAAATGGAAAACATGACTTACCTGGAATTCCCTTCAGGTAGAACAGATTGCTTAAGGTTCTCTGACATTCTCAAAGCTGGCAACATATTTTTCTTCTGAGGGCAACACTATGCTACAGAACTTATTACCCTTGAAAGTCAGGATGAATAGCAGTGCCCATACTGTATGTACAAGACTAGAATTACATAGCATTTTAAACAGAAATTTGTTAAGAGTTCATAACATCAACATTACCCAGTGATAACTGTTTATTGGCTGCAACTATTGTCCATACAGTATTTTTGTGTATATATATATATATATATATATATAGGCGCAGTCACGCCTGTATATAAGGGTTTAGAAAACACTTCTATGCTAAACTCAACAATTTGCACCTTAATAACTTTGCCCCCTTTCAACCAATTTACATGAAATTTGGAAAGCATAGCCTCTATGACAGGAATGCTGGATCCTAGAAATTTAATGTAGATTGGTTTAGGGGAGGCAAATTTACAGAGGTGCAAAAAATGCAAAAGTCTTAGTTTATGAAAATGTTAAGACTTTTTTTGCTACCCGATAAGTACACAAATAGGAGGCTTTGAAACCTGAAACTTTCAGGTTTGATAGAGGTTGATCCAAGGTGTGTGCTTTGTAGTTATTAGGTACCACTATTAAGTCATTTTTAAAATATTAAATAAAAATATTCCATTGCTGAGCATGCACAGTTCAAAAAATAAACATTCTATTCATAACCAAATTTTTGCAAAAGCAGCAGTTTGCACTATATGTCACAGCTGTCTTTAATAAACAACAGCTGTGTTGTATAGTGCAACCCCTGCTGCTGTCACCACTCTTAGGTCAGGGATGGGGTTACTGTCATTGTAGTCCCACCATCCTGACTGTGCTGTGACCTTCAACTGTATCTGCCCAATCCCTGGTGGCAAAGTATTTATTTATTAAATTTCCAACACCGGATGCCCACTCCAGTGTCAGATGCCTCTTGCACCCTGCAGCAAGTTGCTTTATCTTATTCACCCCCCCAGCAGAGTGGGACACTGGGGAGCCCACCCCTAGAGTCCCAAAATAGATTAATGCTATATGTATTCCTGCAAAAACAAAACCATTCCCCGGCATCTTTTTTTAATTTAAATTTTTATTTAAACCTGAAATAAAGAAAGTGATCCCTCGTCATCGCTGCCATTCCCCTGCCCAATCCCGACCCTCCCACTGAGCACCCACCACACCACACCCCCCTTACCATTTTCTTACCTGCAGAGGTCATATGCTGTCATCTTCTGTGGACCAGGACATGTCTGCACTCTTCAAAGCCGAACCGTGAAGTGAGGAATTAATGCTTAGTGCAGTATGTAATGTTGCACTATACGACACAGTTGTTGTTTAGTAAAGGACAGCTGTGTCGCATAGTACAAACTATAGGACACAGCTGTAATTTAACAAATGACAGCTGTGTTGTATAGTGCAACCAGCAATTGTCTTCACTTGCTCCCCCATCCTGACTGTGGTCTGTCATCTGCACACCAGGGCCCCAATCTCTGGTAGCAGTCTTTCTTTCTCTGCTAATTTCTTTAATTTATTTAATTTTCTGTATAATCTGACACTGGGATGCCCACCCCGGTGCCAGCTCCCCCTGCCAAATGTTTTATAAATGGTTGGTGACATCAAGGGCCCCAATCCCTGTGTTGGCACTAGACCCCACATTGTGGGACACCTGGGGAGCCCACTCCCAGTGTCCTGAAAGAGTTGATGAAAAATGTCTGGACTCCCCCGCAACCCCATGTTTAACTACACATTACCAACATCAGGGACCCCAGTCCCCATGTTGGAATTAACTATATGTCCCCCCAGCAGTATGAGACACTGGGGAGCCAACACTCAGTGTCCCAAGATAGGCTTAAAAATGTATTTGTGCCTGCAAAAAAAGAAAGCAGTCCTCCGGCATCTTTTTTATCTTTTGTTTGTAAACTGCAGAAAAAGAAAATGGTCCCTCATCATCCTCACCATCCCCATCTCCCCATCCCTACCCTTCCACTGAGCGCCCACTGCCCGTTTTCCCCCTTACCCCATACTTACCAAAGGAGGTCATAGACTATCATCTTCTGTGGACCAAAACATGTCTGCAGTCTTCAAAGCCAAACCCCAAACTGAGGAATACAGGTAAATGCCATATAATGTATTTCAAATGCTGTTTAGAACTTATGGTGATATCTTTGCCATTTTTTTATTTTTATTTTTTTTATTTTACCTCCTTGCCACAGATTCTTTGGGGCTATGACTCCCCCCTTGGAGGGGGTACATCCTTCGGCCCAACCCCCAGCTCATCTGCCCCTGAGGTTCCTCCACAGATTCCACTTCCATGGCAGGGACAGGTGGGGGGTGCTGGCAGTCCCTGCCACCCGGTACGTCATATCTGGTGGTGGGGAGCAGACTTCGCCGTAGTGGTCGGGCCATCATGGGTCTGTGGAGCCCTGGCCATTTGTTGGTTTTCTCCCTTTCCTCCCATCTGATGTAAGCACATCGGCTTCTGAGCCTCCCAACCCATACTGCTCTCCAGCCACTGTTAGAGGGCAGTCAGCGGGCAGAACAACTAGTTCCCCTCCCTGAAGAGAGGACAGGAGAGCAGTCCTCTGGACACTCAATCCTCTCTCGCCCCCGCTGACTTCCAGTGGCCCAGGCTCATTCCCAAACCTGGGTCGCCAGTGTGGTGTCCAATGCCTCAACCCGCAGCACCACTGGGCCAGCTGCCATTTTTTTATTTTTTTTTTTACTAGATTTTCAACATGGCCTTTTTGGGACCCAGCCTCTTTAACACAGTCACTTTCATTTTCTTATTTGGACCCGGAAGGTGATTTCATGGTCGCTGGCCAAAAATCACCTTTCAGGACCGAATGATAAAATTTCACCACCAGTGTTCATGAGGTGTGTTCCCAAAAAGGCCATGCTGAACATTTGGTGAAAAAAAAATCCAAAAAATGGCTGTTACAGGTGGTTATTGAAATATTTCTACACACATGCATAACTTTGGCAATTTTCAATATTTTGACTCCAGATTTTCAACATAACCATTTTTCCACATCACCTCATGAATGGTACAGCTATCATTTCTCAGATCCTATTAGAAATGCATTTTTGTAACTGTGACATGGAATGGCGTCTCGGCATGATTTTAACATTTTCACCTATGGGGTTTATGAGGTGGTGTCATAAGAACAGTATGTTGAAAGTTTGGAGTCAAAATATTAACAAACAAACCAAACATTTATTAAGTAACATTGTTTGCAGTGATGTCCATTGCACCACTGGGGAACATGTTGCCTTACCATGCCAGTGAGCTGAGTTCAAGTGTGAACTCAGTGAGCCAGTTTACTGTGACAAGGCGGATGGGGAAGGTGCTGCAGCATGCAGCACCAGCACCAGCCTGGGCTGGAGTAGTGTGCTGGTGCAGATGCCACACCCTATGGTGGCTCAGGGAACCTCGCCTACTAGGTAATGGCATGTGTGTCGGGGCCTGCTGTGCCCATGCACTGGGCCAGGATTGTCTCCAATATTGTATTAATCGTATTTTGCACAGGTCCTGAAGGGACCTGCGCAAGTGAGGATACAATTCCACTATCACAAAAAGAAGGGAAATTTGTTGCAAAAAAACTGTGTTAATGCAGACATTAGGGTTGTAAAATACAAAGTGCACACAGAGATGGGAAATGAAAAACATTAGGATTTAGGTTTCCACAGTATTGGCAAATTAATGGTGGGATCTTACTTGGGGTTGTCAACCCTACTGCCCTCCCTTCCTGTGATCAGACAAGGTCAAATGTGATGTCCTCATACAGGGCCCTATGGGTTCTGCACTAAGAAAGTTCTGACAGATTATGTTGGCCATACTGTATTACTATGAGGCACTAGTTTGGAGCTGTGTCGTGTGCTTTGGACAGCAGGCTATGGGCTGGGGGGATGGGTGGGCATTAAGTTTGACAATGGCAAGTAAGACCTCACCACTGCTTTGCCAATAATCTGGAGACTCAAATCCCTAATGTTTTTCATTTCCTGTCTTTGTGCGTTTTGCGCTTTACAACCCTAATGTCTGCATTACGTAGTTTTAGCAAAGAATATATGCATACATATATATACACAGTATATAGTGTGTGTGTGTGTGTATATATATATATATATATATATATATATATATATATATGTAGTTTTGGGTATACTGTTGCGCAGTGACTCCCAGATCGCGAAGACCACCACAGTGACAGGAATCAGGCAAAATTCGCCTGTGGCTGTGGTGGTCTGTTTAGTGATCAGGACTGCCTCACTGGGTGTTTGTTCCCCAATCCAATTCCGACTTGGAGTTAGAGTCCTAGAGACTGGGGTGGGGCAGAGCCCCCATATAGCGGGTTGAGGGGCAGCCCTCCGATGGATGCACGGAGGCATCCCCGACACTGCAATGCCGACAGTCGGCACTGTGGCTGTCGCTGTCAGGGATGTCTCCATGCCGACTGTCATTTCAGCATGGGTAAACAGTAGTTTTGCACTCTGGTAGATCTACATTTAGGCTGAAGAGCAGAATTTTCCAAGTTAGTCCCTGGGAGGACAGTTACAACTACAGGCTGTTTATTACACTTACTCATTACACACATGCAACATAAGTTTTCACAGTAATTAATACAGATAATATTAAAAATTAAAAAGGCTACTCACATTTTATTCATATATTCATGGAGTAAAGTTCACAGGCAAGTGAGGAGTGGAATGGGAAGTAAGGGATGAAAGATGAGGAGCAACTGGCAAGAGCAAAAATATGTGACTACTTAGGAGGTGCAGAGAGAGTTTGGGGACTTACATAGTTGCAGGAGGTGTTCAGGTGGGCAAATGCTACGTTTGAAAGCAATAATGTTGGCTGCTTCTTTGGTAACTGAGGGAAAGTTGTTCCAGGTGGTATAGTGGCTATGGTGAAGGTTTACGTTCCTATTGTTTTTTGCACTCGTGGCCCAGATATTCAAAAGGGTTGCGCCATGCGCAAGTCCAAAATGCGCCATTCTGCGATATTCAGCAGGAGGCAGTTACGCCACTGGCACCAGGTTGCGCTAGAGAGCAATGCAAATGAATGCATGCTCAACAGGAGGGGGAGGATCCATGCATAACCTGCGCAACCCGATATTCAGTCGGTTTGCGCAGAGTTGTGCATCACGCAACTAACCTGCGCCGCAAGCTTGAGCCAAAAGAAAAGTCGGGGCCACCCACAGGTGAGCTGCTGCATTGCAGGCGCAACACAGCAGCTGCCACCCTGCCTGGCCAACTCACTCCTGTACCCCCCAGTGCCCGATCGCGGCAGAACCTGCATAAACCCCAGTGCCGATCGCGGGCAGAATGTAACCCTCCCCAACCCGAATAACTCCCTGGTGGTCCAGTGGACCATAAAGCCCGATCGCGGGCAGAATGTCTGTAGAACCCCCAAACATCTCCCTGGTGTCTGAGTGTCCCCCCACCCACGAAACCCCTCCACCCGCCCCCCCGCGGCGGCAGGCGACAGCATCCACCGCCTGCCGCCCGCCGCCCGCCGACTGACTGTCCGGTAGGGCTGCCGCCCGGTGGTGCAGACTACAGCGACATGACAGTCCAGACGGTGAATGATCATTCACAAATCTGACTCGTCATATGGTTGAGTGTACGCCCATTGGCTGTAGCTCTGCACCAATGGCGGCAGCCCTACCGACAGTCAGTCGGCGGGCGCGGGGCGGCAGGCGGGTGGAGTGTCGCCCACCGCTGCGGGGGGAGCGGGTGGGGCTTGGTGGGTGGGGGGGGACACTAGACACCAGGGAGATGTTTGGGGGTTCTGTTGTGACATTCTGCCCGCGATCGGGTTTTACGGTCCACTGGACCACCAGGGAGTTATCTGGGTTGGGGAGGGTTGCATTCTGCCCGCTGATTGGGCACTGGGGTTTATGCAGGTTCTGCCGCGATCGGGCACTGGGGGCTTATGTGAGGTCTGCCCGTGATCGGGCACTGGGGGCGACATGTACGGATTCTGCCCGCGATCGGGCTATGGGTGATGTGTGTGGGGGGGCGACATGTACGGATTCTGCCCGCGATCGGGCTATGGGTGATGTGTGGGGGGGGTCATGTAACTGTGATGCCCGCGATCGGGCTGCATTGTGCATCGGTCCCCGACGGCTGCTGCCTGGCAGGGTAGCCTGGAGCAAGTCCTCGGGGATCGGCGCACCTACATGCAAATGGGGCCATAAAGAGATGCAAATGGCCCCCCCTGCGCCTTGCATAAATTATGGCCCCATTTGCATGTCACCTTTTGAATATCGGAAATTTGCGCATGGCGCAATGGTACTTGCGCCACCACAAGTTGAATGCTCAACTCTGGCAACTTGCGGTAGCGCAAGTTCCACTGCGCCATGCGCAAGTGCTGTGGCTCGGGGGCGATATTCAAAGGAGTTGCTCAACAGCCGCAACTCCTTTGAATATCACCCCGGCCACACCCCTGCGCAACTATTTTGAGCAGCGCAGGGGCTTGCGCCTCAGACTGGCGCAGTTTGAATATCTGGGCCTTGGACTATGTAGGATCAACTTGTACTGTGACCTAAGCATGTAGAGTTGGTCAGGCACTTTTAAGGAGGCTACTTAGGTAATCCAGGTATTAATATAATATAGAATTTATTATAGAGTTTGAGATTTTATTGGAGCTATTTATTTTATTTTTGTATAAAAATGTCTGTGTTTTTTGTGTTTGTGTTTCTAAATGCTGTTGTACAAATTTGTACAGCGCCTAGAGCCTCCAGGATTAGGCGCTTTTAAATAAATTTTGCCTTGCCTTTGCCTTTTGCCTTAACCACTTACGCACTTGTAGACCAGAGTTGAGCATCTCAGTTCCCATCTTATTTCAGCTGAGAGTAAGCCAATATTTTATTAAAAGAGACAGTGGTGTGTGTGTCTGTCTCAGTACTGAGAAATCAACAGATAGTATTGTACGTGGTTGTGGCTTTTGGAGAGTTGTCATTTCAGACATCTTACAGACATTACTGCCATATTCCAGTATAGGACTATCTTAGAATTAGTGTCTTTGTGTCTGTGGAGAGGCAATTTTGGTTTCAGTAGAGAGCTTCAAGTTTCTGATGCCTTCCTCTGGTAATTTTTATTATGTGGTCATTGAAGCTTAGTGTTGGGTTTAGTCATAGACCTATGTATTTAGATGGTTAAACTGTTTCTTAATTATTTATGTATTTGTTTGTTTGTTTGTTTTATTTATTTAAAGATGGATTGATTTGTTGTAATTTCTGACCAGGAAGGCACATTAAGCTTGTTTCCAGGTGCATCCTAGGTAGGGTGTTGTTTTCATGGACCTGTTGTATTGACAGAGGGATGTTGTCCATGACACTAAGGAAACTTCCCACTCTACTCTACCTGGAAGCACAAAGCTTTGGAAGGAAGAAGATGCCCCAGACCCACTTGCACCAGGGAAGTGGAAACGTAGGAACATTTTCTTTCTGATTGCCCTTCTGTAGCTGAATTTTGGCACTTACTATTACAAGAATGGAAGGACATTTCTCAGGCGCCCTATGAAATGGTTGTGTTGGGGTTATATCAGAGTAAAATGGATAAATAACACAAAAGCATACGGAGTATAATAGTTAAAATGTGTAAAAGTTATCTCTGGCGCCCAAGGTGCTCTTGCACATTACAACAAAAAAATAACACCAGCTGAGGAAGTTTTAACAATCATTAAAAAAGCATTACTGAGAATATATCAAGCGGAGAGGAAACTGTACCACTGTCCCAATTTGGAAAGCTCAGGAGACACTGCACATGGATCTTTACCTGACTAGAGGCCTGCAATGTGTGATTTTATGTTACCCTTTATCAATGTGTTAACTACAGTATTTGTGTGGTATTCATGGGATAAACAAGAAGTACACTGTTGTATATATGAGTTGTAGGAAAGGGTGTTATATGCTATACATAGGGGTAAGGGTGGGTGACAGGTGTAGGCATTTAATTTCTGTTACATACTTTCTTTTTTTTTTGTTCTTTTTTTGATTTGTGGGGACTCACAGAGGTTGTGAACATATGTATGTAAACTTTTGATGTGATTTTTTTTTCTATAAATAAAATTCCCCTATTCATGATTGACATTGATCATGCAGATATCCTTTGTCAGATTTTCAGTATATACGCACCACGTACTAAGGCTCTGCAGATTTATTTATTTAAGGAAATAAAGATTTTCTTATACACAGCAAGAATCAAAGTGTTAGGGGACGATTTTAACTGCCCCTTTCCAGAGACTGCTGGTAGAGGTTTAGACAAAAAATTTTACTGTGACTCAAATTTCTTACAGAATATTGACACCACAGTAGGTTTAAAGGATACGTACAAGGAGGTACATTGGTCTAGAGGTTGCACCTTTTTTAAGGGAAGTGTTTTTTCATAGATTGATTTCCTTTTTGTTTCCAATTCTATGGTTGCTCCTCGGGCAATCATCAGATCCTCTAACCCTGATGGGTGTTTTTTCTCACTGTGCTGCCTCCCCCATTGAGAAAGGAATATGGTAGGTAAGTCTATCACTATTGTCACAACCTAAAGTACAGAACAAATGGAAGGAACTCTGGCGGGCTAAATTATCTGTGTTGGAGGCCTATGAATCTTGAGTGATCTGGTTTGGAGGGCACCAAACATGGTTGTAAGTTTTTTTTTTTCCTCTCAGGAAGCTGCATGTCAGTAAACTACCACTCATAAAAAGTATTTGAGCCTTCGTAACTATCTACATAGACTGATTAACTTGGCCAGTATGAATTTGGGGGATTATTCCAACTAAATAAAAACAGTAAAAGTGCCATGGCAGCTTTGCAATATAATAGGGCACTCTCCTTACAATGGGAGTTGCAGTATGATACTCTGGGATCTCAGCAGACTTTCGACCTTTTTTAATGGATGTTAAAAAAGGTCTGATTCACTAATCTTTAATACTTTGATGTCCCCCACTGGACTTCAGATCTCAAGTGTTCCTGAACTGATAAAGATTACTGAGCACAGTGTGCCTGATTTGGGTATCTTGTGAACACAACGACTGTGATTGAGCGACTGCAAAAAAGGTGACTCAGTCATGTTGCCTGTGTTCTGGGCTACCTGGCAGGGTGGCGACAGGATATCAGGGTGGGTGAATATGGTGACAGGATGTGTATATGTATACACATGTGGGGGGGCAGGACCACACCACATGATGGTCAGAAGGGGAGGGAGGGTATGTGGGATGTAGTGTGGCAGTTGGCTGCTGAGCTGGCCATGTGGTGTGGTGGGTAGGGTGGCAGATTGGGGTTGGGAGGGTGGTGGGTTCGGTTCTGGAGCAGGATTGCTTTTTGAATCAAGCCGGTTGTTTATTTTTGTAAGTTTTACACTCCTCTAACATGCACTCTCCTGGAGTTGAGAATCTTTCATTAGGGGAGTGTGGGGGGCTGCACCCCCCACAAATCATGTAATCCCATTGCCAGTTTTGTAGTTACCACAAGGGTACATTGCCATTACTTTTTTATGGCGAAGTACACTCGCCCAAACAGCGATTGCCATTATGACATGGAACCCCTGATTTGTATACAGAGGATCCCAATTGCTGAGGTTTCTGCTTTTTTAAAACATATCAATGTTCCTCTTTTGGGGGACGGGTGTCGCAATCTTTAATTAAGGATATTTTGGAATTGGAAGTTACAGATATTATTAAATCACTCAGGGGCAAGTCATCCACAGCAGATTTTTTTTTTAAACTTTTGTTCTGCAGTATGCATCAGTGCTAATCTGTTTGTTTCATGAACTTTTTGATTCTGGTAAAATATTGGACTCTATGTCTTTAGCACTATTAATTTTCTTATATAAAAAGGGTGACGGATTTTTACTCAGCATCTGGTGGCCTATTTGTCTACTTAACCTACTGTAGACCAGAAGATTCTCTTGAAGATTGTGGTTAAATGCCTGGAACAGGCCAAGATGGTTGAGGTTTCCTCATGCCAAACTTGTGCTGTCCCTGGTAGGTCAGTGCAGGATAGTTTAATTTGCTTCAGGAAGTATTTGAAAAAAGCATGAGAAAACGTCTTTCTGGTTTTGTGAATGCCTTAGACCAGGCAAAGGCCTTCAATAGGCTGGCCCATAAATACCCGCTTCAAGTGTTAGATAGACATGGTCTCTCTCCCAGATTCACACAGTGGGTCTGGACTTTATATAAACAGTTATATGTGTGCCTCCTTCTTAATGGCTGGAAGGGTCATAGAGTTAGGGTCCACAGAGGTGTATGACAGGGGTTAGACCCTGGTTATATGTGTTTTGTATTGACTCCCATTTAAGACATCTGAATTCTCATGCTGATATTCCAATAATTTTTTTTCCAGTGATGTGTCAGAGGTGAAAGTCATGGCTTATGCCAATGATATGTGCAGTCATCTCATGGATGGGGCCTCGGGACCCAGGGTAGCAGGCACTCTGCAACAGTCTACATGTGCCTCATTCTCTCGAGTTAATCTAGACAAATGCAAAGGGGTTGGTTTCAGGGATTCTGAACTAAAAATAGTGGGTATACAGATAAAAAGAAAATAAACTGCTATTTTGGGTGTTCACTTTGGGGCTACTGATATGGCCTGGGTGAATTGGGAGGCCTGTCTTTCCACTATGGGGGGGGGGGGGCATGGTGTCTTATTGGAAGGCAATGAGAATGTTTAGAAAGAAAAGCATCTTTCTTGCAAAGGCAATGTTGACAGCACGTTTTTTGTATATTACTTTTATTTTTCCTTTCTATGTTGGTATGGAATTCAGGCTATGTAGTCTTTTCTTTGTGGTTGTTTGGGAGACTCACTTGAACCCCTTGAAGTGAAGCATTTTGTATTTACCTTTAAAACAAGAAGTCCTAGGTATGGTGGACCCTGTCGTTTTTTACTTTAATATGCTTTTTAACATTTCTAAAACTCTGAAGCAGGAAGACAGATTGTGGGTTCCTCTGCTAAGCTAAGTTTGCCTGTATTGCTTTTGCTACTGTTGTCTAAAATGAAGAATTCCCCAACTCTACTTTGATAAGTGGTAGGCGATCTTTAACTTTAACCCGAATAGTGACCAGAGATGGCCAGAAAGGACCTTGGCTTAAAATCTCATCCAATTTACTGTGGATTTCACACAGAAATCTGCCAGAGAAGATGCCAAATTTCCCTGAAGCAAATATCTAGGTAGTACCTAACCCCTGGAGGCCAAGTTAGCTATTGCCAGAGGAAATCTGCTCCCCATCTTCGACTACTGCTTCCCTATCTACTCCTCCTCATTGTCCTCTACCCATCGCCTCAGTCTCAGCTCATCCTACAATAGTGTTTGCCGCTTTGCATTATTGGCTCTCTATTCAACCCACCATTGTGACTTATACCAGTCTCTAGGGTGGCTCCCACTCAGGGGCCACTATAATTATGCACTGAGTTGCATCACTGATAGTGCTCTCCGAGGTGGTGTTGAGTCCCCGTATGCCTCCCTCTTCAAGGTCCAGATTGCTCCCAGGTGTCTTTGTGAAACTTTGTTCTCCTCCTGGAGGTCCCCAGAGTCTCCACTATAATGGGAAGTAAAGCTCTGTCAATGGCTGCCCCTTCCCTATGGAACAGCATCCCAGGATCCCTCCGCTCGGCCTCCTTGCACCACTCCTTCAAAACCTGACTCAAAACATGGCTATTGTCTGAATCCAGCAACTCTTGCTCACCAGGGTGACCCCTCTCTCCTCCAGGAGGCCCACTACTGCCCCTTCTCCTCTACAGCACTTCATTTCACCCACCCAATCTATATCCCTGCTCCTCTTCCTCTACCTGCCCCTACCCTATTATTTTTTTTTCTGTTTATTCAGATCTCTCCTTTATACCTCTCCCTTCCTAATATCCTACCTCTTTGTGCGATGCTTCTGCTCTTTCCTCTGGATTTCTAACTAGCATTGGTGTGTGTTCACAAATCTCTGCTGCACTTTAACTCTCTGCACTTTCTATATTTCCAGTACAAGCATCCTCCACCTCAGGTGTTATTATCTTGCTATGTAATTAATTGCTCTTGTGCACTGATTTGTATTCTCTGTAACCTGTGTTGTACAGCTTTGTGTACTGCATTGACACTGACATTTTATTGCACTGTACTTTAATCTGTGCCATTTGTTGTGGCCCCGGTTGTTCCTGAAAACGGTCCTTGGATCAGTGCACTTACCCGGTTATCAAAGACTTAAATAAAAAAAATTAATAAAATAAATTAATCATTGACTACTGCTCCCCTATATATTCTACAGTATCTTTGACCCTACGCATGCATCTAAACTCTGTCTACAATAACTTATGTCAATTTTTACTTCTGGCACCCTACCCTACACACTACAGTAGCCTTTACCAGGCGCTAGGGTGGCTCCCTCTCTCCGACTATTTTGAATATGCACTGGGCTGTAACATTGACAACACCCTTAGAGATGGCGGTATTTCACTTTATGCATCCTTCCTGAAGGCTAGAGCTGCTCCTAGAAGCCTGTGTGTAACGTCGGTTCCGCTATGGAAGTCCCTAAAATCTCCATGGTAATGGGTGGCAAAGCTATGTCAGTTGCTGCTCCCTCTCTCTGGAACAGACTCCCAGCCCCACTCCGGTCTGCAGACACTTGCAGCTCTTTGAATCACTGTTTCAAAGCCAGGCTACTGAAAGAGGCAAAATGCCTGTGTTCTCCGGGTTAAGCTTCTTTAACTTACTACCTATCCCACCTACCCTAGCTGCCAACCCAACTCTTATAGTTGCCTTGCCTAACATAGCACTCTGTGACTACCCCCTTTTTTGCTAGTCCGGTTGTTATTGCTTGTTACCTTTGACTGTGACTCCAATGATTTGGTCTCTGAATGTTTACTGTCACCCTTTCCACCAATTCTTTGTAATATGTAGTGTATTATGTTAATTTCCCCCAACACTTCATACACTGTGCTGTTTATACTGTTATACTGTTCTGTTTAGTTTTTGTATAACTTGTTTTCTGGTATGTCTTTTATTGTGCCATACTGCTGGCCCGGATCATGCCTGAAAACGGTCCCCTGGATCAGTGCACCTACCTGGTAATCAAAGACTTAAATAAATATCTTATTTACATTTGTCTTGATGCTGCATAGATTAGATGTTCATGCAAATTTTTCTGCCATGAGTGGTTATACCTACAGTCATTTTCTAATGATAGAGGAGTCAAAGCCATTGTCTGTCGCTCTGTCTATCTATCTATCTATAATATTTTTACAGGGTAACTCCAGAGGCATACCAGTAGTTTGTTTCTAAAGAGCCCTTAGATAAATACATAGATACATAGACAGTGTCGGCAGATAAGGGCCTACAGCCCACCCAGTCTGCCCATTTGAGCTCGTAAGTTCATGTTATGTTTTCCTAGAAATCTGTTGCCCCTCACCCCTGACCTCCAGAATTCCTTTATGTCTATCCCATGCATTCTTAAATCCCATGATTGTTTCAGCCACCACCACTTCCCCTGGCAGGGTGTTTCACTTGTCCACCACCCATTCAGTGAAGAAATTCTTCCTCACATTTCCTCTGAATTGTCCTAACTCCAACTTCATCCCATGCCCTCTAGTCCTGGAACATATTTTACGCTTAAAAATAGTGTATTCCTGCACCCTGTTCCTCCCTGTAAGATACTTGTATGTCTCTATTATATCCCCTCTCTCCCTCCTCCTCTCCTCCAGGGAGTACATATTCAAGTCCTTCAACCTGTCCTCATAGGACTTGTGATGCAATCCATGTACCATCTTTGTTGCCCTCCTCTGAACCTTCTCTACCCTATGTCCTTACGTAGGTAAGGTTTCCAGAACTGTACACTGTACTCCAGGTGGGGCCTCACTAGTGTCTTGTATAGTGGAATTATGACCTCCCTTTTCCTGCTGGTGATGCCCCTGCCTATGCATCCCAGCATCCTATTTGCTTTACCTGCTGCCTTGTCACATTGTTTCCCTACCTTGAGGTCATCAGAGATGATAACCCCAAGATCCCTTTCCTGCTTGGTGCATGCTATATCCTCACCCCCCCAACTGATATATTGTGCCAGGGTTTTAGTGCCCCATATGTATTATCTTGCACTTCTTTGCATTGAATTTCAACTGCCAAACCCCTGACCATTCTTCAAGTTTCTGCAGGTCCCTTCTCATTCTGTCTACATCCTCTGGTGTGTCCACTCTGTTACAGAGCTTTGTGTCATCAGCGAACATGGAAATTCTGCCTTCTAGGTCCTGTGCAATGTCACTGATGAAGATGCTAAATAGGACCGGTACCAGCACTGATCCCTGTGGTACCCCACTGGCCACTCTTCCCCTCTGTGGATTGACAGCCATTTACCACCACCCTCTGTGTCCTGCAACCCAGCCAGCTACCTACCCACCGCACTACTGTCCTACCCATACCCATATTCCCCAGTTTGTATAATAGCCTTCTATGTGGCACAGTGTCAAAGGCTTTGCTGAAGTCCAGATAGGCCATGTCCACTGCCCTCCCCTGATCCACCTCCCTAGTCACCCAGTTGAAAAAATCAACGAGGTTGGTCTGACATGACCTCCCCCTGGTGAAACCATGCTGCCTTGGGTCCTGTAGTCTGTTGACAACCAGATGTTCCACCAATCTCTCCTTCAGTAGTGCTTCCATGATCTTCCCCTCTACCGAGGTGAGGCTGACTGGTCTGTAGTTCCCCGCTTCCTCTTTGTTCCCACTTTTGTATAAGGGGACTAAATCTGCTGTCCTCCAGTCCTTGGGTACCTCCCCTGTTTCCAGTGATCGGCTAAACAGGATTGCCAGAGGTTCAGCCACCACATCTCTTAGTTCTTTAAGGACCCTGGGGTGCACCCCATCTGGTTCTATTGCTTTATCAACTCGTATTCCTTCCAGTTCCTTCAGGACCCTTTCTCATGTAACGGGACTTACGTCCATTGCTGCATCATTCCCACACCTTGTACTCCCTTCAGGCCCATTACCCTCCTCTTCCTCAGTAATGATTGAGCAGAAATAACTGTTCAATATGTCAGCTTTACTGTTGTGATCCTCCAGGCGGCCCCCATCCTCCCCCTTCAGTCTCACTATCCCTTCCTTTGACTTTCTTTTTTCACTTGTGTACCTGTAAAAGGTTTTGCTCCCTCTACCCACTGATTTTGCAATGTGCTCTTCTGTCTGAGCTTTGGCTTCCATAACTGACCTCCCTGCCTCCCTTTGCTTCTCCTGGTACTTCTCCCTATCTGCTTCTGCCTGTGTCTTTTTGTATTGCCTGAATGCAATCTTTTTGGCTTTCACTTTCTCCGCTACCTCCTTGGAAAACCATAATGGCCTCCTCTTCCTTTTCGCCTTGCTAACCTGCTTAATGCATAATTCTGTTGCTCTTGTAATCCCCATTTTAAATACTGCCCACTATTCCTCAACCTCTGATTCCCAACCCATTCCCCTTAATGCCTCTTTCAAGCATCTCCCCATTTTCCCAAAGTCTGCCCCCCTAAACTCCAGGATACGTGTTTTTGTGTGGTATGGTTGTGGTCCTTCTGTGATTTCAAACCACAATGACTGGTGGTCACTGTTCCCCAGGTGTTCCCCCACTGTTACCCCCATCACACTGTCCCTATTTGTAAGCATGAGGTCCAATATTGCATTCTGCTGAGTTGGTTCCATGACCAGTTGCTTGAGGAAGGCACCTTGAAGGGAGTCCAGGATAAATCTGCTCCTGGTTGATGCTGCTGCTGGGATGCTCCAGTCCACGTCTGGAATACTGAGGTCTCCAACCAGTACTACCTCACCCTTGTCTGTCATCCTTTGGATGGCTAGCATCAGCTCCCTATCTGTTTCTTCCTCCTGGGCTGGTGGTCTATAGACCATTCCTGTGTGGATGGCTGGTCCCATTTTCCTTTCCAGCTTAACCCACAGTATCTCTCCCCATTTTGTTCCTCCTGGATCTCTGTGGCCTTTATGTCATCTTTCACATAAAGTGCCACTCCTCCTCCCTTCCTACCTGCCATGTCTCTTCTGAATATGGTGTAGCCAAGTATGGCCATCTCCCGGTTGTGGTTATCATTACACCAGGTTTCTGTGATGGCCACAATGTCTAGGTCCAACTGCACCATGACAGCCTCCAGATCCTCCATCTTGTTGCTAAGGCTCCTGGCATTGGCGCACATGGCTTTCCATGATTTGAACTCCCTAGACTGTTTAGCTGTTCTACTCCGGCCCCTTCCCTGGTTGTCCTTTATCCTTGGTTCTCCCTGCTGTCTGCCCTGCTGTTGAATTTCGCCCCTTTTCTGCCTATCCACCTCTTGGATGCTTATCTCCATCTTTTGCATGCTGCTTTGTAGAGATATACACTCCTCCTGTTCACTGGTTTCACTGCTAGCTGTTGGGGGTGGGAAATTAGGTACCCTCCTTGCTGGCCTGCCACCCCCTTGGCTAGTTTAAATGCATGTCCATGTAGCATTTAAATTTATCATTGAGTGCTTGGATTCCCCTCCAGGATGGATGCAGGCCATCAGGCTTGAACAAGCCTCCATCCCTCCAGGTGGGTCCCTAGTCACCAATGAATCCAAACCCTTCCTCACAGCACCAGTTCTTCAACCATGAGTTAAAGTTCCTGGTGCATGAGCCCCTATGCTCTCCTATGCCTCTCACAGGTAGTACTTCCGAGAAGGTGACAGAAGTAGCTACTTGCTTGAGACCCTTCCCCAATTTCCTAAACTCTTCCTGAACTTCATTTTCAGGTCATTAGTACCTAGGTGGATAATGACATCCAGCTCACCCTCCAATCTTTCCGTTCCGGTGAACCCCAGGATCTTCCTCCCATCCCTCCATGCAGTGGCACCTGGTAAGCACCTCACTTCCCTGCCCTCCCCCTCCTGTGTTCCTAGCTGGATCCCTCTTATGATAAAGTCCCCCACCATGATTTGCTTCCTCCTCCTTTGGGGTCCACTGCTCTCCCCACTGAGGTCACCTCCTTGGCTGACCTCCACATCCTTCCCTTCCATTTCTCTGGGTACCTCTATTTGGTTGTCTCCTTTTGCCAGTGTGGCATATGAGTTCTGGAGTGGAATAGGATCTGGGATATGCCTCTGCCTGACCACCTTAACCTTCCCCGAGCCCACTGTCATCCAAGTGCTCCTCGTTCTCGGCATCCTTTGAGGCAGCAGTGTTGGACTGGGTGGTCTCTAGATAGGGGTGATGGTACTACTGACCCAGTTTACTTCCACTCTGAGTCTGGCTACCTCATCCCACAGTCCAGAGAAATGCATGCAGATAGGGCAGCACTTCAGCGTCTAGAAGGTCTGCCTGAATATGGCTGCCCCACAGCCACTGCATTGCACCACTCCCCACATTATACTGCACTTATACTGCTATTCCAGTACTTGTCTGTTGCTGAAGCTCTCCTAGTTCCCTTTTTATTAATATACTGTCCTAAAAATCCTGCCACTGATCTTCAGATACTTTTCTTTAAAGAAGGAAAAAATAAATAAATAAAAAATGAGTCAAAACACTTGTGCCAAGGGCGGACTTCTTCCCCCTTATGCCCTTCCTACACCACAACCCCCACTATTCCCTGTGTTTAGCTCCTGTCAATCAAATTTAACAGGGCATATACTTAAGAGTTGGGGGCAGGGAAGGGGTGTGTGAAAATTTGCAGCAATTAAAGACAGCAAAGGAATACACCACCACTACAAGCACACCAAACTAGGTTTTAAATTTTCAACAGCCCAAAAACAATTCTAAGTAAAGACAGCAAAGAAATAACAGTGTCACTAAAAGCCCACAATCTAAGTTTAAAACAAAAATAGCAGTGAGCAGTTACTGCAAAGCACAGAAATGAATTTGGATCCTTCCCCTTCTGGCTTGTGGCAATTGGACATCTAGAGAGGCAGCAAATTTAAACTTCACTTGTGAAGTTACTGCAAAGTCACCGTACTTTGCATTTCACAGTGCTTTGCAAAGTTCCTACTGCTGGACTGCTCCCACACTTTGGGAAGTCCACTTCATAATAAATTTGTAGCAAATTATTTGTCCACAAAGTAAGGTGCTGAATTCAGAACAGATACCACCGATCTGCTGGCACTTCTAACAGTATCCATCCCATTGCTTATGGCCAAACCTCATCCTATGCAGGACAGGGGCACCTAGCAATTGTCCCGGGCAAAGGGCCACCTACCACAAGAACAGCAGAGGTAGCAGCCACGGCACCACCCAGGGCTGTCAGGCTCATTTACATGTGCTCTGCATTACATCACTGCTGCCTACAAGACAGGGTATTCCTGCAGCTGGGGCAAGATGCCAGAAATGAGAAAAAATGACTAAACTGTTTGGGAGCAGTTGTGCACCTCCCTCACAGAACGTGACAAAACACTCAAGTCCATAAACATATGCAGTATGCTAAACAAAATAGATCTATTTAATGCATGGGTTGCACATACTGTCCCAGATGTACTGTCATTGGTTGAAACATGGCTTAGTCCCTTCACCCTCACCAGTGCAATTTCCTTACCAGACTATGATGTTTACAGAGTAGACCGGCAAACTCGAGGCGGGAAGGGGGTAGCCCTCTACATCAAAAACAAATTTACATCTACATTAGTCACCTCCTGGTCTAAGCATTCGGAGTTTGAATGTATAGCAATCTCATTATCCCTCTCCAAGGCTGAATCAGTTAACATTATTGGCTGTTATATGCCCCCTGCAGGTGGCTTGGAGCTACTACAGTTTTTTAACAAATTTGCCATTGTGCATAACAATGAACTAATAATTATGGGAGACTTGAATTATGATTGGTAGCCCTCAAAATCAGTCGATCTGAAGCAATTTTGTGATGACTTGGGATTTCAGCAACGCATCTCTGAATCTACTCAGCCCAATGTGCACAAGCCTTTGCATTCATCTATTCTGGATCTCATCCTTACCAACAAACCACATAAAATCTCCATTACCGCTGTCTTCGACATTTGCTACCATAATGTAGTTGCCTGTTTAAGGGGCGCACTTAAATCCTCAGATAAACCATCCTTTCTTTGAAAAAGGTTTTTTTGTCCCACTTCACTATGGATGAGTATCCTCAAAATCTAGCAGCTAGGGTTTTTATCTAGCCCCCACAATCCGGTTAGCCTATGATTATTTTACGCAACAAGTCAACAGGGTTATTAACCAACAAGCCTCCTATGTAAAGTGTATGGCCAGGCAAAAAACTATCCCCATGGTTTACAAAGGAAATTAAAGAAGCACTCAGGGACAGAGACTGGCTCTGGACTAGGGCATTACTTACGAAATCAGAAGAAGACTGTCTAAACTTTAGGTAAAAAAGAAATTGGTGTATTAAATTAATGCACACACCCAAATCCACCTACTATAAGACTCTTTTGAATAACAATAGGCATAATCTCTCTGGTTTCTGGCAAGCAATCAAAAACTTTGGTACCCAGTTGATCACAGACAAGCAGCTGATCCTAGAAGAAATCAGCCTACACTGTGCCTCAGCAGGGAATGTCTTTGACACCTCAGCCTCTGCAAATATACCTCTTCTGATCCCCAGCCTCTCAAACTCCCCCCAAACATCCCATATATTTTCAGTTTTCAGCATGTTATGTATAAGGTGGTGGAACACTTACTTTTAACCTTTGATCTTAAAAAGAGTACAGGAGCAGATAATATTGAACCACTCTTCTTAAAAATAGGATGCCCTATCCTTGCTGCACCCATTGTTCATCTTTTCAATCTCTCAGTATCAAACTGTGAGGCTCCATCACTATGGAAAAATAACACATATTATCCCACTCTTTAAGTCAGGGGATAAAACCTCACTGCATAATTATCTATCATACATATACTAGCCAAACTGTTTGAGAAACTGATTCACGATCAAATAAAACATTATCTTGAGATGCGTTCTCTCATCAACCCCATGCAGTCAGATTTCTGCTCTAAGCATAGCACTACCTCTGCCTTGATCAAAGTTACTAATGACTGGTTTTCAGCCTTAGGCCATAAATGTATCACTGGTGCACTCTTTGCGGACTTAAGCAAGGTTTTTGATACCATTGACCATAATATCCCATTGGGTAAACTTGCAAGCACTGGACTAGATTCAAGCATATTAAAATGGTTCAAGTGCTACCTCACGGACAGGCACTAGCAATTAAAGGTAGAGGGCCTAACCTCCACTTGTGTATGCATTAGCAAAGGTGTGCCCCAAGGCTCCATATTTGGCCCATTATTGCTTACATTTATATTAATGATCTAGGCCAAAATATTACCAGTGACAACCTCCATTTTTTGCGGATGACACTGTACTCTATACCACAAGCCTAGACCCAGATATAGCCTTGCAATCCTACAAGAAGAATTTAACTTATTACAAATCAACTTTCATGTGTCTAAGCTACTCTTGAACACTGCCGAAACCACATATATGGTGTTCTCATACAAACCTACCCCCCCCACCCCCACCATATCTGGCATCAGCACATTCACCAACAAAACAATTGAATCTGTATGTACATTTAAATATCTATGATTGTCAATCATAGGTATTTAAAATACATACAGGTTCAATCGTTTTGTTGGTGAATGTTGTGGTTAGACAATAAGCTGACATTTAATGTCCATACAGATACCCTATGCAAGAAGTTACAGCAAAAACTGGGTTTTTACCTTCATAATAAATCCTGCCTAAACCGAGACAATAAGAAAGTTTTGGTGCAGGCTGCATTCCTCCTATTGTTGGATTATGGCAACATTATCTACAGATGTGCCACAGCCTCACACCTGGTAGTTTAGATATTCTTTACCATAGAGCTCTTCGCTTCATCAGTGAACTGCCTACCCTTGCACACATTTGCCTCCTATATACGGAAGCAGGCTGGCATCGCTTGGTACTAGAAGAGTTAAACACATAAATCTCTGGACCTTGAAAGCTCTATGTAACTCACTCCCCAGACACATTTCCTCGCTCCTCCACAGGGCCCAAAGCCCATTTACATGTAGGCTTCGCAATCTCATCATGCTTGAAATCCCTAGGCACGTCACAAAATATGGGAAGATAGCCATCAGCTGGGCAGCCCCTACAGCGTGGAATGCCCTTCAGAAACTACTTAAATTACCCACCCTGGTCTTTAACTCATACTTTCATACTCTTCTTAACCAACACTGCCCTGATAAATGTGTTTGCCTTTAATACTGCATTTCATAATGGCATTATGAGTAGTATTTATTGTGGTAACCTCTCTTATTGTGCATTAAGCTACTTTATTATCTGTTAATCCTATGCTTTTTTTCTTTCTTAAACATTTTGCACCAAAAGATGACACCATGACTAAAACTTGTTAACCCTTTCCTAATATTTAACTGTTATCTTCTGCTTTTTGTACACAGCTTTCCTATATATTATGTATCATTAGTTGTTCATTGTATTTCTATACTGTAATGCCAGATTGTATGTATTGCTCCTACTGTCCTACCCTGGACCTCCTTGCAAATAAGCTTTTGCTCAATGGAGATTTTTCCTAGTAAAACAAAACAAATAAAATAAATAAAATAATTTTTTTTAATGAATACTTATTTTAGCTTCTGAAAAACAAGGAAATTTACAAATAGTTGCTTAAAAGGGCAATCACATTTCATGTCATTTCTGATCAATTTTAATGTGACTCTGTACTTCTGAATTGCATGATTAGTTTTTTGTTAGTTGTTTAACCGGGAGTAGCACACTAAGCTGAAAGTTTTTTTACAGGTGCGACCTGGGAGCACAGGGAAGTTAAGTGACTTGCTCAGGGTCACACAGTATGCAAGTAGAAGCTGTGGGATTCAAACCCAGGTCTGGTCTGCTGGATGTCACCAGATTTGCAGCTTAGAGCCTTAAACCACTGTGCTATACTGCTGCCCAGAACAGTTTATTTACTTTATGTGCCCTTTGAAGCCTGGGTAGTTTTTTCTTCAGGAAACATTTAATTTTATTCTCAGGACAGCCATTTATTTTGATGTCTTTAGAAATGGGTGTCTAGAAAAATTAAGCACTTACTGAAGAAAGAAACTGCTTAGACTCTGGAAGGCTGCCATGTAAACATCTACAGTCATCATGTTATTCAGGATTGCTCTGCCACATTTAACTGGACCAAAAGTTGCTCAAAATTTGACAGAGCCTCTTTAAGGCGTTGAATAGATTATCAGTTTCTGCATTCAGTAATTCAGAAAATGTAAGCATGGCACAGTGAGGTGTGAACTTAATTGACTTTGAAAATAATGGGAATCACTCCAGCTCACCCTAAGTAAAATACTGTATGTGCCAAAGATTGATTGTACATGCACAAAATGAACATAAAGAGCCAGCACTTAGTTTTTAGATATAGGGAAAGGGAACATTGTTTAACCAGTTTTTAGATATAGGGAAAGGGAACATTGTTTAACCAGGAGAAGCACACTAAGCCGAAGCTTGTTTCCAGATGCAACCTGGGAGCATAAGGAAGTTAAATGACTTGCTCAGGATCACACAGTATGTACCTTATATCTTATAATGACAGCATTTGTAATCTCCAAACTGTTTAAGTAAGGGATTTTAAAAACTACAGTAATTATTTAATGTCTTTTCTCAGATTAAGCACCCAGAACTGTACACCATGGAGGCCCTGCTAGGTCTTACCAGGGATCAGTAAAGGGGCAGTTGAGACACAGAGTACTGGAATCAGGATGTAACAACAACATGGTTCAGGGAAAGTGGTATGGATACAACAAGCAGAATGTATTTAGTAGTGGGTGGACTACGTGCAATAACTGTGTATCCCCCCATTGTCTTGGTGTGTCAGACGTCCAGCTACCAAAAACAGCAAAAGCAATGCACTTGTTTATAGTTCCAACAAATACTGCCATGTAATATATGGATAAGCCTCAATAATACTATACTAAGTTATACAAAAATTTCCCAGTAATACATCATTACTCTCAATAATACTATCCTAAAAAGTGATAATACTATTGTTTCTGCTGATAATACTACAGTTCAAAGGTCATCTTCAACTATAGTATTATCAATGGATCCATATATTGCAAACACTAACACAAAGATAAGTGTTTTACAAGGCAGTAATACCATCTCGATGTTTTGGGGACTTCAGGACCTCTAGAGCTTCACTCTCGGGACTCCATGTCCCGAAACCTCTCGATGGTATTGCTGCCTTGTAATGCACACTTATCTATCTATTATACTATTTTTATTCAGTTATATACTCTTTCATTGCATTATGCTATATTAATTGATTATTATTATGATTATTATTAGTATATTTTTGGCTGAGTAAGGAAGAAGATGAGGCCAGCAGGTGCAATCACCAGCGTTGTTAAATTAAGGAATTACGGTAGCTAGTTACCTGTAATCTAATGATATTGCCAAGTAACAGATTATAGTAATGGATTAGTTTTTAAATGAAGTCATCTGAATGAGTAATCACATTATTTTAAGGACATGTTATCTAGAGTACTTTAACTTATTTTACCCTCTGCATATAGCTTAACAAATTAAATTTATATGGCTCAACAGTGTCCTATCTTCAGCTAATTATGGTTTTACAAATTCTTTTGAGGTATGATTAGGATAATATTGAAACACAAAGAAACACAGAAACACAAAAAGGTGACAGCAGAAGGAGACCAAAGGTCCATAAATTCTGCCCTTGAGATCCCGATATCCTAGATAATCCTGGGTCCTAGCTGGTGGATTCCATTGCGGATTTGATTCTAGCTTACTCCTTATCCCAGCCCCTTTTGAATGCTAATACAGTCTAGCTCCTACCACCTTTGCAGATAGTTTGTGCCATGGCTCCACAATCCTTTCTGAGAAATAATGTTTTGTAAGATCCCTCCTGAAACTCCCACCCCTCAGTTTCCATCCATGCCCCCTCATGTTTGAGTTGGGAGCCTTGGTGAATAGTTCAATGTAGGGTACTGAATTTAAACCCCTCATGTACTTAAAGGTTCCTGTCATAGCCCCCCCTTTCTCTCCTAGATTCAAATGAGTACATGTTTAATGCCTCCTGCCACTCCTCATACAGCAGCCCCTGAAGCTGCTGTATCATTTTGATTGCCCTTCTCTGAATGGTCTCTATCCTGTCATGATCCTTCTTAAGGTATGGTCTCCAATACTGTACGCAGTCTTCCAAATGGGGTCTCATCATAGATCTGTACAGTGGAAGTATCACCTCCCAGTGCCTACTGTTAAATCCACTCCATGTGCATCTCAGCATTTTGTTGGCCCTACTATATCCTATGTTGCATTGGTTGGTTTGTTTAAGTATGTCACTAATAACTCCTAGATCCCTTTCCTCTTTTGAGTCACTGAGTTTGACCCCGTTTAGCCAATAGGTTGTTCTAGGGTTATTCCTGCCAATATGTATCATTTTATATTTCTTGGTGTTAAATGTTAACTGCCAGATACTAGACCATTGTTTTAACTTTTTCAAATAATTTTGTTTGATTCTTACTGCTTCTTCACTGTCCACTCTCCCCCCTAATTTAGTGTCGTCTATGAACAGTGCGATCTTGCCCTGGATACTTACTCCTATGTCGCTAATGAACACATTAAACAGGATTGGGCCTAAGACTAAGCCCTGTCAGACCCCACTCATAATGTCTCCCTCCTCTGATGTCTCCCCATTGTCTGCCACCCTTTCCCTCCTTCCATCCAACCAGTTTCCCACTTCCTTCCATCCAACCAGTTTCCCACTCACTTAACGATGCAGCTTGCTATGCCCAGATCCTCTAGCTTCTTCAGCAAGTGTTTGTGTGATACTGAATCAAAGGCTTTGCTGAAGTCAAAATAGAGGAGGTCCACTGGCTGTCTGCTATCCACTTCCCTAGATTCCCAATCAAATAAAGTAATCAGGTTTGTCTGGCATGACCTGCCCGTAATGAAACCGTGTTGTTTGTCATCCTGTAGGCTATGCTTATCCAACTGGACTACCAGGTCTTATTTAATCAGGGCTTCCATTTACTTTCCTAGCATTGATGTGAGGCTGACTGGCCTGTATTTACTGACCTCTTCCCTGCTACCACCCTTATGCACAGGCACCATGTCAGCTCTTTTCCAGTCATTAGGTACAGTTAAACAGGTGCACTAAGGGATTTGCTAACTCACTCACTAACTCTTTAATTATCCTTGGATGTATTCCATCTGGACCAGGAGATTTGTCAATCTTTAAATGCTCAAGCACCTCTCTGACCCTGCCAGCAGTGATACATGTTGTTTAAATTTTTGGCACCCCCGTCATGTGCTGTAATGCCACAGTCAGGCATTGGGACACTGTGTTCTTTGGTGAACACTGAACAGAAGTATTTGTTCAGAATGTTGGCCTTCTGCCTGTTCACTTCCACTATCCTATCCCCATCCCTGATTTTAACTACCCCTCTACCCGTCTTTCTCTTTTCTTGCAAATATCTGAAAAACTGTTTGTTCCCCTCCCTGACACCTTTAGCTGTCTGAAGTTCCACAGTCACCGTTGCTTGTCTCACTGCTGACTTACCCTCCTTATTCTTTAGTATGTATTCCTCTCACAGATCGTTACCTGGCTTACTTTCAAAGTTGTGGAATGATTCCCTCGACCCTAATGGCAGTCCTAACTTGACTCATGAACCAAATGGGGTGTTAGTGTCTATTTCTTTTGGTCACTGTCCTTGTACATGCCTTTGTGGCCTCTGTGATGGTTTGTTTAATCATTTTCCAAATGTCTTCCACTACAAAATGTTGGTGAATCTTAATTAGTTTTTCTCTCACTAGTTCCCTCATTTTATCAAAATTGGCCCCTCTGAAATTTAGGACTTCTGCCCTTAACTGGGATTTGACATCCTTCAGGGCTCTTATAAACCAAACCAAGCTGTGGTCGCTGTTTGCCAGTGGCTCCCCGACTCTGACTGCCTCAATTTTTTCCGAGTTAGTGAGGACCACATCCAAGAGCTTGTTCTGCCTAGTAGGATTGGTGACTATATGAGAAAGCAATCCTCTAAGGCTTCTACCACTGATTGACTTCTTGATGATCTAGCCACCGGAATGCTCCAGTCCACATCTGGCATGGTAAGGTCCCCCACTACCACTAGTTCTCCTTTTAGTGACATTTCTTTGATTTCCTCCAAAGCTCCTTATCCTTGTTCTCCACTTGGTTCGGAGGTCTATATACTGTACCACCCCAACCTAGATTTTCTTTCCTGAGGATGAGATAAGATGAACCCACAGGGATTCCACTCCTTCTATTGGTTTTAAATTAATTGAGAAGTGCTGACATTGTTTGATCATGTTGCAAAAGTAATCCAAACATAACCAGTAATGAGCAATAGATTACGTGTTCTGAAAAGCAATTAGTAATCTGTAACTGAGTATTTATCTAATCCAGTAATTTGTAACTGTTTGTCTAAAGAAATCTTAACACTGGGAATCTCCCATAGCATTGTTGTTTTTTTGTGTTTGATCATACCGGTCAAATGTGATAGAAAATGTGTTTTTTATACCTGTGGATGCCCTCCTGCTGTCTTTGTAGTGTCAATCCAATATTCTGAAATGTTTTTACCTTTTTTGTTAAATTAATAATCTAGTTTTGTTGCCTTTGTAACTACCCCGAATCCCTGTCTCATCAGCTGTTTCTGCTCTCTTTTCAAACTGTCTGAACATTCTATGATATTAATAACACATTCTAAGCCACTCAGATGGCTAGCATGGAACATTGTTATTGATTTCATAGAATGTCTCAGAAATCTGAAAAGCAAGAGCAGTAGCTGGTGAGGAGAGTGGAACCTAATGTAGATCTGAGGGCACTCCAAAGTTAGATAATTTATTTATCAAAAATTAATCAGAGCATATCACAATACATAACTGCCACAGAAAGGAAGATGGAAGGGCAGAAAACTATATAAAAATAATTTCCTATCTCCTTTAAGACTGACGTACTACAGATGATTTAATTTATTTATAAAGTAATTACATATAATGGTTAAGGGATATGGTCTTAGGAGAAAAATATAAACTCCAGTGGCTTAATGAGACCAAACCACCACCTCACATATAAGAATTCCACCTCGCACCCTGAGCAGGAAGCAGAGTAAGAGTAAAATAAAGTACTCAAAATGTACTCAACCTTCAATGGTGAATGACTGAAGGGGAGGTTTTCTTCTCAGTATTTATTTTTAGTACCATTGATTTTAGAGACTGGTAGGGTGCTGATTATTACCTGCAGGGTGGAGGGTACCGAGGGAGACAAGACAATGTCTGACAGATATCGTGTCACACCTATTTAATGAGTTACTGGCAACAGGTGGCATGCCAGTGGACTGGAGGGTAGTGAATATTGTTCCCTTGACCAAGGGTGGGGACAGAGTAAACCCAGGTAATTACAAGTCAGTGGACCTGATGTCAATAGTGGGCAAGCTGTTGCAACCAATATTAAATTACCAGCTAGTGGATCTTGTAGAGGAAAACCTACAGATAGGAATCAATATGGGTTTGTAAGAAGTATAGTAGGTTTAATCAAAGGAAGTTGATTGATTTTTTTATACTTCGTGACACAGATGGTACAGTAGATATAGTAGGAGCCAGGCAGTCTAGGAATTGTACCTGGATTTCAGCAAAGCCTTTGATTTGTTACAACATAGGAAATTTATGCATAAGGAAGGGGGCTTAGGTCTTGGAATAGGGCTAACTAGGAGGATTGAGAACTGGTTGATACAGAAGACTCAGAGTGTGATACTGATGGTATATTCTCTGATGTCAGGGAAGGTCACAAGTAGAATGCCACAGGGTCCTGTCCTGGGGCAAATACAATTTAAAATGTATATAACTGACATTGGGGTATGGTTAAGGTGTAACTTGAGTCTGTTTGCTGATGATGGCATACAGCATGCCGGAGAAAGGATAGTGTTTATGCCCCTGCTACTCCAGCACTGCCTTCTTCCAGTAGCTACCACCTAGTCCCATACCTGAACTCTTCCAACAAGTGCCCATTTCTAACCCAATGGTTTACCAACCCTCAAGGTTGGGCTTACCTGACTGGCCACACCAGGCAAGGTGTTGGTCAGCTCCAGGATACGGAGGCTGATAGGTCATGCCAGAGCCCTTGTGTGCACCATCATCTTGCATCATACCATGGTGGGGTCCTCTGTTCTACATTCCAGGCCCATAAGGACATTGGCAGAATTGGGAATGCAAGCATAGCAGTGCAGATGCCAGATGGCATCTCCCATTCTCTTATACATTGCTTTAGCTGCACTACCACCTGTGGTCATCATGGTTACAGTATTGTGGCAGATACAAAGACAGACTCTCCCCAAAGAAGAGTATCCTCTGGGATGCCCGATTTCCCCCCTCCTCCTCCTCCTCCTCCCTAGTCAGCCCCCATTGTCCTTGGCTCATTCCCCAACCTGAATCACCTTTACATATTAGGCAAAGGATTTCCTTGATTTCAAGGCTATTTGCACTGGACTTTGCTACACTCACTTTACTCTGTAGTCAAGAGACGGGGTCTTATTGTGCCTTCACTATTTTGTACAATGCAGATTGTGTAATTTTTGACTTTGCATTGTGTCTGTATTTAAGAAATACGTATGTGATTGTATCCTTCCCAATGACCATCCTTCTCCTCCCTCCCCCAGGACGCAACAGGAAATAAGCTTTCTGGCTCTGATTGTGCACCTGGTAAAACATGTTTAACTCATTCTATCCTATTGTCACTTAGAATGTTCAGGTGCCCTCTGCCTGCTGCTAGAACACCTGTGTGCCTGAAGGGGTTTTAGATCTGCAGCATTCATACAAACAGACTGTGCTTAAACCTACATATCTTAAAAACCATACATCCAATTTTAAAACTGTAAAAAGAAAAGTTTTTCAGGACAAAAAGTTTTTGAAAATGAGTGAGGTTTGGTAATGTCTATTTAACTGGATTTAATGTTGTGTATGTTGTTTTCTATATTTTAATAAATTCTGATGATTTTATTTAAATATAATTATGCTCTGTTTACTTAGTCATGCAAAATATTAAATTTCTGTAAAATTATTGATTAAAATTGTTAAAATATACAGTAAACATCTGTCATTGTCTAAATATAAATTTTGCAAGTTTTTTACCATTTTTTAGTCAGAAATCAATATCTGAATCTCTTGTTATTACAGTTTGAGTTTTTGTTCCACTCCACTGGTTGGAATTTTGCAGTGTTCAATTCTTCCTACCCACTGACTTTAGTTTATGAATCTGATTATCAATTTTTGTTTTCCTAGTTTAGTAAGAACATATTTACATATTACCTTAGAAGGACATATCAGGAAGTGATGCAGGAAGGAAGTGCTTTGTGAGGTCAAGTGATGTAAACAGGAAGAACACCTCAGTGTAGGTCAGTGAGCTGACACAGGAAATGGAGACATTTGTTAGTGCTGGAGGGCTCTTATGATTAATTGCATATGTGCTATAGTTAAAATGTATAATTTCATTGAAATAAACTATTTTATTTTATTTTTGCAATAAAATCCCATGATAAGTATAGGAAACTGTATTTTATTTGTGCTGTTTGCTTTATCATACTGTAAATGAAGCATGATGTTGTTCATGTAAGGATTCACAGTCTTTCAGTAAACATCATGTTACATAAATCTGTGTTATTTAATTTCCTGGCATAGTTTATTTTTTGGGGTTGTATTATGGGATGGTTTAAGGTGAATGACTGTATGAGGAAGCACTGTGTGTTAGTGGTGGGAGGGGTCCTGCATTCATAATACAGGCTCAGATGCACTTCATATGTTCTGGGGAAATGAGAGGGGCTGTATGCATCTAATAATGGTGCTAACAGACACTGTAGATACATTATGGGTATACGTATAGGATGATGAAATTGCTGAAAAGGCACTGGTAATTTGGGGTATACTGTGTCATGGGGAAGGGGGTGGGTGCCTGTACCAAGGAATGATGCTCATAGGCACTGCAGTCATTTTGTGTCATGAATTGGCACCTGTCCTTGGGGGTATACTCAGTTGTAGGGAAGCAGGTGGGGCTGCCTGCACCTGGTAATGGTGTTCATATGCCATGCAGAAACATTGTGGGTACACATACAGGGTGATGACATGTACACCTGTAAAGGTTGTGTACTATGTGCTGTGTCATGGTTTGCCTGCATCACATGTAATATGTTGCAACATTCAGTATGGTGCACTGTGTGGGTGGGAAGAGTGTGGGTGTCCTGCACCATGGAGTGATGCTCATTGGCACATGTGTACTGTGTGCTATGTTTCATTTGAATGGACTGTATATGTCATACACTGGCACTGATCACATCACAGTGCATCAGAGGTAAGGGATGGTCTCAAAGCATTATGAGCACAAGGACTAAAGTGGTTGTGGAGTGATTGAACTTGAATAGAACATTATAGTGCATCTGAGGGTAGTGTTGGAATGAATCTTGATGTGCACAATGGACTACACCATGATGACTGAGGAGGGATCCATACCAGCAATGCACATCACAGAGTGTCAGAGATAAAGGTTGGACTGAAGACTGATGAACAGATGGACTAAATCAGTGACTCTGATGGGATTTGAACCTGAACAGCACTTTACAGTGCAGTAGAGGTTGGGGCTGGACTGACACCAGATCAGTCAATGGACAACACCATTGGCTGTGGAGGATCTGAACCTGAAATGCACTTCACTGTTCACTACAGTTTGGAGCTCGATGGATGCATGATAAGGAGACAGATCTTACAAGTGGCTGTGGAGGATTTGAATCTGAAGAATACTTTACAGTGCATCACAGATTTGGGCTGAACTGATGGACTACACCAGTGGATGTGAGGGTTTTGAATATGAAATGCACTTCACAGTGCATTATGGGATTGGTCTGGACTGATGCATGGTAAGTCGATGGACAACACCATCAGTTCAGGAGGATCTGAACCTGAAATGCACTTCACTGTTCACTACAGTTTGGGGCTCGACTGATTCATGGTAAGGAGCTAGATCTTACAAGTGGCTGTGGAGGGATTTTAACCTGAAGAACACTTTACAGTGCATTAGAGGTTGAGTCTGGACTGGCGTCATACAGTCGATGGACAACACCAGTGACTCTGGAGGATTCAAAACTGATTTGGCCTTTACAATGCATCAGAGATTGGGCTGGACTGATGCCAGATAAGTTAAAGGCAACACTATTATTTTTTTTTTTTAAACAATCAGCAATCATGCATTAGGAGAAAACTCAAGTGCCGAGCATGAGACAAACATGCTACTGACCCTAACCCACTTATCATCCATAATGCAGGAGCAACATGCCACATAGATTTTAATATAGCCATAATTCGAACATAAACTCTTTAAAAAGTAACAAAAGGTGCTGAATTCATGTGACCTCATCTAGTACATGCACAAGAAACACACTCTCCCATCAGGAATGCCAGCCGGATCCATAAGATGTGATCACACAGGGTGACTAGAAATTATCCCAAAATGAACAAAGTAGCAACTATGAAAACTTTTATCATAAATAAAAATAAAAACAAATAAAGTAAATACAGATTACAAATCGAGGTTTTGGCACCGAAATGAAGTGAATATTTTAGGATAAGAGCAGCACCTCCATCTTGAAACTAAGTTTCCAGTCACCATGCTCTTCCTGCTCCAGTGTGCGCTCTGACTGGTTAATGGAAATAGTGACGTGTACAATGAGCATAGAGCAAGCATGGCAACAGTGAGGATCAATATGACCAAATGGTGACGCACTACAGAGCTAGGGCGGGTGCAGGTGAGGGCTGTCACCCCTAACTGAAACATCAAAAAAAAATCACTGTATACTCCAGAGCCCAGAGAGCCACTTTCCCTCCAGTGACGGTTGTAAAAAAATACGAGTCCTTGCTTGAATGCAAAATAAGGATTTAGTCTAACGTTTCAGGCACACACATTGAATAGAATGGTGGAAGACACACAAAAGATCTGCGTGCAGGTTCCCTGGCGCTTCGACAACTAAGGCTTTATCAGTGGGATGGTGCCTGCATCTAAGACAATTCCTTTTATACCAGTTAAATTCAGAATTGATGATGTCGAAAATCCGACCAATCACAGAGCCTGATTTTAAATACAGAAATATTCAGCTCACTTAGTGGTATAAATGGACTAATAGTTATAACAATCATGATATCAGTGACAACATGTCATTGTAAAAATACCCCAAAAGACAAAAAATACACCAAAGTGGTGACGGCCAATCGATTGCTCGAATAAAAACAAAAATAAATAAATTATGAAATTAATAATAGTGTAAACCTGATCAGGTTAACATGTTACACTAAAACAAGATGATTTGCTGTTACAATACAAACTAATGGCAGAATGAACATAATACATTTTTCACAGCACATGCAAAAAATAGTAAATTTATTTATTTATGCAATAAGGCTTGTTTTCTCAAAAATAGCCAATAGGAACACATATTATATTAGGTAAAATTAGTAAGAGTACGATGTCCCCTATTAGCTGGTACAACTCAATTCATCAAATGTAAACAAATGCTTGAGCTGCACCAAGAGAAAGATATGGACGCCAATTGGCGTCATCAGGCACTACAGCAAATGATTTAGGACGCCATATGGCGTCATCAGGAAAAAGAGGTATTTTTTTTATGACGCTATATGGTGTCATCAGGAAGGAATGAGTTAAATGAATAAATAAATCAATAAAGGGCTAGGCAGAGACCTCCATGTCATTCAAAGAAATTCACAGAAAGTTAACAGATAACAAAAGGGGGTATGAAAAGTGAATTCTGGTGAAAGAGCTGTGGACGTATTTCTGCAGATGCGATGCCTGGTAATACCAGCTGTACTGCTGTAAATAATGCAAAATTTCACAATAAGATAACATTTTGGAAAATCATGCACATATGACAGATGGACCTCCTCCCTTCCAAAACTTTACCTGTTGCATATGTGCCATTTTGTTACTTTCTGGGGTGCAGTGTTAAGTCTTAGTCACCACAGTACAGAAAGGACATAGAAGAGATCGAGAGGGTTCTGCACAGGGCCACCGAGCTGATTAGTGGCTTAGGGAGGCAACAGCTATAAAGAAAAACTGGCCATATTCAAATGATTTAGCATAGAAAAAGAAAGCCGTGGAGACATAGGCACAGTTTTTTTAAAGGCTAAAGGGGATAAACAGAGTGGACTACACACAGATGTTTGAGCTGATGAATATAAACAGAACTAAAGGTCATACCCTCACACTAAGTGGGTGGCAGAATTGGGGGAAAGTTTAGAAAGCATAACTTCACACACAGAGCAGTTAATAAGTGGAATAGTCTACACAGTGAGGTTGTTTAAACTAGCACTGTTAAGGCTTAAGCAGCACTAGATGGATTCCTGAGGCAGGATGGCACGAGGGTTACAAAGCATGAGTAGGACAACCTTGGGTCTGTTAATCTTGGTTGTATTTCCATATGCATAGTACATATAGCCACTTCTGTGCTGAGGAGGGATGGAAAGAACAGACCCCGGGTTCCTTCAGTCACCTCAGTGCGCTGTCACTAAGTTAGTGTCCCGCTTTTTCTGTTGCTCTTTCTGACTCAGCCTCTCCTGTTTGAGGGTACCTCCCTGCCTCCAGCAATAGTGTTCATATGCCAGTAATAGTCCAATATGGGTGCAGTCAGTCAGTCTTGTGAAAACAGTGAAAACAGCCTTGACAGTGGTGAACACCAGATCTTCATGACACAGCCCACTGTTAGACTAATTCCCCAGACTGCACACTGTTCCCCTGCCTAGCCCAGTATTTGTCTGTTTTCCTCTGCCAGAACTCCCAGTAGTAAAATGCCAACAACTGGGCTTTCTAGGGTGTTTCCTAGTTTTATCATCAAGCTCAGCTGAGCATGCATCACCTCCTGTTCTGGGAGGCAAAATCTATGCAACGCTGTCATGTGAACTGCATGAGTACCAAGCAAATGTATTCCACGGTAACAAAAACCCCATTTCAGATCTTAAATGGCATCCCTCAAGTGGGTAGAAAATTCTTCAGCTCACAACTGTGAAGCTCAGTTTTATAAGCCAGACAGATGAAACCACTATAGACTTCAAAAGCTTTTCACTGTTGGTGAAACAGCAGACATTGAGGTTCTCAAGTGACAGTACTTGTGTTACTGTTCAATAGGTTATTGCTGCCCTATAGAAAGCTGTTTTGCTTTAATGCATGACTAATACAAGACAGATGAGAGGATTTTCTAAAGGGATGGACATGGATGCAAATGCATGCTGCGTCTGCATCCATTTTCTTGTGTCCAGTCAGCCCTGCTGCTGTTTTTAGAAGTTGAGTCTGTTCATGACAGAAAGTCACAATTTGTGGCATAAAATGGACACAGTTGTAGCCAATTTGGATTCAAGTGCAATTGCACTCATTTGGGGATGCAACTGCATCTGGTTTTGGTCGCAAACTTTGGCTGCTGCTAGGCCATTTAATAGATGATCTAATATGTTGGGACACATTTCTGCTTTGAAATTAGCGGCAGATGCATCCTGGACAGACGTTGGTTCTCACCTGAGCTCAAAGCTTCCCTGTTAGAAAGGGATACTTTATGGAAAAAAGCCAGAAGAAGCAAGAATGACTCAGATTGGTGTCTTTTTAAGAGAGCACATAACAAGTGCACCAAGTTGGTCAGAGCAGCCAAGGCCACCTACTATCATTCAGAGCTAGCCTCTGCCTCAAGAAACCCTTCAAAGCTTTGGAAAACATTAAAAGACATGTCTGGACACTCACCTGGTAATTCCATTCCAGCAAAAATTAAGTCCGGTGGCAGCATTATCTCTAACCAATCAGAGATATTGGAAGCCCTCAATAACCATTTTGCAATGGCAGGGCTAGCATTTGATACTTCCCCCGCCAATGACCTCCACACAGCTCAGGGCCTACCAACCCATGAGTCCCCCTCTGCCGAGGAGGCCTTCTCCCTCCTGCCTGTCTCTCTACAAGAGGTGGAAGAACTACTGCTGCAACTGGACACCAGGAAGGGAGCAGGCTCCGACTTCATACAGCCATACTATCTGAAATGTGCATACCATGTGCTTGCGGTGCCAATCACCCACCTATTCAACATGTCACTCTCCCAGGATAGCCTCCCCCCTCAATGGAAAATAGCCCATGTCATCCCTCTATCAAAAGCAGGTGACCCCTGTGATCTAAATAATTACAGGCTGATCTCCTTCCTCCCCATCCTGACTAAATTACTAGAAAAAATAGTGTGTGGCCAGCTAGGGGTATACTTAGAATCCAGAAGCCTATTAAACCTGGTTCAGTCTGGATTCAGAGCAAAGCACAGCACCATAACAGCCCTAGCTAAGGTCACCAATGATTGGCTCCTAGACCTTGACAACAAGAAGAATGTCTGTGCCATTTTCTCGGATCTTAGGAAGGCATTTGACACAGTAGATCACAGCCTGCTTCTTTCCTCCCTAAGCACCTTAGGCCTGGACCATAAATCTATGTGCTGGTTTGCAGGCTACCTCGGAGAACGGAAACAGCAGGTTAAAGCTAAAGATGATCTTTCTCCATTAAAACCTATGCTGAGGGGTGTGCCCCAGGGCTCTATCCTTGGTCCTGTCCTCTTTGCAGTCTACATTATTAACATCAATGACCCCATCAAAAAAGCCAACATCCACTTATTCATGGATGACACTGTACTGTACTTGAGTCATCCCAAGCCACAAGCAGCCTGTGAAGACCTCCAAGCTGAATTTAACCTTCTACAATACCAGCTCATAAACAAAAAGCTTTGCTCAATGTGAAAAAGACAAAAGCCATGCTGCAATTCCTGCTGGGGGGGATATCCCACAAATTACCACTGTTCTTGGAGAAACACTAGAGTATGTAGCTAAATTCAAATATCTAGGAGTTTGGCTCGATCATAAACTTTCCTTCGCTGACCATCTCGAAGAACTGCAGAAGAAACTAAGGCAAAGGTTAGGACTATTCTACAGAATTAACCTCCTGCTCACAAAGGAGGCCAAGATTCAACTGGTTCAAGCTACCTTCCTATCTTTAACAGATTATGTGGGCCTGCTGTACAGCCACTGCATTGCCTCTGCACTGGCTAAGTTGGACACCCTCTACCACAGAGCTATCAGGTTCATTACTGGCCTTCCACTTTCCACACACCACTGCTCCCTGTACTCACTGTTAGGCTGGACTTTCCTTCACTATAGAAGAAATAGAAATGCCACCCTATGGGTCTTCAAAGCAGTGAACAACAAGCTCCTCTTATATGTCTCAGATTTTATTCCCTGGAGTGTGTTAGGCACCTATGACCTAAGGAGCTATTCCCTAATTGCCCTCCAAGTTCCAAGGGTCAAAACTCATTTTGGCAAAGCTGCTCTAAGCTTCTCTTTACCCACATTGTGGAATGGTTTACAAAGGAACTTGAAGCTGAGCTGCTCTGTTAGCCTCAATATCTTCAAGGCACTCTATGATCGCTACATGAAAGCACCTTGCAAATGTTTTCCTCACCGCTAGCCCACTAATTCTGCAATTCCCCCTTTCCATCCTGACGCTCACCATGTTTCTACCCCTGGCTCTCACACTTTCCCTATTAACTCTTCCTGCTGCACCCACCCTTCCCTGTCCTCTCCAGCCTAGCTAAAGTCCCACCCCATCCATAGTAGTGTCCCAATTATCTACCCATCCTCCGTCGTTATCATAATGAACAAGTATATGACAGCCATTGTCACTTTCTGTGGTTTTAGCCCAATTTTTCCCCCAGTCATCGGTAATATATCCCTCCTCTTCTTTACCACTCTAACCTGCCACCCCATACATGGCCTCTTTCCCCTATATGTGTTAGTTGCTGGTTGCCTCACTCAAAATATCTCTGCTTATAACCCCTGTATGCCTATGGTTAATTGTACATCTGCTGACTTCTTCAATTGTAAAATAATGCTGTTTTTTTTTTATTTCAACCTTGTACTGTACTGTATACACTGTATATACTTTTTCTTCCTTGTATATTATTGCTTTTTGTATACCTGCTTCTGTACTGTACTTTGATGTATTCATGACCAGGTCCACCTTGCAAATGAGCCTTGCTCAATGGTGCCCACCTGGAGAAATAAAGATTTTGATTGACTGATTGATTGACTGATTGATAGATGTCTCTGAAAATCCACCGCCCCTCCCCAGAGTCTCAGAACAAACCTCAGTAGTTCTATTACCTCACTGGCTGTTTGGCAGTTTTCCTGAAAATATTCCTTTCCCCAGTAGTTACTCAAAAGAATGGAAACTGTTGCAGTTTCTGTAACCATTTTTAGTACTGTACTGTAGTTGTGTCCCAAAACCTGTATTCATCGTTTCTATTAAATACTATTATTGTTACTATTTTTATTAAAGGGCAACTTACAGTATGCTACCAGACAGCCATTTTGCTTGCTAAATACTCATAGTCACCTTTAATTCAGAAGCATGTACAACACACCAGAGAAGTCAAGAAGTTAGCTTTGATCTCAGCATATTTTTGACAATGTTTTATTCATAGGCGTCTTTGTGCTTTCAGCAGGCAGGATTGAATCAGTAGTGCAGCACACTAACTCTTCCAGAGCCAACAAGGAAGGCAAGGCAAATTAATGCACTCTGATTTTAGCACAGCCGAATGAAGTACTGTGTATCACCTGTCTGCAGAGCTGTGATTAATGAATGCAATAAGTTGTGATTTATAGCATGCAGACTTATCTTTCAGTCAGTAGTGAAACAATGAAAGGAATTGCAATTTATTTTCCAAACATGGATAAATGCTTGCTGGACTCCACTTTGTATTCTAAGCCTGGGCTATCACATCCTACCTCATTTACATGTGATGTGAAGGTAATATAACAATGGAATGAGCTCTATGTTTTTGTTCAAATTGCTGTCACACATTTTAATTAAAATGTTTGAACTAGAATCCTGCTTATTAAACAATATTGGAGGAAATATTACAGTTTTAGTTTGCACCCAAAATCTATTAGGTACTGTAGATGTTAAGCTCTTTGATAGGGTAGGCAGGGAGGAGGGGTAAGGGAGTTGCAGAGGGACCTGCAAAGGCCGAAGAGGTGGTGAAAGGTTTGGCAGTTGAAGTACAATGCCAAAATGTGCAAGGTGATGCACACTGAGAACAGAACCCCGCAACACAGTACTGGATGGGAGGGGTTAAACCGGACACTGCTGCTGAGTAAAGGGACCTAGGGGTCATCATAAGTGACTTCCCTAAACAATCTAGCCAATGAAACAAGACCTACAGCAAGGCAACCAGGATGCTGGTATATATTGGGAAGAGACCTGATAGCAGGAGAATCATAGGTTAATAGGTTCATAGATTGTACAAGGTCGAGGGCAATGCCCATAATGAACTCGCCGCTGTTATTGCCTAACGGTGAAAATTGAATTTTCTATCTCCAATATATATTGATCAGGTCTGTGTTTAAATTGTTCAATATTATTGCTTGTTACAACTGTAACTGGTAGTGTGTTCCATAATGGTGGAACTCTCTGTGTAATGACGTTATTCCTACAAACAGTCTTACTAGTTTCAACCTGTAGCCTCAATTCATGTGATCTGGTGCTATCTAGGGAGATTTGACTTACCACAAAGTTAGTCTCAAATAATACTGGATCCTCAAAAGCCTTATAGGCCCAGCATAATCCACCCCTTATAGTTCAATAGTCTAAAGTGTATAATCCTAGATTTCTCAGTCTTTCCTCATACCCCAATGAATATTGATTTGTCACATTTTTCGTTAGTTTTCTTTGGACTGACTTGAAGGTTGCTTTATCACTGATGGAAATGGAAAAGCAGAAAGGAGCACAGTATTCCATATTTGTTTGAACTAGACTAGTATATAATGGGACAATAACCCTTGGGTCACGACTCTTAATATGCTTAAAGATACATCTTAGCATTTCATGACATTTTTTGGCTGTTTTATTTATATGTGTACTAAATTTCAAATTTTAAGTAATAGTAAAGGAGGTATACCTCTCCATAGCTCACTGGTAAGGCCGCACCTGGAGTACTGTACATCATTCTGGAGTCCTCATTCATGGTCTGTAAGACAGGTCATATGAGGATCAACTTAAGACACTGAATATGTAGTTGCTGGAGGCCAGAAGGGAGAGGGGCGATATGATAGAGACTCTCATATTACTGACAGGAATGAACAAGGTAAAATGCGAGGAACTATTCTGGTTCAGGAGGGACATGAGGAAGTTCTGTTTTATGAAGAGAATTACTGAGCCATGGAACAACCTGCCAGCTGAGGGCTAAGCACCAAATCCATTACTGGCTCCAAACACAGTTGGTGGTTAAGGGCTTAATAGTTACTCGGTGGGGGGGGTGATGTAGTAGCAGGGTAGAGAACATGGGGTGTGTAGCGTGGGAATAAACCCTGTATAGACACCTAGGTCTCGGTGGTAGGATAGGGTATTACAGGCAGACTAGATGGACCAATGGTCTTTTTCTGTTATTAGTTTCTATGTTTTTATGTTGTATAACTTTATAAATAACACTGTTTATAGTCATTTTTATGTTTACTTGCACGTGCAGTGCACAAGAAACATTTTGAGGAGAGTAACGTATTGTAGAGCTGTGACAATGTTTGGCCAATCCAGTGAACGCTTTCAGGGGCACGACCCTCAGCCACCAATCAACAGGGAAGCAACCATTGATGGCAGTTTCAGAACAAGTGCTGGACTTGAAAAAAATCTGCTGCTCCAGTCATGGACAGTTTCATCACTGCAGCAGCAGATCTCTCCCCCCCTTCCTGGCAACCAGGAACATCCCAGCCATGCACATTACAGTGCACAGCATTGCGCAAGGCTGGACTAGACTTACGAGCAACTTGTTTGCTCTGTGTGTCTTTCCTGGTGAAATAAAAAATGAGCCACATGGCTTTGCATAATTGGCAGCTCCTGCCGCCCACCACACACTCCCCCAAAGCTGACAGGGTGCCCAATCCCAGTGTTGAATGCTCTCCCAAGCTATATATAGCTGACAAGGGGTGCCCAATGCCCGTGTCGGCATGCCCCCCCCACACTCATTGTGGCACACATGGAGTCCAGCCCAGTGTGCTAAAGTAAACAATATGCTTTTCCAATACCAGGATGCCCACTCCCAGTGTCAGATGTGCCCCCTCATGCCTCCTATTTTCAGCCAACCTCAGGGTGCCCAGTCCCCAGGTTGGCATTGATCCCCTACTAGTCTGACACACTGTGAGCCCACCCCAGTGTGCTGAAATCTATTGTTCATAAAATTACACTTGTAAAAGAAGAAAACCATCCCCCGATGTGTTTTTTTACCTGTAAAAAAGAAAATAGTCCCTCATCGTTCCAGCGACCCCCTCCCCCATCCCAACCCTCCATCTGCGCACTCCACCTCCCCGCACCCCCCTCACCCCATACTTATCTCTGGAGGTCTGGCACTGTGATCGTCTGTGGACTAGGAACATGTCTTCGCTCTTCAAAAGCCAACCACAAACTGAAGAAAATCATGGTAAGCCCTATAATGGGAGTCAATGGGGGGGGGTGTTCAACTTAGGTTGATATTTCAGCCATTTTTTGGAGTTCTGGACACCAATTTTTAACATGGGGTTCTTGGGACACCACCTCATGACAACTGACACTGTCATTTTGTTTCTTGGCCCCTCAAGGTGATTTCGCAGTCGCTGTGTGGAATCACCTTTCAAGACTGAGTAACAAAACAACAGTGCCACTCACTGTTCATGAGATGGGGTCCCAAAAAGCCTATGTTGCAAGTTTGGTGAAAAAACTCCAAAAAATGACTGCGTTATGAGCCTGCATTGCACAGTTTGTATGCACACTTGTAACTTCGCCAATTTTTATATTTTCACTCCAGAGTTCCAACATTGTCATTTTTCACACCTCCTTATGAACAGTACAGCTGTTATTTTTTACATCCTGCCCAAAATATGTTTTCGCACCTGTGGCACAGAATGGCGTAGTCGCTGTGTGAAATCAACTTTTGGGAAAGAAAAATGAAATTACAGTGCCACTGTTCATGAGGGGAGGTCCCAAAAGGGCCACATTGAAAATTCGGTGAACAAATTCCAAAAAATGACTGCGTTATGAACGTGCATTATGCAATTTCTATGCATGCTTGTAACTTCACCATTTTTTCATAATTGCACTCCAGATTTTCCACATTGTCATTTTTTAACACCTCTTCATGAACAGTACAGATGTCATTTTTCACATCCTGCCCAAAATGTCTTTTTGCAGCTGTTGTGATGAATGGCACATTTGCTGTGCGAAATCACCTTTTGGGATTGAGTAACAAAATGATAGTGCCACTGTTCATGAGGTGGGGTCCCAAAAAGCTTATTTTGAAAATTTGGAGCAAAAATACCAACAAACTCCCTGGGAGTTAGGGTTTTCAACTGTAACGCCCCACCTTGTACATACCAACAGGTGTCGGGAGTGTGGCTATGGGTCATCAGCCATAATGCTCACACCATTCCACCCCCACCACCACCCTGCAGCCACTGACAGGCCTTGAGGTGTGCCTTGGGGTTTTTGGCTCTAACATTCACCCCATTCTCCTATATTGCACCCATCTCAGCTTATTTCCTTATGGAATGCGGTGAGTGTAAGGGCTGAAGACCCCAAGGCACACGTGACACCTCTCAGTGTCTGCAGGGTGGGGTGAGGTGGAATGGCATGAGCATTATCGCTGATGACCCAAAGACACACCCCAATGCCTGTCAGTCTCTGCAGGGTGGGGGTGGGGTTTGCCGTTAGTTCAATACTTCACTGCCATTCCTATTATGTATACCTCCAACTCATGCAATACCAATGCCAATACCAGCTAGCAAACATTCAGCATTGGCAAATGCTTGTTTAACTCTGCTTTTTCAAGTTCCCCATCTGGTAGGGAGTGGGACCACTTTGGTCTCTGAGCACCATCACCACATTTTCTCCCAGATCTTACTCACCTCTCTAGAAACTCTATGGTTTACCCACCCAACAATGCTGCCTTTGGAGAGACCTCAAGCCCCTCAGCATCAAAACTGAGTGATGGAGAAGCTGCCTTGGGGTCAGAGGGTGTGGGGCCTATGGAGTAGGACATAGTGAGATGAGTGGAAAGTTGGTCATAAGGGAGACAGCAGAGGGAAGTGGTAAATGGAGTTGGTTCTGAGGAGATGGAGGTCACCAGCAGAGTGCCACATGGATCAGTCCTTGGTGCAGACCTTTTTAATATCTTCATCAGTGACATAGGAGAAGGAATAAGGGCAAGATGTGTCTCCTTGCAGATGACACTAAGCTCTGTGGTAGAGTAGACAGTGAGGAGGGGATAAAGAAGATGCAGAGAGACCCGCAAAGGCTAGAGAGGTGGTCCAGCATTTGGCAGCCAAAATTCAATGCCAAAAAGTGCAAGGTGACGCACATAGCGAAAAAGAACCCCAGAACAGAGTACTGGATGGAAAGGGTTAAATTGGACACCACGTCTGAGGAAAGGGACCTAGGAGTCTCCCTTAAATAATCTAGCCAGTATAACTGACCTACAGAAATGCAAACAGTATGCTGGGGTGTATTGGTAGGGGTTTTGACAGCAGGAAGAAAGAAGTATTACTACCTCTCTATAGAACAGTGGTGAGACCACATACTCTATAGAGTACTGTGCCCAGTTCTGGAATCCACACCTAAGGAACAACAAGGAATGGCTGATGTCAGTGCTGTATAGGGCAACTAAAATGGTTCAGTGCCAACAGGGAAGATCCTATGAGGATTGGCTTATGACACTGAACATGTACTCACTTGAGGCTAGACAAGAGATGGGTGATAATGGTAGAGACCTTCAAGTTCGTGATAGAAATGAACAAGGTGAACTGTGAAGAACTATTCAACAAGAGTGGCGAATTTAGAACATGAAGTCACAAGTGGAATCTCAGGGGGTTCAGGAGGGACATGAGGGAGGCCGGTGCATGGACACCGTGGAAGATGGCAGCTTGAGTTGCCACACTATCACACATTTGTGATTAAATCTTTTCTTATTTTTCAAGAATCGTTCATGTGATGCTCCAAGGGCATTTTTATGTTTGCTTGCACGCATGTGCAAGAAACATAGTGCCATCATCCGAGTTTTCCAGAGGTGTATCAGCCTCTTCCAATTCAGTCAGTGTGTTTGCAGGCACGGTCGCAGTGCTCCAATCACTGCTCCAGCTGTCTATGACAGCGTTGAAAATGCAGTGGCATACAGTTGAAAGGAAGAGTTCCGCTTCAGTGAGCAGAGCTCCCCCCCCAACACGCATGCATGAACTGTCTGACTGACCTAACACCAAAAATGAGTCAGCGCTCTTAGCCAGTAGAGCGAGGCTGACAACTCTGTACTACGAGACCAGGAAACACAGCTAAGCTTTCCTTGGAGGAGGCCTCTAAGTTCCAAATTGTCCAACACCCACCAACCTCTAATGCCGCCACCAGCCGTGCCCCTGCCAGTGTTCTACATTCGAGGCAGATTCATTTTCGCTTCGCCGAGCTCCATTGTTTATGTAATGCTGCTGCCCTTCGCTGGGGCCAGGCAGGAAAACAATTTCACCCAACTGCGTGCGTTCCCAATGTCCAAGCCATTGCGCCTGCGCACCTCCAGGTGCCCAGCCTCCCACAGTAAAGACTCGATCAGATGGCCGTGATGTCACTGAACTTGCCACCCACTTCTCAGGCAAGTCACAACATATTCAGCTGGAAAGCATTACCGGCAGGGAGAGCGAGTATAGCGATTACAAAGTGGGGAAAAAACAGACAAACGCAGAAACCCGAAAGTGGTGACTACCCTGGGGTTGCAACAACGAGAACTAGCCCAGGAAAGTCTACACCTATTGAAAGAGAGTGCCCTGCATCGACGAATCCTTTCACTTGGGGACCTGGCTACAGATATACGCGTCTCGCGGCTCTTTAAATCGCTAATGCAGAAGAAACAGCTGCTGCTGCTGATACACATTTAAGACATATCTGGAGGGATTTACTAGACTCTCTTAAATGATTATCTCACTTTTTTCCTCTTCTACAATGTTGATTAATTGAAAAAGATAATAACGGTTATTTAAAAAAATAAAGTGCTACACATTCCGGCCATTTGCTCTGAATTATGAAGTTAAATGCTGTGCTGTATAACAAAGAATTTTGTCCTATCCACTTCTGTGTTTTTATTGACTCCTTTATGTTAACTGTTTTCTCTCCATTCAGGTTTTTTTTTTTTTCCCAATGCTGAAAAGTGGCTCGTTTTAAAAAAAAAATCACAGCTCAGCTGCATAGAACTCTGCAGCATGAGTAAAACTGAATTTAGTAAAAGATTGAATCCCCTGTTTCTGCCATTCCTCACTATGTGCATGTGCTTTGGTTTTCATGCACCTCTACGTGCTCATCTTTGTGTGGTGGACTGGCAGCTGTAGCCCTGGGACCCTTGGCTGCTCAGCGTGCAAAGATGTTGTAATCGAGATGGCTTTTTCAACACAAAACACATTTTGTTAAGAAATATAGCTTTGTCTGACAGAAAAAAGAAAAATCTCCAGGCATTAAAGACAGTTAAACTAGTGAATTTACTGTGATTTTAACAGGTTAGCGGTGGTGTTGTTTTGCCATGTTCTCTAGTTTAGCTTGAACAGACCTCCGTGACTAAAATTTGAGCCGAGGTGATCACAATGCTAATTTTCTTCCTAACCGATGGCCTTTGTAGAAAAGCTGCTGCTGGTAGTAAGGGTAAAGAAAGACTTGGATTCAGTGATGTTTGGGACGTTGACAATATTACATTTTTTGAGTGCACTCGCTCACGTTGCTTTTCTGTAAGCCCCTTCACTTAACACTGCAGAACTGTTTGCATAGAATGACAAAACTTTTTCAGGTTGTGATTACCCAAAAATATCTTCAGGTTTATTTTTCGATTGAAGGAGGGATTCATCTTCAGAATAATTAAAGACTCAGTTGTTGCATTACTTAGAGGAACTTTGGGAGACAGAGTGCTGATTTTTGAAAACAAAGTTCCTTCCTCCCTCTCGTCTTCTGCGCATCCCTGCCACCTGATGCAACAACTGAGTCTTTAATTATTCTGAAGATGGATCCCTCCTTCAATCAAAAAATAAACCTGAAGATAGTTTTGGGTAATCACAACCTGAAAAAGTTTTGTCACTCTATGCAAACAGTTCCGCAGTGTGAAGAGGCTTACAGAAAAGCAACGTGAGCGAGTGCACTCATAAAAAATTTAATATTGTCAACGTCCCAAACATCACTGAATCCAAGTCTCTCTTTACCCTTACTACCAGCAGCAGCTTTTCTACAAAGGCCATCGGTTAGGAAGAAAATTAGCATTGTGATCACCTCAGCTCAGATTTTAGTCATGGAAGTCTGTCCGAGCTAAACTGGAGAATGTGGTAAAACAGCACCACCACTAACCTGTTAAATCACAGTCAATTCACTAGTTTAACTGTCTTTAATGCCTGGAGATTTTCCTTTTTTCTGTCAGACAAAGCTATATTTCTTAACAAAATGTAAGTGCTTTGTATTGAAAAAAGCTGCTCGACTACAACACTCGGCTCACGCTGTGCAGCCAAGGGTGCCACTGCTACAGCTGCCAGTCCACCGCACAAGGACGAGCACGTAGAGGTGCATAAAAACCAAAGCACATGCGCATAGTGATGAATGACAGAAGCACGGGGATTCGATCTTTTACTTATGTCAGTTTACTCATGCTGCAGAGTTCTATTCAGCTGTGATTTTTTGTTTGCTTGCACGCATGTGCAAGAAACATAGTGCCATCATGCAAGTTTTCCAGAGGTGTCAGCCTCTTCCAATTCAGTCAATGTGTTTGCAGGCATGGTCGCAGTGCGCCAATCACTGCTCCAGCTGTCTATGACAGCTGAAAATGCAGTGGCATACAGTTGAAAGGGAGAGCTCCACTTCAGTGAGCAGAGCTCCCCCCCAACATGCACACAAGCATATTGCATGCTGACGCGCTCCCCCCCACGCACATACTGTATAGCCAACGGGGGTGCCCAATGCCCGTCGGCTCCACGCCCCAAAAAGTTTTCCTGGTGCCACACTGGGAGCTCACCCCAGCATGGCACACGTTTCCATATGGCCGGGGTGCCCAATCCCCATCGGCTCCAACCCCCCAAACAGCCTTACAGCTGCCACGCTGGGAGCCCACCCAGCGTGGCACAAGCCCGCATGGCCGATGGAGGTGCCCAATCCCCGCCGACTCCAGCCCCCAAACAGCTTTCCAGCTGCCACGCTGGGAGCCCACCCCAGTGTGGCAAACGCCCAGGCGCTTAGTAATAATAAAAAAAAAAACCTGTAAATTGAAAAACGGTCCTCGAGTCTCCCTGTCCCCACCCACACCCACCCACTGCGCACTCTGCCTCCCCCACACCCCCTCACCCCATACTTACCTCCAGAGTCCGCGCGACGATCTCCGTGGACCGGGAACACGCCTGCACTCTTCAAAGCCGACCGCAAACTGAGGAAATGCCGGTAAGCTGTATAATGTAATAGATAGGGTTTTTTCAACTTTGCTGCATATCTCGGGCATTTTTTGGAATTTTTGCACCAAATTTTCAACATGGGGTTTTTGGGACCTCTTCTCATGAATGCTGTCACTGTCATGGCGTTACTCAGGCCCGAAGGATGATTTCGTAGCCACTGTGCAAAATTACCTTTCCGGAATGATTAATGAAATGACACTGCCAGTGTTCATAAGGTGGGCTCTCAAAAAGCCTATTATGAAAATTTGGTGGAAAAATTCCTAAAAATGACTGTTTTACAGGCGTGCGTTGCTCAGTTCCTACACACGCTCGTAAGTTCGCAAATTTTCAATATTTTCACTCCAGATTTTCAACATTGCCATTTTACCACACCTTCTTATGAGCAGTACAGCTGTCATTTTTCACATCTCACCCAAAATGTGTTTCCGCCCATGTAGTGCACAATGGCACAGTCGGTGTGTGAAATCAATGTACGGGACACATTAAGAAACTCACAGTGACACTGTTCATGAGCAGAGGTCTTAAAATGGCTATGTGGAAAATTTGGTGAAAAAATTCCTAAAAATGACTGTTTTATGAGCGTGTGTTGCAGAGTTCCTATGCACACTGGCAAGTTTGCGAATTTGTAATATTTGCACACCAGATTTTCAACAGTGCCATTTTACCGCACTTCCTTATGAGCAGTACAGCTACCATTTTTCACATCTCGCCCAAAATGTGTTTCCGCACATGTAGCGCACAATGGTACAGTCGGTGTGCGAAAACAATGTTTGGGACAGATTAAGAAAATCACAGTGACACTGGTCATGAGCAGAGGTCTTAAAATGGCTATGTTGAAAATTTGGTGACAAAACTCCATAAAATGGCTGTGTTACGAGTGAGCATTGCGCAGTTTCCACGCACCCTCGTAAGTTCATGAATTTGCAATATTTTCAGTCCAGATTTTCACCAGTGGCATTTTTCCACACCTCCTTATGAACAGTACAGCTGTCATTTTCCACAACATGGTCGAAATGTGTTTTCACACTTTCAGCACAGAAATGCGTGGTCGCTGTGGGAAATCATTGTTCGGGACAGATAAAGAAAATCACACTGACACTGTTCATGATCGGAGGTCCCAAAATGCCTGTGTTAACAATCTGCTGTAAAAAAATCCCCAAACTAGTTACATTACGGGTGTGCATTGCACAGTTTATATGCACGCTCGTGACTTCACCAGTTTTTTTAAGATTTTCACAGCAGATTTTCAACATTGCCATTTTACACCTCCCCATGAACAGTACCGCTGTCATTTTCACATCCTGTTGGAATGTGTTTTGCACCTGTGGTGCCAAATGCCATAGTCGCTGTGCAAAAGCAGTTTTCGCCAACAAACTGATATTGCCACTGTTCATGAGGTGGGGGTCACAAAAAACATGTTGAAAATTTGCAGTGAAAATACCAACGGATGCCTGAGGTGTTAGGGTTTCCGACCATAACGACCCACCCTGTAGAGAATGACAGGCATCAGGGGTGTGACTTGGGATTCTTGCCTGTCATGCTCATACCATTCCACCCCCACCCACACCCTGCAGCCAGTGAGAGGCATCAAGGTGTGCCTCGGACTCTTCGGGCCCAAACTTCACCCCATTCTCCTATACTGCACCCATCTCACCATATTTCCTGATAGAATGGGGTGTGCATAAGGGCCAAAGACCCCAAGGCACACCGTGACACTTGTCAGTGTCTGCAGGGTAGGGTGTGGTGGAATGGCGTGGTTGTTATGCCTGATGACCCAAAGGCACACCCCAATGCCTGTCACTCTCTGCAGGGTGGTGGTGTGGTTGGCTTCAGTTCAATACTTCGCTGCCATTCCTATTATGCAGCTCTGTAACTTCTACACTACCAATGCCAATGCCAGCAAGCAAACATTCGGCATTGACAAATGCTTGTTTTATTTCAGTTTGTTTAACTGTTGAATTTTAATTATTTTCAGAGCCAGAGTTACAGTTTTAAAATTGATCGGCTCTTTAATGGAATGCACTGGCAAACCATTGATAGTTCCGAACAGTGGCAAAGTCAGGTCACAGACAACCTGAACTACAGAAACCACAGGTACAATGGACATGAAATTTATAAAAGAAATGTTAATAGACATAAAATTGGACTTTTCCAAGATGAAAACAATACCAAAAATGATAACCACAAAAGTTTCCTCCCTAGATAAAAGAATGGAGGCTTTTAAAGAGTGACTGACAATTGTGAAGGAAGCCCTCACCCGATTAGAGGATGCCTTAACCTCTCATGACTCCTACATGAATAATCTGCTCCTAAAGGTAGACGATCTGGAAAATAGGAGCAGAAGAAGTAACATTCATTTTGTGGGTATTCCAGAGTGTATCAAAGATAAAGGTGTGGTAGATTTTTTAGAGAATTTCATCCCCTCACTTCTCAATTACCAACAACCCTGGCTGCTGGAGACTGTAAGGGCACACAGAGTCCTGAGTGCCAAACCCAAACTGGGAAAGAAATCTTGACTAATCATAGCCCAGGATTCTTCACTTAATATAAAAGGTGATATCCTGAAAGTGGCCAGGAAAAGGAGAATCCTGTCATGGGGGAAAAACAGAATATACATTTTCAGGACTTTTCTGAGAACATGGTAGAGAAACACAGGGCCTTTGCTCAAGTGAAATTAGCCTTACAAAAACTGAGAGTTCAATATTTTATTAAATGTCCAGCAGTTCTGATGGTTAATGCAGAGGAAAGTTTCATTTTTTGCACAGGGTGGCGGAAGCCTGGGAGTTCATAGAAAGATTGTGGCCTGAAGCTTTTCATGATTCTGCACCTTCCTACTCTTATAGTAACAAACTTCTCCCAGTAAGAGCTAGGCAATACAGTCGCACCCCTCCAAGAGAGCAGGACCAGCACACAATCCAGAGTGAACACTCTCACCCAGAACAAACAAATCTGTTAAATACAAAAATGATTCTGCCAACAGTACCCTCTCTCCTATGCAGACAAATTGAAAACAGTCAACAAATACAACACTTGGTCCTCAAAACTTAATCAGAAAACACAGCCTTTCATCAAAACCAGAGGGTAGAAACTCATCTCACTATCCAAACTGCAAAGCAAGAAATGATGATGGAACAAAAGCAAGGACAGCAGGGCCAGTCATAGGGTATGAGGTGCCCCTAGAGCAAACTTGCAAATGGCCCCCCAATTTTTTAAATCTTCCCTCTCCCTGCCCCCCCCCCATGAATGACTTACTCTTTATGGCAGCTAACCATTGTTTTGCTCAAAAATACTGTGCTTCTTTTGCAGCTCTGTGGAAACTGTAGAGTCTCCCTGTCAACTAAACTTCCTTAATAACAAAAAAAGTAACACAAATAAAACAGCCCCCCCAGCATTTCAAAGACCAAAAAAGAAGATGCTGGTCACACACTGATTGTCCCAGCTCGTCTACCCTGCTGCAACACCTCTTCTGTGATCCGCTCCTGCTGGGAACTACCCTTGAGGACAAGCAGTACCAATGTGACAAGGTTAATGGAGTTACTGTCTACAGCACACTGTCCGACCCACAGCAATCAGGGAAGAGCCTCAATGAAGTACCTTGCCCTTTCTTACACATTGCATATTTTTCCCTGAAGAGAATGCCATACATTTTACTACTGCTGCCCGTATTACTACTGGCTGCTGGCTTGATGTACACTGCAAAACACAGAGCAGCAGAGATCCAATAGGAAACACATTGGCTGTTTTATGGGTGGGTGAGGTCAGGCAGGCATACTGCACAGGGATGAACCTGACAGTTGAAGTCTTCAGCTCCCCCGCCCCCCCACGCACAATGATACCAGATTTGTCCGTGCTTGTTTTCAGGTCACTCACAAAGAAGAAAAAAACTTGAAATGGAACTTTGTTTTAGTGCTCCCAATTGAAGGGCGCTATTAGCAGCCATCTAATTCACCTGTGCTTAAGGCCAACCCTGAATGACGGATCTGAATCTTCCCTAATCACAGAAGTGGAAAATAACATCACTGACAGTGAACTTTTTTCTTCACTGGAGACACCTACAAAAAAGCCCCCTCCCCTCCCCTTTGCTGTAAACACCATTCTTGATATGAGGTGAATCTGCTCTACGTCTGGATGACCTCATACAATACTCTTCTGCACATAGGAAGACACATGGAATCTACTTTATTTACAGCAATGCCACAAGCACTCACTGTTTACAACACTTACATTCTAAGTCTCTTTGACTAATGTAAACTTCCCAGTTTGTCCAGTTTGCAAGTAGACAATCTTTACAGATAATTAAATCTGAACTGGAACCTTCCTGCATGGCAGAAACCAGCCAACAGCCTTTCCATCTGAACTACAGGAAGTGCAACCTCACTTTTGATCCCCATGCTGTAGGGGGAAGCAGTTTTACTGTATGGTTCTTACTTATACAGTCTGATAAAGATATGTGACTGCTATGTTTCTCTCCTGTTTCTGTTTTTAGTTTCCCATACACTCCCTACAATAGTCACACACAATTGACACCATAAAGTAATTTCATTACTATTTGAGGTTGCAGGCATGCCATGGGTGGGTGGGGGGGCTTAAGTAGGACAATAGACTGATGCAGAAATTCTCTTTTTATTTTCATCAGCCTAAGTAACAGACAGCAGGTGAAGGGCCCCTGTTAAAGCTTGTGAGCCTTTGTCTAGTGACCTGTCCTTCAACAGCTGGCAGAAAATGCCAGAGTGGAGGATAGGGAGTAGGGGAATAAGGTGAAAAGCAGAGAGAAAGGGCAGCCAATGGGGCAGGAGTTACTTGGGGAAACTAGGTGTCTACTTAAGGGCCAACCCATGTGAGCCCAGCTTCTTAGCTCCTTCTACCAGCCTTGATGCTACTAATTTGATTGATTGTGGGGACCTAGTCAGCAGTAACACTAAGGATGGCAGGCTCAGGGGAAGATATTGAGGAAGACAGGCTAACTGTAGGAGGATTAACTTGGAAATGTTTAAAAAAGGGCTGTCATTTTTAAAGAAGGGTGATTAAGGTGCCCCAACTAGCCCATAGAGCTGGGGAAAGAGCAATAGCAAAGGTTCCCTTGTGCAGGGGAGCTGTGGTGAAGAGGCAGCAATGTATAGGATTCCCCAGCATTATTACAAAGTTGCAGAGGTAGTGTTTCACCCCTTGTCATTTATTTAAAAAAAAAAGAGAGAAAGGTGATCAGGAGGCTGGTGAGCTCACCTGGCGGGACACAGCGGTCCAAGCTGTTGGCTGCCGTAGGAGGTCATTTAATCCAGCAAGGTTTGGATCCCACTGGGCACTTCTAACACTGAGCACAGAGTCAATAATGTAGGGCCCATCTGTAGTCACTACGGCGAAGGTGCTAGCTGGGTTAGCCATAGCATTGACTTGAGGTGGGCTGTGAGCAGCTTTTACCAAAACAGCTTTTTTGGCAACCATGAGGTTTCAGCAGTGGGAGAGACCAACAACATCATGGCTCCACTAAGTAACTACAGCACCTACCTTCCCCGCTAAGTAACCACAGCAGTAGGGTCCTCCTAGCACCTGATCTGTGCTATGATCCTTCTACCAGGCCACCTGACCCTGCTCATCCCTATTCTCTTCTCCCTCCCTCCCTTCCTTTCCAACATGCCACCCACCTCTCCCATGACCCCCTCCCAAATCCTTCCAAACCTTGTTGAGCTCTCCCACCCCTCCAGCTGGTGTCCACCTTCCCTTTCACCCAGGCATGGACACACTCTGCCACACATCCCAGCCCATTCCTTTTCAACCCATCGATCCCCTGGGTTATTTTTCAACTTATTCCCCTATGCCCATCTCATACACACCATCAATCTAAGAGACGACTGCTTGCAGTCAGTCATATACAGCTATTCGCTCACTAACTAACTCTCGCTCTCCTGCTCCTTGCAACAGGTGACATCCACCTTAACCTCAGCCTCAATACTACCCCCCCATGCCCCTCTCCAACATCGGCCTCTTCTTCACCTCACTCTGGGGACCTTCTCCCACATGGCCTGTGCCTCCTGCACCTAAATATAAGAAGCCTTGTCCATAAGCTTGACTCCCTTCAGGTTCTTGCCACCCACTATGCTCCAGATATCCTCACCCTGTCCAAAACCTGGCTCAACAAAAACAACAATGACTCCTCTGACGCTATCCCAGGCTACACTATGGCCCACCAAGATAGGGCCTCTCAAGGTGGCGGAATAGCCATCTACGTAAACTTGGACTTGCACTATTCAGTGGTCCTGACCAAGTCCGAACCCAAAGTCCTTAAAGTAATACTAATTCAGCTTGTCCTTCCCTTCTCACTACCAATATACTGTACATTGCTGGGATATACTGCTGACCTGGTACACCAGCTTGTGCTGTCACCGACCTCCTCAAGCAAATCTCCTGCCTAACCATGACAGGGGAACTCTCTACATTATGGGCGATCTTAACCACAACTGGCTAGCTCATGCCCTCAACAAAACCAGGACTGAAATTTCCACCCTAAACCTCTCACAAATCATTACTGAGCCCACCCGGCTTAACCTAAAATCTGGTAACCATTTGTTCATCAACTGGGTCCTTACCACACACCCCCACCGGGTCAAACAAGCCGGTATTCTTCCTGACTCCCTCAGTGACCACCACGTAACCTTCTTGGTGTGTAAAATCTACCACCCAAAATCCCCCATTAAATTTGTAGTCCAATGCTCCTATAAATGCCTCAATATAGCCCCTGTATTAGATGACCTTGCACTAGCAAACTGGATCCCTGCCCCTCCTACGATCTCCATTGATGATGCCTTCCTACACTTTAAAAACACATTCCTCAGCATCTGGAACACACACGCCTCACTTCGTTGTACAAGAGTACGAGGAAACCACCTAACTTGGATCACCCAAGAACTGATTGTATGTCAAATCGCATGGGACAAAGCCTGGAAACACATTAATCCTCACGCCTCCCACAACACCTTTCCACATACCGTAAGCTCCGTAACAAGTGCACCAAAGCCACTCGTCTTGCAAAAGCAGAGTACTTCAGCAGCTCCTTCCAGTCAAAGCTAAATAAACCCTCAAAATTCTGGAAGCTCATTCACTCCCTTTTCACCCCACCGGCTGTCAATCCCACTCCAATACTAAATGCTAATAACTCTCTCCTAGCAGAGCCCACAGCAGTCGCCACTGAGTTCAATGTGTACTTCTCCACTTGTGCTGCCACCCTCCTCTCTTTCCTGCCCAACACTTCGCCTCTTGCACCGCCTACAGACATAAAGACCCAGACTAGGCCTCGCTCCTTTTCCTTCAAAGACATCTCTGCAACTGAGGCCCTGGATGCATTACTTTCTCTCAACCCTTCAAAAGGCAAATCCCCGGATGGATTAGACCACAAACTTCTATACCTCTCTGCCCCCTCTATAGCAACTCTGCTTGCCAAACTCCTAAACCAATCCTTTGCTGCCGCTGCCATCCCCCATGCATGGAAGCATGCCATTGTCATCTCTCTGCCAAAAGGAGGTGCTCCTACCTCCCCCTCTAGCTACCGCCCTATCTCCCTCCTCCTAGCCCTAGCAAAACTACAAGAGCACCTTGTGCTCACCCAACTTACCTCCTTCCTCACTGACTCCAAATTCTTCATGCCATTCCAGTCTGGCTTCAGGAAGGGACACTCCACCACCTCCTTCCTGATAAGGCTTACAGACACTATCTTGTCAGGCATGGACAGTGGACTGATCTCCTCAGCCGTTTTTGTCGACCTTGCAAAAGCCTTCGACACTGTCTCCCACCCCATATTGCTCTTGGGTCTTGCTGAATCAGGCCTCTCTGTTGCAGCCACAAACTGGTTCAGATCATACCTCTCTGATAGAACTCAGTCCGTTAGAGTCTCAAATGCAATCTCCACCCCCCTCCCTTAACTACCGGTGTCCCACAGGGGTCAGTTCTTGGTCCAATTCTGTTCTCTATATTCCTAAACGACCTGCCACTCATCTGCTCTACTTCCTCAATCCACATGTATGCAGATGATACTGTTCTCCACTACTCGGGCTCCGCCCTTGATGTGGTACAATCAAACCTCCAAGCTGACTTCAGCAAGGTACAGCAATGGTTTAGCTCACACCAGCTCTCCCTAACTGCAAAAAAAAAACCTGACACTATGACCTTTGGCACAGGACAATGCCTGTCCAGACTCTCCTCCTTTCCCTACTTCACCACCCTGGATGGCCAAAAACTTGAAGATGTCTCCTCGTTCCATTTCTTGGGGGTCTGGCTCGATAGCCATTTCTCCTTCTCTGACAACATCAATGCTATCTCAAAAAAACTATGCCCCATGCTCAGTGCACTATATAGGAACCGCAGCAGCCTCCCTCCCCAAGTCTGACGTGAACTGGTCCTGAAGATGATACTCCCCTCCATCAACTACTGCGACATTGTATACAGTGCAGCCCCTAAGTCCACCCTATCCAAACTGGACACACTTTATAATGCCTTCTGCCGCTTTGCTCTCAATGCTTCTCCCCTCACCCACCACTGCGACCTCCGCTGAGCCTTGGCAGTACCATCCCTCGTAAACCACCACATCTCTCACTGTGCTAAATTTGTCTCCAACCTATGGCTCAGGTCCATCCTCCCTACCTTGCCACTGTGCTCACAATGCCCCACCCCCTCCATCATCTTGATCCAGTGACTCCGCCAACTTTCAGTCCCTAGGCGGAAGACCTCTGCCGGTCAAGCTGCCTTCTCACACTGGCTACCCAAGCTCTGGAACGCCCTCCCACTGCAAATTTGGCACTCCTCCTCCTCTTCCTACTCTCTGTCTACCACCCTAGCAAACTTCCTTACTACAAATTGCTTCTGTCCCTGAACCTGCCATGCCCCACTATCCCCTCCCCAATGCCTGACCAGTGGTCTTAGCCTTGCTACAGAAGCTGGCATAAAACCCCAACCTTGCACTTATGTCCTGGGCCTATTTTGCCCTGTGTACTGTGTATAACTGTGATATACGTCCTCTGTTGTGTACAGCTGTTACTACTGTGCTAATCTACCTTGTCTGTTGCTTCTTGTCACAAAATTATTTGATACTATAATATCCTAAGCATTCAATGTGCACTGCTTGTATATTCATGCAATCGTGTATCCTTATGCTGCTTTTTATTTGTTTCTGTTAACTGTTCACTTGATAACCTGCGTGTTATCATATCCCTTCGTACCTCCCCCCAGGCTGCACCAGGAGATGAGAATCTTGTTGCTCAGTGTGCCTTTCCTGGTGAAACAATTGCAATAAATAAATCAATAAATAAATGGCACCAGATCCTAGAGAGTGCCAACAACACCATGACACTGGACCCCATGGGTGGCCATCTTGCACATGGCAGTGCCATGCAGGAGAGAAGTGTAGAGACAAGTGTAACCAGTGGAAGTCCCATAATGGAGACTTCTGAACCTCCCCATTGCCAGACCATGGCAGTTTAGTGGTGGAGTGGTGCAGCCCTCAGTATGGATTGGGACTGGCAACATTGTTGCCCTGTATAACAAAATAACAGGCTGTTCTAATGTGTGGGCATTGAGAGAGTGTGCTTGGACAGTTACTGATAAAAAAAATGGCCCTTGACATATTGTTGAGTTTATGGGTTTTGAGAGAGTGCGCTTGTACAACTATTGCCTGAGATGGTGGTATAGCATTGAGCAGGGGGAGCCAGCACCATATAGATACATAGACAGTGTCAGCAGATAAGGGCCTATGGCCCACCCAGTCTGCCCATTTGAGCTTGTAAGTTCAGTTTATGTTTTCCAAGAAGTCTGTTGCCCCTTATCCCTGACCTCCAGAATTCCTTTATGTCTATCCCATGCATTCTTAAATTCTGTGATTGTTTCAGCCCCCACCACTTCCTCTGGCAGGGTGTTCCATTGTCCACCACCCGTTCTGTGAAGAAATTCTTCCTCACGTTTCCTCTGAATCGTCCTCCCTCCAACTTCATCCCATGCCCTCTAGTCCTGGAACATCTTTTTCGCTTAAAAATAGTGTATTCCTGCACCCTGTTCCTCCCTGTAAGATACTTGTATGTCTCTATCATATCCCCTCTCCCTCCTCTCCTCCAGGGAGTACATGTTCAGTTCCTTCAACCTGTCCTCATAGGACTTGTAATGCAATCCATGCACCATCTTTGTTGCCCTCCTCTGAACCTTCTCTACCCTGTCTATGTCCTTATGTAGGCAAGGTCTCCAGAACTGTACAGTGTACTCCAGGTGGGGCCTCACTAGTGTCTTGTAAAGTGGAATTATGACCTCCCTTTTCCTGCTGGTGATGCCCCTGCCTATGCATCCCAGCATCCTATTTGCTTTACCTGCTGCCTTGTCTCACTGATTCCCTGCCTTGAGGTCATCACATGACAGGGGTTGCCTTGTGGCGTCCACTTGGTAGATGTATAGTAATAATCTGGGCTCCCCTTAGATGAAGCACATGGCGCTAGTTAGAGTACAGCAGAGCCAGTAATCCCATCCTCCCAAAAAAAGAAAGGGACAGACGCTGGAAACTGCTAGTTCCTAGTATGGTCAGCAGAAAAAAGAAGCTTGGGGAGGGTGCAGAGCTGTACGAGTTGCAGAGGAGTGATTGCCAAAAAGGGATTGCTTGTGTCAAAGAGAGCAGTTTTTAAAAAAAACAAGCATTTGTCAATGCCGAATGTTTGATTGTTGGTATTGTCATTGGTAGTGCAGGAGTTAGAGAGATGCATAATTGGAATGTCAGTGAAGTATTGAACTGACGTCAACTCCAACCCCCACCCTGCAGAGACTGACAGGCATTGGGGGTGTGCCTTTGGGTCATCGGGCATAACGCTCATGCCATTCCATCTCACCCCATCCTGCAGAAACTGATAGGTGTCATGGCGAGCCTTGGAATCTTCGGTACTTACGCTCACCCCATTCCATAAGGAAATAAGCTGAGATGGGTGTAGTATAGGAGAATGGGCTGAACGTTAGGGCCGAAGACCCCTAGACACACTTCAATGCCTGTCTCTGGCTTACAGGGTGGGGGTGGGGTGGGAGTGGAATGGTGGAGCATTACGGCCGACGACCCCAAGTAACACCCCAACGCCTGTCAGTCTCTACAAGGTGGGGCATTACAGCTGAAAACCCTAATGCCCAGGGCGTTTGTTGGTAATTTCACTCCAGATTTTCAAAATTGGCTTTTTGGGACCCCACCTCATGAACAGAGGCACTACCATTTCGTTATTCAATCCAGAAAGGCGATTTTGCAGAGCGACTGCTCTATTTGGCACTACAGGTGTGAAAACACATTTCAGGCAGGATGTGAAAAATGACATAGAAACATAGACTTTGACAGCAGATAAGGACCGCTTGGCCCACCTAGTCTTCCCATTTCCTTACCTTTGGATAAGCTGCAGATTCTAGTTAATCAACAGCCTACTTCTTCCTGCCCCCCACCAGAATTGTGTTATGTCTGTTCCATGCATTCTTGAATTCCCCCACTGTTTTTGACCCCTTAACCTCTTCAAGAAGGCTATTCCATGTGTCCACCACACCCTCTGTGAAAAAACACTTCTCACATTGCCCCTGAGCCGTCCCACCTCGATCTTCAAATTGTGTCCCCTTGTTCTTGCACATCTCTCTCTTTCTGAAAGATGCTACCCTCTTGGACTTTGTTGATTCCCTTGAGGTAGTTGAAAGTTTCTATCATGTCCCCCCTCTCCCTCCTTTCCTCAAGGGTATACATATTAAACTTCTTTAGTCTCTCTTCGTATGGCTTCTGTTGCAGACACTGCACCAATTTAGTTGCCCTCCTCTGGACTGCCTCCATCCTATGCCCTTGCAGAGATGGGGTCTCCAGAACTTCACGCATTACTCCAGATGGGGTCTCACTAACTGTCTGTACAGAGGGATGACAACTTCCTGTTTTCTACTGGTGATGCCTCTCTCTATACATCCCAGTATCCCCCCAGTCATCCTTACTGCCTTCTCACGTTGCTTGCTTACTTACCTTTAAGTCATCTGATATGACTACCCCCAGGTTCCTTTCCATTGTTGTTGTTGTTAATACCCCCACAGTGTACTCTTCCCCTGGGTTATTGTTTCCCAGGTGCATTACTTTGCACTTCTTTGCATTGAACCTAAGTTGCCATACTTTTGACCATTCCTCCAACCTTGCCAAATCCCTTCTCATTCTTTCCACCCCCCCTCGTGTATCTACCCTGTTGCATATCTTTGTGTCATCTGCAAAGAGGCATACTTTTCCTTCCAGTCCCTCTGCAATGTCACTTATAAAGACATTAAAAGGGACCGGACCCAGTACTGAACCCTGCAGTAACCTGCTAGTAACCCCCTTTTCTTTGGAGTGGACTCTGTTTACTATTACCCTCTGCGTCCTGTTCTCCCGTCAATATTTTACCCAGGCTACTACCCTGGGACCCATTCCCAGGCTGGCTAATTTGTTTATTAATCTTTTGTGTGGGACTGTGTCAAATGCATCGCTAAAGTCTAGGTAGGCCATGCCCACAGCACTTCCTTGGTCTACTACTTTGATCACCCAGTCAAAGAAATCTATTAGATTCATCTGACATGACCTACCCACTGTGAATTCATGCTGCCTTGGGTCCTGTGTCCCGCTGGCCTCTAGGTACTCAACAGTTCTTTCTTTCAGAAGTGATTCCATCATTTTCCTTGCCACTGAGGTCAAGCTAACAGGTTTCTAGTTTCCTGCCTCTGCTTTACTCCCACTTTTGTGAAGAGGAATCACATCCGCCCTCCTCCATCCTTAGGTACCACACCATCCTCCCATGATTTGTTAAAAAGGGTACTAAGTGGTGTCACTAGTTCTCCCCTTAATTCTTTTAGAATTCTGTGGTGAATCCCGTCAGGCCCCATTGCTTTGTCCACCTTCAGTTTTAGGAGTTCTTTCAGAACCCTTTGTTCTGTGAAAGGACTGTTATCGACCCCCCATCCAGAGTGCTTCTATTGATTGGATTAAGTACCTCCACCTCCTCTTCTTTTGTGAATACTGAACAGAAGCATTCATTGAGTATCCCTGCGTTTTCAGTGTCCCTCTCGGTCCAACCACCCTCCCCTTTATTAAGCCTCACTAGCCCTCCCTTGGTCTTTCTTCACTCCCTAATGTACCTATAAAAGGTTATATCCCCCTTCTTAACCGAGTTGGCTAGCTTTTCCTCGGTTTGGGCCTTTGCTATTCTGACTGCCTTCCACACTTCCTTCTGCTTTAACTAGTACAGTTCTCTGTCCTGCTTCTTCGTGTGTTTTGTTGTACTTCCTGAATGCTAGCCTTTTCTCCCTAATCTTCCCTGAAACCTCTTTTGAGAACCATAGTGTTTTCCTCTTTCGTTTTGATTTACTTGCTTCACACAAAGGCTTGTTGCCTCTGTGATGGCAGTTTTGATGTTTCCCCATTGTTCCTCCACCCCTCCTTCTTGCCTGTTTGCTAGTGCTTTTCTGAGGCACTCTCCCATTTTGACAAAGTCAGCCCTCCTAAAGTCCAGTACCCTGACTTCTGTATGGCTTGACTCTGCGGCTGTGTTTATCACGAACCACACTGTTTGGTGGTCACTTGTTCCCAGATGGTTACCCACTTCTAGATCTAAGATCTTCTCTCTGTCCCTGTTTGAGAGTACCAGGTCTAAGATTGCTCCCTCCTGAGTGGGTTCCAACACTAGCTGTCTGATGCATGCCCCTTGTAGGACATCAAGAATTACCCTGCTCTTGGATGTGGCTGCAGCAAAGGTGCCCCAGTTAACATCTGGCATATTCAGGTTCCCCATCAACGATATCTCCCCTTTTTCTGCCATCCTCATTATGCCTTCTATCATTTCCTTGTCCATTTCCTCCCCCTGAGATGGGGGTCTGTATACAACCCAGTGCGGATTGTGGTGCCATTTCCAGTCTCCAGGGTGACCCACAGTGCCTCCTCAACTCCCTGTTTACCCTTTAGTTCCATTGCTTTGATCCCTTCCCTTATGTAGAGAACTCCTCCTCCTCCTTTTCTACCCTCCCTGCCTCTCCTGTAGATTGTGTGCCCTGGTATGTTGACATCCCAGTCATGGTTCTCTCTGTACCATGTTTCTGTGACTGCCATGATATCCAGCGTCCCTCTTCCATCAAAGTCACCAGTTCAGGGAGCTTGTTACCTAGACTAAGGGCATTGGTACTCATTACCCTCCATTTTGTGATGGCCTTACCCCTTTTTGCCCCATCCCTGTCCTTACTGCCTTTGCCTTTTTCTCCATTTACCCCTGCCCTTCTCCCTATTGACTTCTCTATCTTGGAGTTTACCTCACTAACTACCCTGATTTATTTTTTGAGGGGGCAAGGATTTCCCTGCTCCTTTTCAGTGCCTCCCCCCTTGGCTAGTTTAAATGCTTGCCAATGAAGCATTTAAATCTGTCACCTAGAATCCTGGTTCCCCACCTGGACAGATGCAGACCATCATACCAGTATAGGCCTGCATTCTTCCAGGTGGACCACCAGTCCTCTATGAAGCCAAACCCCTGAGTTCTGCACCAGTTTGTCAACCATTAATTTAATCCCATGGTGTGGAGCACCCTGGTCTCATCCATGCCATAGACAGTCAGCACCTCCGAGAAGGTTACCATGTGTGCTACTTGTCTAAGGCCCGTCCGCAGCTCCACAAACTCCTCCTGCACTGCTCTGATCCCTTTCCCAGCCAGGTCATTTGTCCCTACATGGACAAAGACATTCATCTCCTTCCCCTGTGCAGCTGCTCCCATGATCCTGAGGATTCGCTCCTTGTCCCTCCAAGCCATGGCGCCAGGCAGGCACCTTACTTCCCTCTACCTCCCTTCCCCCAATTCTACCCTCCTAACAATGGAGTCCCCATCCTGGAGCTGTTTCCTTCCCCGTGGGGTCCCATGCCACCCTCCTGTGGGTCTCCTTTGTGGAGGTTCCCAGCATCCTCCTTGGTTTCCACTGAGGGTGCCTCTTTAGAGGAACCACACTCTGCCAGAATGGTGTACGAATTGTGGAGAGGTACAACTGGAAGGATGCACCTCTGTTCCACCACCCTCACCCAGGGGTTCAGTTAATTTATTTTTTGTGGAAGTCAGATACTTCCATGAGTCAAAATGTGGAAGTCATTGCAATTTTTTTGGAAGTCAAAATACTTCCCAGATCCCACAATTTGAAAGCCAATATTCTAGGAAGGATCAATTTATAAATGTTCATACAAACATTAGTGGTAAAATACAATTTCTTTTAGAAAAAGCCATACTTTTTTAGCTTCTGTGCCTTCAGTTTTGGAAGTCATCCAATTTTGTTTTTTTACATTTGGAAGTCAGTGACTTCCTTCCCTTTTATTTTGGAAGTTTTTGCCTTATTTTTGGGAGTCAAATACTCCCAAAATAGAGTTAACTGAAGCCCTGCCCTCACCCTCTCTGAGCACAATATGATCCAACCGCTCCTCTTTCTTGGTAACCTCTGAGGCAGCGGTGGTGGCCCTGGTGGTCCCTAGGTGGGAGAGGAGGTCCGATGAATCCTGGCCAACTCAGCCTGGAAACAAGCAACCTCCTCCCTCAGTCCAGAAAGGTGCCTGCAGATGGGACAACACCACATCCTCCAGAATGTCTCCCGGAAGACTGCCGCTCCACAGCCACTGCACTGCACCACTCCCATCATGTCTTATTTGTGGCCCCATAACTGTTGTTTTGTATGCTTACTCTTTCCTCTCTCTCTCTCTCTCTCTCTCTGTTTATTTATTTTTTATTTTTATTTTTTTCTCCCTACCTTCCTACTGCATCCATGCCCTTAAAGCTCCTGTTCTTCCTGTTCTGGGACAGGAAGTTCCTGTATTCCTCAGTAGTCTCCTTCTTACTTGCTCAGAGTCAGACCTCCAGCAGCTGAGGGGATGAAGAGCTACTCTTTTCATTCTAGGACAGCTGTGCTGTTCTTGAGGAGGTATAAAAAGATGGCAATGTTGAAAATCTGGAGTGAAAATATGAAAAATTGGCAAAGTTCCGAGCGTGCATAGAAACTCTGCAACACATGCCTGTAGTGCAATCATTTTGTGGAATTTTTTCACCAAGCTTTCAACATGGGCTTTTTGGGACCCCACCTCATGAACAGTGACACTATCATTTCGGTACTCCATTCTGAAAATTGATTTTGCATAGTGACTGCGCCATTCTGTGCCACAGGTGTGAAAACATGTTTCAGGCAGGATATGAAAAATGACAGCTATACTGTTCCTAAGGCGGTTTGAAAAAATGGCAATGTTAAAAATCTGGAGTGAAAATATTAAAAATTGCGGAAGTTACAAGCATGCATAGAAACTGCACAACACATGGTCATAAAACAGCCATTTTTTAGAATTGTTTTACCAAACTTGCAACATGGGCTTTTTGGGCCCCACCTCATGAACAGTGGTACTGTCATTTCGTTAATCGGTCCTGAAAGGTGATTCCACACAGCAACTGTGAAATCACCTTTCGTGACTAAGAAATGAAATGACAGTGTCAGTGTTTATGAGGTGGGTTCCCAAGAACCCCATGTTGAAAATTAGGACAAAATTCAAAAATTGGCTGAGATAGCAACCTAAATTGAACCCCCGCATTCACTGCCATTATAGGCTTTGCCATCATTTCTTCATTTCCTGGTTGGTCTTTGAAGAGTGCAGACATATTCCTGGTCCACAGAAGATTGCTGCTCCTGACTCCTGTAGGTAATTATGGGTGAGGGGAGTGTGGGGAATTGGGGTGTGCAGAGGGAGGGTTGCCTGCGGGAATGATAAGGGACCGTTTTCTTATTTTTCAGGTTAAAAAAATACTTTGAGGAACTGTTTTCTTCTTTACAGGTGAAATATTACAAAATGGATTTCAGCACACTGGGGTAGGCTCCCAGTGTGCCAGACTAGTGGAGGGGGAGATAAATGCTGACCTGGGAATTGGGCACCCTGAGGTTGGCTGAAAAAGGGGGCATGGGGGCATATCCGACATGGAAGTGGGCAAAAATAACGAATTACCTCGGCACACATGGTGGGCTCCCAGTATGCCACAACAGTGGGGATGGGGGGCATGCCAACTCGGGGACTGGTCACCCCATTGTCGGCAAAATATATGTTTGGGCTTGGGTGGTGGGAGTCATCTGACACCGGAGTGGGCATCCCAATGTTGGAAAGTAAAAAAAAAATAAAGATTTACCTGGGCACACTGAGGTGGGCTCCCAGTGTGCCACAACAGTGGGATTAGAACATAGAACATAGAACATAGAATTTGACGTCAGATAAGGACCGCTTGGCCCACCCAGTCTGCCCATTTCCCTACCTGATGGATAAGCTGCAGATCCTAGTTAACCAGCAGCCTACTTCTTCCTACCCCAACCCCCTAGAATTGCCTTATGACTGTCCCATGCATACTTGAATTCCACCACTGTTTTTGACTCCACAACCTCCTCTGGAAGGCTGTTCCATACATTGGGTGGGGGGCATGCCGACACTGGGATTGGCCACCCCAATGTCAGCTTTTAGGCAACTGTGGTGGGCGGCAGGAGCCGCCAATCTGCAAAGCCATGGTGTGGCTCATTTATTATGTTTAATTAACTTTATTTATTGATATGCTTCACCATGAAAGGCACACTGAGCAAATGGGTTGCTCGTAACTCCAGCTATGTGCATTACTGTGTACTGTAATGTGCAGGGATGGAGTCTTTTCCACCATTTTGTGCCTGGTTGTTGTGGGGGGGGGGGCTTCTACTACAGTCAGGGATGATGAAACTGTCTCTGATTGGAACAGCAGATTTCTTTCAAGTCTGGCGCTTGCTCTGAAACTGCCGTCATAGGCAGCTTCCCTGTTAATTGGTGGCCAAGGGATGTGCCCCAGAAAGCATTCGCTGGATTGGCCAAACACTGCCACACCTCTGCAGTGTTCTACTCACCTCAAACTGTTGCTTGTGCACCCTGCGCACAAGCAAACATAAAAATGAATGACTAAAATGAAAGGTAGCATCCTGTTCAGTGGTGCATGGCTTTTCCCATTAACAACTGGGTGCGTCTCAATTTCCTGGGCTGTATAAAGTTTTGTATTTGAGCTTGGTGACTCTGGGGGTGCACTGTCAGTAAGGTTTTTGAGCTGGCTGACTCTGGTGATTACTGGTCAGCAGGAATCCATGCCAATCGCATCATGACACCATACAGAGCTGGAGCATGCAAGGGCTGGGCACATGCACAGTGGGAGGATGGTAGCATGTGGAATAAGGCAATGCTAGTTGGCAATGCACATACAGCATGTATGGATGGAGGGATGGTGGCCATTTTGTGGATGGCAGCCATTTTGTGCATGGGAATGCCGTGCCTTGTGGGGGAGCTCAGTGCTGATAGGTGGAATTTACAGCCATCATCTATGAGGAGCATGTACCAGACAAAGCCATCGCATAGCACCTTTGATACAAACATGCAGTGAGGGTTACCTGGGGGGAAGCACGACCAAGGGGGATAATAATGGGAGCAGTAAACAGGGACACAGGGGCCATGTGGGTTGGCAAAATAGGGTATTGGTGGGCACTGAGCTTGGGATAATTATGTTTAAAAAAAACTCAAAAAGGCTGGCTGGGGCCTTGAATTAGAAGTCCCCCTTCAGGAAGTTGGAAACACAGCAGGGGAGAAGGGGAGCATTAGTGTGAAGCCGGGCTGCTACTGCAAGACCCTCCCCCATGAATCCATGGCAACCATAAAAAACAAAACCAAACAAACAAAAAAAAAACAGGGGGACAATGATTAAGGGGGGAGGGCACCTCAAGGAGGTTAGGAGGATGGGGGAAGAAAACAGGTACACTATTGACTTTAATAATGGTTGTGGTGGGCACAGAATGGCTCAGGGCAGCACAGTTAGTACAGCAGGGCCAGGTCATGTTTCTTTTTATTTTTCAGCCTGAGGGCATAGAAGCATGCCAAACAATGGGAAGGCGCTACTGAAGCAGGGGTCAACAGAGTTTAAGAAGCAGCTGCAGGCGCTGGTACAGGCAAGTGGCAAGGCCTGGTGGGAGGCTTTTTTTCTGGACTTGAGGTGGAAGTTTAGGAACCCAGCAGGTAAAAGACCATACAGGCTTCAGACCCAGCTGACCTCTATGTCAGTCTCAGTGCTGTCTGCAGTCACTATGTCCACATCAGGACCAGCGGTGAGCCAGACACAAGACAAGAAGAGGACCAGACACTGCAGCTACTGGAGGCAAAGAAACAGGCTCCAAGGAAACCAACAGCCAGGAAGGCAATGCAGAAGGGAAAGAAAGGGAGATCTCCAGCAGAGCTAGTCCACACAGAGCCAGGTAGACTCAATATTGGGGAATGGAGTTTGGAGTAGATGAGGGAGTTGCTCTAGAGTACCCTTGAGTGTGTTAACTCTAAGGGGGAATCAGCCCCAAATAGGTGCAGGCAAGCCAAAGGGCGGGAACTCTGGCAAAAGGCCCCTGTACCTGACAGTCAGGGAGATGGGAGTTGACTGGGGTGGTGCCCTCCTGTTGCCTTAGTTGGGTCCAGGGAGGCCCCTGGATGTTTCCACTGGTCCCCTGGGTGACTAACAGAGGCCTGCAATGCTGGGGGGAGAGAGACTGGGAAGGTCAAATGGAATACTACTGGCAGGGATGCCTTGGGTGGTGATGCCAGTGACTGTCTTGTTGTTACATGAGTCAGTGTCAGACCCCCGACTAAGAGAGCTAGAGGTCCCAGTGGAGTGGATGCATCTGTCAGCTTGGAGCAAAGGCTCAACTGGCTCCTGCCATACTGGTAGTCTGGTGTACTGGCTGGGAGGGGGGGTAGCCCTACCACACCCGCTGGGTTAGGGCACAGTTCAGAGCAGTGGCAGATCTCCAGCAGCAGGGGGGGCACCAGTGAGGATGCTCCTCCTGTGGCGGGGCCTTTTCCTCTGGTGGCACCTGCTCCAGTGCTCACAGTGGCAACCACTGCTCCGGGTGTTGCAGCAGAACCATCCACCTTGGCAGCAGGCTTCATCAGTCTAGGTGAGCAGATTGGATCACACCTCACAGAGGAGAAGGTAAGGCTAAAGATCTTGGGGGGAGAATATGTTGACATGTTCTCCCTCTTGAAGTGGCCCAAGGAGTCAGGAGAAGAACAAGAAGGGAAAAGAGGATGGGGTTGGTTGGAGATGTTCCCATATTTGTACTATACAGAAGGCAGCAACTCATGGGTTGTGGAGCTTCTACAGCAGAGTCATGGCGATGCATGCCAATAAGCCAAGTTATGGGTGGTGGGAATATGATGAGGAGTTCTGCTGGCAGAAACAGGTGGACCCGGCACACATTTGGGGGTTTTGGACATGACACTGCTGTCAGCAATAGCGTTTGGGGGGAAATTCAGCACATAGTCTCTTCCTGGTTAGGAGGTCACAGTCCCCAAGCAGGGGGGCACCAGGGACATTAGCTCATGGAGGGGTGGGTTTGGTGTGTTGTTACAACTATAATCAGGGAGTGTGCAGGGATGGAGTGGTGCAGGTTTAAGTATTAATGCCTGGCCTTTCTTCCAGTGCAGACCTGGAGGTGGGACCCCACGGCCCTTTCAGAAGTGGAACAATGTGCCTCCCAACCCCAATAAGGGTGGGTAGACTTAGGCCTTGGATGTCCAAGTACCCTGGCCAGAAGGCAGCTTGGTTCCTCATGGAGGGTTTTACATTGGGGTTTTGAATTCCATATGTAACCCCTAGATGGCGCTATCCCAGGGGCTACTACCCCTGCCTGATTTGCCACTAACAGGTTGAGGAGCCTGGATCCAATGGCGGGTGCCTCCACCCAGAGGTCAGGGTTAGCAATAGTTAAACTAACTTGGTCACAGCCCTCTGGGACACTGCAACCCCCCTTTCTTCCCACTAGTGGCCCCACAATATATCAGAATTACCTTCACAGTATACACTTACCCCAGGTCTGGTTCGGCACTGGGACCTCCTGTGAAATGAGATACAGTGCAACAATCACAGTACAGTACTTTAACATAGACAAATACCTCAGGCAGTATAACTTTGCTGAAACAAGCAGCTCTGATTTATTTGGGGGATATAACAAGGACAGGGAAATCAGGTTAATTAGCTTATCACTCTAATAATCTACCTATGGCTCTGTGCACAGGCCTATCCTATCAGTTACTGTCCTGGGTACCCAAGCCCTAGTGGCTAGTCCAAACCGTGGCAGCTGGTAGGGGCCCTTTCACACAGAGAAAAGGAGAATTAAACAGTCAGCAGTACAGTAATTCCATTTGGATTTAATGTGGCAATTCAACAGGGAGCGACCTGAATTAGTACTCACGACCTCCAAATAAGATAGGGTCCTTCAATGTCAGCAGGGCTCACTTGAGGTACACAAACCTCTTCACACATCCATATACAAGAAAGCACTACACCAGGCAGGCTGCATCTATCGATGCAATTACTGCAATACCGGGAGAACACACAGCAGATTCAGTTCCTGACAGACGAGTGTAATTCAACAATTTCTCCAGTCTTCTACAGGGTGAGCCTGGTTTCTACTCTTCAGAGATCCTTTGATTCTTTTCACAGGACGGATTCAGTCCTAACAAGCTGTTACACAAGCTGCAGACCGAACTCTGGGCCTTACACACGTTTTTGACTAAAACTGCACACTGAAAAGCACAGGGCTCCTTCCTTCTTCACTGCCAAAGCTCAACTGAACTCCAACCGACAAAACGGGCATTTCCTTTGAGTTCCTCCCAGTTCTTGACTGGATTGGCTGTCACTCACAATAGACTGCTGCTGTTGGTCCAAAAGGCACTGAAGTCTAAACTACATCTCCCAGAGTCACTGCCCATACAATCCTCTTGTGGCTGGCTCAGATTATGAGTCCAAGTTCTGATTCGTCAAGGCACCATTTGAGCTAGCTTACCCCACACTGATTGGTCCAGTTCAGCAGTTCAAAACTAGAATGGGAACTAGCAGACACAGTTCTGACTGCAAAGAAAGCAGGTTAGACAAACTGTAATTTCATTATTACTCTAAGTAATTTCTGGCAAACAGTTACATCTTTCAGATAGGTTCCTTTGCACTCCTAGTGACTGCAAAATGAAGTGAATTGGCAGCAGCTCGAGTGGTACTCAGAGAAGCACACAGTCCCCCATACAAACTAATTATGTCTGCAAGCAGACAGCTCTTAAAGAGACAGTACCAGAGGCTCTAAAACACTCACTGATAAATAGCCTAAATGCCAAACACCATTCAGGCTTGGAGCATTCAAGCAAGCTCCTAGAAGTCTTTTGGGAACCCCCATTTGTGAGGGGTTACACCCTTCTGGCCTGAGGAAAGCTTGGCGTCCCGTCAAGCAAGTACCATAAGTTTCAACTGCAACCATATACATTTGCATTAGGCTCACATGTAATCATCAGTCAATATATCATTTTACCAAGAACACATTTCTGAAACATTGCAGTCGTCACTCTTTACACAGTATTACATACACATTGTACCATAACTCAAGTTATTACCTCTTGTACATGAAACCTGAAGAGAGGACCTTCCCTATCAGTTACCTTGGGGCTGGATGGGGCAAGGCACCATACTTAGGAGCAACACAAGTAACTGGAGTTAGCACTGATGCTCAGTTTGGGCAATGAGCAGGGACACATACACTCCTTTATGGACAACATTGAGAGGCAAGTCCACAGGCCTCCCAAGTGAATCATAACTGAGGTGCACCACAGGCTTTACAGCTCGACCAGTCTTTCTAGGGGAACTGTTATAGTCTCTGCACTCTGAGCCTCATTTTCAGCATTGTCCTCACTTGTCAGGAGTCTCCATGGGGGTAGAGGCTAGAACTTGGGGCACTTTCAGCTCCAGGAGTTACAGTTTCTGAGTCCACAACATTTGGCTCGCATGGAGAGCTTTCGGACACTGGCAGTGGACTGTCAGGGCACTCAAAATACTCTTCTTGTTCGGTGTATCACCAGTCTGCCCAATCTATCATTTTCCTCCACTGAAGCTCAAACAGTTCAACCATGCACAATGATTCCATTTCATCTGATCTGATGCTTTGCACTTCACTTTCTGGGAGCATTGGCTCCAGGGATGAAGCTGGGGGCTAGACAGTCCAGAAGGCCCAGCTTTGTCTCCAGTATTGACTAAGGGATTGCCCGAAACAATTGACTCAGTTCGTAAGAAGGATAGTATTCAAAGTCACTCTCACTTTCTTCCGATATGGACTGACAGTCATGCTCAACTGGGACTTGTGGAGGGAACACTTTAACTTTGCTTCTGTAGGTGCAGACTTTCTTGATCTTTCTTAGCAGCAGCTCTAGTCACTGGTCAGAGGGGCATCTTCTAGGGGCTCAGACTCAATTAAGATTTGTCCAATGGGCAGTAAATGATTTCTATGCATTGTTTTACATCTTTTGAATTATTCTCAGGCCTTACTTTGTACACTGGCAGATCATCTAGTTTGCCCACTACAATGTGAGGGAGATGGTGCCATCTGTCAGCAATCTTGTGCTTGCCATGCAGTCCAGATTTCTTAGCAATACCGATCTCCTCCTGGAGTTCCTGTGCTTTCACCTTTTTATCATACCTTTCTTTGTTGGCCAGATTTCTTTTTGGCAGCCATGGTTTGAGCCAGTTAGTACGCATGAGTTAGCTGGGCCTTTAACTTTGCACATACTGTAAATAGTTGTCAGCTTGAACCCCATCAGGAGAGACCCCAAAACACACATCTACTGGTAGTCGAGCTTCTCTTCCAAACATCAGGCGGTGGGGAGAATCCAGTGGCATCACTTTGGTGCAGTTATAAGCATGTACCAGGGTGCTAATTTGTTGGCTCCATCTAGGCTTGTCCTTTGGGTGCAGGTGCCTAGCATATCTAGCAAAGTGCGGTTGAAAGCGTTCAGGCTGTGGGTCCCCTGGGGTAGTGAAGGAGTGGTTCTGGACTTCGCACTCCCCACAGAGAAAGCATCTCTTTGATCAGACGACTCTCAAAGTCTCTCCCTTGATCAGAATGGATTCTTTGTGGAGCCCCATAGTGAACAAAAAGTTTTCTACAAGTACTTTGGCACAGTGGATGCTTTCTGGTCTTTGGGGAAAGCTTGGGCATATCTCGTGAAATGGTCAGTGACCACCAGCACATTACTATATTTCTTTGATCTGACTCCAAACTCAGAAAATCAATACAGACCAGCTCCATGGGTGCACTGGTGGTGATGTTAACAGGGGCAGCCCTCAGGAAAGCTTTCCTCTGTAGCGACTACAAGTTCGAGATGTGTTGCTCCACATCAGCCCCATCTTAGCCAATAGAATCTGGATCTCACCAAGTCAAGTGTTCTGTCTATACCAAGGTGCCCCATGTGGTTGTGCAAGGACCTCAGTACTGAGTCTCGAAGGAGGAGTGGGCAGCACTAGTTGTTGTTTGTCTACTTGTCCCCTCTGTCTACTGTTTCTCTGTATAACAGTTTATTGATCAGTTTCAACTTAGGACCTTCTTTGTATAACAGTGCAGTTCTCAAATCAGTGGGCGTAATTTGGACACATCTTTTCCTGCATAGAGGGCTTCTAAGCTGCTTTGATCATGAGATCGCGGGATTGAGCCCGCCGAATACTGTCATTGTCCAGCTGAGGCAGTGCACCAATGTCTATTGCAGAAAAGTGGCAATAAGCAGCAGGTATGCAATTCTCAAGCTCCCAAGCAATCACCATGCAGTCCACTCGTCCGTGGACATTTGTTCCTCCCTGTCAAACTTCCGGCAGAGTGCCGAATGTCAGGTTCTGCCAATCGGACCCAATCATTCTGGGGAACAGGCCTCCGGAGAAACATCAGCATCTATGTGGTTCAGACCTGCTCGGTATTCGAGAGCATAGTCATATGTAGATAATGCAGAAAGCCACCTATGGCCAGTGGCATCCAACAGCTGAGGTCTGCACATAGGTCAAAGGATTATTGTCAGTTTTACTAGTATTTTAGCCCCATACAAGTACTCATGGAATTGGTCAACAATAGCCCACTTCAAAGCTAGGAACTCTAACTTATGTACAGGATAGTTCTTTTCGGATGGGGTCAGGCTTCTACTGGCAAAGGCCACTGGTCTCAGGCCATTCTGTGCTCTTGGTACAGCAGCCCCAACCCTTGCAAGCTAGCATCAGTGTGGGACATAAGGTTTTCTTGGATGGCATGAGCCAGCACTGGAGCATGGGTAAGTTGATATAGATCTCATGAAAAGCAGTCTCACAATCAGGAGTCCAGCGGGCCCCAAATACTTCACTCGGATGAAAATACACTCTTTCAGTCTTGAGGACGCTGACTTTTGGTATTTTTGTGGGTTGGGGATACCCTTGAGTAGGTTAAGTAAAGGCGGATCACTCTTGAATAGTCCTTGATGAGCGCCGATAATAACCACAGAATCCAGGAATCTTTGCAGTTCTTTTAGATTTTTGGGCTGTGGCCAGGTAGTCAAGGCCTCAACTTTGCCTGGTGGGTCTCTATTCCTCGGTGGATACTATGTGTCCCACATACTTTACTGATGTTTGAAAGAATTGACACTTATCAATGGACAGTTTAGGCCAAAGTCCTCCAGTCGGTCCAATACCTTAAATAATCTGCTCTCATGTTCCTCCAGTGAGCTGCCAAACACAATAACATCATCTAGGTATACCAGGCACTCTAGTAAGTTCATGTCCCCACTGCACGCTCCATCAATCGTTGAAAAGTGGCTGGGGCACCTGAAATCCTTGAGGCATCCTCATGAATTCATAAAAGCCAGGACAGATAAAGGCCGTCTTCTCACGGTCCTCTGGGGCCATCGGGATCTGGTAGTACCCTGCGGAGATCCAGCACAGAGAACCACTTGCTCCCGTTTAGGCAGTCAAAGCATCCTGAATGCGGGGCATTGTGTACTGATCAGGATAGTCCCCCGGTTTAAGGTCGATAATCCACACACATCCTTACTGTTCCATTCTTTTTCCTCACTACCACAATGGGGAAGCATAAGGGCTTCTGGATTCTTGTATTACACCAGCAGTAACATCTCTGCAGATGCCGTCTCACATCATCTATGTCAGCAGGTGCCAGGCGTCGAGACCTCTCACGAAATGGTCTTTCGTCATGCAGCGGATATTGTGCTCAGCTCCTTGCACCATCCTACATCCCATTCCTTTAAAGAAAACACCTGGTCTCTCTGGGCAAGCTTCTCACTGATCCTCACTTTCCATTCAGCTGGCAGCGGGGAGTCGCCGAAATCAAACAAGTCAGGCGTTACTCTGTCATTCTTCCTTGAACTCTTGCTGCTGGGTAGCACTGCAGTGTCTGCACAATGCACATTAGCCAGGATGCAACCTCTGGTTACTCGAATGTCTCTTTCAGACACATTATGAACTTGGACCATTACCCTTCTGGCATAAGCATGGGCTCTAGCGGGCAAAATACTAGGCTTGACCAGCAGTCCCTCTGGCAATTTCCCATCGCCTGGTGCATCCAACATTAATATTTTATTCTTAACATCCTTTCTGATACGGACCTCTCCTGTAAGGTACACTGGGCATTTGGCCGGATCAGAGACTCAGGATCCTTCTTCCATACAATTCGACCGGTTCCTCTGGTTCTGTTTTTCAGCATCTCTGTGCCTCATAGGCCTTCTTAATTAAAGCGGAACTCTTAAAGCTCTACTAGTCTTTGACCCCTGTTTTCATAACACAACTGCCAGCCTTCCAAACATATGAGCATTTGTTCCAATCAACAAGGGACACCATCATACAGCCCAGTGGGGGACACACTAAGGCTAGGGTCTCTACTTGTTAAGCCACTCCAGCCACGGAGGTGGGGAAAGACAGCCAAATCGGATATACCCGGAATAGGGGTAGGCCTTCTCACTTAACCCCCATACATGCAGTCCTTCTAATGGTTGTAAGGTACGTCTGACAAATGCTTCTGATACCAATCCTGGAACATAATTGTCACTTGGGAGCCACTGTCTAATACAGCTCTTGTAGACACTCCATTCACCTTTACAGTGGTCTCCATGGAGGACCCACTATTCTGGACCAGTCTGGAGGCGGTAGTGGGGGCCTGGGCAACTGACCTTGCCACAAAAGGACGTGAATTAGCATTTTGGTGCCCTCACTGGGATCATGTCGTGCACCTCTTAACCATTGATTTCTTCTCCGAAGCTCTCCTTGTAGCCTATATGCAACTTTGTCAGTGTCTTTTGGGACTGGCATTCCCTTTCATGTGCCCATCTTTCCTACAATTATAGCAAAACATACTTTCTGGAGTTTGAGCTGGCCGGGCGCCACACTGGGAGCCAGGGCGAGTATTACTAACTGGAAACCTGGGTGCCATCTCTGTCTCTGCGTGATAAGCATTTGGAGACATCTCGTCAGTTTCTCCACTTCCATGGTCAAGGAATTGAGTTTGGAGCTGTTATCAGCAGGAGATACAGGTGGGTACCCCCACCCCATAGCAGATGCAGTCGGATATAGGTCAGGGCCCGTACTTGCAGGCGTGGCCTTCATAAAGGACTGTTTTGAATTCCGGATCTCTCTCAACAGTTCGCCCCATTGTGGCATATCTTTTCCTTGTCAGAGCACTCATTGACTGTCAACCTCTGCCCTGAACTTCACTTGATGGGTCACCCTCAGTCACTCGGTCGTAGCCACAGCTGTTGGTGCAGGTACCTCCGAGGTCGCCTTTCTCAACTCCTCGAATTTCTCTCATTAACTCATCATAGGAGGTGGGATTCAGTCGATTGCCAGGCGTAACTGAAGCAACAGCAGTTCTGAGAAGGGGCAGACTTAAGGATTCTGTCCAGTCTGGTTCGGTCCAGTTCAATCGCTGGCAAACTACCCTTTCTGAGGCATTCTTGCAACAATTTTTCCAGCCGAGAGACATACACAGACAACAACTCCCTTGGTACTGTTGTGCATTTCTTACTCTCCACCATAGGTCCTCATCAGAATCTGGGCTCCATACATTCTCCAAGGCCTCAAGATAGGCCTGTGCAGTCGCTTCAGGGTTACTGGCCCGTTTAGCACGGATGGTAGCCAGGGCAGGACCTCGAGGCTCTCACTAACCCTCTTTCGCTTTTGCCTTCCGAGCATTGCCATTCTAGCACTTGGGGGCAACATAGTCTATCCAGGTCTCCCAGTCATCCTCCCTTGGGGAGTGGGAGGGTGCCAGAGAAGATCCTCAACCTTCGGTAGAGTCGTGACTAATGGCAGGTGCAGAAATAGGAGTCTGCATTGGTTCAGCCACCATTACGGGCACTGGAGCAGGAGAGGGTGTTGGGGGAGGAACACCCCCAGGTGGCAAGAATAGTTTCTTCAAGTCCTCCACAGTTTTCCCCTCTCCCAGCAACCATTCAGCAAATTTCTCCTCAAAAGTTTCAGATAGTGGTGGGGGCTGATTCCCCCCCGGGTCTTTACTGTCCTTAGTTATCACTCTCCAAGCAGTGAGGGCTCCCTCTGGGGTAATGGTCTGTGGCACTTTGGAGCTATCTATGGGATCCTAAACTCTACTAGGGCCAGGAAAGTGTGGGTGAGCAGATTAGCATGCCGACCCACCACCACAGGGTTTTGTAAACCTTCCACCTTGGAAAGTACTCCCTGCACAGTGTCCGTATTGATACAGGGGATGTCAGGATAAGCATAGCATTTTGGGGTCGATCTCCTCCCCAGTACACCTCCACCAGCCGGTGCACAGCCACTTCTGTCGGGTACCCATTTTTTCTTAACAGTGGTTCGTAAATATGGCCACTAGAGGACACACAATCCCAGCGGTGAGCCTCCAAGATGTAACCCCTAGATGGCGCTATCCCAGGGGCTACTACCCCTGCCTGATTTGCCACTAACAGGTTGAGGGCCTGGATCCAATGGCGGGTGCCTCCACCCAGAGGTCAGGGTTAGCAATAGTTAAACTAACTTGGTCACAGCCCTCTGGGACACTGCAACCCCTTTCTTCCCACTAGTGGCCCACACAATATATCAAATTACCTTCACAGTATACACTTACCCCAGGTCTGGTTCCGGCACTGGGACCTCCTGTGAAATGAGATACAGTGCAACAATCACAGTACAGTACTTTAACATAGACAAATACCTCAGGCAGTATAACTTTGCTGAAACAAGCAGCTCTGATTTATTTAGGGGATATAACAAGGACAGGGAAATCAGGTTAATTAGCTTATCACTCTAATAATCTACCTATGGCTCTGCACAGGCCTATCCCTATCAGTTACTGTCCCTGGGTACCCAAGCCCTAGTGGCTAGTCCAAACCGTGGCAGCTGGTAGGGGCCCTTTCACACAGAGAAAAGGAGAATTAAACAGTCAGCAGTACAGTAATTCCATTTGGATTTAATGTGGCAATTCAACAGGGAGCGACCCTGAATTAGTACTCACGACCTCCAAATAAGATAGGGTCCTTCAATGTCAGCAGGGCTCACTTGAGGTACACAAACCTCTTCACACATCCATATACAAGAAAGCACTACACCAGGCAGGCTGCATCTTATCGATCGCAATTACTGCACAATACCGGGAGACACACAGCAGATTCAGTTCCTGACAGACCGAGTGTAATTCAACAATTTCTCCAGTCTTCTACAGGGTGAGCCTGGTTTCTACTCTTCAGAGATCCTTTGATTCTTTTCACAGGACGGATTCAGTCCTAACAAGCTGTTACACAAGCTGCAGACCGGAACTCTGGGCCTTACACACGTTTTTGACTAAAACTGCACACTGAAAAGCACAGGGCTCCTTCCTTCTTCACTGCCAAAGCTCAACTGAACTCCAACCGACAAAACCGGGCATTCCTTTGAGTTCCTCCCAGTTCTTGACTGATTGGCTGTCACTCACAATAGACTGCTGCTGTTGGTCAAAAGGCACTGAAGTCTAAACTACATCTCCCAGAGTCACTGCCCATACAATCCTCTTGTGGCTGGCTCAGATTATGAGTCCAAGTTCTGATTCGTCCAAGGCACCATTTAGAGCTAGCTTACCCCACTGATTGGTCCAGTTCAGCAGTTCAAAACTAGAATGGGGAACTAGCAGACACAGTTCTGACTGCAAAGCAGGTTAGACAAACTGTAATTTCATTATTACTCTAAGTAATTTCTGGCAAACAGTTACATCTTTCAGATAGGTTCCTTTGCACTCCTAGTGACTGCAAAATGAAGTGAATTGGCAGCAGCTCGAGTGGTACTCAGAGAAGCACACAGTCCCCCATACAAACTAATTATGTCTGCAAGCAGACAGCTCTTAAAGACAGTACCAGAGGCTCTAAAAACACTCACTGATAAATGGCTTAAATGCCAAACACCATTCAGGCTTGGAGCATTCAAGCAAGCTCCTAGAAGTCTTTTGGGAACCCCCATTTGTAGGGGGGTTACACATATAAGGGCCCTCGGCAGCATTACAAAGCCAAACACTTGACGCCAGTCAGGGACCGACTGGAGCAGCTCAGGGAAAAGATTGGGAAGGAGGTTCAAGCAGGGAAGATTAGTGGCCTCTTTTTGGTGCCACCCTCACCATTGCTGTGGGTGTCCCCAAGTGGACTGGTTCCAAAGAAACTGATTGGTGAATTCAGGATGATCAATCGTCTGTCTTATCCAGAAGGGAACTCTGTCAGTGACTACACTGACCCATGCCTTTATGGTTGTGTAGTATTCTTTATTTGATTGGATGGCAGAGGTGGTGAAGGCAGCAGGATTAGAGGCCCTGCTAGTCAAGAATGACACAGAGTCAGCCTTCAGGCTATTGCCATTCCACAAGGAGGACAGAGACCTACTCGGAATGAAATACGAGGAGCAATAATATGTGAATCAATGCATGCCAATGGACTGCGCAGTCACATGTGCAGTATTTGAGTGTTTCGGCACTTTTTTGCTGTAGGTGGTGATGGAAGTAGCAGAGTGGACCAAAGTCCTCCATTACTTGGATGATTTTTTGTTTGTGGGAATGGCCGGCACAGGGGAATGCAAACACTTTCTGAAGGTGCTTCAAAAGGTGTGTGTGGATTTTGGTGTGCTGCTGGCTAAGGCCAAGACCAAAGGTCCCAGCAGGGGTTCAGGCTACCTGTGGATAGGGTAAACACCTTGAAGGAACTGTTGGCCAGGTTTGCAGGAGAACAGATAATAACACTGAGGGAGTTGCAACAGCTGTTGGGACACCTTTGCTTGCAAAATCATTCCAATGGGGAGGGCATTTCTGTGTAGAATGGAGAAGAGTTGAGCTGCCTGAAGGCACATCATAGACTTCGAGTCACTGAGAGCATGAGGGAGGATTTGGTTGTCTGAATGTCCTTTTAGAACTGCTTTAATGGCATTTCAATATGGCCAACAACCATCACCATTCAGGAACTTGAGTTATATACAGATGCGTCTGGAGGCTTTGGCTTCAGGGCATATTTCTAAAGAGCTTGGTGCATAGAACAGTAGCCAGAGAGTTGGTGGAAGGCAGGGCTGACATCCAATGTCACCCTGCTTGGGTTTTTCCCAATCATGGTGGCCTTATGCATTTGGGGCTCCTAGTTTTGGAACAAGTAGGTAATCTTTTAGTCCAACAACATGGGGGTGGTGCATACCATTAATGGTCAACTGGGGACTAAAATGCCAATTAAAGACTTGATGAAGATATTTGTCATAAAATTCTTAATGGTTAATATCTGATTTAGGGTATCATTTGTGCCTGGGGTTGATAATGACATCGCTGATACTCTTTCTCATTCGCAGTGTTACAGATTCCAGAATCTACTGCTCAAAGCTGATGAGCACCCCAGGCAGTCCCACTCTTCCTTTGGAATTTGGTGAGTCACAAGCTAGGGCGTAATGAGGAATTAACTAGTTCCTAGTACAAGGACACCTTACAGAAGAGGGGTGGAAGGTTTTCTGTATGCAAGGGAAATGCAGGGATGGGTAAAGGCCGTAACCAGTTATGTTAGAACGTGCTGCTGAAGAAGAAATGTGGTCCACACCTGGCATGTTAAGCCAGCAGCTAGTGGGCATAACATGATTTTCGAAAGCCACTTGTCAACAGGACAACACAGAGCATGTGTGCTCCAAACAATTTTAGAAGGTGGGACACAGGGTATACACCGGTGGTTAGACCAGCAGTGGTCACTTAGTCCCGGCCTGCTGGAAGGTTTTTGGGGTGAATTGGAGCAGGTGTGCTCAGACAACATGGAGGTATGCCTCATCAAGACAGCGTGCCTAGTTGCCTTCTGTGGTTCATTTCACATGTTAGAGTTGATACAGCTCATCAGTGCACCAGGAACAGGAGTGGTGTTGGCAGAAAAAGAAGTAGCGGTGACACCTGGTGGAGTTTCCTGCAACTTCAGTGGAGCAAAAGTGACCGTCCGGAGATAGGCTGTTGGTGTGCCTTAAAGACAACAGTAGGGACTAGGTAGGAGGTTTTATTTATTTATTTATTTGATTCTAGGATTACAAGTACCTTTGAGCCAAGGCTCTTTTACAAAGGTTCCACGTCAGACTGAGCACAGCAAAACAATGTTACAACAGTACATGGTACAACAGAAATGTAAACAGTAAAGCAGAAAGTTTGGCAGAGATAACAGGTTAGGAATGAAATACTGAAGTACACAGCCCAGCAGCCTGGGGTGGGCCATTCTCTCCTTACAAAAATGGCACCCCCCTTACAGTGTTCCAGTTTCAACATGAATGGGGTAGTGCCATCAAGGGCTTGGGATTGGATGCAGCTCATTACAACACTCATTTCCACGTTGCTGCAGCAACAAATGTAAGGGCAGCTGATTTGGTGGACACCCAGATAAAGGCCTTGGGAGATGGAAGTCACAGCCTTTGAAGGGTATGTATGTACACATTTGCTGTAACTGTTTTCTTTTGTTTACCAGCAGGTTTTGAGGCCCAGGTGAAGCAGATCTGGTTCTGTGGGCATTCCGTTATCCACTGGTCCACCAGAAAGGCCCATCTGACATCACAGGGAGAAAATATTGACATAGATCCACACCAGTAGCAAGTGCAGTGAATGGGCCATTGAGGAAGCTGGTGGAGTGATTTTGTGCCAGGGGTCCTGGCAAAAGCCAGGATGCAAGGCCCTCCTGGGGTCCTACTCAACAATTTGGGGGTTACTGACTTGGGTTTAGTTAAATCATTGGATTTGATTTGCCAAATGAAGGATGATCTATGCTGCTTGCAGCAGTGTCGACCAGGGACTATGTTAATTTGGTCACACGTGCTGTGGAAAACCAGGCATTATGGCAATGATTATGGGGCAACTGAGAAAGCCTGCAGAGTGGTGAACATGTCCATGTGCAGTTTTATGGTGTCAGTTGGGGTAAGGTACAGTACCGTGGTGGCATCATAATGAAATTGCCTCACATATATGTAAAGGATCTGGAACATTTTTTAGTAGTGGGCCTTGATAGTTTTTTTGGCAGATATTCAGAGTGTTTTGGAATGTTGTTAGCATGTATGCTGTTTGGGGCTCTATGAAAGTCAATCTGTGGTGGCACCGTGGTCTCACAGGCAGAATATGATGGAGGTAATGAGGAAACTTTCTTCTGTCACAGAGGGGTTCCTCCCAAGGCTGGTATGAGGCAAGTCCTCACTAATGAGAAGCCCTATGGGCCAGTAAGGGAACAACTGCTTGGGTTTTGGCCTGTGTGTGTAGTGGCCTCAGATGGGGAAGGGGTGCATGGCACTTGGCTCAAGAGCCACCTCTTATGCCTTGGAGGCCAGAGTCCCTCCAGAGGTGGTGCCCCTTTTTATGAGCAAATGGTTATGTCCCAGAGGAAGGGGTGGAATGCAGAAGAGGCTTGCTGACACTACCAGAATTGCACACATTACACTATATAAGCTGAAGTTTATAAATAGACACGTGGCTACAGCCATTTATTCCAAAACATTGTGTGTGTCTCATCTGTTCCAGTGAAGGGGGTAAGGGACTAACAAGGCAATGATAAATTACAAAATACAAAGTGCATAATCATTGTGCATGGTTGGATTAAACCCTCCTGTACGTTGAGAAGAATCCAACTTGTGCATTTCGCTACAGACTACATCTCTGATAATTATTTTTGCCCCAAAAGGGGTAGTGTTAAAACACTTGCACTGAATTTCTGTAAAGAAACCCTTTCTGTCCAGGTGCATGCTTTGAGATCTCAAGGAGTTGGGGGAAATCAGTCTGTCCAGGTAATCAGAGCAACTGGCCAGACGGATAACTCACAACATGCAATTGCTATAAGTTGTCACATCATCCTCTGACCTCTGTTAGGATTTGCTGGACTAGAGAAGGCAGTTTCTATCCCATGAATGCTTCATATTTCTTTCACTAGTTTGACAGATTCATGGTCCTCCTTCCACTTGGTGTTTTTCTTACCCCATCTTATGGCTTCTTCCACCTCAAATTTTATATTTTGGAAATGTGTAGGGGAGATGAGGATGGACTCGGAAAGATGTACATCGTGGTTATCCTAATCTACGTAGCAAAATATATGTGGTATATCCCTTATCTACTCTAGGACACTAATGGTAACTGGTCTAGAATCAAAAGCAAATAATTCTATTGCACTTCCTTTGTATAGCTGTGCTAAACCGAGCACATACTGTATTTAGCCACAGATATTATTACTCCAAAGGTTTTATACTTACTGTAGCAATGTTAAAGTACAGGTTTAGCTCTAGCTCAAGCACTATATAGTTGTGCAGTTACATTTGTGATTTTATATCTTGGTGTGAGACTTCACAGCTCCTCACCGGTTTATCTGCTTTAACAGATTTTTTGGTGTTCTTTTTTCTTTTCTTCACTTATCTTTGTTTATTCTTATTTGCTGTTTATACATGAAATTACTTTTAGTTACCTTAACATAGTTGCTATTATTAGATCTTAACTTAAATCTAAATATTTTAATTCCACAAACTTTTTAACCTTTAACTCTTCTTATTGTTATAGACAGTTATTTAACTGGTAAATAAATTTAGCTGGTCCTGTCTTAATGTAGTTATTCAGAATCTTAGCTTTGTAATCCCTCTTAAAACAAATACATATTTATATTAGTCATTTGAATCTCTTTCAGTATACAAAACTTAAATGTGGCGTCCTGGATTGTCCAAGGCTTGGGCTGTCTGGTCAAATGAAAGAAAATACTTAATCGTTTAAAAAACAGAGAAACTGATGTACTGTAGCTTTCTACAAGAAACACATCTGTTACCAGCCGAAGCAGATACATTGGTATGCCAATGAGTTACCTATGATGAACATAACTATTATGCAAGCAAAAAAGTGGGCAGCTATACTACTACAACAGGGGGTTCATTAATTGAATCAAAACATATTGCTGATCCAAAAAGTCACTTCCCAATGTAAGCAGGTTCTCCTCTGAGCCATAAGATTGCACTTTGTAATGTATTTGCTCCAACGTCTCCACCAAAAAAGATTTTTTAGTGTACTAGCACAGTAATTAGGAAACCGCAAAGGCCACAAATTCATACTGGGGGAGACTACAGTGAAGTCATGGATCCCTTTTTAGATAGGCCTTGAAATACATCCATTTCCACAGCATCAAAATCCAAACAGAATTTGTCTTCCCTTACTAAAGACCTTGGCTAACTGGATGCAAGAAGGTTAGTACATCCTCAGGGGAAAGATTACACATTCTTTTCAGCCAGGCATAATACCTTCAGTAGGATTGATTACTTTTTTCTCTCCTTAAAATTATGTTTCTCTGTATTATCCATAAAATATGATTTCATTCTTATTAGGAGACCACAGCATGCTTGAAGTCTCTCTCTAAACTGACCGTACTATTAATAAACTGATTATACTATTAATAAATCTTCTAGATGGAGATTTAAGACTTCTTTACTTTCAGATCCCACTTTTAAAGAATGGTGCTTCACAGAAAAACTTCTTCCAAATAATAGATAATGAGGAAGTACCTGACCATTTCCCATGGGACTCCAAGGCATATGTGAGAGGTATAATCATTGGGCTCTCCTCTAATGAAAAAAAAACCCAGCATCAAAAAGAATTGGATGATATGGAACAGAACCTCCATCAGTTGCAGTCTCAATTTAAACAAAACCCTAAAACAAGACATATATTACCAAATCACACAATTGAAACAGCGAATCAACAAAATTAATTCAGCCAAAGTGGAACATGCACTCATTCAGCATAGAAAATTATTATTATATTGGGAAGCTGGAGAGAAAGCAGGCAAACTATTGGCATATCGTCTCAAAAAGCAACAGATGCAACATTCCATCAATGGTATCCAAAACTATTCACAAATAGAATAAAGTATGGGGCAGTGTGTGTAACAAGAATTTTACACATGCCCAAGGTGTTGGATACCACATAAACCCTAACAGCGAAGCTCGAGGGGTTTATCTCGGCATCTAACACTGAGGGCGTATGTAAAATTCGAGTTTACACACCGCCCCATATTTAATTTTATATAATTGCTGGGTTTTGTTTTTTCACCACAGCAATTATATAAAATAAAGAGAAGATGTCTCCGTGTAGCTGCGGTCTGACCGGGTTTCAGCAGGGTCAGCGGTTGGATGCGGCTGCTGGAAGAAAGTTTTTTTTTTTCCCTTTCCAGTTTGTAGGAGGCAGTGTTAATTGTTTTTGAGAGCCATTTGTTTCCTTGTTTTAAAAACTGTACTTACCGCTGAGTCAGAGAAGCCACCTTGTTTTTGGGCATTAGGTAGCAGCAGAGGTTAGCTCCTGGTGATGCAGAAGAGTGGTGGCTGGTGCTGGCACATGCACAGCAGAAAGAAAATCTGGCGCATGTTTGCCATAATAACACTCCTTTATTATGGCAAATTATGCTGCAGGTTTTTTATGGGAAAAAACTGAAACCCATTAATTGTAATTCAATTACATATGCTCTAGAAGAAATCAACAATTAATGTTAAGAAGAAATTTCAATAGCTATCAATAAAGCCACCTCTGGGGAAACTCCAGGCCCAGATGGCTTTACTTGTGCATTTTTAAATTCCTAGGTCCCTCTACAAAAAGTTTTTATATCTACGGCCTTTCCAGAATCATTTATAACTGGTACATTATCCACCACAATGAATGATGCCATTATTTATTGATTGCCAAAAAAGAATAGGGATCCATTAGACCATAACAGTTACAGGCCGGTTTCTCTCCTTAATTGTATTACTGGCAGTATAGCCTGGAGGCTAGAGGAACGAGGTGTGAACGAGCTTGATACATCCAGCAGACCAGACCTGAGTTCGATTCTCACAGCCTCCACTTGCAAACTGTGTGACTCTGAACAAGTCACTTAACCATCCAGTGCTCCCAGGTCGCCAATGGAAACAGGCACTTGTGCCTAGTGGGCCTTAGCCGGTTATCAAAGACTAAAAAAAAAAAAAAAAAATCCTGGCCAATTGCCCTTTGGGAGTTATGCAAAATTGGTGAGTAAGAAGTGGGATTCATGGGAGTGAGACATGCCTCAGATAATACAAAAAGGTTATTCTCAGTTATGTGGGCAGCACAACAGATTCCGAACCCTTCTATAGCCCTATCATTAGATACAGGGAAGTCTTTTGATTCCATGAAATGGGAATACCTTAATTTCAATATTCTAGAGGTTAATAATTTTGGCCCTCTATTTAAGAGATGAATCCTCATTAAAAACCTTAAAGTCTCTCTGGTTACTAACGGCATCACCTCAGAACAATTAACTCTATTTAGAGGAACAAGACAAGGTAATTAGCTATCCCCCTTTCTTCTATCCTATCCCTATTACCCCTTTACACTGAAAATTGTAAAGCATCCACACATACATAATATCAGAATAATAAAGAAATTGAATAAAGTATGGGCATTCACTGACGACCTGTTACTTACCCTTTCACAACCTCATTTTTCAATAGGTAATCTTAAACGCCTACTTTAAGATTTTGGAAATATATCTGGTTTGCATAAAAATTGGAACTAACTGGAGAGCACTATGCTCAACTCCCCAGTACATATCATTCTAACTTTGAGCCTCTATGTACAATTATTGAGGACCTCCAACCAATATTCAGAGAGGATGGGACCCTAAAATGCATTTTTCAAGAACTACAACTATTGTCTTTTAAGCAACCACCTAATTTAACCAACCTGATTGTTAGGAGTAAACTTGCACCAGAATAAAACAACATAACCTGTGTCCTCACCAGATGTAAGACTTGCGAGCACATTTCTACTTCCAATTGCATCAATACTCCACAAGACAGACAATTCAGGATACAGTGGAATTATACATGTGCATCTTGGAATGTTGTTTATTTCATTCAATGCAAGAGATGTCCACAAACAGGGTATGTGGTAGAGACAGGACAACCCCTCCACATCCAAATGACCTCACTCAAACATACTATTAAAATGAAGATGAATGACAAACCAGTGGGACAAGACTTTTCTCAGTCTGATCATTCCATCTCAGATATGTTGTTCCTGGTTTTGAAAGGACATTTCAAAAACACACAACAGAGATGGACTTTCAAGATAAGCTCATTTTACTTCTCAACATGGTGGGAGATGGTACGATCATTGATTTAGGTTTTATGTCACATTACACTACTTAAACTTTCACCTACTACAGGAACAATGAATAGGCGTATAATGGTAGTACATTGTGTTTTTGTTGTATGGTTTAATACTAAATGGATATAGACTCCCTATTAATTGGCTATCATTGCTGATTTCACCCGCCCCCAAAAAAATTAGGGTGTGGGGTGGGTTGATGGTATGGGGTAAAACTTATATACAGATACATGTTCATACATGGACATTTTTGGTACAGTGTCTCATTCACTAGGTAGTCAGTGTTTGTGCCTGTTTCCTTTCAGTGCACAAACTCTTTGCATCTAGTACATAACACAATGGGGTTAAGTTGTGTGATGACTATTTGTTCACATACAGAATGGATATATGATTCCGTGTGACCAATTATCAAGACATTGGTGTTCTCGGGGGGGGGGTGATTCTCTAACGCTTTGTTTCAGATTTCTAGGACTGTTACGGTATATACAGCAGATTGATTAAATACTGACACATTATAAACCAATGAACATATTAGGATACAGGATCTAAATTACCTGGGGGGGGTCTTTCACACAGTATGCAAGTGGGGGCTGTGGAATTCAAACCCAGGTCTCCAGATTTGCAGCTCAGAGCCTTAAACCACTGCGCTATACTGGCTCCAAAGTATACATACATCATTTTTTATAGTGAAAGACACATACATGTTAAACAGTGTATATGTTCCATGTCATAATAGCGATCGCAAAAGAACAATCACTATTATGGTTAGTGTATATCACCAAAAAAGCAAATTGGCGATATACACATGCCGGCGACCTAACATCTGGCAACTAGACCAAGTGTTTATGTGAGGGGTTGTACCCCACCGTGTCCTGCACCCCCGCTTAAGGATTATTAACTCAGGGGTTACATGTTACGGAGAGGGTGACACTGGATTGAGAAAAAAAAAGATGGCAGCAGCAGCCAGTGGCAAAATATTTCCCTCGTTCCCCAGCCCCAAACCCAATACCTGCTGTGCCAGAGCTAGCCACCCTCACCACCACGCCACCTGGCTAGCTCAGCTGCAGCAGGCACACTACCCCCTCAGAAACCCTCATTCCTATCCTTCCCCTTCCCTTCTCTATTCTCCCCTTCTGATCGCCCTTTCCTACGGTTGCCTTCACATACACTCACTACTTGCAGGGTAGCTCATGAGGATAGCACTGTGATATGAGTCGCCATTTTGATGGTCACTCATATTCAGTCACTATCCTCACATGATATCAATGTATACACTGATGCTGCACAATACAGACACACTCATGCATGCACACACATAAACCTCAGAATAAACAATACTACCCCACACAATGCATACACTCTGTAACCTGATTAATTTCTGAACTAGGGTTTCTAGAGTCAACATGATCTTTTATGAATGCTATGCTCCAGTTGATGCCCCATGTGATGCAGTGTAGAGCTATACACATACGAATGACATGCACAGCTTGTAATGGTGCTCTAGCTGCCAGCTGTTGTGCACCCCCATCCACCTACCCTAGTAGCTAACAAAACCTGAAGCCAGTACTGATCCTCATCCCCATCTCTATTCCTATCTGAAAGGGCTAATAAGGGTTGTAAAAGTATAATTTGGTGTTTCTTCTAGATTTGTTTTGAATCCCCCTACACGCGCACACACACACACACACACACACGATGCCTTCAGGCCCTACCACCAAGATATTTCATGGTAAGTGATCAATACAAGCAAGCAGAAAAATCAATAACTAAACAACCAGATCGACTGACATCAGTAAACATAAACAAGCAGCACCACAACACATGGCTGTGAATGACTGCTCAGCCTGCTGGCCCCGCTGCCCCAGTGGTTATTATTTCACAGCAGGGTGTGGGTGTGTGTGTGTGTGTGTGTGGAAACTGGATATCTGTAAATGCTGGTAGTGACTTTGCAGGATTCTAGCCATCAATAGCTTAGAATTGGGTTACACTAGTTCATCATTTGATTTTAGAAAGGGAAAGAGCACAAGGAGTTTTAGACCTTTGCATGAGCAACGGTCCTACCCAACATGAATTCTGAATGTAAAAAGAAAGTCTTGAGGTGCTGGCTACTTCTGTTTTACTAGGGATAGTATTCTTAACTAAATAGTTACTTTAAAACTGCCTTGCCAAACATTACCTGGATTGACTGAATGCCTTGATTAATCACCTGGCAACATCACAGAGCAAACCCAGAACAAATATTAACTGCCCAACTGGCTAGCTGTGCACACAACTCTTTATCCCCTCCAAAAAATGCATGGATGCTGCTTGCTGCTACTTGACTCCTCATTTGCAAGCAGTACATAGCTGCATCTCCAGAACAACATTTTTCATAGAAATAAAAGTGCAGGTAAGGCAAACCACTTAGTGCTATATTCCTTGTCAGTGCAGCACTTACATTCCATGAACATTCAGTCTGCTTCTATTGTTGCTGTAGCAATCATTCAACCTCCCCAGACAGCCAGACCTATGGCATGGCAGATCAGTCAGCTTTCTGAGTCTGACAACCCTGATACAGGACACATCAACATCATACACGTAATAGGTATCTGTAAATTTGATTGAAATGCATAAAACAGTGTGCATGACCACAATAGGTGCTTACAAGATATGCTTGTTGGCTCAGAGGACATCCTCACAATAATGATTCTTACTACATTACTGAAAGAATCTCTCAGTTTGGAAACCCAAGAAGACTTCTGCAAAAGAATATTTGCCCTCATTATGGTGGATTGCAACAGCTGAGAAATTTATATATTTGAATAAAACGCACTGTGGAACGAGAGAGAGAGAGAAAGGGGGGAGAGAGAGACAAAGAGACAGAAAGAGAGACAGAGAGAGAAAGAGAGAGGGAGGGGGAGAGAGAGAGAGAGAGAGAGATACAGCTTTCAGCCTTCAGACACTGCATCTATGTTTCAAAATTTGCTAAAATATTATATGTCCCAGCTTTAAAATTATTTTAAATGTGACTGATGAGTTACTTCTGTGTAAAGTAAAAAAAAGGAAGAAAAGTCTGGAATAAATAAAGGGAAATGAACTGAAAAAGTTATTTAAAAAAAGGCTGTTACAAAATATTGAAATCTCCATAATGTCTGGAGGAGGCACACTGAGTACTTTCTCAAGAAGTGTGTGCAGGGCAGTTTTATATATAATGTTTCATGCTGGGGGCTGCACCTGTAATACTATGGGAGCTGGGCCACTGAAATATAAAAGGGCATTCAGCTCCTAAATACCACAGCAGACAGTCCAAAACTACTGAGCACTTGAATAAACAAAAAATGCAGTTGGAATCCAAACAGTGCACAGTTATCCTGGACTGTGTGTTTGCAGTTGGGATTTAAATCCATATTTATTCACTGTGCAAAGTATTTTTGTTTTGTCATCTGCTGTGAATATATGTATTAGTGGAGCTACAAGGGCTGTTAGCACTTTTAACAATAAATTTGTAACAGAACAACATTTTGGATTCCTACTGCACTTTTTGCTTATCAAGCGCTCAGTAGTTTTGGTCTGTCTCCTGTAGTTTTACATGGACTGTATTTATTTTTCTCTTGTGAAGTAATTGTTACAAATTTCTATTTTCAAGAGCTGTGTGGATTCTTGTTTCTTCTAATGAATTATACAATGGCAAGAACATTTCCTGTATCCTGATTGGTCAGTGCCTGGAACAGTGATGTTATTTCACAATAACATCACTGTATGAAGTCCAGGCACACACATGACCGTAGAACATACAGAAATCACCCCACAGCTCCACCGACTACTGCCGCTGTATACTGCTTTAGTCAGGATGACTGTGGCATGTAGTAAGTGGTCACAGTGACTCCATTCGCCCCTCTCATTCGTATAAGTAGCAGTATTCATTTTAGTTTTCAAACATAGTTCAGCTTCTGTGAAGGAGTGACCAAACAAATGAGTGAGTGGGCACTTCTTGAAACAAACAACGCATGCACTAGTGATCACAGTCACTCACTACAGTTCAATCTCCTGTGTTTGTTCACCATATAACTAAAGGTTTTCTTCAAAAACCTGAATTCTGACTGGCTTTGCAGAGAGCAGAAGTTGAAGAAATGTGCATACCGTGTCAGTGAGCAAGCAGTATTTCAAAGTCTGAGTGGCTGGTTGCCAGCTTCACAGACTGCTCACTCAGTACATCAACTAAAGAAGAAACACTAGTGTGGGCACAACTAAATGAAAGTAAAAAAAAGACAGCAGAGTGGGGAATTTAACTGGTGGAGTTAAAACAGGCAGAGAGCAACAGATTAATGGAGGAAGGGGGACACCTTACAAACACACAGATGGAGGCAGAGAGACCTATAAAGAGATACAAAGCAAATGTGTACCAGAAGCTCCATCTGCTGGACAAAAGGAAAACTGGGGATTCTTTTTTTAATAGGTATACCTATCTTAAGGAAAAACTGGGGAAAACAGCATTTTAAACATATGTTTGTCAGTTTCTTTTCTCTTTGTATAAAGAACCATTGTATAATAGCAATAAGGCACTCCAGGCTGTGTGTTATTGTGTAATAACATAACTTCTTCTGTGTTGAACGCACTTGGCCTGCAGCCTCATGCTTCAACCACCTGAGGCATGACATTATTACACATTGTACAATGGCAAGAGACAATCCTGGTCCCTCACTGGTCAGACTGGGACTGGAACTGGGATGTTATCCCAGCATAACATCTTTGCTCTAGTCCCAGCACATGAACGACCGCGTTAAATGTAAAAAAAAAAAAAAATTACTCCACAGCCATCCTGACGATCACCTCCACCACGCTCTGCTCCACTCTCTGTGTGCCCTGCCCAGGTCAGAATCCCTCCCACAATACGAACATGGGACAAAATAAATACCAAAACCGAGACACATTAGTCTAAATCCCCAAAGTTAATTTATTTATTTTAAGAGTTAACTGAAAGTTTGAACCCCACGAGGTTCATGCAGCTTGTGCACGGAGTAGTTACTGAAACAGCAAGCGAGCCAGTGCAGCTTTCACAGTCACCGTGTGCCTCTTCACAACGCTAGCTCGCTTTCTGAAGAAACTGTCTTTACCTTTAAAAAAAACTCAGAAAAACAGTCAAACATGCTCTCTGCCACCTTCCTACCTCCTTTCCTCTGATATCCTGATATCCTCACAGCAGCGGCAATGCGTGAGTGGGCAGAAGCAGTGGTGACGGGGCAGGAGTTCCAAACACAGGTTGCTGCTTTAATTTTCCCCCAAACAATCTTTAAAGAACACTACAAAATACCATAAAAAATCCCAACCAGAGCACAGCGCAAGGGGAGAAGGGCCAAAGGGAAAGAAAGGAAACCACATGTTAAGCAGGCAAGCTAGCAGACACACAACATGAGAAAAATCCAGCCATTGATCACACAGCTCCATCTACAGGATAAACAGCAAAAAGGAACTTCTTTACACATAAGTATACTTCCACACACAAAAGTCAAGTAAAAAGTCTTTTTTTTAAATATTTTTTTATATTTCTATTCTTCTTTTTAAAGATTATCCATTGTATAATAGGAATAATGCCCTCCAGGGTGGGTGTTATGCTGGTATAACATCCCTTCTCGGGTGTAGGATGCCGTTATTCCAGCATTAACACCTACCCTGTCTGGCATTATTCCTTTAATAACACACCCTGTCATGCCTTATTGCTTAACTAATCACTGGCTGGGAAAGAAGAAACCATGAAGCCACCATCAAGGCTACAACTTGCCCACCTGTGGATAGTAAGGAAATTATTACTGATTTGTATCTCAGTCATTGATTGCTGCACCGATATGCAACATCAATTAGTGACGTTCCTTGTAAGAGGGAAGTGTGTGTGCTGCAGCTTGGGCTGTCTTCCTGGTGTGCATAACTTTTATTGAGGCATTCTCTCTGCAATCATCCCTCGAAGGCCTTGGGTTTTAGTCCCACCAGCACCACCTGCAGTACCAACACAGTTCTTATCCTTATCATGAACATTATTGTGGTGTTCATCAAATGGGCACTGATGGCATTCATCTACTTTTCCAGTGCCCAGGTAAGCAAATGCCACTCAAAACCTAGGCTCCACACCAACTGGGGGATTATTATAGGCTTCACTGATCAGTGTTGTGGATTTTTGGGAGGAGATGGGCTTTCTCTAAAGACATCACTGCATGGCCGGCCAGTGGCGCAGAGGCTGGGGCCGGCGACCCGGAGTTCGGGGGCGGACTCGGGTAGCGATTAGGTCGGCGGGGAGATTAAGCTTGGCGTCCGGCGACAGCTTGCCTACTCGGGGTGGGGATACGGCCATATTCGGCTCTTGTGCGACCCGGCGGAGCTCGAGGCTTAGTCACACGCCCCTGAGGATTGGTCGGAGGCCGCCAAAGCAGATCGAGCGTGACGTCGCGTCATGCGTCAGGGAAGTATCTGCTAAGGGAGGGAAAACAGGAAAATGGAAGCCTGCCTTGTCCGGGAGGGAGGGCCCTGGACGTGCCGCGATTTGCCAGCGCCCACTCGACAGTCCACGGGGCCGACGAAACTGTAAGTTACGGGGGAGTGCCCCCTACCTCGTCCCTGCCCGGGGGGTAAACCGCGGCTCCATGGGGGCCTGTGGACTGTGTGAGCTGGGTCGCAGGTAGCGGGATGTCCACGGGACAACGCCAAAGGGTCGGAGAAGGCAGGCTTGAGGAGAATAAAACACAATTTCAAAAAAAAAAAAAAAATCACTGCATCACTGTCCTGATCACATGATCTCCTTGTGAGAGTTAGGCATGCTAGTTCGTCCCCCTGCCACATTCCTAACTTACCATTATTTTCTGCTTTCTTTTTAAACATTGTATGCCCCTTCTGGGCATAAACTTGCCACTTTTGTTTCTGATCCCCTATCTGTTTTCTCTCTTCACCATGGCAAATTGATTCTGACATGGTGGCGCTTCCTGATGTCAAATTTTTTACCACTTTGTATGCTTGCAATTTTTGTAACAGCCCTTAAAGGGACAGTAACCCTTTTTTACCTTGGTTACTTGTCAGTTTCCACTGTTTAAAATGTCATCAGCCTTGCAACACAGGGTTAGATGATTTCCATTATGAGAGAAGGTGAAATCCATCTGGAAGATAATGCAACCTGAAAGATCCCATCCGCAGACGTAAAGCAATGGCCATGATTACATGGGGGGGTTACATGAAGGTCACTAGCAATTACAGTGCTCCCTTGCTATAATGAACAGCCTGGGAGACATAACCTGAGTTTGTTATAGCTCCCCATTCATTACACTGAGGTTCACTGTTTCAGGACAGTTGGCAGGAAGCTCTCAGCACTCTTTAAAAACACATTTTGTACTCCTGTGTTGCTGCTCATTTACTATGCTACTTCATTTTGTAAACTATTTCTTAAAAAAAGAGAAACAGTATTTCAAAAAAGTGAAACTAGTGCAGGCAACTCTTTCTGCAACAGTGATTCTGTTTCTGCTCTTTTTGAAACGGATTAAATAGTCAGCAGCAGTTTGTAGCTCTCAGCTGTTTCACACCTACTCCCTGCACTCTCCAAGCACATGCTACTCTATGCCCTAAGCACAGAATGTTTGTTATATTACTTTTTCATAAAAAACAAACCTATTAAAATTGGAACACTAGTATTTGCACAGTCCACGAGTAAGAGCAGAGAACCACACACATTGCATGCTGTCATGATTTGGACTTTTGTACACATGGCCAGCCCACGATCTCCCAGCCAGCACAGGAAACCAGACATTACACTGCCTGGTTACACTACTACTCATGATCAGGTGTCCTGCAAGTAAACTGGGATGCAACCAATGTGGGGGCTGGATCATGGCAGAAGCACTGAAAGTGAACATGCAGTTGCATTCAACGATTCTCAGTGGTAAAGCAATAATCACTTCCAAAGAGCTTTCAAATTTCTTGAATGCAATTACAGAGTTACAGGTTGAATAGGTACATAACTCCAGCGATGGGGGTGGTAGTACTTACTGGTAAATGATTGGGCTGAAATAGACACTGTCTCTATCACAGCTAAACCCAATTAAGCAGATTCAGTTTGGGAGCCAGGTTCAGTATAGTAGAAGTGCAATATTGAAAAAGAAACATGCTGTTCATTTTTACGCCAGTATGGGTCTCCTACCTGTAACTTAACCAGCTTTGAACACTGACAGAGTAGTAATCAAAGTAGTCCTCCCCATGTAGCATTGTGTGAGTGAGTCCTGCCTCAGCAGCCATGCTGGAGGAAATGCTGCAGAGCTGGAGATCAGTTCACTTTTTCTCTACTCTGATGAACAGCACATCACCCATGCAAAGCGACACATGGCAAATCACTCATGTTAAAGGTATCTTTACACATGACTGAAGTGCAGAAAAGAGTATGCATGAACACAATATGTGTTTACAAGCTATGCTGGTTGGCACCTAATAAAAATGATTCTAACTTCAAGAATGTTTTGTGTGCTAAACAATCCCCCTATCTGTATTCACTTTAACCAGTTTAAAGAAATAGAGTCCCTTATGTCTAAGTGTTTATGGGAAGATAAATGTCCAAGGTTGAGTATTAAGAAATTACAAGCCAATGGAAAGTTAGGTGGTTTTGGTCTCCCCTGGTGGGTGGCTAGGCTACCATTGGGTCTGTTTACTAAAACAAGCTGTGCTATAGTTTTTACCAAAGTCAACTAGCCACTGTTATGGGTGGATATGGAAAACAACCTAGCATACCCCTTTTATGCAGTCAACCTTCTGTTTGTCCCTTTACCCAAGAACCTTTAAAACACTCCAATGTTTCACCACACAATAAATATGTGTAGGCCCTTAGAATACTGTTTCAGTGTTCTAATGGTATTCTGGGGGCCTAGGTCAAATTTCCAGTACATCCCACTTATTTATTTAGCTTTTATTGACCGGGTAAGCACAATAGACAAATATATGCCTATTTTCAGGTGCAACCTGGGAGGATTACAAAGATGTGCAGGCAGTGCAAAAACTGTAACTGTGAGAAGACAGTGACATAATAGACAAAAGTAACAATGGATAAAGACCACAGCAAATTTAAACAAGATATACATAGGTTATAATTATACACAAGCATAGATCTGAACAGAACCAGGCCGAGCAATAATGTACACCACTCATTAGAAAAAGGGATACCAGAATTAAGTGCAATTACAGGAAGAGTTAGATTTCAAGTGATCCCATAAGAACCTTCTAAACCTGTGGGGGGAGGTGATATGAGTATGTACTAGAAAGAGCGTTCCATAACCTAGGTGCACAGACAGCAAAGACCCAGTCCCCCACTACAGTACAGGTTTTAGGAACAAGGAACACAGATGAGTAATTAGATCTGAAGGGGTAAGTTGGATTGACAGTCCTCAGTTGCTCCGCCAAGACTGATGGCATGGCAGTTCTGAGAACTTTATCAATAAAGCAGCTCAAACAAAAGTACGATAGTCCTCTGGAGAAAACCAGTCTAGTTTGTTATATAGTTCACAGTGATGAGTGAGTCAAGCGGCAGAAAGGGCAAAGTGACATACATTGTTATAAGCAATGTCCCATTTAGGAAGACTGGACATGGCAGCATGGGTAAAGGTGAAAAGCCTATAACTAAAGGTGAGAAGAAACGCTCTTCTCGCCTGGGCAAGGTGTGCAGCTGATGTGAGAATGCATTTAGCACTATAGGCCAGGCCCAACTTGCAATTTACTGCCTTACATACATTACTGATATGCAGGGAGAAGTCTAGCTGAGGATCAAGAGTGACTCCCAGATGTTTAAAAGAGTCAATAACCGTCACCGGGAATCTGTCAACACTAGTGACATTCAAGGGTTCAGGACACGCATCGATTTTGGCCTGAGTGCCAAAAAGCATAGCCTGTGTTTTCCTGAGATTAAAAGCTAATTTATTTGATGACAGCCAAGACTGTATTTGGCAAACATCAGCCTTTAATTGAGAGTTAATGATTCTGATGTTCTAAGAACTGATTAGTAGCAGCAGGTCATCACGGTAGAGCTACCATGGATTGGCACCTGGGGTAAATCATTAATAAATCGGGAAAATAAGATGAGTCCCAGAATAGACCCCTGTGGTACACCAACCCTGACAGGAGTAAGCTCAGAGAATACCCTGTTATACCTGACTAGTTGCTGCCTTTGCTGAAGGTAGTTTGTAAACCAAGCTAGGGCAAGGGCTGACAAACCAAAAGAATTAAGCTTATAACAATGGAGTGTATGGTCCACCAGATCAAAATCCTTAAAGAGATCTACAAAGACCTCTCCAGTCAGCTTGCTGTGATCCATAGCAACCCTAATCTCTGAGGTAACTTTAGTTAGGGCAGTAAAAGTTCTGTATCCCTTATGGAAGCCATGCTGCTCCAAAAATAGCAGTTCATATTTCTGGATGTAATCCATCAATTGGAATACCACCATTTTCTCTATTTGCTAATGGCAGACAGTATTGCTGTAGGACGGTAATTTCAGGACATTTCTGGTCCCCTTGCTTGAATACTGGTACAACTCTACAAATCTTCCATAAGTCGGGGATAGTCCCAGTAGTTTGTGATGTGTTGAAGATATAGGAGATTGGAGATTGGCAAGCAAGGAATGGGGCACCCAAGTGGATATGTTTAGGCTCCATATTATCATGACCAGCACTAGTAAAGGGGGAAGACTGGCCAAGAGTCTGCTAGTTTCACCTACTGACACAACTTTGAGGTAAAAAGGAGGTGAAATGCAGAGGCAAGTGGGAAGCCCTCAGGTTGCTCCTTTAAGTTAGGAGCAGCAAACAAGAAGGTGAAAGCCAAGACATCTGAGAACTGATTGTTAAAAGCATTAACACATTGTATTGCATTGTTACAATTTATTCCTCCAGTAAGCATGTCTACAGTTTCATACTTAATGGAGCCACTCATTATATTTTTAATATTATGCAAGAAGCACCTAGGGTCCTTAGCAGAGACCAGTAGCTTAGATTTATAAAATTCACTCTTAGCTGCACGTATTGCTTTTTTTTACAGGCATTTTGGAGTCATCTGTATTCATAAAAGTCAAACAAGTCTTGGGTAGCCTTAAACCTCATCCAACATTTATCCCTGGCCTTCATAAGCAATAGCAGATCACTATGAAGCCATTTTGTGACAGTACCCCTTACTCTCCACTTTATAAGTGGGGCATGCTTACGATATTAAAGAAATTATTTAGGGCAACAGAGGCAACCACAGCAGATAAGACATGATTAGTTTGAGAGTGCAAGGTCTCTGTCAAAGAACTCCAGGTTTAATTTGGAAAAGTCTCTCATATGGATAATCTTATGGTGCGTTTTATGTGATGAGACTTTGCAAGTACAATATGTAGGAGTATGGTCAGAGACAAAATCGGGGGGGGGGGTCAGATTCTGTGATTTTCTTAGCCCTTTTAGTTAATATCCAATCAAGAAGGGGAATTATGGCCCCCTGATGTGTTTCTTTCTCACTGCAATTTGTGATTTTAATTGCTTAGCATTGGCTAATACTGCATCAAAAAAGCATCTAATTGTCATCTTAATTATTCCTAGTTGCAGGATATGCAATATCTAAGAAAGAAAGTATGTCAGAGAACAGATAGAGGCCCCAATATTCAGCAGTGGCCCTTTGTGCCACCCAAATCATAGCACAGGACTGTTAGGAAGGAATATTCATATAGACAGCATGACCTGCCTGGCGTGTGCTGCCTGTATGAAAATTGAGCTGTGGTAGTGCCATTCAAAGTGCATATACATGGTACTCCACAGCCCCCTGCTGGTAACAGGTGTTCAGGAGTAAAAGGGGATAGCTCATCCCAAATGGGTTAATGCCTTTGCTCTTGGGTGCCATAATCAGTGGCCAGTATGCTAATGATCACCTATGGCATGTAAGGCACTGGGTGTTCTGGTCAAATTTCCCCCAGTCACTAAAAATACCACCAACAGCTTTATCTGGTTCGATGTCAGTTGGCATCCATCTGTCTCCCCCTCCCCTGGGACAAGGCTAAAAATAAGCAGAATTTTCTAGTCCTCCTTTCCCGGTCAACAAAAACAAAAAAAAAGGAGTCATTTGCATGCCATAATGTGACCATTCACAGCTCTGCACAATTCCTCCATTCATTTCCATGCACCAAGCCATCATGTAGAGCTTTGGCTATTGCCCTCTCCGTTGCCCAATTCCCACTCAGCAATGTATAAATCCCTAGTAGTCTAGTGGTACCCTCCTTCCCGTCCCAATGCCTGTTGTGTTTTAAGCTGTTCAGAGGTTTCTACAATATGTACATATTCAGTCACAGTCATTCAGATGATGACCAGATGAGGTGGTGAGGGGAAAGACTGTGCTATTTGCCATCCAGTGCTCTGCCCAACAATGTGCATGGGCTTTGTACATTCAGTTGTGTGCCAAACAGAGGATGGTGCATGGTGGGTGCAGCTGAGTGGGTAGGCCAGGGAAGGTGGGTTGCAATATTGACACTTAGAGACTTTTTGAACATTTGTACTTTGTCACCCTAAGTCCTTAACTGATGTCCAACCTCATGGACATGTGCCTTTAGGAATTAGAATTTATGGGCTCATGTGGATTCTGGCATCTAGACCCCTATTAAAGCTCAAGGCACGGGTGTGAAAAATCAGATTTTGTGGGTGGAGAGCACCACCTTGCAGGACTCCATTTCTACACATATTTATGAAATAAAATGTTGCTGAGACATTTGAAATTTGCCTATTGTTTTTGTGGAGGTGAGTGAATGCAATGTTACTTGCACTTTAGAGTTGACTGTTCATGAATGGCACCCTCCTCGTACCCTGAATTGCTTTTTCATGCTTAGTGAAAGGAGTAACCCAAATTTCAAAGTGTCATTATGGCTGTGGGTGGAGCCAACAGTCATCTTGCTGTCTGTAGCTGGAAAAATGGAGTATCATGGAACATGTATTTTGGAGTTTTCAATGTATCCTTCCACATCTACAAATCATTATGCCAACTGAAATAAAATACTCCCTTCTTTCTGTTTAGAATGTTGGAGACATAACTCCAAACTGCTTATCAGATGGCCATTAGGAAATTGAAAAAGCTTGTTAAATATTGGTTGCCTATTAAACTGGAGATTTGTTTACCCCTTCAAACTGCAACAACTTGCACATTTAAATACTTAGCATTTAAACATGTTCTTGCTACAAGCTTCAGTTGGGCAGGTATTGTCTTTCAAGAAAGATTCATACCTCATAAAGGTCACCATTTCCCAACAAATCTAAAAAGATTTATAGTTTTTTTTTAACCTCTTAAGACACTATCTGATAAGTACTGTCTCAGACATATGCTAGGTAGAAAGGTCAGTGGGGGATGCTGCAACAGAAGGTAAAGCCATCCAAAAATGGAGAGCAATGAGTACCAATGCCTGTAGTCTGGGTAACAAGCTTCCTGAATTAGTGCCCTTGATGGAGGAGGAACATCTGGATATCGTGGCAGTCACAGAAACATGGTACACACAAAACCATGACTGGGACGTAAACATACCAGGATACACTATCTACAGGAGGGACAGGGAGGGTAAAGAGGAGGAGTAGCTCTTTACATAAGGGAAGGAATAAAAGCAACAGAACAAAAGGGTAAACAGGGAGGAGAAAAGCACTGTGGGTAAATTTGGAGACAGGCAATGGCACCACAATCCGCACAGGGGTTGTATACAGACCCCCTTCTCAGGGGGAGGAAATGGACAAGGAAATAATAGAAAGTATACTTAGAATGGCAGAAAAAGGGGAGATATTGCTGATGGGTGATCTGAATATGCCAGATGTTGACTGGAGTGCAGTTGTAGCAGCCACTTCGAAGAGTGGTGTTATTCTAGATGCCCTACAGGGGGCATGTCTTAGAGAACTAGTATTGGAGCCCACTTGAGAGGGAGCAATCTTAGACCTGGTTCTCTCAAATGGAGATGGAGAGAGGATCACAGATGTAGAAGTGGGTAGCCATCTGGGAACTAGCGACCATTGAACAGTATGGTTCACAGTAAACACAGCAATAGAGTCAAGCCATACAAAGGCAAAGGTACTGGACTTTAGGGAGGCTGACTTTGCCAAAATGGATGAGTGCCTAAGGAATGCACTAGCAAATGGGCAGGAGGAGGGGTGGAAGAACAATGGGAATAATAAAACTGCCATCACAGAGGTAACGAGCCTTGTGTGAAGCAAATAAACAAAACAAAATGATGTAAGAAACCACTATGGTTCTCAAAGGAAGTGGCAGTGAAGGTTCAAGAGAAAGAAAGCATTCAGGAAGTACAAGGAATACATAGAAGGAGCAGGACAGAGAACTGTATCAGTTAAAGCAAAAGGAGGCTGGGAAGGCAGTCAGAACAGCAAGGCCCAAACCAAGGAAAAGATAGCCAACTCAGTGAAGAAGGGATAAAACTTTTACAGGTACATCAGGAGGCGAAGGAAGACCAAGGGAGGGATAGTGAGGCTTAATAAAGGGGAGGGTGAGAAGAAGGAGACTGTGAAAAGGCAGAGATACTAAACAAATATTTTTGCTCAGTATTTACAAATGAAGAGGGGGAGGTACCTAAAACAAACAGTAGAAACACTCTGGATACAGAAGTTGATACCAGCCCATTTACAGGAGAAAGGATTCTGAAAGAACTCTTAAAACTGAAGGTGGACAAAGCAATGGTGACTGATGGGATTCATCCCAGAATTCTAAAAGAACTAAGGGTAGAACTAGTGACACCATTGACTACCCTTTTTAACAAATCATGGGAGGATGGGGTGGTACCCAAGGACTGGAGGAGGGCAGATGTGATTCCCCTTCACAAAAGTGGGAGCAAGGCTGAAGCAGAAAACTATAGACCTGTTAGTTTAACCTCAGTGATAGGGAAAATGATGGAATCACTTCTGAAGGAAAGAATTGTCGAGTATCTAGAGGCCAGAGGGGCACAGGACCCAAGGCAGCATGGATTCACAGCAGGAAGATCATGCCAGATGAATCTGATAGATTTCTTTGACTGGGTGACCAAAGTAGTAGATCAGGGAGGGCTGTGGACATGGCCTACCTAGACTTTGTAAGGCATTTGACACAGTCCCACACAAAAGATTAATATACAAGTTAGCCAGCCTGGGAGTGGGTCCCAAGATGACATCCTGGGTAAAGGTGGCTGGAGAATAGGACACAGAGGTAATAGTAAATGGAGTCCACTCAGAAGAAAGGAGGGTTACTAGTGGGGTACCGCAGGGTTCAGTATTAGGACCGGTCCTCTTCAATGTCTTTATAAGCGACATTGCAGAGGGACTGGAAGGAAAAGTATGTCTCTTTGCAGATGACACGAAGATCTGCAACAGAGTTGATGCACAGGGTGGGGTGGAAAGGATGAGAAGGGACTTGGCAAGGTTAGAGGAATGGTCAAATGTATGGCAGCTTAGATTCAATGCTAACAAGTGCAAGGTAATGCACCTGGGAAACAAAAACCCAGGGGAAGAGTACACAATGGGGTGAGATACTAACAACAACAAAATGGAAAGGGACCTGGGGTAGTCATATCAGATGACCTAAAGGTGGGCAAGCAATGTGAGAGGGCAGCAAGGAGGGCTGGGGGGATACTGGGATGCATAGGGAGAGGCATCACCAGTAGAAAACAGGAAGTTATTATCCCTCTGTACAGACAGCTGGTGAGACCCCATCTGGAGTACTGTGTGCAGTTCTGGAGACTCAATCTCCGCAAAGACATAGACAGGATGGAAGTTGTCCAGAGGAGGGCAACTAAAATGGTGCAGGGTCTGCACCAGAAGACATATGAAGACAGACGAAAGGAGCTTAATATGTATAGCCTCGAGGAAAGGAGGGAGAGGGGGAACATTATAGAAATGTTCAAGTACCTCAAGGGAATCAACAAAGTCCAAGAGGGTAGCATCTTTCAAAAAAAGAGGTGTGCAAGAACAAGAGGGCACAATTTGAAGATGGGGGGGCGGCTCAGAAGTAATTTAAGGAAGTATTTTTTCACAGAGAGGTTGTGGATGCATGGAGCAGCCTTCTGGAGGAGGTTGTGGAGTCAAAATCAGTGGTGGAATTCAAGCATGCATGGGACAGTCATAAGGCCATTCTAGGGGTTGGGGGTAGGAAGAAGTAGGCTGCTGGTTAACTAGGATCTGCAGCTTATCCAGTAGGTAGGGAAATGGGCAGACTGGTGGGCCAAGCGGTCCTTATCTGCCATCAAATTCTATGTTTCTATGTTTCTACACATACATACACTGTACACACCATCTTCATGGCCACAACATTCAAAATAAATACTGCAATCTAATATGTTATAAAACAAAAACTGTTTGTTTATGTCAGTGAACACAGTGAAGTTCAGTTTACAGTAGACTTTCTTTAACTATTTCTTATCCTATATTTTGTATCCTGGATAGCGCTGGGGAGATGCTACATCTCATTGTCATAGGGACCTTCATTTACACATTTTTGTACTGTATTTACTCAGAATGTCTCAGATTAGATACAATATCTTGTTTTCTGTGGGTTTACTTGGGTTACTTGGTTTTTTTGGACAAAAGTAGGCCAGTGGCCCATCGAGATTGTCCTCCATATTGATGGATCATACACCCAGGTCCCGTTTATTCATCCAATTATCTAATTTATTCTTAAATATTGATATGTTTATTGAATTAACAATGTCTTGTGGTAATTTGTTCCATAATCTGGGTGATCTAATAGTAAAGAAGTTTAATCTCTTATTATTGTTTACTTTTTGAATTTCTATTTGTCTGTTATGCAATCTTGGTACTATTTTTCTTGTTGAGTAGATAATACCGCAAAGTTTCATTTGTTCGGGTGATTTAAGTATTTTATACAGTTGTAAAAGGTCGCCTCTGGTTCGTCTTCGCTCCAATGAGTGTAGTCCATTTTTTTTAAATCTGGTATTATACTCTAGATGGGTAAAATGTGGTATTAATCTAGTGGGTCTGTGTTGTACTTGTTCAATTTTATTTATGTCTTCCTTTAAGTAAGGGTTCCAAAATGGTGATCCATAGTCAAGATATGGCCTTACATGTGACCTGTACAGTGACAATAAGCATTCCTCTGTTTTAGAGATAAATGTTTTATTAATTCTATGCAGTAAAGCATCTGTTTGATTAGCAATTTTTGAACAGTGAGATGAGGATGATAGTTTGTCGTTCACCATGATACCCAAATCTTTTTTCTATAGAGGATGCCCTAATTATACTGTTATTCATATAGTATTTTTGTTTGGGGTTGTCTTTTCCAAAATGTAATACAGCACATTTGGCTACATTAAAGTGCATCGTATTAGTACTGGCCCATTGTTCTATTAGTAAGAGATCCAAGATCAAGTTGGGTGTCATGATTTTGTCATTTTTATAATGTATTTATTCAGGGTAGCCTAATCCAGATGTAAAATAATGTTTTCAGTGTGTTCTGATTTTATCCAATGCAGCATAATATTGCGTAGATGTAGAGCCCCGCTGAAAATGAGATGCCATTTCTTCCATGAACTATCCAGGCTAAATATATAGCAATCAGCAGGCATATTCTAGGAAAATATACTGTAAAAATGTGTAAAAGAAAGACCACATTGAAACTGCCTCTCAGCATATCTGCATTGTGCAAATTCATTAGAAATAATGGGTAAAAGCACCCCCCAAAGCTCTCCACAGCCATTTCAGCTCTGACCAGTGTTTGTTTTAGATTGGGCTACCTATCACTGCAGCTGACAATTTGTGAAACTCAATGATAAAGTGTTAAGAAAAAGTAAGTATTATATACTTACAGGGTGGCCTGATTAAGTATAAGAAGCTGACTGTAAAGCTTTTGTAATCAGAATACCTTAAATGACCATGGAAAATGATGGTATTTTTTGGAGGCTTCAAATGATAATTCCTCCAGTTTTACAAAATCAGCTGTTAGGTAAGACACATGGTGCCAGATTCTCTAAGGTCTGGAAATGCTGCTAGCCCCAGGTGTGCCAAACATATGGTGTACGAGGCTTGCAGCCTTCTCCCCACTGGCAATCAGGATTCTCGACCCTGTGTGCCAATTGCCATAATTTAGACCAACTTTTTCTGGTCTAGCTTGCGGCAATCTCAGGTACCCTTTTTAAAGGGCTTGCACCAAATATTTGGCACAAGCTGCCATAAATTGGGAAAAGCATCATAACTAGAGATGGGCGAATAACTTCACTATGTGTAGCAATTTGCATAGAATTCAGAATTTACAAAATACTCCATATTGCCAAGCAAATAATTTACATTGCCGGGAAAAACATGAAGTTGCCATTGAAACCTATGGACTTTGCATTACTAAGCCTTTCTTTTGCTCCTAAACATGAATTTTGCAATGATTCATGGGATGTCAAGTCACATGGGCTCTATATGGGCTTGCACAACTTCAGTGCAGCATAGTGTGTGAAGTGGAAAGCTGGAGGTAATTAGCACTCAGAGCTGTGTGCTTTAAACCTTAAAAAAACATTCCAAAAACCTATTTACCATTAGATTTTTAAGTCCAAATTTAGTACATCAAGTATACTATTTCCTTGTGTGCCTGTGTCATCAATCATTTATTGATTTTGTGTGAATTTTGCATCTTAAATTAGTATTTTCAGTGTCTTTACTGAGAGACAGTGCAGAAGTTTGCTACGGGGGAGGGGCAGATCTGTGGTGCAGAAGGGAGATCCACAGACCACAGTGTGAAAGGCAGTCTTGCCAACTGTTGTTGGCTAGTGTTTAGTATTGGTGTGTTCAGTTGTATACACAATTACACACAGTAATACTTCTAGTAATTTTGTATAATTTTGTGCTGTTCACTGTGCATTTTTTCTGTCTCTTTAGAAGACTGTGTTTGATTTTACTGAACTGTTACACGTTCTGTGCGTTACTGTTAGTCTTTACGCATTCCTTCAAGTCATGTGTATTTTACTGCACCACCATATAGAGGATAATGTATGGGCATACATTGGTAACCGGTTTGTTAACCAGTGAGAAGTTGTCATGGTGACTGTGTAAACCTCGAGAGTGAAGCCCGAGAGGTTTACGTCGCCATGGCAACCTCAAGCCAGTTATTCAAACTGGTTGCTGATGTATGACCATACATTATATTTTATAGTGTATGGTCATACACATCTAGTTAAAAATTAAGCAGGATGATCCTTACTGTCCAAATGTTGTCATTGCTGCTCCACACAAGGTCATGCTATTACCACCATGGACATTTTAGTCAGGCCGTCGCATTGTGATGGGCACATGTGCAGAGCGATCGCGGCAGTTATGCCATCAATGTTACGTACCATCAATGGGTTAACAACCAAGTGACATCACATCGATGGTATAACAACTTAGCAAAAAGATGAAAATCGCTGTATAACAACGTTCCATCATACATTATATGAGCACTACTGTTAATTTCTGAGTCCATCTATAGTATTGTTTCCTGCTTCTATCTAGCTACTGCTGTAAATTTTACTGCCCCCCCCAAAAGAAGGTATTGTTGTTCCATGTTTGGATGTGTGAAGAGTGTGGTTAAGGTCTTGTACCTGTGCTATATCTCTTTATTGTGACTTTTTCTATCTCAATAATCCCTATTGTTGGTTTTTGGCTTCTCACCCACCCAAAACCAAAGAAATATAACCTCGCTGTTACGTGTCTCTCTTCAGTGTGTTGAAATTGTTGTCACTGTACTACTATTGTGTGCTTCCCCATAGTACCATGAACACTCTCTTTCTCTCTCTCCAGTGCATATAAGAGCATTTAAATGAATGAAAACAGACAATAAACAAGTACCTATTGCTGTATTTTTTTGCATTGTACTGTCTCATGAATTCTCTTGAATTTGTTACAGCAACCCACAAAACTGAAAAAAATCACTTTTTGTGGTGCAAATGTTTCTTTTCTTGGTGACTGTCTGTGTAATATAAAAAAATGCCTGCCAAGAGACAGTCATGCAAAGCCGTTTATGGATGTGGCCAGTGGCGTAACCATGCATACTTATTGTATGCCAATCTTCCTTTTTTAAATTGCCCGATTTTTTTTTTTTTTAAAGCTGCCCAGGTCCCAACCCCAGACAGCGGGGGGTGGGGGGTTGACTCACTGGATCCCTTTTCAATAGACATGCTGTCTGGCATGGTAGCATCAAGTTCGTTGTCGACTGTTGGCTCACATCTAGCGGAGCAAGTGGACAGTTTTTGTCCACATGATTCTTTGCTCTGCAAGCCTCCACCAATCAGGTGCTGTAATTTTCCCTCCACTACCTCACGTCCCCAGGGACCAGAGCCAGCCCTCTACAGTGTCAGTAGCCAGCATGGAGAGAGATGTGAATGAGAGCCAACTCAAACCCAGCAGCCAAAAAGCTTTGCCTAAGGTGCGCGCTGGTAGAACTGCACTTTAAAGTTGCCTCCTCCTCGTCTTGGGAGTTTCAGCATGGAGGACTGGAGTACTCATGAGTTGTGGTCATCGCGTTGAGGCCTATCTCCTGCAGCCTGAGCCAGGTCAGCCAGTCGTCGCGTGATCTCATGTCAGTCGACTCGGTCCGTCTTCCTCCTCCTGTGTCGCCCGCCGCTGGTCATGGCAGCTTAGGTGGTTGGTTGCTTATTGAGCCGGCAGCAGAAGGGCAATGCAGTGGTTGGAGCCAGGCCCACCCAGGATCAGGTCAGTGAAGTCCAGGAGGACTCGTCGGAGGCCAGCAGCCAGTCAGTGTCCAGTCAGAGGAAAAAAGAGGTATGTGTAGATTCCCAAACCCCTCAACTTCCTTTCCCCCACCCACCATCGGATTCTCCAATGGAGCCTACTGTGTGTGTCTTTACTTTGCATTTCTTGTGTTGGCCTCCCTTGCATTTTATTAATTCCCCCTCCTGTCCCATTCTTTCCCAACCCTTGCAATGCCAGGCCCATGTGCTATCATCCCAGTGTTCTACAAAGTTTGTAGCGCATGGCATTGCAGGGTTGAAAAGAAAGGACAGGAAGAATGAAATAAAATGCAAGAGAGGTACAATGCAAGAATACAATGCTGCATCCAGAAGGCTGGGAAGTCCCTATGAGGACTCAGAAGGGAGGGAGGAGGGGGCTGCAAAGGTGGTTCTGTATTCTGCTGCTGCAAGGAGACATGTCTGTGACTGCTTTTCTCCTGCTGGTGCTGTTGCAGCTTCCATTGGCAGGTAACTTGTTTCTTTAGAGTAATAAGCATTGCCACAGCTGTTGCTATTGTCTAATAATATTACAGTATTTTATCTTATCTGCCATTTAGTAGCAAGTTATTTACTGCCTATTGAGAAGTGTTATTGAATTGTTATTGATTCTTGAACTGTACCACATTGTAAGCTTGGATCAGCTATTCTGTTGTGCAGTCTGTGAGGAGTGGAGTCAGGAGCCAGTCAGGCACCAAGATTGTGTGCTGCATTTGGTCTGGGACTGTTTGGGCTCACTTGTCTGCAGCTTGCAGACTTCTTGGAATTCTGCCCTTTGTTGCCTGAGTTCCTCCAATCAGGAGACTGCTGGCTGTGTTAGGTGAGGCTTTAGTGGCACAAAACAGCTTTTGAACTGTGCATGTTCTAATCTTGGATCAGCTGTTCTTTTGTGCTGTCCATGGGAGTGGAGTCGAAACCCTGTTGGGTTCTGTGATTGTGTGCTGCATTGGGTCCAGGACTGTTTGAACTCATTTGCATGTAGCTAGTAGGCTTCTCTGAGCTCTGCTCCTTGTTGCCCAAGTTCCTCCAGTCAGGAGGTTACTGGCTGTGTTGGGCAGGACTTCACCTTGCTCTGTTTCTGGACAGTTGCTAGCGATCCACCGTTGTGGTCTGTAGCCAAAGGGCCAAAGCATAAGGTCATCGTACTGGGGCAGCTGTAGGCAGGAGATGCTGCACCCCTTGTATGACACTCTGTGCTACAGTTACATAGAAACATAGAATGTGTCGGCAGAAAAAGACCAGTAGGTCCATCTAGTCTGCTGTATTTTCCCTGCCCTATTATTACACCATGGACCCTATTTGGTCACAGGTGTCAGTCCCTCCTCCCTTAACTCTACCTATTATACCCATCATGTGCCTAGCCCATGCATTCTTGAAGCTCCCCAGAGTCTTTGTCCCCAACACCTCTTCTGGGAAGCTGTTCCAGAAATCCACCACACTTTCAGTGAAGAAGCATTTCCTCACATCTCTTTTAAACTCCCCCCCCAGCTTCATAACATGCCCCCATGTTCTGGTGTTCCCTTCTCTGACAGAGACTATCTCCTGCACCTTGCTCACCCCCATGAGGTACTTATAGGTCTCAATCAGATCCCTTCTCATTCTTCTCTCTTCTAGGGAGTACATATTGAGCTCCTGTAGCCTCTCCTCATATGGTTTCTTGTACAACCCCACAACTTTTTGGCATCCCTCCTCTGGGTCACTTCCACCCTGTCAGTGTCCTTGCAAAGGTGTGGCCTCCTGAACTCCTTGGGAGGTGGTCCTGTCCTGAAATTAGGGGTAGGGAATATGTAACAAAACTGCGTTCTTTCCTCAAGAAAACCCCTAAAACTCACCACAGAGCATGTAAAATCCCCCAGAGCTTATGGGGGCCTGGCAGCCCCAAAACCCCCGGCTTTTATTTGTCCTTATTCATAAATATCACATCCAAGCACCCTCACAAAAAAAAATCCTGCCTACGCCCCTACTGTTGTTATAGTTGGGATGGGAGGAACTCTGGAGCAAAGGAGTTGACATTCGGGTGGTTTAGGCAACTCACTGAACTGTGGGGACTGCTGAAAAGACTATAATGCAACTTACTAGGCATGGGGCTAGATGGAACAGGGTAGCTAATTCTGTTTCAGATTATCCTCAAAATGCACCAGAATGCACCAAAAAACAAAGATTTTCTGGGGGCCTAGGCAGCCCCCAGACCGCTGGCCTATAATTTAGATTATTGGTGCATGCACTTTTTTTAAGGCTGGTTACTCCACTGGATGTGGTGCTGCTGCCAAGAAGACTATTGCTTGTGTACCTTCAAATGGTAGCAGTGGAAGTTGTTGTGATGCTGAGGCAGGTTCATTAGGAGCTAGCAATGTTAAGTGTGGTTATGGACGTTGTAGTACAAAGCAGCAGAAGGAAAAGGTAGTAGTTGCTTGCTGCAAGTACATGAATTTCTGTGGCTAAGTTTTTCTCAGCCAAATCAGTGGCATCAATGCTGGCTGGAGATGCTTGTGGCACTGGTGGTAAAGAGAGTGATGAAATTGCTGATAGCAGCAGTATTGCTACTACAACCCAGGAAAAGTTATCATGTGGGAAAAATGTTGTGGAGTTAGAAGACTTGAGGATAGTTGATGTCCCACTCCCCACAGCAATCAAACAGCAGCCTGATCATCATGAGTCACATTCTCATGGTCCCACAGATCCTCACGTTAGGGCATCCAAAGAATCAGACAGTGACGAAAAAAGCGTTGATGATCAGAGTGAGGTGAAGGTTGTAATATCTCCACAGGATAGCATCCAAAGTGAAGTAGTGGATGATGATGATGATGATGATGATGATGCTAGCGACCCTATATGGGAAACCTGAGAAAAAGAAATTTAAGGTGGCTGTAGGTGAACAGTCTCTTTTTAAATCCCCCCCTCCACAAAGTTCTTCTGATGTACTGTAGCTGTCTCTGTGGCTGGTCCTGAAGTCATAGTAATAGATTGTGATGTTCAGTCAAAGTTTGTATCACACCACAACTTATGTATCACACCACCCATTTCACCTCCCAAAAAACTGCAGTTCCATATTCTGCAGCAGTGTCATGTGAAATGTAGGGCAGCCAAATCCCTAGTTTGGGATTTTTTCATACAAGATAAAAAGGATGAAACAGTGGCAATCTGCCAGCTTTGCCAAGTGCGTGTGAGGCGTGGGAAAAAGGGAGGCCACTGTGACACTGGGGGCCAGCATACTCACCTCAAGAGCAGACACTTGGCAATATGGACTCCACACCATAGGGAAGCTGATAGTGTAGTGGGGCATTCTCCCTTATCAACCTTATTGAGCAAGGTATCCCCTTCCCAATCCACTGAATTTTTTTATGTGGTTATTCTCAACTTCTCTGGACAGTTGCAGCCAGCAGCAAGGCAGTTTTACACTTGGGACAATTATGTAAGCAATAACCCATGACAGGGTGTGGGGTTATAGGCATTTAATCCATGCCTGGGGTGCATTGTGAGGCATGTGGCTGCAGGCCGAGACTAAATGCCTATAACCCCACACACTGGAGTGGGTTATTGAGTTTATAACATGGGTTACCCTCACACGGTAGGATCCCCAAAAACACGTGTACAGCTTGTTTTAAGGGAAAAAATGGAAGTGTATCCTTCCACCTTGAAAAATAGTCCCACAGAAATTGATGCACACTGTTTCTTCTGCTGCATACAGAAGTGCCAGACACACAAAGGTGAAGTGATGTGTGCCATGACTGTACCACAGGCATACTGGATGTCTGCTGGGGATGACAGGCTCTGCATAACTGACCTGCCCATGACACATACCCTATGATAGCTGTAATCTGCCCATGACGGTCTGTGCACCAGGACACCTGCAGTGAGGAGGGTGTTATGACACTGTAGCATTTATATATGATATGTCCCAGATAGTCATTGCCACTTTCCCTCTGTTTCTCTCTGTGTGTCTCTCTCTCTCCCTCTCTGTGTTTTTTGTCTCTGTATCTGTGGCTCATGCTCACTTGCTCCACTGCTAGTTTGGGTCCCGGACACAAAGCAAGGTTGAGTGACACTGTGGTGGGGTGTTGGATAGTGGTTCACAGGGAATCCTGCCTGCTTGTATGCTTTCCACAATGCGGGAAGGGGACACTCTACCTGCAGACGTGGGGGTTGGAGAGCGGAGGTGGTCTGCGTGACGTAACCAGCAGGAATATATCACTGTTCATTCGATGAGCAGAGTTCTGCGGGGTGGGTGGATGGCAAGAGATGCAATTCTTGCTGTGACAGCTGATGAAAACAGTTTCGCAACAGACCACTAGGATTAGTGATGCTGTGCCTCACTACAGGAATGCACTGCCTCGGGAGTGATGCAATGCAGATTGCTGTTATTCAGCTCCCTTACTGTCCTGGGGTGTGGGACATGCACACAGTGGCCACAGGTCCGCTGTGCAGGTGGGAACAGTTGGCATTGCCTTTCTGACAGCTGCGCAGTTCACCATGGCAGGAAGCAACACTGTGCTGCTCACAGACTGCTGCCTACTTGTCTGCTTTCTGCACTGAGTAGTGGCCACATTGAACCTGGAGAATCGGGTTCAGGAGAAGGTTGGGGGGGCGCATGACACAATGACTGGCAATATACCGCTGTTCACGCACTGTCCTGAGGGCCACAGGGTGGGTGGGTGGCAAGAGGTGTGGTTCCTGCTGACAGACCTGAGATGGTCGCAGAATCCAAACTGTTCCACAAGACAGCCCAAGTGTCAGTGCCGTGGTGGGACAGGACAGGGATGCAGAGCCGGGGAAGTCTTGTACCACAGATTGAAGGTTGTCACCTCTGCTCCCTTACTGTTGGGGGTGTGCAACATACAGACAGCAGCCAGAGGTAAGTGGGATGGTGGCTGGGAACAATTGCCCTTACTTGTCTGCCACTTGTCCCACTAGCCATACTGTAAGCCATTCCACAGGACATCACTATTAACATTACTGGTGTAGGGGGGATGAGGGCAGCATGGTCTCAGTAATCTTGCTGCGAACACTGTCACAGGGTATGGACATAGAGATGGTGGCCAGAGATCTGTGACCTCAGTGTATTGAGCTGCAGAAGGGGGATCACAGTTGGCAGCCTGTTCTTCTGCGGGACCCAGCTTCAGGATCACACATTCAGCAATTTCTAGTTTCACTACATCTCGCTGGTACTGCCCAATTGTCCCTGTTTCTTTTGGATGCCACTGTAGCACCCAATCGGGACCATCCTCCCTGAGTGCTGACATCTCTGGCTTCTGTGTATTAACCTGCAGAATGGGGATCAGTGTCAGCTGACTGTTCTGTCATGGGACCTGTGTCCGAAATTTTTATTTTTTTCACATCTCAAAGCATGGCTTCCCTATCAGAAAAATCTATCATTCAGTCAGTCATTCACACCAAGGGAGCCAAACAAGAAGAAATTGACTTCCATTGCACCGTGATAGCTACTCTCTGTACTGCTCACTAAGATCACCAAAAACAATGGCTGCTGGTAAAAACGAGCTGAGCAGTATAAGTAGATCCATCCATGGTGTGATGAAGTCTGTTATGCTGTGAAAAGAAGATCAGGCAGAGTAAGCATGGATTAAATAGTAAATTTAATCGACGGTGACCTGCTCTCCTTCAACCAATCAGTCAAGCTATCTGCCTGAACCCATGTTATAAATACATGTATGTCTCTCTGGGTAAACTTTCAGGAGTATGGGCAGAAATATGTGGTACTTATTGGCAGATTTTTTCATGTGGTTATTCTCGACTTCTCTTGACAGTTTCACAGCACTGCAACAGACTCACTTAGCAGCGTGACTTCAGCTTATGACAGACTGGGGACTGGAGTTTACATTTATGCATATCAGAAGAAATTTTCACGTATGGCAGTCAAACCATAATTATTAGGAAGAAGGAGCAAGGAGTTTGCACTCGTGGCACAGAAGCTCGTCGTCAAATGAATAAAGTATTCATACGTTCATTGCGACAAAGGTGTCCAGAACAATACCCTCTTCCCTAGTGCTTCAGCCCAACACAGGGCCTTCCTCAGGGGGCAGATCCCCTAAGGAAGGCTCTGTGTCAGGCTACAAGCTTTTGTGTCACAAGGGCAAACTCCATGCTTTTTGTTACATTTTGGACTGGCAGCCCCCAGTTGCACCAGGAGTCCTACTGGAGCGCACCAATTTCCATACTTTGTAAACCATAATTAGTGTTTGTTGGGAGTGGGGACATCTTCAACACTACTATTACACTTCCGCATTTCCAGGTACAGACTCTCAACCATGGTACTGCATGCTGCATGACATAGCAGGGTAGCAGTAGCAGCCTGCTACCTTTACATAAGTTAGGAAATGTTTTTGAGGTTTTTTTGTTTTTTTTTTAGTTTTAGGGGTTTTTCATATATTTCTATGTTATTTTGGGGTGGACTGAAAAACTGAACCACAGTACAAAATAAACAATGGAGAGGTATAAGGAACAGAGAACAGGAATAAAACATTAATGTAAAGAGCACTTATTTAGTTTTAGTGTAGGGGAAAAACAGTTCACTAAGTAACAAAAGAAGGAAAAGAGGAGGACAGCAATTTATTTTTTTTTTGGTGCTTTTTTTTTAAACTTTATTTTTTTGGAATTTTTTTTCTGACTTTTTTGGGGGAACTTTTTTTAGGGAGGTACAGAGTGAAGAAAAATCGAGAAAGAACAGCCACTAAATTTAAAGAAAGCAAAACAAACAAATACCAAAAAATTCCACTAATTTGACCTACCACTGAGCTCACCTAAAATATTCAAGATCTTTCCTTGGTTCCCAAGCACCTTTTCTTGATTATCAAGAACTGTTCTCAGGTCCTGGCAAACTTCAGTGAGACCCTGCTGCAGGGACTCAACATCAGCTCACAGGATGACAAAGTCTGCCTGTGTGACTGGTGTGTCAGGTCTAGATGGTGGTAATGCTATGTTGGTGGATGTAGCAGCAGTTGCCACCAATTTCTCCCCCCCTCCCCCTCCTGCTGCTCCACCTACAGACAGGCTGTTGCTGTATGGCCCCCTCTTGTAGTACACCTTCCCCTTCTGCAGGAACCAATACACTGCTTACCTCCTGCAGCCTGGCCTCCCACTCAGCATGGTGGTGCAATGCTAAATGTGTTCATTATCCACCCGTGCCCAAGTAGCTGCCCTTTTTCCTCTGATGCACAACCATCCCACATAGGTTTCACTTCACCACACTTGCATCATCTGGCTGTGTGGTGAAGAAAACCCAGACTGCAGAGCTCCTTGGTGGACCTGGCACTAGTAATGGTGGGCCACAGATGTGTGTAGGCTGCTCTGCTTGGGGGGATGCTTCCAGTTATGGTGGAAACAGGTGGAAGGGTGGGTGCAACAGGCTGCTGTTGCTGCTGCTGCTGCAGGTGTTGCTGCTGTTCAGGCTGCTGCTGTTGCTGGGAGTGTTGGGTAACAATAACAACCACCTGAGCTGCAGGGGTGGCACTGCTCACCTCAGGAGCTGCTGCAGCTGCTTTGACATTTTGGGGGTGGGGTGGGACTTGAAGCAAAAATATGACTTCTAGTAAGCCTAATGGCTCTCTCATGGCCACCATGCATCCTTGGCCCACTGCTGTGTCCACTGACTATACCTCCTTCCATTATTTTGTTACTTAACTATATAGTAAGTAACCTATGAAGAAAAAATAAGGAACAAAAGATAAACTGATAGAGAAAAAGACTGACTACACTAGAAAATAAACTGCTGCTTAAAACAAGTACTTAAAAATAAATTAGGTGATGAAGGTGGATGAAAATAAAGTTGGGATACTTAAAACAACTAATACTAAAGATATATGCTGCTGTGTTACTTCTTTCTCCTACTATCAAATGCTCCCACTCAGCTAATGCTACTGCTACCAGCAATGCTGCAGTGAAAGTGAAACTAGCTCACTCACTTCCTGGCTGATTCCCTTCCTTCCAGCCCATCATGTGACCTGCTGAAACTCAGACATGTGATATGGCCAGTTTTTTACAAACTTTGCCTTGCAAACACAACCCAAAGTTGTATGGCGAAATTTACAAGGTGAAGCTGAAAAGGCAAATTTCGACCATAGTAAGATAATTTCACGAAATGCTCCACAAACGCGAAGTTGATGACTTTGTGCGTTCTTCACTGGCATAGTAAAACTTTATTGTATCTCTAGTCATAACTGCACCCAATGTATTAGAATTGGGTGCAATGTGCAGCAAAGCTGTTGGCGCAGCTGTGCCAACATAAGGGTTTGATGCAGAGCTTGAATTGATGCAAGCCTGCGTCACCCTTTGAGAATCCAGCCCACGGTACATGGAACAATGAAAGCATTTGTCTGTAGTTATGTTTAATGGCCAGCAACAGATCTGTCATAGAGATACTAGTAAACTCAGTATGACATTTGTCAGAATACTGAAGCTGAAATATGTTGCCTGCAATGCAGCACCTCTTCACCCATTTAGGATAGCTGTGAGACTGCAAGAAAGAGCTCAGAAATCTTATATACTGTGGGAAAAGAATGGAAAATGTTCTGAGAGTGCATTGACACATACTGAAAATGGCCTGTGGTGGAACTGATGGCAAGCATGACAACGATCATGGCATGATTACCAAAACTGTACCAAGTACTCTAGTGTATTGTCACCAGGATTTATAAAATAATAGCATCATCTCATTTGACTGGCATTGCATTATTAATGATTATACAATGGCAAGAAAGAATCCTGGACTGTGATTGGTCAGTCTGGGCCTAGAACTGTGGCGTTATCCCAGCATAACACCATGGGTCTAGTCTCAGCACTGTGAACCTCCTCACTTATTGATTTGGATTTGGATCTTTATTTGCTCTATTTGCATCTTCTTTTAAGAAACAAAAATAATTTTCCACACTAACAAAAACATTCTTTAAAATTATTTTTTTTATTCTGTATAACAACAAACCATTGTATAATAGGAATAATGCACTCCAGGGTGTGTGTCGTGCTGGGATAATGCCATGCCTGGGATGTTGGATGCACAACCCCCCAGGCATGGCGTTATCCCAGCACAACACACACCCTGTCATGCATTATTCCTTTAGTAAACTATTTGCCTTCTATGTCACAGCTCAGTCAGCTGCTTCTGATTTCAGTATTCTTTGTACTTTAACCACCAAATGCTTCTCCTGAGCAGTTCACGTTAACGCAATCCCATTTTACGCATGACATACTTCCAGTTGTGAATCTTTGTCCCAAACTCTATTATGTACAACATATTCACGTTTAATTTTCTAGCTCCCAATACGACTTTGAAATGTAATACACATTTGAAATCCCTATTATTTGTGGAAGAGGAAATTGGTAAATGTGGTTGCTTAGAACCACTTTGGCATAAGTTACAAGCTATTATAACCACCTGGCAATATTTATTTGTGCCATTCTCAAACACCACAAAAGTCTGTCACCATCACATGCATTCTCTCATGATGCCAGCACTTGCAACAATATCTCTACATAATATTACTCTGCACATTTGTCTAGCTATTCACAAGTCAGGGGGATAACCATCTGTAAGACAGCAGGAAGTGCCATCATTTTATGAAATCAGAAAGAGATTTAGAAGACTTCAATCATACCATGCAGGTATCTGTAATTCCCTCATTAATTCCTTCAAAAATGATGAAAGTCCAGAAACAGCACTTAATCAGAGGAATTACATAACCCTTTTTGCTGGCCAACTGTGAGTTTTGTTGCTGGCATAGGCACTGCATGGCTAGCAGCATGAACTGCATAAATGTCAGTCAGCTTTGCTGTCTTGCTAGCCATGCTCTACAGAGCATGAAATTAAACTTGGCAGAATCTGCGGTCCTCTTGTCATTTACTGGGACTTCTTTCTATAAACTCTTTGTGCATAAGAGTTTATAATTATATCATCACATTCCTTGTTTTAGTATCTATTATTGGCATATACCTACTATTACAACTGGCCTCTGTAACTCAGAATTATTTTAAGGTATGCTGTGTTTTTTCTAGAAAGGTGACAATCAGAAGGTTAATATTACTGCATTAATCAAATGCAGTTTACCTTTATTTTTAAAGCATAAAAAAATACTTGAATACACCTTCAGAGCAGGCCTGTCAGCACAGTGGTTGGATTTCCACTTGTGACGCCAGTGACCCAGGTTCGGGAACTAGCCCAGAAGCTGGACAGCCAGACAGGGGAGAAGGCTTGAGCATCCCAGGGACAGCTCATCTTCTCTGGGGGGAGGGGGAAACTAGGGCTTGGTGCTTGTCTGACCCTGGGTGGAGAACCGAGGTACAGTAAGCCCAAGCCACAAGCAAGGGGGTGGTATGATGGATGTCTGCGCTCAGCGCCTTCATGTCAGGGCACACATCATGCCCGCAACACTGGAAGATCACTCACAGCACTCCAAGTTAGATGGAGCACCAGGCCCCGATCCCCAATGCCCCTATCCATCCCAGTGACGGCATCCCAATGAAACCAGAAGACTTCAGGGTGTAACGGCCCCCACCTCGTACCCACCTAGGGGGCAAGCCACAGCTACATGGGGATGGACCGCTCTAGGCTCCAGGTAAGAGGGCGAGGACTAGAAGGCCGTAGGTGTCTCCTGAAGGGAGTGGAGTGCTGTGGGTAGGGGGAGCATGAATAGAAAGTAAAAAAAAAAAAAAGAATACACCTTCAATTCTGCAGCCAAAAATGATATTTAAGTGTGCCACTGGTTGTACAAATTGCAGCTTTTCTGTGTTTGAATGTGAAAGGCAGAAGTCCAGTCCAAAGTAATGTATGATTTTCCCCAACACTAGAAAAACATTCAGACAGACCTTTTCTGACAAGACAGTCGCACCACCCACACACATACACATGTGAGATTTTTACAATCATACAATGGCTAGAAAGAATCCAGCAACTTAACTGGCTGAGGCATCTTCTTACAAGTGATTGCATCCCAGCATATAATGATGGGTAAGAAAAAGTCATAGCCAACATGTTTTTTACCTGCCTCAAATCCCTTCACCCCACAGTCCACATAGCCCTCAGAACAGCATCACCTACTGGTCAAGGAAGAACAAAATAGGACTAATTTCTTAACTGTACATATAAACATAAAAACACAATGCAAATATTTATGAAACAGTGTTTTATTTTTAATACATAACAAATGGATCAATTGTGTTATAGTAATAATACACTTAAGGGTTTGGTATGTCATCATGGGACCGCATCACTTCCTGGGTACATAAGACACTCTGCCTTTGACCTTGTGCCTTACAATGTAACTGAGACATGTTGATATTCCATTACATACTACACCCTGTTGTGTATCATTTTTGAACTATTGGCAACAAGGGGAGTTTATATGGTAGCAAATCATGAAAGAATGGGGCACATTTCTCACAAAATGGATTTTAAGCAACCTTAAAGCCACAAAAAAGGAATTGACAGTATATACCCTGACAATAGCTTTCCATGGGTCACCCTTACCCTTAAATATACTTAACAAAGTGACTGAAAAGAAAGCATTTGACAATCCAGTAGAATGGGTGCTGAGGAGAAGACAATATGAGATACTAATTCAATGAATGAAGTCAAAATACTGAACGTTCATTCTGTAAACTATGGTGATGGGTTTCTGATATTTGTCAGTCCATGGCTCCACTGGTTATGCTCTGTGTCTGGGCAGGTCATGGGCTCAAATCCCATACTGAGGACTTCATCTTGTACTCAGTGCTGGCAGTGCACTGCAGTACCAAATGGATGTTACATAGTTGACTGTAGGTGCTAACCTTGGCTGAGATGTTGAAACTATGAGATTTCTGCCCCATCGCAAGAAAGCAAGTTTTGCAAAAGCACAATACAGGCACTTCTGTGGCACGCCTTCACAATTGAGAATCAACCCTCTGAGTTACAGATGGAAACCTCCTCTCTTGATAACTAAAGGATGTGGGAAAATATGTTATTTTACAACACAGCATTTAGATGACTTTTTAAAATGTCAACCATCAGATTTTAAATAATTCTAACATTTTAATTTACACTAAAAGAGTAAGCAGTTTTCAAGAAGAGAAAAAGCTTTGTAAACCTCTTGAAAATTCTGACACTTTTGAACAGTTTCTTGTAAAAAAGTTAGACATCTTAAATACCGTACTTAATCAGTGTGAATGAAACACCCTTGCTTCCTCTCCACTGACATGAATTATGCATACCAAAGACTGTAGACATACAGAAAGATGGGCTTAATCCCTCCCATGTCAGATTTAGTCCTGCATCTTGTCACAACATGCCGTATTATCTCTGTTGGTCCTATGGCATTAACTCAAACCCATATAGGCTTTCATGCCAGTTTAGCTCTGCCAGTCAAACATATTGATGGCTGTTTCACCAGAATGAAAAGTGATCAAATAGCTTCAAGTGGCTGCATGTCTTCTTTACCAGTTTAATAACCATGTCATACAAAAGCACAGTAAATGTAATATAATCTTAGCCCTTCAATTGGCTGTAACATTAAGCTTCCTCATAATTGTTAGGTCCTACTCTTTTTGTCTCTCTCTTGATGTCTATTTTCATATGGCATGCCATTTGGAACAAAGGCCTATTGATTTAGAAGACAATATACAGTATCATCAAGGAACAGTGTAGTCTGAAGTGCCATAGGCTAATGGAATATCACATAGTGCCAAATGTCAAAAATGAAAAAGCATTGTTTTTTTTTCATGGCAACTAGTTCTATTGCATATACATTATGGTAATAAGAAACATTCTGCATGGCTGAGGTTTAGGTTTTGAAACAATCCCCTTTCATTTGTTTAATTTATTTAATTTTCTGGTAATAACAGCCCTTCAGAAAGCAAATGGATACCATTACCTTTCTGAGACATGCCAGAGATAGGCTAGATTAATTTGTAAATGCAGAAATATTCCCCCAATGAGTAAATGCATAATCAATTCATGTTTTATTCTTTATTCAAATATCCAAATTGTAAGAGACATATTAGAAAGCAATTTTATTTCTACAATTCAAGCAAACCCATTATCCCAGTAGTTTTGGTAATTTTGAAACTCCATTTTCTTTATCTGACCAACTGAGTTTATAAATGCTTCTGCAGCAGTTTGTTTTTACTAGACAGTAGTACCATTAGGGAGGTGATAACACATGTGTCACTTTTCAGCATACCTGATTTGAGGTGCTTGTCCTAGATCAACAACGAGCACAGAAAGTCCAACACTGTGCCTGTTTCTTCTTCTTCTTAAAGCCCCAGCACATAATAGCAGTGCACATTTTGACTTATACTCTTTTATTTTATTTGAGATTGTCTTTTATCTCCTAAATTGTATGACACCGTTCTTTCCCCAGTTTGAATCTGCTATAGTACATTTTCAGATTTGAAATCATTAAAAGAAGCATGCCTTTTAATATGACTGTGATCAGGATTTCAATCTTCAAAGCTGTTTTTGTATACCTGTTGTCCCATAAGGTTAGAGAGCACTGTCAGCTGCATGAGCATTCATTTTAGTCACAACATCAGTGATTTTAAACAACTGATGTACAAAAACAGCTGAGAATACTGATAAAAATGTGGCCCGAGCCATATTAAAAGGAGTGCTCCTTTTATTATTTCAAATATGACAAAAGTACTAAAGTAGATTCAAAATGGGGAAAAAGGGGTATCATACAAGTCTGGAGATAAGGGGAAATCTAAAACAGAATAAAAAAGTATAGGTCAAAATTTTCACCTCTGTCATGCACTTCTGTTTTAACTAGTGAAAATAACGACAAATGTATAAACTGGCTGTTAAAGTCTATGCAATATCCATGGTTACCAGTTATGTAAAAGTGAGGTTAGTGCCCTAACGAGACTAATCTGTGAATCTCTTCTTGGTTCAGTAAAAGGTATCAAATCCTCCATTTTGTTCATCATTTTGTACAAGGACCAATATGGCAACATAGAGAATAGTGGATGGACAACTATGCAGAGCCAGTGGGCCTGATCCCAAGTCGCATGGTGCAACTTGCGGGAGTATGTGAGTTGTGCCATGCAGCACTATGCTGGGGACCCTGTGCCCTATTCTAAGACAGGCAGGGTCTCTGGCACCGATGACCTGTGACTTGCCACAGCTGCAAGCTTGCACCACGGGAATGGTGCAATGAACTTGGGTACCGCAAGTCACGGCAGGCAATTACATGCTCCCCAGAGCCCCCTCAATCTATAACCACCATGCCTCCCAGGGAGCCATGAGGGGTTGACTGGTTGGCACAGCCATAAGGGGGGCATGGCGCACATTGGACATGGGTGGCACCCCGGACTTGGGGGGTGGGGGGCATCACTGTGTTTGGGGTGTGTGTGGGGCACAGGAATATGTGTACCATGGTACTGTGGGAGGCATCCATCATCTTGCCAGGACAGATGCCTCTTAGACCGCCTCCATGCTGGTCTAACCCTGCTGTGCCATGTCCCAGCTTGGAACTGCGTTAGTGGGCTATGGCAGCCACCCTTCCAGAATAGGGTGCAGGTGCTGCTGTAACCCACCCTTGTGCCATGCCGCAGTGGGTTGTAGGCATAGTGGGTGGTAGCCGTTTGTGGTGCAACCCACCTGTGGCATGTGTAAACCTAACTTGGAATTCCAACTTGCAGAGCGTGCAAGGTGCAATTTACCATGGGGTCTGGCGTAAATGCCTTGCACCATGTATAGAATCATTTGGAATCGGGCCAGTGTGTTCTGCCACAGAGGGTTCTGATTCCCTGTTACCTTGAGAGTGACGCTCGAGAGGTCCATAGGAATCAGAACCCCTCTGTGGCAGAACACACTGGTTCTGCATAGAGTTTCCCAGCCACTATTTTTTTATAGTGTATGGTGCCCAAAATCAATTTTAATATAGTCTGAATATTTTTTTTTAATAGAAGTCTTTGCCATCCAAGAGTTGCTAGGGCAAGTTACACATGGTTGTTAGGGACCAGACATCCCTACTCCCATTGATTGATAATCAGGTGTGGAAGGGATTTTAAGAAAAACAAAAATGGTGTCTGTATTTCTCTCTTAGTGAGAGCATGAGGAGGAACCAAGTCTTTTTTTGTAAGTAATTTAAAATATCTGCTTGATCCTGCATTTATTATTTTACAAAGGAAAATCTATATTGTTGATCCTGCATATTTTTTACCTTATTAAGTTGATCCTGCATCTGTGGGATGGTGTGAGTGTCTGTTCATTCTGTTGCCACGTCCTTTAATCTGGTCGATCCTGCAGTTTGTGTTGTTGTGGCTCATGCACTTCTTGATTCAGCTAGAACACTGTTGTACCACTGAAGGATTGAACAGCATTCCATGACCTTTGAACTGTGGTACAATAGCGTTTCAGCTGAAATAAAAATCGAGGTAGAACAACGTTCCACCACACACTATAAACTATTCTTTACTAGCTAGATTAAGAAAGAGATCAGGCACATGAGACTGTGCCCTATTCAAGCACCTAATGCTACATGAAAGTACTAATTGAAAGGCTTGTGGACAGTGGTAAAAGTGCATAAGGAACTAATGAGTGTTAATTAGAACAAGCAGCATGGTCTAGGGATGAAAGAGCCATACAATGCAGTAGCGACAAAAATGCAAGTGCATTCAGACTGTTTGAAACACTTTAAAGATTAATTGCAATGTTTTTAAAATGCTGTTAACATATTCTATTTGCTCACCATGAGAACAACTCGTCCATATACAGTATATTAAAAGTAAAATGCAGGAACTGTCATTTCTTATGCCAATATGCTATTTTACTGTCTGTCTTATTTGTAGATTTCACAGAAAATCTCTCAGACCTTTTCAGACCAACTTGTAGAATCTTATGTGAATGCCAGTGTCATTCAAGAAACAATGACATCATTTTCCTCAAGGCCCTGGCAGCTCAGTACATGAAGAGTACATCAGATTATGACATTTAAAAATCAGTCTTTGATTGCAGTTTTGTGATGGTCGCCTTTATTTATTGAATTAGTTCAGAAAAACACCATGGGTCTGATTTTCGAATGGGCTGCGTTGCAGCAACAGACTTGCGGCAGCGGGGTTTGCTGCAAGTGGTGACTTGTGGTAAATCGTGCTGCAAGCATGATTTTATGAAGCAAACCCCCACTGCTGCAAGTCACTCATGGTGATGCAGCACAGTTATGCCAGATACCCACTGGCATACATTTGCGCCCATGGGGGTGCCATTTTACAGGGCTTGCACCAAAGCTTTGGCACGAGCTGCCATAAAATTGAAAAGTGTCACAACTTGTGTCCTTGTTATAAAACAGGAAGCAAGTTGTGGTAAAAAAACAAGACACAGCTGTGGCAAAGGTGGGGACGCAGGGCGTGGTCGAGTGCCCTGCATCCCTGTTTGAGAATCGGGTCCCATGAATAAATATCTGGCAATTTCCCTAAGCCAATCACCAACACTTTGTGCCCATTATCACCCTCTACATCCCCCACCCCCAAAAAAAAAAACAACAACCTGACAGGCTCTAAACATTTGCATTTTTTTCCTTTGTTCTCTTACAGCCTTGAATGTTACCCCACAGCTTTCTCCTTCTTTCAAACAAAGTACTGTCCTCTAACAATTACTGATTCATCTGTGAAAGTAACTAAATATTCATCTGTAATGCTGTTCTGATAAAATTCAATACAGAAATGTCCTCAGATAACTGAAAGTAAACCTGAATTGTTGACATTTTACAGTCTGATGTACACTAGTCTGTGTTTATGTGTGTGTGTGTGTGTGTGTGTACTGAACTGAATATTTTACGTTATTGATTTGTATTATAAGATTCTGCCCAGTATCATGCATCACAGGAAGCAACTGTTGCAAAATTTTCCGATGTTGCAAATAAGTAAAGTACTGTAATTTTTGTTTGTCTTTACTGATATTTTTACACAGCACCTGTAAATCTCTTTTTGTATCCTCCCACCATAAGCTAGGATTGTCAAACAGAAAAAACACTGACTTTCTTGCTAATGTAAAATTAAAAAGTATTTGTAAAGAGTATTCAACAGACAGTAAGGAGGTGTTCATCTTCTAGAAACCTGGACCTCTCTGTATCCCTTCCTGTATTCCAATTTTAATCCCCACTATTTTATGATCTGAAAATTCCACTGGATATGTAGTGGCTGAAAACACTTGCAGATACTTAAATATAAATATTTAGTCAATCCTGGAGACTAGTGACCCTTTTTGAAATGTAGGGGTGACTAAATTAGTGTGTGAAAAAAAGAATCCTTTAATTTTGTGTTTTGTACTATTTGAGCTAAGAGATTAGATTCGCAGTATGTCTTAAGAGTAGTAGCTTTTAAGGGACAGTTGAAATCTCCTGAGAACACCAAATGATGAACAGTAAACAGAAAAGGCTGAATTAAATTCAAAATTTCACAAGGTTCTGCTTTAGTCTGGGGTGCGTACAGATTAATTAACCTAAATAAAGTAGCCTGTATTAACACATTCAAGATCAAAACTTGACCTGGTACTAGATCATAAAGTTTTAAAATTTGGATTTCAGGTAATTTAAACAATATTCCTAGGCCTGAACAGGTTTCCTGTCCTATAGATCAATAAGATGGCCCTGCATACCACCCCTTGGAAGCTATTATTGTTTCCATCAAAGAATGGAATCGAACATCCTGCAGAAAAAAAAAATGCCAAAGGATAAGTGAGTCAGAAAGGAAAAGACCATCTTTCTTTTACTATCCCTCTTTAAACTATTCACATTGATAGTATGACAGGAAAAAGGAATAGTCATGGATGCCTATGTTATTTATACTTCCCCCTCCTGGCAGACTGTTTTTTTCAGTTTTGCCTTCCTTTTTTGAGGCCCTTTTACTCTTTCCTTTTTTTCTGTGTCTGAGGTGGCTTCAGGTGCAGAAGATGCCACAGAGGAATTATCAGAATCATCTTCTGTATTTTCAGTTTGTAACACATCAAATTTGTTCAATAAAGGAACTGTGTTTGACTGTTTGTCAGACACAGAAGCCCTTGTGCTATGCCTAGTGGTAATGACTTTACTGTAGGTACTGTGTCTGAAGTAATAAGGAGAGGAAGTGGGGGAGGGGGCATACAGCCTCCACTATGGTTAGCCTCAGAAGAAGAGGGACAGTCTTCAGCAGTGGCTTGCATAGTACCAGTATCTAAGATAATTACTGTTTCCTGATTCCGTTGTTCTAAGGAGGTTCCTTCTGATATTCTGGTGCTACTAGAAGTCAGCAAGGATTCAGCGGGGGACTGAGAGTGAGGGGATGGGGGTCTGCAGTATGAGCCTCTGACTGAGTTTGCTGTCTAGCAAAACCCAACTTTTTCTTTTGCATAAGAGTGATTAACAAATGCTGTTCTTCCCCATCAGCCTGCTCCGGTATGTTATGGGCAGCCCATTGACAATTTTGGAAGGTATGGCCTGTCTCATCACAAAGATTACACTTGCATTCATTAATGCACCAAGAACTCACATGACCTAGTTCCCCACAAATATTACTTCTGATCTGATCAGAAATGCTGCTCAATTGAGCTACTGAGCCACACTTGTAGCACATTTTAGGCTGTCCAACATAAAAAAGGATGCCTGATCCCTTTCTAAAAAGAAAGAGTTAGGCAAGTGGATAATGCCAGTTGCAGTAGTTTTCAACAGAACCTTAACCTTCCATCCCCCAGTCCATATGTAACCCCCCTGCAAATGGGGGTTCTCAAAAGACTTCCAGGAGCTTGCTTGAATGCTCCAAGCCTGAATGGTGTTTGGCATTTAAGCCATTTATCAGTGAGTGTTTTTAGAGCCTCTGGTACTGTCTCTTTAAGAGCTGTCTGCTTGCAGACATAATTAGTTTGTATGGGGGGACTGTGTGCTTCTCTGAGTACCACTCGAGCTGCTGCCAATTCACTTCATTTTGCAGTCACTAGGAGTGCAAAGGGAACTCATCTGAAAGATGTAACTGTTTGCCAGAAATTATTTAGAGTAATAATGAAATTACAGTTTGTCTAACCTGCTTTCTTTGCAGTCAGAACTGTGTCTGCTAGTTCCCCATTCTAGTTTTGAACTGCTCAACTGGACCAATCAGTGTGGGGTAAGCTAGCTCTAAAATGGTGCCTTGGACGAATCAGAACTTGGACTCATAATCTGAGCCAGCCACAAGAGGATTGTATGGGCAGTGACTCTGGGAGATGTAGTTTAGACTTCAGTGCCTTTTTGGACCAACAGCAGCAGTCTATTGTGAGTGACAGCCAATCCAGTCAAACTGGGAGGAACTCAAAGGAAGTGCCAGTTTTGTCAGTTGGAGTTTCAGTTGAGCTTTGGCAGTGAAGAAGGAAGGAGCCTGTGCTTTTTCAGTGTGCAGTTTAGTCAAAAGCGTGTGTAAGGCCCAGAGTTCGGTCTGCAGCTTGTGTAACAGCTTGTTAGGACTGAACCGTCCTGTGAAAAGAATCAAAGGATCTCTGAAGAGTAGAAACCAGGCTCACCCTGTAGAAGACTGGAAGAATTGCTGAAAATTGCACTCGGTCTGTCAGGAACTGAATCTGCTGTGTGTTCTCCGGGTATTGTGCAGTAATTGCGATCGGGATACAGATGCAGCCTGCCTGGTATAGTGCTTTCTTTTATATGGATGTGTGAGAGAGGTTTGTGTACCTCAAGTGAGCCCTGCTGACATTGAAGGACCTATCTTATTTGGAGGTCGTGAGTACTAATTCAGGGTCGCTCCCTGTTGAATTGCCACATTAAATCCAAATGGAATTACTGTACTGCTGACTGTTTAATTCTCCTTTCTCTGTGTGAAAGGGCCCTACCAGCTGCCACGGTTTGGACTAGCCACTAGGGCTTGGGTACCCAGGGACAGTAACTGATAGGGATAGGCCTGTGCACAGAGCCATAAAGGTAGATTATTAAGTGATAAGCTAATTAACCTGATTTCCCCTGTCCTTGTTATATCCCCTAAATAAATCAGAGCTGCTTGTTTCAGCAAAGTTATACTGCCTGAGGTATTTGTCTATGTTAAAGTACTGTACTGTGATTGTTGCACTGTATCTCATTTCACAGGAGGTCCCAGTGCATAGCCAGACCTGGGGGTAAGTGTATACTGTGAAGGTAATTCTGATATATTGTGTGGGCCACTAGTGGGAAGAAAGGGGGTTGCAGTGTCCCAGAGGGCTGTGACCAAGTTAGTTTAACTATTGCAAACCCTGACCTCTGGGTGGAGGCACCCGCCATTGGATCCAGGCCCCTCAACCTGTTAGTGGCAAATCAGGCAGGGGTAGTAGCCCCTGGGATAGCGCCATCTAGGGGTTACACATATGTTCTCAGAGTCCAATATAGCCACTGGCTCTTCAAGTATAGTACACTACTGTTTAAGCCAATAAGTAAGATCATTGACACTGACCCCCTCATTTCGGAATAAAACAGTAATAGTCTTTTGCACAGGTTTTGTCAGAGGTACTGCAGCAAAAGGGGCCCAAAGAGCAGTTTTCTTCAGAGTACTATATTTAATCCAAAACCTCTCCAAGCCATTGAGAGATTTAAAACTTACATCGAACGTAGTCTCTCTGGAAATATGGATGAGTGCATATATTTCATTGGAAAAGAACTTCATAGAGTCCTTCAAGAGAGTTTTGGCTACAAACATTCAATCAGGAGGCTCAGACACACCTCTAGTGTAGGACAGTCGAACCGCATTATGCCTTTTAGCAGGATATATGGGAAACTTAAAGAAGAAAACAACCGGGAAACATCTTTATTTGCAATATTTAAAGGCAATTTCGGTGATGCAGTGGAAATATTGGGGTGTTCCCCAGTTTGAGCGCTCTGTTCTGAAGGTAGAGTATGCTGAGTAATCTGTAAAATAGGATTCTGCGTCAACACTAGTTCTGGAGGTACCTCCAAGTCCTGTACACTTGAGTGAGCAGAAGTTTGTGCATTTACAGCATATATCTCTGGCATTTGTATTGGGGAAGATCCTGAGACCCACTGACCTGTTTGTTTGTCCTGCTCTCTCCCTGCACCTTTCAAAGCAATGTCCACTGACCAGGTTGTCTCCGAATTATTTGTAATCTCTGCAGCGTGTCTCAGGCCAGGTTTCCTATCACCCAAAGTTGCCATTCCCGACGCTATTGCTGTAAGTCCTGTTCATTGCACTTCTTGGCATTCTGCTTGCTGTACAGCTGCCGCCCAGCTCTCTGAAGATTTCTTTGATGCTCCTATGTCATGTGTACTCAGCAGTGCACTTGTGACAGCGTTCTTCCTTCTGCCAGTGCTAATTTCCAGGAGCTTCTTCTGAAGCTGCATTCTTTTAAATAAATAGCTTTTTTCCTCAGTAGCAAGCTGTTCCATAATGTCTGCAGTTTCTGAAGTAAGATTTCCTGACTCACCCGGAGTGTCCATTGGAACTTCATTGCCATCACTTTGATCCAAAAAGCTCTCTTCAGGTAACTCGGATAAGGGAACTGTTTTTAAAGAGTTAGGTTCAGTAGAAATTTGGTCTGTAATAATAACCTTTGTAGCAGCAGTAGAATCAATATTTGTAGAAGCAGTCACACCATTATCCAGCTCAGTATTTTGTACATCAAACTCCATCTCCTCCTTCTCCTCCTCTCCAGTAGCCTGCCAGGCAGCCATCTTGGGAGATAGCCAGAGAGACAGCATCTCCCCCTACTGAACAGTAGGGGACTTTCCCCCAGTGCCCAGGCCAAATTTCCTCCCTTTCACTAAAAATACCACCAACAGCTTAATCTGGTTCAAGGTCAGTTGGCATTCATCTGTATCCCCTTCTCCTGGTCGTGCCTGAAAATAGGCAGAACTTGTCTAGTGCACTTACCCAGTCAACAAAAACTAAACAAATAAAATAATCTCCTTTTTAATTTATATCTGTGCCCTGGCATAATTATTTGAAATCATTGCATAAAGAAAGCATACCTCTGTGTAGTAACAATGAGTCAGACCAGCAAAAGCTGAACTAAATGTCTGACACTGGCCATTAAACATCTATAAGAAATTTTGCATAATTTTCTGAGTTACGACTCCCCACCACTTATGATTACCTTAAATATAAGATTCACTGTTTTTAGGCATCAAACAAAGTTTGAAGCCTATTGTAGCTAGTGGGAATAGTTTGTGTGTAAATTGTGTGTGAAGTGAGGGGAGTAGTGAACACTCTCAATTAAATCTCAATAGATAATTTGGATGTGTGGTTTGACCAGGTTTGACACACTGACTGGCATTTGCATAGTAAGATGTCTGGCATTCTTTCAGTGCTGAAAACTTCCTGTGTTCTCTGTTGCTGGTGCAGCACTGAGAGACAAAGATCCCCAGCAGCGGCAGCCTGTGATGTGGGTCAACTGTATGTGGGCAACTGCACAACGGCACTGTCAATTTGGGCAACCCGGGATTTCCCCTCCTTCCCCGAGTTGTGACCCCCCCGGAGTAGGAATCCTAAGTAAGGGGGATGTGGGGGGGCATGGGTGGCAAAGCCCCCTGCATTAAATCACTTTATGTTTTTCAGTCACCCTGGGGGATTGTCGGCCTTCCGTGGGTCGCCATCCTGCAGTCGACCCTTATCACATAGCACCAACAGCAGTTGATCACCAGGATTATTTTTGCCATTGGATGCATCTTGAAGAGGGAAAACTGACTCCCCCACAATGATTATTTCTGCCTCCTAATGTGCCTCAGAGACAGAGAGAGAGAGAGAGATATTGCTAGCAGCCAGATCCCCCAGATTGTTTGTACCACCTGGTGTGGCTCAGAGAGACAGCTCCCCAGCAGTGGGACTACCAGGACTGTTTCCCTTGTCTGGTGTGGCTTGGAGAGTGGACTCCTGGTAATATTCTTCATGACTGTTTTTTGCCACCGAATGTAGCTTGTGGAGGGATCCCAGGAAATGGGATCCTCAGGACAGTTTCTGCCACCTAGTGTGGCTTGGAGAGGGGGATCCCTAGCAGTGGGATCCCCGAGGATGGTTTCCACTGCCTTGTGCATCTCTGAGAATGGGGTCCCTGACAGCTGACCTCCAAGACTCTTTCTGCCACCTGGTACTACCTGGAGATAGAGAGAGAGAGAGAGAGAGATCCCAGGTATAGGAACCCCCGAGGATTTTATCTACCACCCAGTATAGACTGAATAGGGATCCCTGGCAGCAAGACCACCACTAAAACCCTCAAATCTAATATTTTTCCATCCATAGCACACAATGTACTAAATTGCAAAATATCCCTTTTAGGTCTTGATCCTTCCATGCCATGAAAAAAAATATAAAAATCTTTATTTTTAATTCTAAAAAACTATTTAAAAAAATGAATTCAATTTCCAGTCCTGCTCCTTACCAGTGATACAGCAAAGGATTAGTCCCCCCATTCCAGACCCCCACACCTCTCTGATTCTGACTCTAATCTCAATGTAAAAATGAAACAAAATTTCTTTCACCACCCAACCCAGGGCCTTGCTGGTGAGGTGACAATAGAGTTATATTAAAAAATGTGATTCTCCTTGCTGGTCTGACTCTTGCGAGCATTGCATGGTCATCCCAGTTTTCCTCAATCCCCCACAGCAGTAGAAGAATACACAAATACCACCTGGTGGTATGGCAAGCCATCCTGCATTCCCTGTCCCTAGGGTCCCTGCCTCCAGCTCTCCTTCCCAGTAGAGACATGAAATTTATGCCAAGCACATGCCATGCCCTCTGCTGCATAGAGTAAACCTCTCTCTTCCTTTTGAATAATGAACACCTCTAAGTGTCCTACTGAGGTGTTTGGAAAGTGATGCAGACTGTGAAGGATTGACTTCTGTAAGCAATGTCAAGAACCAAGACCCAGCCACCAGGAATCAGCACTCAGGCTGTGAGCTATGGTTCTGGATGTTAAACACTGGGACTTGAAAAGAGAAGAGGGGAGGTGTCTGACACTCATGAAATGATCGTAAGATTTATTCATACCTTGGGACACCCAGGAGCCAGGCAGGGGAGAACAAGATGGGAAACAGAGGGAGGGAGGGAGGATAGTGCTGCTCTGACAGATGGTACGACACAACAGCGAGGAAAGGACACTGTTTTACAAGAACTACTGCTCAAATTTCTGTACTCCAGCTTCCTGCATTATTTTCCTATACAGACACTCCATTCTAAGTAACTCACCCCACGCCCATCTCACCAGTCCCTCCCCAAAAGACAGAGAACACATTCAGTGAACAATTATGGCACAACATTCCCAACAAAATAAACAAACACATATAGCCAGTTTCATTTTCTCCTAATAGAAATCCAGTACTAATTTTAAAAAGTGTAATTTCATTCACTCATCACATCTCTTGCTGGCAAACGGGAAGGTATTCAATAACAATTAATTCTCCCATATACTGTAACTACTCCTATCATTAGACAGCCCCCAATAGCCAGTCCTGATAATCTACATCATACCCCCACTACCCATTACAAGAACCTAGAGCCCTCCTCAAAAGACACCCAAGAACTTGCAGCCCCCATACACAGTAGTCCCAGCGTAGCCAAAAGCCCATCTACCACATCTTGCATCCCCCACATACTGTACCAATCTCTGATTTAAAAAAAAGCATGGTGCTAAACACAATTATAATGCAGAAGTAAAAAGCATGAAAGAAACCTATTTTGCAATCCTAATGTCTCTGCTGCTTTTGGCATTCCCTCCAGTCTTTCTTTCTTTCTTTTTTTTGTTACTCACTGTATCTCTGTAGTATAATTTAGTAGCTCCATAATGGAAACACCATCCAGTCATTGCTCTCCCTGCCAGCACACATTCCCTTAGGAGAGAAGAAATGGTCAATCTCTCAACTGCTTCTTGGGAAATCCCCTATCTGTACTAATATGGGCCAGCAGGCCTTTTCCATTGCTGTTCCGAGCCTCTGGAATGGCCTTGTTTACAACATATGCTCCCTTGTTTCCCCACTCTCAGTTTAAAGGTACACGGTCAACCCTTTTTGCACCATGTTATTTCTAGTTGAAAACTCACATTTTGTGATTGTTAATCTTCTCTAAAATGTAGTGATGTTGCTGGTTGTTTTAACTGCTTTGAAATGTGTGCTAGAGGTTTAATTATTCCCAGCCTTGCCTTGTTTCAATTTCTTTATCTACTTGTATTGCATACTCAACATTAGGAACACCACCAAATGATGTAGCCACTCATGGTGCAATAGCCTCCTTTCCTTCCACTGTATCATGAGTGACTAGACTGTGTTGGGGGTGTTTCCAAGTCCAGGAAAGATGCAGTGGTAGTTGAGCAAGGGCTGTAAACAAACACATTTTTTGTGTGGTAACACCATTATGCTGGACAGTATGTTTTTTCAATTTTGAAAAGAAAAATGGATTCAGAATCCAACTACTGGCGTATTGGCAATTTCAACAGAGTGTGACCTATGATAACATGTATATCATTAACTAGAGACACTTTGAGGCTTAAGGGGGTTGACAATGCCCCTTTAAAGGTCTTTACAGGAAATACTCTATTGACCAGCTTTGCTTTCAAATGTTCCTCTAATTTTAGGATTCCAAAGCTGGGCTATTTATTTTGAAGTATCACGATTATGCATCAGTGTACAATTTGCAGTGAATAAAAATATTTATAGTATTTATTATCTGCTTTCTCAAATCTTTTGTCTGTCAGCATTGTGTTCATTTGCTTTATATATGGCTGGTTGGACATTATGACTATAAATAGGTTGTCTTTTACTTTACATACATACTGTATGTCTGATTTCTCTGTGTTTTGTCCTACTGTTGGTACATGTGTTTGCCACCTTTATGGCTTTGGTCATGCCAAAAAAATCTTCCCTGGGGCCAGTGCATTCACCCAGTGAACAAATCACTCAATAAATCAAAGATTAAGTTAATTAATAACTAAATGTATTTACCATTAAAAAAGTCCATTTGTCAATTAAAAAATAGCAGCATGACTCCAATCTCCCTTTTTGCCAGCATGGAAAACTGGATTTGGGCAAAGTGGCCCATTTAACATAAGGGGCAATGTATAGTCCTGTGCAACAGTACTTAGCATTGGAAGGACAACAGAACAAATGGAAACTGATTGGACCATTTAATGTACTACGTGCAATTGAATGTTCCATGGCTGTAGCCTGTCTCTAATGTCAGCCATGGGGGATTCTGGGATGCCTGCTGTAAGGATACAGTATGCTGGTTCCAGAGTCAGCAGGATCAACCAAGTGTGATCTATTTTCCTACAGAAAAAAAGTAAGAAAAAATTGACCTTTGCACACAAAACGCAATTTGGGACCAGCCCCACACTTGATACGAGGCTAGTAGTGACACATTTTCCATTGTAAACATTTTAATGAGTATACATGGCACAGGAGACAACATCACTAAATGTTAATCCATGTATTTTCATAACTTTAAGTTCTGTTGTTAATGCCATGATAACTGCAAGCATTTTTAGAACTGATTACGAGTGTACCATACAAACTCAATAATGAACATTATATTATTTTATATATGTACCTGTTGTGGCATCAGAATGCTATTTTCCCATCCTTCTGACAGAAACATGGAAACGAAATCAGATTACAGAAGGAAGCTGATGCCCACTAAGTCTGCTCATAGTTGTTACTACCTTACTCCAGACAGAACACAGAGGTGTGCACAGAAATCAAAACTCAACTGGTGCTAACTCAGGGTCATGAGTTCAGAGCAGCAGATGAGCTGCACTCATAATCCACTTTGAAAAAGACAAATCACAAGAATAAAGTGAGAAGTATGGTGAATTACTGCCAACTGAGAGTGTAGTGCTAGTAGCCCCTGTGCTCTGGTTCTGCAGCATGATACTTCATCAGGGGGAATCCCGTCTGAAACTCCTCAGTGTTCCTCTGATATTTAACCCCCCTGCCTAGTGCTGTAGTGGGTTATTCTTGCCTTCCCTCTCTTCTGCTTCCTCCCCCTTCCTGGTTCCCCCAGCTGGGTATATGAGTCCTCAGGCCCTATACCACACATGGTTGAGGTTCCAATGAGTTTGTTTAGAGGCACTGTCCTATGAGAACAAAAGCACTGATCCTGGAAATGAAGTCACTGAGTAGGGGTGACAAGGGTGGATGGAGCCAGGCTTGCTAACAGGCTTCATGTGAGAAGGGTAAGTTATTCAGTGTTGGGGTTTCATACTTTCACCATCTAAGGCTGTAGTCTGCCATGGCTCACTAAAGCTACCCTGTGTGTTAAGAAATCTTTTTACTTTGCTACGAGTTAAGAAGCAACAGGGTGGACACACAAGAGTGAGCCTCTGGCATGGAAACTGATCTCAAAAAAGCTGGAAGAATGGTCAAAGAACTGGCAGTTGAAGTTTAACACCAAGAAACTTAAGGTGATGAACCTAGGAAAGCGGAACCCAGGTAATATGTACGTACTGGAAGGACATCAATTACAAGAGATGAAGATGGAATGGGATCTCTGCATAATCAATTACAGATGACTTGAAGGTAGGGAAACAATGCATCCTAAGATGCACAGGCAGGGGTATTATGAATAGAAAGCGCAAGGTAGTAGTACCACACTACAGATCCTTGGTGTGGCCACACCTGGAATACTGCATCCAGTTCTAGAGGGCTCACCTGAAAAAAGGACATTGATCGTTTAGAGATGGTACAAAGAAGGGCAACAAACATGGTGCAGAGGCTGCATCATGAGCCATATGAAACAAGACTCAATGGGTCCAATTCCAAAAGGTGCCCTTGGAGTGATGCATGTTGCATCTCTCCAGGGCTGCAGTGATACCTGGCTACGCCAGGGACCCTGTACCATATACCAAAAAGAAGCAGAGTCCCAGAGCCAAATGCCCCAGGATTGCCGCAAGTGTGGCACAGCATCCAACAAGGGGCACAGCAGCAGCACATGCTGCAAGGACCTGGATACCCTCCTGCTGGCGCAACACAGAACAGGCCAGCTTAGGTGGTGGTGAGGGGGATAACCCATGCCAGGAGGGGGTCAGGGGGCAGAAGGAGCACAAAGGGGCATATGGAGGGTTGTTGTGTCAGTGGGGAAGTAAGGTAGTGCATCGGCACCCATCAGGATGCATATGCCTATGTAAAACATATACGGAGGCATATGCACCCTGCCAGGTGCCAGCACAATCCTTTACTTCCCTGCTGACAAAACAGCCCTCCCTATGCCACTCTGTGCCCCTCCTGCCCACCAACCCCAAATGTAGCCCACCCACAACAGTATCCCACTGTAATGTACAAGGCTTAGACCACCTCCTGGCAGGTCTAAGTGGAGCCCATTGTGACGGCCATGGTGTGGCTTTCAGAATCTGACAGTTGGCTCAGTTGCAGGCCCGCCATGGCACAAGCCCCCTTGCAATCTGGCATATCCAGATGCAGGTCACAAGGGTGGAACAGCACCCCTTTGGTGCAGCAGATTCCCTTACCAGCACAGACCACTTACTGGAATAGGGAATGCTGCAAAAAATGACGCAAGGCACAACTTGCATCATTGCTGTGTGATGCTCGCACTTTGCATCCACCGGTACCCTTTCAGAATCAGGTCCAATAAGTTGAATTTATACTCTCTGGAGCAAAGAATAAAGAGGGGGGACATAATAAAAGCATTTAAATACATTAAGGGAATTAACACAACTTGGGAAACCTCTTCCAGGAAAACAAGGTTGCACGTACAAGAGGGCACAGACTGAGTCTGGTGGGAGATAGTTTCAAAAGCAATTCCAGGAAGTACTTTTTCACTGAGAGAGAGTGATAGACCCATGGAACAGCATGCCAACAGAAGTGGTAGCGTCAAAGACAGTAAGAGAGTTCAAACTTGCTTGGGACAGGCATTGTGGGCAACTCAGAAATATAACCAACTAGGGAAGGGGGGAGGCCCTTTGGGCAGAAAAGATGAATCATGCAGTCCCTATCTACCGATTCTTTCATATGTTCTTATGAAGCAATAGGAAGTCTTTTCTATGTGTTTTTTTCTGGTGTGTGCAAACCATTTCTTTCTAATTTCTGTAGTAGCCCTGTAACTACCATAGTCTTTGTGTAATTGTGATATATAGATTGTATAAATAATGTAAAATAGTGAATATTATTTTATATACTTCATGCCTCTGTGACTGAAACATTTGGGTGAATAGTTAACTGTTTGCATTGACAAATCCACGATTGGTCTTCAAAGGGAGAAGAAGGATACAGTTACCATATTCTAGAAGTAAAGTGTTTCTCAGGAGTGAGTGACAGGGGAAGGCCAGTTGTCCTTAGAAAAAGGAGCACTGCACTGTCTGAGCAGTGGCTCTGGTGGGATTCGGACCAAGAAAGTCCCTATGTAAGAGAATCACTTCTTATTGGTGGCAGCTACTGAGGAACCCTTACAGGTGTTGAGAGTCAAGAAACTTGGCAACCTGTTGCAGACTGTGTCCAGAATGTGGACAGGTTAGGACAAACTGGTGCCAGGACTGTGGATTTGAAAAGGATTGTCAATAACTGAGTTAACTATCCAGTCACAGAACAGTATATAACATAAGGAAACACAGTGTACACTTCCACTGTTATTTTTGTTTTTAGCAAGAGTAGTTAGAGAGAAAATATTATGTCTGGATCATATGAAAAGTGCACTTTGCTAAACTTGCAAGAGTTGTGCAAGAGGAGATGGGTGGGTTATGAGGAAAGCCAATCAAGGGCATGACTCAAAAACAACCTTGAGAAAAGAGACCAGGGAAGGGCTGCAAAAGCAGTCACTGCTATTTGAGGTTATGAGACAGAGGCTGCAGAGCATGAAAGGGAGCCAGAGTCCTGAAAATGAGGCAGCTTTGTAGGTACAGAGGTTGAAGCAGGAGCTTGCCCTGGGTCAGGTAATGTCTGAGGCAAAGCTGCAGAAGGTGCAGCTGGAAGCAGAGGAGCGAAATAATGAATGAGAGAAGGAGGAGAAGTGGAAGGCTGAGGAGTGAGAGAAATAGCATCAACCTGAGATCCAGATGAAGGAGCATGAGCATGAAAGAGAGAGAGAGAGAGAGAGAGAGATGAGATCCTGCGCCAGAGGGCAAGACCACAAACTGTGAGTAATGGCATGAGAGGTTGGACCCAGGAAGCCACAATTCCCAGAGTCCCAAACTCCTCAATTGCCATCCCCTGGGATGCTCTATATCGCAATGATAGAGTGGGTAAATGTGGGGGAGGCTGTGCCATCTACCTTCGTGACACCATCCAGGCACATGCACTCCCTCCCCCTCAACTCACCATCAGTGCCCAAGCTCTGCCGCTCCAACTCTCCCTTGGCCACTCCAAAGCTCCCTTAACCCTCATCGCAGCCTATATTCCCCCATGGAACCAGGCAACTGCCCTCCAGTCCCTCACTGATTACCTCTCACAGCTCCCCCCCAAGGCTGAGCTTATTCTATTGGGTGATCTAAATATCAATTGGCTGTCCCCCCTCAGCTTCTCACCACTGAGATTCACTATCATTCCTTGACTTAACTCAACTGGTCACCTGCCCTATGCACCTCAACCACTTTACTGGCACTGCTACCCTTATAGACCTCGTCCTCACCAATCAGCCTCATAAATTCATGAACATCACAGTCCTCTCTAATGCATTCAGTGACCACTCCCTCATTCTCTGCACCTGGTCCTGCCTGATCAAGAAACCACCCCCTAAATCTATCCTCACTGGGCCACTTCGACCAGGCATGCTCACCCACCTAAAATCCTATCTCTTTAGCTGGGACTGGTCTCCCCTTCTGGGTGCCCAGGACCCCGAAATCAGTCCTAGATTACTTCACGCGTACCTTTAAGACACTTGCAACAAATTCACCCCCTCACCAGGAAGATGATCAAAGGGTTTGATACCCCCTGGATCACATCATCCCTCCTGAGCCTCATGTAGCATTGTGATGATTTTTGGAAAAAAGCCCTCGACTCGGGCAAGCCTGCAGACCATCAGGCGTACCAGGCTTCCCATAATCAATGTACCTAGTCCATCCTTAAGGCTAAGGGCGACCACTACAGGACCGCACTGACCACAACCTGGGGGTCAGGTTGCAATTTCTGGCAGAATGTGAAAACCCTCTACGGCAATCCCTCCTCCCATCACAACTCACTGTGAATGGGTCCATCACCAATGACAAAACTACCATTGCTGATACCATTAACACCTCGTTTTCTGACCTGAGCACCGTCCTGCCCCCTGACCTCTTCTCCTCCTCGTCCCCCATCCTCCCCTGGCCCCCCCCTTTTGTTTCAGAGTCCTTACCTCCCAGGAAATCAAACCATACCTCCTCAAAGCCCTCCATGGCTCCTGTAATAGCAGTGACTCAATTGACCTTAAGCTACTCCACCTGGTACTAGATGAAGTTCTCTACCCCTCTCCTACCTCATCAATCTCCCACTTCGACTCAATAAAGTTTCCTCTATCTGGAAAACAGGCATCATTACCCCCATCCATAAGTCTGGTGACTGACTCTCACTTGGGAACTACCACCCCATCTCCATCCTCCCTCCCCTCTCCAAAGCCCTAGAACGCATCGTCTCAGACCAGCTTACCGAGTACCTTGCCAAGTATGCTGTCCTATGTCCCGATCAACATGGCTTCCAACAGGGCCATAGTACTACCACTGCCCTTCTGGAATTCTCCAATCACATCCACTCAGCCCTTGACAGTGGTTGTCTGGCTGGGGCTGTCTTCCTGGACCTCTCTAAAGCCTTCAACACCTTTAATCACAGCCTCATTGTCTCCATCCTCACTCACATTGGCCTGTTCCAGGAAGCCAACACCTGGTTTGCTGACTACCTCATGGCTCGCTCCTGAAAGGTCAAAATTGGCTTCACCCTCTCCTCACCTCTTCCTATCCGCTCGGGTGTTCCCCAGGGGTCCATCCTAGGGCCTCTTCTATTCAACCTCTTTCTTAACACCCCTCCCAAGGCCTGTCCTGGAAACATCCTACTCTATGCCGATGATGCTGTCCTTTTTACCTCCCATGCTAACCCCACCATCCTGGAACACTCCCTCCAGGCCACCTTCTCAGTAGCTGAATCCTGGTTCTCCAGGCATACGCTTGTGCTGAACCAGAAAAAATCAAAGGTCATGCTCTTTGCACATCATCAGAATAAACTAAAGGACTCACCCTTCCATGTCCATACCTCCCTATCTCTCCCTCTTGAACAAGTCTACTCCTTGAAGTAACTTGGTGTTACCGTTGATCCTTCCCTCTCCTTCCATGATCACATCAACCTTCTCTGGTGCGCCATCAACTTCCCCATCGGCCTGCTGTACCATCACCAAAGCTGTCTACCCACAGAAGCCCTTCAACTTGTCATCTCCTCTTCTGTCCTGCCTATCATTGATTATGACATTTTACTCTATGGGGCCACTGATAACACTGCCCTATACCATATCAAGATGGCCCTTAACAAGGCCTGACACCTCTCCCTGGACTGACCTAGAACCACCCACACCCGCACCCTATACAGCCATGCTAACTGGCTTGATTTTGAGGGCAGACTGAATACCACACCTGCCTCCTAGCAAAAAAAGTGATCACTGGTTTAACTGCCCCATGTCTCTCCTCCCTCCTGTCACCTATGGCAATCACTAAGTCCACTTGCAGCTCACTTAACCCACGGTTCCAAGTACCTCACCAAAAAACCTCCCTAGGCCAACACTCATTCCCCTACCATACCCCCACCTGGTTCAACTCCTTCCCTCCCTCCATCACCCTCGAACCCAGGATGGGCTGGTTTAAATCTCTCCTCCGGCATACCTCACTTCATCCTGCACCTGTAACTGCCCCAGGCACCCCCCCAACAATGGACTATGTCCTGCCTAACACACTGACAGAGGCCTCCGCCCAAGTCTACAAACTGAAAAGTCTCTGTATAGTCAGTGTTATACACTATATAGATAGCCAGTACTGTAATGCCTCTATATAGTTAGTGTTATTTACTATATTGATAGCTGGTGTACCATACTTATCTGATTTCTGTATTATCTGCCTGTATAATTGCCCAAACATTATGCATAATCAGCTGTGCTATTCACTGTATCATCCTTTTGCTGTATAAATACTGTCTGTTATTTCTTGTACTACCTTTGTATTGTCATTTGATGTGGAGCCTTTGAAAATGAGTCTTTGATTCAAAAGATTGTAATTCTGAATTGTTAATAAATAAATAAATACTTAAAAAAAATATGTTTCCATGATACCAGGAGGGGGATGATCTTAATTTGTTTTTAAGATCTTTTGAGAGAATCTGCAGGCAATTTGAGTTAGGAAGGGCTTCTTGGGCAATTCACCTATTGCCACTGCTTACAGGCAAGGCAGTAGAAACCTTCACAAGAAGGGACAATAAGGACTGCATGGACTATGATAAAGTGGAAAATGCCTTGCTAAAGCATTTTTAAATAACTCCTGATGCCTACAGGCAAAAATTTAGAGGGTTAAGAAATGCACTGGGAAATAACTATGCTGAAGGATATGTGTAGCTAAGTCATTTAATGAAATGCTGTGTAGAGGGTGCAAAAGGTTGCTCTGTCCAGGGAATTCTGGAACAGTTTCTGAAAACTGGACCTGAAGAACTGAGAATAAGGTTGTTAGCTAGTACTCTGAGCTCCACAAGGGAGGCAGCTAAGAGGGCTGATCAGTTCATATCCAGCCGACCATCACAAAGGTAATGGGGGAGAAGCAACAGGTGGTTTTAAGGGAACCCTGGGGGCAACCTAAAGGTAGCCAGCCTGTGCCCAATCCTAAAGGGAAGACATGTGGTTTCAGAAGTAAAGAGTCAGGGGAATGCAGGTGCTATACAGTATCTATCAGAAACCGGGGCATTTGTCACACGATTGTCCAAAAAATGTAACAAAATGGGTTAGTGCAGCAGGAGAGGTAGCTCAGGGATCTCCTAGTAGATAGTGTCCTATACACAGAGTGCAGTGCCCTCTAACTCCTGCACACATGCACCCAGTCATGATGAATAGATTGGTAACCCAGGGACTGAGGGACACGAGGGTCTCCATTTCTATGAAGCAGGATTTGATTTGTGAGGAGCAGATCCTGCCTGGCCAGTTTTCTTGGATTTGAGTGGTGACATGTTTGGTGGTCTCAGTGCCATTGGCCAGGATCTTCCTAAGCTAGGAAGGTGGTCAGGGCACATGAGAGACAGATGTTGTACCAGATGTGCCCATGGATAATATTATGGGGAATAACTTCGACAGCAGGGCCAACACTGTGTGTGTCACTAACTATAGCAAGGCAAGGGAACAGGTTCCTGAGGATGCATTGGGGGGGTGGGATGATAGAGGATCCCACTCCTACCTTAGTAGCAGGGGAAGTTGTAGCTGATGTAAATTCTGGTAGCAGCAGTTCTGAGCCACAGTTGTGGACAGAGGAGAGTCCAGCCTTGGGCAGCTCTCAAACAGGAGAGTGTTTTGTGTAAAGTCAGGCATGCAGAGATGGGGAGAGCACAGTACGATGATCCATCCCTCCAGAGATTAAGGGAGGTTGCTACTAGTGTGAAAGGTGACTCTGTAGTTGTGGGAAAAGGGCGATAGGGAGATATACTGGGAGAATGGGTTCCTGTACCATGAGTAGGTTCCTAATGGAGGACCACAGAAATGAGTACTATGGCAGACAATGATTCTTAGCAAGAATTTTTGCTGGCCCAGTATTTTTAAAGACATGGCAAATCACTGCTGGACTTGTCCACAGTGCTGCGTTTGGGGGGGTTAGGACCAAAGCCAGGACAGCTTTGATTCCCCTACCTATTATGGAAGATCCATTCAGGCAAGTTGCCAAGGACATTGTGGGGCCTCTTAGCATCCTAAGTCACACTAGCAAGTGATGCATCTTAATGGTTGTGAATTATGCCACAAAGTACTCAGAGGCAGTGCCCTTGTCCTCTAGTGAGGCTGAGAAGGTGGCTGATGAACTGCAAGCAATATTTAGCCAGGTGGGTTTACCCAGGAGATTCTGTCAGACCAGGGTACTAGCTTCATGTCTGAGTCGATGACTAGTCTTTGGGAGAAGTGTGGAGTGAGGCAGCTCAGGGCCTCCTCATACCATACTCAGACTTACAATCTTGTTGAGTGATTTAATACATTTCTTAACTCATTCACACCACAAGAGTTCTTTCAGAATTCTGCCACTTGTGCCCTGTATACTCCTGGCACTGCATCCTGGGCCTTTCTAAGCAAAATCAAGCCATAATCAGCATGCCACAAACAAATGTGAATACCTCTTGAACCGTAAGTGCTACACACAAAGTAAGAGTGGCAAAATTGATCAGCACAATATTACCTTTCCAATGGTGCTATGCAAGCAATTGTAATCAATTTGGTTTTTATTTTATAGTAGCTGAAATATCAAACAACTGTGTTTTTTTCAGATTTTTTTCAAGGTGCTTAGGTGAGGCTTGCCTTGAGAGATAAATGTCAGCCATGCACACCATACCTAAAACAAATGCGAATAACTCCTAAAGTATACGTGGTAGACACAAAGTATCAGCAGAAAAATTGTTCAGCACTAAATTACATTTCTAACGGTGCTATGCAATCAATTGTAATCCATTTAGTTTTTATTTTATACTAGCTAAAATACCAAACAACTGTGTTTTTTTTTCAGATTCATTTAAGGTGCTCAGGTGAGGCTTGAGAGACAAATGTCAGCAATGCACACCATACCTTAAACAAATGCAAATAACTCCTAAAGAATACATGATAGACACAAAGTATCAGCAGCAAAATTGTTCAGTAGAAAATTACCTTTCTAATGGTGCTATGCAATCAAGTCTAAGCAATTTGGTTTGTTTTATATTTAGGTAAAAACTGCTGACTTCCTCAGACGTTTCCAGTCCTGAGTGAAAGTCAGTTGAGTACGTCTACAGGCGTTATTGGCCTGAGTGGCTATGCTTTGAGCTGCCACCTACAGGCGTATCTACACCTGAATGAGTTAAGGCCATGTTGAGAGCATTTGCTGACTAGCATCAAGACAGAGGGACAAATACTAATCCCATCTCTTATTTACATAATGGGAAGTCTCCCAAGGAGTCCACAGGGTTCTTGCCCTTCAAACTTCTAGTTGGCCATAGGGTGAGGGGACCCCTTGATTTGGTAAGGGATAAATAGGAGGGTGAGCTTGCTCCCCAAAGGGAATCTGTTGTAGAGTATGTCCTGAATTTCAGGTCTAGGCTCAAGGAGCTCATGGGGTTCATCCAGGAGCACCTAGCCCCTGCCCAACAGAGACAGAAGACATGGTACAATCATGGGGCCAGGGCTTGGTAGTACCAAGTCAGTCTACAAGGATGGTGCTCATCCCCATCTGGCAGAATAAATTGCAGGCAGCTTGTGAGGATCCATACTCAGTGGTCAAGAGGGTAACAGTGTTAACTATGTGGTGGAGCTGCCTGACAGTAGATGCTAGTGGTGGATCTATCACGTGAACATGTTGAAGCCCTATCATGACCAAGAAAAGATGGTCCTAGCTGTGTGCAACTAACCAGTGGAGGAGACAGAGGTGGACCCAGTGGTGGTTATCTTGGAAGAGGTTAAAGAAGAATCCTTAGTGGACACTGTCACCCTCTCTGAGAGGTGACACAGGCCCAAGCTACTGAAATGTGGAGGGTTCTGCAAACATTTGAGGGGATGTTCATGGGAATGTCTGGGTATACCACACTGGCAGAGCACCATGTGGATACTGGGTCCCAGGCCCCCTGAGGGAGCCACCCTACCGAGTCTCTGAGGGTGTAAAACATACCATAGAGGGGGAGATCAAGGAGATGCTGGCTCTCTGCATGATCCAGGATTCCAGTAGTCCCTTGGCCTCCCCAGTGGTACTGATCCCTAAAAAGGATGGGACCATGAAGCTTTGCATCAACTACCACAAGCTTAATAGCTGTATTGAGTTGGATGCCTCTCCTATGCCCAGGACAGATGAGGTCTTAGACAGGTTCGGATGCAATGTACTGGACCACTATAGACCTGACAAAGGGCTATTGGCAGGTGCCCCAACCCCTGAAGCAAGAGAGAGGTTGGCCCCGTTTGGGTTGATCAGGTTCAGAACAATGCCATTTAGGATGAAGACTGTGCTAGCCACCTTTAAGTGGCTCATGGACCACATTCTGAATGGAGCAGGAGCCTTTGCACTGGCATGCATGAATGACATCATCATCTACAGCCAGGCATGGGAGGATCTCACCAGGCAAGTGATTGGGGTGTTCCACCAACTGCAGCCTGCTTGGCTTACAATTAAGGTGGAAAAGTGCCAGATAAAAATGGTGGAGGTGTCATACTTTGAGCACAGTGTGGGGGTTGGGTATATTCAATCTAAGCCAGTGAAAATTGAGGCCATCCAGGAATGGACCACATCCATGATTAAGAGAAAGGTTTGGACCTTTCTAGGGATGTCATGGTACTACCACAAGACTGTGCCAAATTTCAGCAGCCTGGCCAAGATGCTGTCCAATCTCACCAGGAAGAAAATGTTGGACAAGATTCAGTGGATAGAAAACTGCTATACCGCATTTCATCAACTGAAGGAGGCATTGTGTTGGGCACCTGTGCTCATCTGCCTGGGCTACTTGTTAAGGTTCATTGTGCACTTTGATGTATCTGATCTTGGGCTAGGTGTGGCACTCAGTCAGGTTGTACACTCAGGAGAGGAACACCCAGTCAAGTACCTGAGCAGGAAGCTGCTGCCAGGGAGAAGACCTATGCCACAGTTAAAAAGTAGTGTCTAGGTATTGTCTGGGATTTGCAGAAGCTGCAACCTTATCTCTGTGGGAGTAACTTCACCCTGGTCACCATGCACAACCCCCTCACATGCTGCTTGGGACCAGTGGGCAGAACCCCAAATTGTCAAGGTGGAGCCTGATGCTGCAGTCCTATATTCTGGACATTAGGCACCACAGTGGGTCACAGCACAGAAATGCTAATGAGTTGCCTAAACAATAGCTAGGACCTATAAAAAAGGGGAGAAGTAGTGTGGGGTTTACACATAGGGTGAACCGAGGGCATAGCAAGTGGAGCAAGCCAGCTCACATGAAAAAACAGTCATCCTTTAGGGGGGTTAATTCTGTTTTTTTTAATTAATTCTGTTTTCTGTAGGGACAGAGATGTGCTGGGGAAATGAGGTTAAACTTATTGCCAGAGGCAGAAGCAACTGTCCCTGAGAGGTAATTGCAATCTCTTTGTCCGTAATGACAGGACTCCCTTGCCAGTTAATGAGGGAACATCAAAGAGCTCAAGGTCTTTCATGTCAGGACATTTTCCTGGCCATGCAGCCATCAAATGCAGGGGCAGAAATGGCTCAGAACAATGAAAGGTCGCCTTGAGCACACAAAATCCATGAGTCCAGTTCCAAGCAGTTCCTTTAGAGAGGCTGTCCCAAGAAAACAACAGCACTGGTCCTGGAAATGATGTCACCAAGCAGGGGTAAGGAGGGTTGGTGTAGCCAGGCTTGCAAGCAGGCTTAAGCCTGCATGTGAGAAGGGTAAGTCAGTCTTGGAGCTTCATACTTTCACCATCTAAGATTGGAGTTTGCTGCCATGGCTCACTAAAGTTATCCTGTGTGGTAAGAAATCTTTCTACTTTGCTAAAAGCTAAGAAGCTATAGGAAGGTTTTTCTGTGTTTCTTCTGCTGTGTGCAAACCATGTCTTTCAAACTTCTGTATTAACCCTGTAATTCCTATAGTCTGTGTAACTGTTATATAATGTAGGTTGTGTAAATATTGTGAAGTTGTAAATATTAGTTTTTATATGTTTCATGCCTCTGTGACTGAATGTTTTGGACAATAGTTAACTGTTGATATTGACAAACCCATGATCCAGCTCCAAAGGGAAAAGAAAGTTACAGTTACCATATTCTAGAAGTAATGTGTTCCTCAGGAGTGAGTAACAGAGGAAGGCAATTTGACCAAAGGAGAATTGTACTGTGTGGGCAGTAGCTCTGTTGGGATTCAAACCAAGAAAGTCCCCAGCTAAGAGAATCACTTCTGAGTGGTGGCAACTAATGAGAAACCCTTACAGGTGCTGAAGGCTGAGAAACTTGGCAACCTATTGCAGACTGCATCCTGAGTGTGGATAGGCTGTGACAATTACCAGTTAATATGCAGTGTAAAACAAATCACATATGTTGGCATTTCTCAGTATCTTTGATACTTTGATAATATAAATTCACTATCCATATTGATAAAACATATTTTATAAATATTTTATAAAACGGACAACTGACTACTCTTTTACTGTGATCTTTCTATATGGTGGCTGTTGGGTTGGAGGTCAGGAGGTCAAGAGTATATCCTTAGTCAGAATCTATGAGCTCAGCACATGACATAAGTGCTGAGACAGTTGGGACAGACATTATTAATTAGATTCCATGAGCACAGCATAAGTGCTGTAACAGTCAGATTTCTTTCTTAAGTTAGACTATATGAGCTTGGTGTGTGTTTCTTATAAACACGTACTGAGACAGTTGGAACTCTTCTATTATTAAGTTAGATTTTATGAGCTCAGTGTGTACCTTTATAAGCACACTGAGACAGGTAGTCTTTCATTTTTTTAACTTTATATGCTTCCATTATTAATACATTACACATCACACACACACACACACACACACACACACACACACACACAGCATTAGGCACATGTACAGTATCATTATGGGTTAACACACACACACACACAGTTAGAAGCAAGAGGCAAATTACCTCAAATTATAAAACCTTGAAAGCGTGATGGAGAAAAACATACAGGGATCAGGCTGTAGCATGCAGCCTCACTGATAAGGTTGTCTTGTTTAGACATTCTCCAGATGTTTCTTCTCCCTCTGGAGGGAAAATAAAATGTTTTTGTACCAGAGAGAGAAGGACACTGTCCGGTACCTATGAAATCATATTTGACCCTCATGAAAATATCTATCTCTGAATTAGGCAGACTTAGTGGAGCTTATGGAACAGCTTGAGTGTTTAAAACAATATATATATATATATATATATATATATATATATATATACACACACACACACACACACACAATGGGGTGAAGGATAAATGAGTGTGATAAAAACATGTATTCTCACTGTGGTGACATCACCACAAGAGATAAATCATGTCATGACATCATGACTAGAGATAAATCATGTTGTGACATCACCACTGTGAGATATTTCACTGCTGCCTGTAGCCAACTCAGTTACCATGGCAAAACATTCTCACCTGTTTCCTATACTCTGTCTCACTCCCAGCCCATTGCTGTGATACTCTCAGCTTGACTGTAGCCAGAATTCTAAAGGACAAAGCTTCACAAAACAGTCTGTTTCTCACTGCTGCCTGCAGTTAACTCAATTACCATGGCAAAACACTGTCACCTATCCCCCACACTCTGTCTCACTCCCAGCCCATTACTGTGATACTCTCTGCTTGACTGCAGCCAGATTCTAAAGGACACAACGTCATAAAACAGTTTGTTTCTCACTGCTGCCTGCAGCTAACTCAATTACCATGACAAAATATTCTCACCTGTTCTCCACATTCTGTTTCACTCCCAGCTCATTACTGTGTTGCTCTCAGCTTGACTGCAGCCAGAATGCTAAAGGACATAGCTTCACAAAACAGTCTGTCTCTCACTGCTGCCTGAAGCTAACTTACTTAGCATTGCAAAACACACTCAGCTTTTCCCACAGAGTTTGTAACACTGCCAGCTCTTTCAGAAAATCTCACACACAGAAACAGCAAACACAGAAGGAGCAACAGAACACAAAAAATCATAACAATACTTCTGAAACTCATACCCTTCTTGTATAAATTGAACACATGATGTGCAGATTGTGTGCTATAGAAAATATCCTCACTCCTGCATTGTGAGCTCTGGATACTCTCACTCGTGCCTTCAGCATTTGTGAGTATCCAGAGCTCACTCTGCAGGAGTGAAGATATTTTCCATATCACACTCCTGCCCATCATGTATCCCATATATATATATATATATATATATATATATATATATACAGAGAGAGAGAGAGAAAGAGAGAGAGACAGAGAGAGAGAGAGAGAGAAATACAAAATCACACATGCCCCCACAATGCAAAGCATCATGGGCTGCATATGCAAATCACCACAGAATATTATGCTGGTTCAACTTTAAGCAGAAATGCATGGTGCCGAAGGGCCTCTCACATAGTTTGCAAAGGGTGCCAAAAGAAGACATAGTCACATGTTTCATCCTACCAGGACTCATCAGTATGCCTTGTCTGTTTGACACCCCAGTGTAATGAACCAGCTACCCTAAGATGGTCTATCTGGGTTATGTTGTGGTGAACCCAATTAAAACAAAAACAATTTAAAAGACAAAAGAACCTCTGTGTTACAAGCACTGAGGCAATAGTTACCCCAAAGGGCATTTGGCAGGAAGCCAAGTTTCAAAGAAACACAAAATCACACATGCCCCCACAATGCAAAGCATCATGGGCTGCATATGCAAATCACCACAGCATATACGCTGGTTCAAACCAGCATAATATTCTGTGGTGATTTATATGCAACCATGATGCTTCTGCATTGAGGGGCATGTGATTTTGTATTTCTTTGATACTTGCTTCCTGACCAAATGCCCTTTGGAGTAACCATTGCATCAGTGCTTGTACTGAAAGAGTTCCTGTCTATATATATATATATATATATATATATATATATATATATATAGGCTCACTACTGGCAAGGTTGTTTGCACAGTTCGGCCAGCGATGGCACATCAGCCTTCTCTCTGTGTGACCCTGCTGAAGTTTGTATGAATTCTTATACTTATTTGGCAGTAGCCAAAGATAGACAGGATGCATAACAATATAATTAGGATATATTGGTATTCTGTTTTTGATGGTTTTTCACTGATATGATGGTTCTGGATGGAAAATGTCATATTGGAAAATCTGTGTCTTTCTAACTGGAAACCCTGGACAATAAATTAGATTTTTTTTGTTACACGTTCACAAATTTGTATAGGACTCTGATTAGACTATATCAGTAGTTCTAAAGCAACAGTACTATAACAAATACTCGTTCCTAACAGTGGCTTCCCCGGAGGCTCAGGGTACCATTACAATAATATACAGCAGCGATATTAAAACTCATCAACCAACTTACACAACCCATCTACAATTACTTAAAATAATAAAATATTTCAATAAATAAATACATAAATCATGAATCATTTTTACTATAAAGGATAGTAGTCTTAAGGGAAGTTAAACTCCAGGTGCCTGCACAAATAAAAAGGTTTTCAGACCCTGCTTAAAGACCTCCCCCGAGGAGGCTTCCATCAAAGTTCTGGGCAAGGAATTCCTGAAGACCTGACCTGCCACTTCAAAAGCCCTGTCCCTTGAGGGCTTCAACCTTGCCCTAGGAACTACCAGGAGGTCCACCTCAGAAGAGCAGAGAGAATGCACAGGTATATGAGGATGCAGAAGCCTTACCAGGTAGCAAGGGCCCAGCCTGTGCAGGGCTTTATAAGTCCAACTTTGAATGAGATATGCCACTTGACCAGCAGCCAGTACAGGTCACACAGCACTGAAGAAACATGACATGTCCTCAGAAGGCCAATCAGCAACCGAGCAGCTGTATTCTGCAACAGCTCCAAGCATTGTAGAATACCTCCACTGACCGCAAGGTAAAGGGTGTTGCAGTAGTCATGTCTCAAAGTTACAAATGCATGCACCAGTATTGCCAGATCGCAAGGAGGGATAAGGCATTTAATCTGGCTGATGTTCTGTAAATGATAAAAGTAATTCCAGACTACTGCTGACACCTGAGTCTCAAGTGTCAGCCCCTCATCCAGAATGATTCCCAGATGTTTTACCTTTGTGGCAGCCAAAAGTCTAGAGGGGCCAAATCAAAGCTTGGTTTCCCTCTCAGTAGCCACCATTCCTGCCTACAACCTGGCTAAATCACTAGAACTTCAGTTCTCTCCGGGTTCAGTTTCAACCTACTCGATGACATGCAGTTCTGGATCTCAGCCAGGCATTTATGCCCCAGGTACAAAGGACATGTAGAGCTAGGTGTCATCAGCATAGCAATGAAACCCAAGCCCGTACTGCCTAATGATCTTACCCAGGGGCAGCAAATACAGCTCAAGCAACATGAGTGATAGAACCAAACCCTGGGGTATGCCAAAGGACAGAGCCATCAGACATGAGGAAATCTTTCCCAATGCCACCCTCTGAGTCCTGTCCCTGAGATAATACTCAAACCAAAAGATAACTTTGTTGTCAAGTCCTACATACTCCCTAAGCTGGTCCAAAAGCAGCCCATTGTCCACGGTGTTGAACATTGATGAGAGATCAAGGAGGAAAGGAACTGGCTGTTCTCCTCTGTCTCTCGCTCTGAGCTGGTCATTGTACACCCTATCTAGTGAAGTTTCTGTACCATGCCTGGAACTAAACCCAGACTAGATAGGCTCATAGATGACAAAGGCAGTGAGGTATGCCTCAAGTATAGCATCACTCCAGTATAGCCTCATTTAGGTGGTGCACCAAGTTTTCAAGGTCAGGGAGAATTATATCTGTAGACTCGAATAGGTACAATGTGCACAAAATTATAGTATCTACAGTAAGTGACAAGTTAAATTCACAAATTATGTAGCTAAATATTTAAAAAACTACATCAATAATAATGAACATTTGCTATTGCTACACATACATTTTTATGACTAGAAAGGTTTATAATCATTTCTGTTTATATATTAATCTTATTATAAAGATATTATAAAAAATGAACATATATTAAAGCCCATACTACTTATATCAAAATAAATATGTTTTATAAAATCTTTTCATATCTACATACTTTTCTGATGGTGATTTGATACAAACTTTTAACATTTTTTTAGATGATCTAAATATTGGTTTTACTTTAAATTATTTGATCATGGTCTACATTTTCTAATCAATCTAACAACACATTATACCTTGTGTAAAATATATTGATAAAATTTCATATTTCACAGAAATACATGCATAAGTAGTTCATAACTTGTATAACTCAACTACATCTGACATAGATATACATGCATTCAATTTTTTAACATGATGTTGACTGATAATGCATTATGACACTTCTGGATGGATGTCATCTATTCGTAATCTTTCCTATCTTTTCTACCCTCCATTGTTTGGATGCCCCCTTGCTTCACTATAGTATACCACTCCATAATGTACAGACTTTTAGCAACTGCAAGGAATCCAGTTACAATCCCCACACCCTCTCAAGTAACTTATCTCCCCTTTAATGCAAACATGAAGCATTTCCTTGGCAGATTCTTTAGTAAGAGTCCCTTTCACTGGAGGAGGGTTATGGTTACCTTAGACACCCACACGTTTTGTATGTAATGTCACACCATAGTCTGCATAGTTTGAATCTCTCTTGGATATAGTATCCAACCCTCCTCTCCCAACTCCTCTGTTTGAAACAATACAGAGCTAAGAATATTGTTTACAGGGCAGGAGTAGATACAGTTGCCCCTCACTATAATGAATGGCTCAGGAGCCAATGTAGCCATTCGTTATAGCTCATCATTTGTTACAATGAGGGACGCTATCCAGGGCAACGGAGCGTGAGACAAACTTTGATATTTACATGTACTGTAGTGTACTGTAGCTTTGATGCATTGCAATTATTCTAAGTGGATGGGTAGGTGGGAGGGGGAGTGCTTTGTGATGTTTGTGCTTGGTGTGTTGTGTTTTTTTTGTATTATTTTTACATACTTGTACTCAGTTCAGTGCAGTACTGTACAGCACTGTGTTTACTGTTTCTCTATAATGAAAAAGTCTTAATTTTTAGCTGTTTCGAGTGCCGGTTTCCAGTGACATTATTAGCAAAGGATACCCGCTGTCTAAGCTGGATGATTTTAATTAGATCCACCTCTTGAATGGACAGCCACTCCAGCCCGGTCTCCAAACTGCAAATTGCTTCTGTGTGCATTGGGGGTGATGGGGGGATCTCACAGTCATCCTCATCATCCACGTGCTCCATGCAATTCTCCCGTCTCCTGCTTGCTGACTTGAAACTGCAGACAGTATCTCAGAGTCTGACATGTTTTCCATGGTATCCGCAGTGTCATAGCCTGTCAACCACTGATTGATTGCAGCCTCGGGGTCAGTCAGATCCAACTAGTTAAGTTCTGTTGCCGTCTGAGCTATCTCTGCAGTGTCATCATTCTCTGGCTCCTCATCTGTGTTGATGTTTTCTGCAAATGCGGGACCCAATGTTGCTGACCAGCAGTGAACAATTGTATCCTCGGACACATTCTCCCATGCCTCCCCCACCAGGTCTGCCATTGATTTCAATGTAAGTGCCTTAAAGTCAATCACTTTATCTGTGTCAGCAGCAACCAAGTCTCCTAGAAGCCTTTTTCTATAGTGCTTCTTAAAAGTTGCAATAATCCCCCGATTAATAGGCTGTATGCGTGAGGTGGTGTTCTTCGGAAGAAAGAGTGCCCTGATTTTGCCAATGTAGAACTAAGAATATCATTTACAGGTCAGGACTAGATACTGTACATGAGTAATTTATTGGGACATGCTCATCTAAAAAAGTAGTAGTTCCATACAGTTCTAAAAATAGTGAAAATTGGTGTCCACAATGACACTACATTTTCAACACATAGGAGAAATAGCTGGGTTAAATATATTCACTGAAGTAGGTGGGCAAGATAACCAGTTTTAAACTTATATTGAGACTCCCTGAGCTTGATACATAGCAGGAGGCCCATGTGTGAATTCAGTACCCCCTGCCACTCCTCCTCATTAATCTGCTTTCTCAGACCTCTCTCTCTCATTGAGCTTTTACATTCCCCTAGTAATTGAGTTGTAGGGCACAATCTGGCTGTGCCAGTCATAAAACCAGTCCTGCACATTTTTCCCTGGCACTCAACAGGGTCTGCTCCAAATGCAATAATGTGAACGCATCTATTAGTTATCTTTTCTTTTAATTTTACCATATGGCCTTTCCTGGAATTACCTGTATATTTGACTGCTTGGGAGCTCTTACTGCTGTTATAGGTCTGGGAATTAATGTAACTCCTTCTAGCATGTAAAGATCTCCCAAACACTGTATTCCCTTTTCCTCCCATTCTTTAAATCTTCTATCCTGTAACCCAAGCAAGAATGATGGATTCTGTGTTATAGATGCCAGTAGGGTCCTGGAGTCTTCTATTGTCTGTCTCTTCCTCATATCTTGCCAGGCATCGTGGACACCTTGAACCAACAGATTGCCTTTTCTCACCACTGCAAAGGCCCTTCATCCCTCTGGCTCTAGATACACTGTAGGCTTGATGGGTAACCAATCGACCTCCAGATCTACTCAGTTTTCACTGAGTCCCTGTTCTACCCAGTCCTGAACATGCTTTCCCTGAATGGCAAAAATATCCCTTCAGACATGGAATTTGAGTCTCTCTTTTCACATGTTCCCATTTAATCTCTTAAGGCTAGTTCTTGCTCATTTTTTCTGACAGATTAAGTTGTTGAAGCCCACCTCAAACCAGTGTACTGCCCCATTTGGGGGCCCTATTGGTAGCATCTGCATCACATACAATATTCCTAGGAGTACATTCCTTTTGATACAGTTAATCCTATCCAGCCATGAGACGGGGAGAGCCCTCCACCATTCCAAGTCTGCCAGGATCCAATTAATGAGAAGCTGATCATTTAGGGGGATGCAAATATTCAAAAGTGTCCCCAACCTTGATACCAAGATATGTTATACTGCTCCACTATCTCAAGTGTCATTTTTTTTTATCAGTATTTATGTTTCCCCCCTGGGTTTGCTGGATGGCACTCACCAAGCCCCATCACTGCCCTTCTCATGAACATACCAGTTATCCACCACTTGCACAGAACCTCCTTTGGCATGGCCAGCCATGTCAGATGTGTGAGAGCCTGTGGGGGTGCCAGCATCTGGCAGCCCAGTCATTTTCCACCTGGTTTTCTTCCCTGAACTGGAGCACAATACGTGTGCATCAGCGTGTCAGACTCCAGCCCATCCCTTCAAGTGTTGTCTAGTTGCATTGCTGCTCAGCCACTATCAGCTGGCAGTACCTGCAGTGGAACTGGTATCCACCCAAGCAAAGCAAGCTGCAACTGGGCTCTCGTCTCTTCCTCACCCGACCAGCCCATTGAGTGACCCTTGTTTGTTCCTGAATCTGTGTCACTGGCATGGGATGCAAAAGCGCAACTGCTGTCCCACTGGGTGGGCATAAGTGTCATTGTTTTAACCTAGCAGCAGTGGCTCCCTTTCCTAAGATGAGCACGTTGGACTATCCCTTAAATGGTGTCACATCCACCTCGCTTACCTCTCTATACTAACTTAAATTTCTTAGATTGCAGCCAATTTGCATGTGAAATTGTGGAAGGATCATAACATTATGACAGCAAAGATTAAGATTATTCTATGAAAATATAATTATTAGAACTTGCTTGAAATTGGAAGTATAATCTGAAAATCTGCACAATACACACACACACACACACACACACACTTTACCAGATGACATGCATTCAGAGTAGCAAATGATTTTCCAGCCATGTCCCAGTGAAGAAAAGCACACACTGTGCAACTCAAAATAAGGGGAAAATACAGAAAGGAGCATAGTGTTTTCAGCAAATAACACTTTCAAATGAGAAGAAAAATATAGATTAGGTATCAGATAAAGAAAAGTCAAGTTCAGCTGCTGAAACCACAGCTCATTTTAAAACATGGAAGTTTTGTAAAAGTTAGCTTGCTATCAGTTATAATTAATAACAGTGGGAGCCATTTATCCCACAGTGAATAGTTTAAAAATCCTATACAGTACATTGATGTTGATTGCACTGTGTGGCTGCAGGGATGACTTTGCAATGTGTGCAGGATCACAGGGCCTTAGCCACAGGGTTCCTTCTCCAGTTCATCATCTTGGCTTGGGGAGTCAGAAGGGCTTTACTGAATGGCAGGAGTCTGGGAAGTGCATCACTAATTACATGGTTTCTTCCATTCATCTGCACTGCTTTCTGTAGGCTTCCCTTTTAAAAGACAGGGTATAATCACTGGCTGTCTCTGTTTTTAGAAAGAAAAACTTGGAAAAGTAACAAGCAGACTTTGATTTTTAAACACTAATAATTAGGATAGAACTCTACGCTGGGTTGAAAACTATGGCTCAGCTCTGCACTGAGGTGCATAATTTGCATCTCAACACTGCAACAATGCCAGGAGTTATTGCATGGAAGTGAAGAGAATGTAAATAGGAGCATATACTAGTGATCAAAATAACACTCATTTGGAACCTGGCAGGAAGCTAAATCGTGGTGATATCTCTATTCCCAAATGAATGGGAACCCTGCAAAGCAAATATGTGGTTATAAGTTAAAGCAGAAAGGAGAAGACAGAGAAGTGTGCTGGATCACACAGAATGTGAATAAGGTCTTTCCAGTTTTATTTATTTGTAATTTTTGTTCAGGAAAGACACAGTAGCTCTGATATCTTGTTTCCAGGTTCATCACCGCAGAAGTACATGACCAAGGTCTGATTTTTGGATAAACAATTCCCAAACTAAACTTATTATGATTTGGTGATATGCTTCTGAATATATGGATATGAGCCAGATCAAACTAAAGACATACTCTCTGGGAGTGAAGTCCTCCTGTTCATTGCGAAATAGAGCAAACTGCTCCATTTTTTGAAAGCTGGTTAAACATTTGCATGAACTACTGCAGTGATGGAACATTTTCCAGTATTACCCTTTACAGTACATGCATTCACACAGATATGTGCGCACGCACACACACACTCTCACACTCACACATGATTTCAAGACATTTAATTTAAATAATTTCTTGTCTTCTTTCCCTGGCTTAGGTAGAAATTATCACAATAAATAGGAAAAGGTTCTAAAAGAAATTAAACAGCAACGCAGCCAGCCCGCCAGCGCAGCAGTTGGATTTCCACTTGCAGCGCTGGTGACCCAGGTTCAGGAATGGACTCAGGTCACTGGAGGGCCGGCCGGGGGAGAAGGATGGAGCATCCCACAGACTGCTCTCCTTCTCCGGGGGGGGGAAGGGGGGGATACTGTCCAGTGCTTGACGGACCCCTGGTGGAGGCCAGGGGCTCTGCAGCTACTAGTGCTTAACAGATTTCAGGGGGGCGGGACGGGCACAGGACATCATTGCACATCCCCACCTCCTTGGGAGGACAAAGGGGGAAGAAAACACCCTGCTTCTGCCACCTTAATGACACCTGCACCGGCCGCATTGGCTCTCAGGCTGATTCCTGCCTCTGCCACGTTCGTGGCACCCTTGGCCCAGAGTGCTGTGACCCCATCCTGGGGGGTAAGCCAGGGGGTCTAAGAAGGATGGCTAATATGAGTAGCCATAGCTGGAGTCCGTGACCGGGCAGATGGTCCCGGTGGTAATTGGAAGCAGGGGACAAAAATACAGAATTGGAAAAAAAAAGAAATTAAACAGCAACAATCTTATTAAAGGACATCCCTCAGAGTGGTGATAGTAAACTTGCTTTCATGTTTCTGGAGCAGTCAGATCAAATATGGGTGACAGAGCAATAGCTTGTTAGTTTTGCTCTCTGCATTTGTTTACCAGGGACTCTGACAGAATCATCCTTCTTGCCTAAAAATTATTTTCTTTCTTATGCCTGAGAAAAGAACAGTTATTTCTGTACTTCATCAGAAGAATACACCTAACCGTGGATAAAACCTATCAACATACACTTCAGGCCATCAACTGGCTCAAGGAGCTGGGGAAGGGCTTGGGACTCACCCAGCTCAACAACTCCTGAAGCCACTTCATGTGCATTGAGACTCTATGCTGCTCTACAGATTTTAAATCTAGTGAGGCCACTCAACCCCACTGAGCAGCTTGTTCACATTGATACTGACACTAGTAAATCTATTTACACTAGTAAATTCACTATACCTGATAAAGTTGATACAGCTGAACAGCTGTTTCACAAAGGTCTGCACAACCTGCAAGTGGTACACGAATGGAAGATAAGAATGAAAAAGAAACAAGCACAATGGAATTCAGCTCCTCTTCCCCAAGACTAATGCCTAGCACAATCCCTATATTATCTAGTGGCAAATGACACACAATAAAGGCCTTGGGGGACTCTGTGGACAGAGTCCCTAATTGGGCTGAGGGCTTTGATAGAAAACTCAATGCACTAAAAGAAAAAATGGATTTCCAATGTGATGCACACGTCAATCAGGATAAAACTGAAACCATTTCTATGCAAGTTAAGAAAAACTTGACTGCCTGTCTGTGAATACTTATAAAATAATGGGGGTGAAAGCTACAAACACAAATTTTGTAAGCGACAACATTGCCATAAATAGAAAAATTGAGAACCAACTAAGGTATGAACATGTAAGGACTGTGGGACTTCCAAATGTATCAAATCAAACTATCAGTCCTTAAAGGTAATAGGAAACAGTTTTTACACCTCTAGGTGTTCTCCTGTTGTCCATTTAGTGTCTATACAATATTCTGATAGGTTTTCAACCTTTTTTGTTAAATAGGTGAGCGGCAGACACCATCAATTTGGTCGACTTAATGTACCCTCTCTACAAACATGCACATCATACATCATTTGAAAACTTATTATGTCTACTTTAAGATGAGGTATGATGCAGAGCTGTCAAGTGGTGCTATTACCATTGAAACGGGGCTAAACAATGACATCCTGAACATGTTAAAATGACCACTTTGAAATATTTGCATTAGTTTCTGTTAGTTTAATGATGCTATGTATTATTTCTAGACATAAAATAGGACTTCTTTGTGACCGCTAAGCAACACAACAACAATCTAATGGGTAAAACAAAATCTATTAATAAATTTGAACAGGTATCATTGAAATGTAATAGTGCTAGTGACATTTCTAGTCAACATCATTATCATCATCTTGTTTATCATCATGATCTCTGTCAAGAGTGCATGGGTTACCACAGTCTTCATTGCCTTGGCAGGTACACACTTCTGTGCAGGCAAGATTGTTCTGACGACAGACACAGTTGATTGTGCAGTGACCCCTACTGGTATAGGCACAAATAAAGTCTTATAGAAGCTCAGATGCCATTGGGTTCTTGAAGAACACAGGAAGTGGTTTATCATTCATAGTTTTCCATCCATGTTGCAATGGTGATCCAATATCTTGTTTACCTATGTGCGAAGACATCTAAATGTTTGTTTGCCAAGATGCTCTTTTGACATGTTCTTCCAAAGTTTCTTCACATGGTGGGAGTTTGGCCAGTGACTTGTCCTTTTTGATGGCTAGATTGAGGTGCAAGCAATTCAGGTATCTGTGGGTCTGCTTTTCTTTCTCGCTCTGGTCATAGAGCACTGATACTTACTTCCTTGCTGCAGAAATTGTGGCTTGTTTATCATTGTCTCCCAATTTGGCAAGATCTGTGAAGCAGTAAGCTCCCTTTGTTTTGACAACATTAAACACAGATTTTTTCACAATACCAAATAGGGATGACATAGACTCATATCCTGTCAAAGTGTGTACAGCAGGAAGTACTGTATGTTGCACAAATCAGGAGTGAGTGCATCACAAATCGTATGCACAGATATGAAGTGACACTTGTCAGTTGTGCTGGTAATGGTGCCTGTTTCTATTTACATGTTATCTATTGTTCCATTTTTTAAAAGTAGTGAACAGCAAGGACAAAAACATCTGTATCAAGTGATCTAATTACTATGGTTCCTTTAACACCAAGAGACTCCAAAGCCATATTGGCACATACGAATCCATGATGCCACATTGACAATTTCTTGTTGACATGAAGGTTCCCCAACACCACTACACTGACCACAATTGTGGTTGAGATGTTACTACCCAGATAAAACTTCTTGTTTTGCAGGGGGCTGTGCCCTCTGCACCCCCCTACTTAAGATTCTCAATTCTGAGATGGAGTTGAGTCAGGAATGGGGTGTGGGACCTTGGGGAAGGGTGCCGGGGTCCCAGGTGGACTTTACAGTGAAGTGGCAATGTTGTCGGAATTGACCATGTCGCTGTAAAGTTGCTGCTGTAGCGACGGTATACCAGCACATACAGCATGCAGAAGCATCCTTGTGTCCACTTCCTGTTGCATACTGTACAAGTCTTGGGCTTCTTCAACACCTCTATTGGTGATGGACTTTGCTACTTTTCCATTGGAAAAGCCTCCAGCAAGAAGGAGTATTTGTGTTGGGAGTACTCCTATACTCTCAGGTGCATTTTGAACCATATATTCACAGAGGAATTTTGCAGGTGAATGCTTGTTGGTTGCTACATTTCGAAACTTTTGCTATGGAGGCACAGGGCATCCACCAATCACCTGGTATTGCTTCCATCCAACCTTAGAGCCTGTCTGGTGCTGTCTTTCTGCAGTTTTCACAGGGTTACTGTTGTCATATCTGTCAAAGACTTCAATTACAGAATTAGCTTTGTCAAATCCTTTTAGGACCTGCCTCAAGTACTCAGTAGTAGCCAATTAATCGAATGTGTGGAATTTGTCTCCAGCTATCATTTGAATGAGAGCCATGGCATCTCTGATGTACACTGGTTTCTTTGTTGCTTCCACATAGCTCATGGATGCTTTTCGCTGATGCTATGATTCAGTTTTGTCTGTTTTTCTCATTGTTCCATCAGCATGAAAGAGGGACCCAGGTACAGGTCCTATTGGGTGACAAAGAACAGTTGCCATTGAAACATCAACTCTGCATCTTGCTAAGGATAGGGCTCCGTGGAAAACAATTTCTGGGCTGATAGCTGCTATGATTGCTCCTCCCTTGCCAGACTTGAATTTGGTCTTCTTGGCCATGTCAGCAAATGTTTTGATGCCAGATTTTTTGATGGGGCTGAAGAAGCTATGTGTCCCATCAGAATCAGGTGCACCTCTCACAAATCTCTGCATTTGTTCTTCACCAGCATCTGCTATTTTCAGTAGAGACTCTTGTACATCTGATGTTACATGCAGTCCAGTACATATGTTGATAAGCACCTCTGGATGTGATTCAGGGTAAAATGGGTTTGTCATATTGTTAGTGACATGGTTGGTAAGGGCTGTAACATGCTCTTCATCCCTCTTCAGTGCAGAGGCAAGGACTTGTTTGTGGACTTTGCCTTCACTACTTGCTGATAGGCCACTTCTTTCTCTCATAGTTTTTGTATATTCCCTCAGGACATGTCTTGTGAGGGTCCATTTGACAAGAGCTTGCTTCTTTCTTGTCAGTCCTACAATCTCACTGCTGCCCTTTGAGTCTTTGATGACAGTTTTCTCTCATCCCATGTCACTTCAAATTCCATTGAAAGAACCAGAAGTCTGACACACAGCAAATTCCCCAGATTCAAAGCCACTATGTACTTCTTCAGGGAGATTTAGCATACCAAGAATGTAGATTGGAATCCACTTGGCATAGCTGGGCCTGTTTGCAGCAAAGAAGTATGGAAGCATGGCATGCTGTGTGTGTAGGTGAAGCTTCCAATCACCCTCTCGCTCTGTATGGACATTTAGAAGTAATATCTACATAACCTGGAGAAAATGATCCCAGAACTTGAATGTAGGAGACTGGGCATACCCCTATGTCTGAAATTCCTCCAGTAGTGGTAGCATATGCTGAGTTAGAGCATCGTCATTCGTCAAGCTCTTTAATGACATGTTGTAAGGACTCAATGTCTTTAGACTGAAACACCTTGAGAGTGTTAGCCAATATCTGCCAGATGAATGCTGGAACTCCATGAGTACCTCCTCCTTACGCACACCATTTAACAAATGAAGAAAGTTTCAGAGCACTCAGGGCCTCAAATGTTAGAGTCAAGCCACATATATCATGGATAAATTGTTTACCAGCAAGCATTTGATCTGCAGTACAAGCTGCACACACATCAGAATCAACAAGAAAGTCTAGCAATCCTGTGTCTCTCTAAAATTTCCCAGTACATGCAATAAAACAACACAGAGTGTGAAAACCACCCAGGCAAATCACATTGGGAGAGTTCATTTTACTTGCCGAGCAACAGCTACAACTGCTGATCCATGGTCTGAACAGCATGCTGATGGCCTAGAACTGCTGACATTTCCTTACATTTCAGCATTGTAATATAGACTGTGGCCATGTCAGCTGGTTTGCTATCCACAATAGGGACATATGTAGCTGCTGTGTAGGTGTTCTTCTTTGCGGTAAGCTTGTGGTTGAAACCAGTCCAATCAATCAATTACAATTTATTGATTGGCTATATAGCCATTACAATATAAATAAACATACAATTTTACAAGCAAATACATGACTAAAAACAAAGTATAGTACAGAGAATTCCTAAAGTGCTATACAAATACAGTACAAAGATTACATGAAGTGCTGTATACGATGGCATCCATCCAGATATTTTTAGTCCAATCACTACACTTAATTATTTGATTACAGAGAAACCCCAGGAGTTATTGCACAACCTTTAATGTCTGCCTGATTTTTGTAAATACTGGAAAATATTTAGATAATCTCTCAAGGGACCAGGAGTCTGCTGTGTGCATAAGAATTGAGGTAAAAAAAGTATATTTATCTCATAACCACTATTAATAAAGGCACCCAGCCAATAATCCATTTATCTTGCATACCAGGGGCATGCCCACAGCATGTGGTTTAAGTTCTCTTTTCCACCCATTGAACAATCACATGTATCTGAGAGCCCTGAAACCAGTCCAAAATGAAATCACCTTAGTGTGAACAATATCAACGTAATTTGGTATTGGTAGAACATCATGAGGTAGTAGTCTTATAAGACACTAGAAGAGATCTTGGACAGCTTTTACTTGTAGGTAACAGGAGTTTATTTTCTCAAGTACTTTTTCATGGCGAGTTGGTTGCGGATGTGTTCTAGGTTTTTCAAATGCTGCACACTGCATACGAGACTCTGACTGCCCAGGGAGAATAAGTGACTTTTCTTTCCCATGCTTCAGTGATATTTCTTGTGATGCTGGACATTGTACAGACTGTTCTTGAAATACAACTCTAGCCATTGAATGGAAGGTATTCTTTCCATCATTGGTCTCTACATTGATGTCTATATGTCTTTATTATCATCTCCTTCACTGATGACATTTCCACCAGCTTGATGTGGCACAATTCCATTTGGAATGAATACATCTCCTTGGAGTCTTTCTATTTCAGTTTTTGCAGCACTAGTCATGAACCACCTCAGCTCATCATAACTGATGCAGAATCCATGAAGGTGTAGTATGTCTATTAAATTGCAAGACCCAAACTCATGGTGTAGCTGTGCAGCAGGCCATATGTGCAGTGGTGTAATAATTTTGGAACTGTTAAATACTATTCACTCTGCAATTGAGGAACACCTTCTTTGAATGTCTTCTGAAAGATGATACTCATTGCTGGTTGAATTATATACCTCTTTACCTATCATGGGAGGCAGTATAGCTCAGTGGTTTAAGGCTCTGAGCTGTACATCTGGAGACCTGGGTTTGAATCCCACAGCCCCCACTTGAATACTGTGCGATCCTGAGCAAGTCACTTAACTTTCCTGTGCTCCCAGGTCACACCTGTAAACAAGCTTTCAGCTTAGAGTGCTACTCCTGGTTAAACAATTGAAAAAAAAAAAAAAAAGGACAAACGCCTGCACCAATTGGGGCACAGAAGTAGCTGACCTCTATAAATTACAATCCCCTGGCTTTAGATAATATTCTGAGGGTTTCATTTTTGATATTTCAGACTGAAGGATTGCAGTGGCATTATACAAACCCACTTGTTGATTTGAAAGCTGTTCATCATGCTCACTCACCAGAAGAACATCCACAAAACATTTGGATGACTTAAGTTCCTGCTTCAGATTACCTGCAGCTTGGATAGCATCAGCTAATATTATTGAGCTGCATAGAGCAATGGTAGACTTGCCTTGCCCATACTGTGCATGGAATGAAATTGGAGAACCATGGTGTTTTTTCTAATCTTGGCAGCAATTTGCTACTGGAATAGCTTCCAGTTGCTACATCTAAGGGAAGTAGGGTTTTATATCTTTGTAGCAGCTTGGACAGGAGAAGAGCCTTCTGTTGTACAAAAGATTAGTGTCTATCTCTTCAATCAGCTGATAAAATGCAGTGTCATACGGTGACTGTATTGTTGCAGAGGAATTAGATGATATCGCTTTCAGATTCGTTTTACTCAAGTAGGAAGAAAGGCATGTTGAGTGATAAACTGCATCCTTAGCAAGCAAGTCTTCCTCAGATATTCTGCACATATCATCATCTCCTCTTTGAAGTGCAGCCTCCCTTAGATTGATTGCTCTCTCAAATGTTTCAATTTTATGAAGTTTCTTGTCTTTCTTGTGTGTTTGTTTCAAGCAAACAATGCAACAGGGCCAATCACTGAAGGACGTGCTTGCTCAGGTGGTTATAGAAGCAGGTGAACATGATGCTGTTTGACTGGATTCAGAGTCTGTTTTTTTTTTTAATTTAGTAGACTTTATTGAGTCAGTCTGTTTTCTTTCCTGGGTTGAATACAACTCTGACATGTGCCAAATTTTACTTCCTTCTGTATTTCTGAAAGCAACTCCTGTGACAGAGTATAGGTAGCACATCATGTAAACTAGAAAACTCATCCAGTAGCCACCAATACAGTTCATCTCTCCTGGCTTCTGCTGCCAGCATCACATAATTCTGTCCAGCACTGGTGGCTTTTGAGAGGTTTGCATTCTGCTGATTTTCTTGACACATATCACATTTTTCAAAGATTGTGGATAGTCTTTTTTTCTTTGATGTAAGTTTTAAGGGACTTGTATCCTGTATGCCTTCATATACTGTATCTTCCCTGTAGAGGTAAAATTCAAAAAGAATATTGTTAGCATTACCACCACCACTACTACCACTATTTTATTTTGTACAGGTATACAGACTTGTGCAAAGTTAGATATAAATTACATCTACATGTATCAAAACTGCAATTTTTTTAGTGAGCACTTTGTTTGAAGCCCAATATGAAGCTGTCTATTGTTTTTTTTTGTAAACTTTATTTATATAGCAGAGCAAATCAGATTTACAGATTGTGACAGTCTTGAGGCACATATATTATTTTATCATTGCCGTATACATTTCCAGTATCACATATTCACAACTTATTAGATATATAGAATTTGTAGGAGGAATACCATAGGTCTATTTTTACATTTGAATTAAAACAGCGGAAACCAAGTTTGCTGTATCCCCAGTTCAATGGGAGCCCACATATTTTGATATTTGTTTACCTGCCCTCTAACAAGATATTGTGTTCTTTCAATTTTCATGCACTCCATGAGGGATCTAATCCATTCTGCAATGGACAGAACTTCAGGAAGTCTCCGATACATGGCCAGGGCTCTCAAAGCCAACACATTACCCAGCCTCCACAGAGCCTTCATATGGCCAGGCATCCCCTCCCGTCCTCCCAGCAGAAGTCCCAATAGAATCTTAGAGGGGTCCAACCTGAAAGGGATATGCAAAGTACAAGTTAACATTTTTCTGATGTCCCTCCAAAATCTTTGCACCTGCGGGCACTCCCAAATCATGTGAAAAAAAGTGCCTTCATGAATCTTACACTTGGGACATAAAGAAGATGACGTTGGGTCTCTCTTATGGGCCAACACAGGAGTAAAATAAGTCCTAAAAAGAACTTTATATTGTATGGTGTGCAGCCTATTATTTACTGAGCATTTAATAGAGTTTTTTTTTAAATGTTCAACCAATCCCCCCCCCCGTCAAACCTTCTGGTAGTATGTAAAATTCCCATTGAGTTTTAATTTTGTCCAGAGGGTCAGGCAACACACCCAGAAGCAATGCATAACACTTTCTACATGGTTTAAAGGATGTATCTGTTGATTGGCCCACAAAAAGTACTTCTAAAGGAGTGCGCTGGTCATGGTAGCCTCCGGCACTTAAATTACGCAGTCGTAAGACGCCTCCATTAGACAGAGATATAGAAAAAAGTGAGAGGCATTGATATTATAGATTCTGATCAATGAGCTAAATGAGAGGATCTCTCTGTCTCTCAAAAAATGGACTAGTAAAAATAACCCTTTGTGATACCAAGTACTTAATATCTTTTCATCCCCAGGTCAAATCCTACCATGGTTTCCAAGGAGTACCAATAGTGGAGTGCCTGGGGAAGTCCCTCCATTGCACCTGATCAAATTACGGGCCGATTCCCACAGTCTCCACATTGTTTTTGTACAAGGGTTTTCTATTTTCAAGGGATATGACCGTATTATCTGGCCTATTAATATATGGTAATACAAGGGTAAAAAGTAAAGGGACTCCAATTCCACCCAGGCTGGCCTATCCTCTCCCTCCCTCCACAAGTCTCTTACATTGGAAAGTTGGGCTGAAATATAATAGTATTTCACACTAGGTAGGCACAGTCCACTTTCCTGAAAGGCAGTGTTAAAATTTCTTTTTTGATCAAAGGTCTCTTATTGTGCCAGAGAAGCTGAGTAATGGTACCTTCCAGTGCCCTGATATACCTGTTTGGGATCCAAAGTGGGACAGTCTGAAAGAAATAAAGGAATTGAGGGACCACAGACATTTTAACCAAACTGACCCTTCCAATTAAGGTTAAAGGCAGAGCTCTCCAGACAAGACAATCCTCCTTGATTTTTTTCACTATAAGTTTCATATTAATCTTAACTAAGTTTGACAACCTGGCAGGAATAATAATACCTAAATATTTAATCTGTTTAGAGGGGTTTATCGTAGTGCCTGCAACAGAAATCGAATGTTTCTTTGTCCCCAATGGAAGCCATTCGCTTTTCCCCCGATTGATTTTGTGGCCAGATAAGGAACCGTAGAGTTCAAATATTTTAGACAAGTGGGGTTAAGACGATTGTGGGGATTGCAAATATAGCAAGATATCATCTGCAAACAGGGAAATACGATGTTCCTTTCCTTTCCAAGGAAATCCTCTAATATCACAGTGTGATCTGATGCCCTGAGCCAGAGCCTCATGGGTTAGGACATATAATAGGGGAGACAAGGGGCAGTCCTGTCTGGTGCCCCTGGTCAGTGGAAAGGGAGAAGAGGTATAGTCATTTGTTAAAACTTGAGCCTTAGGGGAATGATATAAGGACCATATTCATTTCAACAATTGGGGGCCTAATCCAAATTTCTCTAATACTGCTAGCATAAAAGGCCATTCGACACGATCAAATGCTTTTTCAGCGTCGAGGGCCAACAGGCCTCCCTTCTTGCCCTTAGGCCATTTATGGATAATATCGAGGGTTCGTCTGATATTAAATTTAGCCTGTCTTCCTTTCACAAAACTGCACTGATCGGTATGAATCAATCGAGGGAGTAGTCTTTCCAATCTGGTCAAAATTACCTTGGCTATAATTTTATAGTCTGAATTTAAAAGTGAAATCGGTCGGTAGGAGGAACACTTAAAGGGATCCTTACCTTTTTTGGAAAGGACTGTTATAGTAGCCAAATATTGGGAGGCTGGCAGAATACCATTTTCCAAAGCAGCAGTTACAACATGAAACATCAATGGGCCCAGGATGTCCCATAGCTCTTTATATAGTTCTGCTAGGATCCCATCTAGACCTGGGGCCTTACCCTTCTTAGTACCCCACACCACCCCCTTTAACTCCTCTATTGTCAATGGGGAATCCAAACTGCTCCTGTCATGTACTGACAGAAGGGGTAACTCGATGGTATCCAGATAGGTCAGAGGGTCAGCACCTACAGGAAACTCTGAAGTGTATAACTTTGAATAATAGATTTTAAAACAGTCATTAATTTGGGATTGGTTGTAGACTACTGTCCCCATTGGGTCCTCCACCCCTATAATGGTACATTCAGACTTTTTCTTTTTAACCAACCCCGCCAACCATTTACCCACTTTGTTGCCTTCGAAAAAAGCATTGGAATTGGTTATAATCAAATCTCGTTCAATTTCCGAATTGAGATCTGATTTAACTTATTCTTCAGGGTTTTAAGCTCAGCAACATTCTTGGCTGACAGAGAGCCCATACTGTTCAAGTTGTTCTTCTTGATGTAAATTATTTTTTTCAACAAAGGATGAATAGGAGAGCACCTCACCCACACAAAGGCCTTCAAGGTGTCCCAAATTATATCAATGTTAGTGGCCTCCTTAGAATTGAATTCAATGAATTTCTGGAGATGTTTTTTAAGCTGTAGAATGAATTGTGGATCCAAGAGTACAGAGGGGTCCATTTTCCACCATGGAAGGGCTGGAGACTTTGCTCCTAGGCCCACAACCACTCTGAGAGGGGCATGATCAGAAATAATCAAGGGTCCATATTCAGCTTCCTTCAGACTTCCCATCATGGATGAGGGCAGAAAAACATAATCCAGCCTGATGTACAGATTGTGGGCATGGGAAAAAAAAGAATATTCTCTTGCTGTTGGGTGGCTAAAATGCCAAGCATCCACAAGTGCCCTTCCCTCCACCAGGTGGCTCAATGCTATGGTGCTACACATGGAGGGGAACCACCACTCAATCCAGAGTGGTCCAATCTAGAATCCCAATAGGTACTCATATCCCCCCATAATTAAATTATCGGGGAAAGGAGCTAAGGTTGTTGCTAAGTGGTTAAAAAAATCAGGGGAGTCATAATTAGGACCGTACACAGACACACAAGTAAATTTCCGGTCTCCAGCAACTACCACTGCAATAATGTATCTGCCTTGCAGGTCAGCTATAAAGGACAAAACTTTATGTGGCAGGCCAAACCTTATCCAGATGGCAATCCCTCATGCTTTAGAAGTAAAGGGGGTGGATAAGAACGATCCCCCCATGACTGACCCAGTTGATCAGCTTCCTCGCTCGTGGAGTGGATTTCCTGTAGGAGATTAATGTCACCTTTAATTTTTTTTTATTTGAGACCAAATTCACTTACATTTGACCACATTGCAGAGACCATTAGTATTCCAAGAAATAATGGTGAGCCTATCCATTACTGTATTGTAAATTGAATGCTGTCGACATAATCAACAATACATTATATCTAGTAAAACTATCCGTTCTGCAGGAATTTTGTATGACCCAACTGGGATCCCCCCATCCTCCCCCAATTAAACTCAAATAAACATAAACATAGTTTAACACTTCTAATGTTATAACAATTCCCTCTAAGCCAACTTCTGACAAGCTTACTACTTGCCACAACAGTAATAAGAAAAAATACAGTAAGTCAGCAAAGGCCCCCCACCCTCTCTTCCCCCAACTGAGAAAAATCTCCATCATTTATCATGGAGATTGTGTTCAACCCCTGCAATAATGGAAGAGCTACATTTAATAGTCTTAGCAAAATATATTAATTCCCCCCTCCATCTCTTTCAACATAATGTGTAAGGGGATAGGGTACCCCAAACATTTTTGATGATCGCCAGGGGGCAGAGAATGGCCCAGTAAAGCAGAGCACTCCAGCCGAGGCCCCCCAGGGAAAAAACAATCTCTCTCTGAGGCGGCGAGACAAGGTATTTCCCCAGATTAAATGGGATAGTCAGTTTTATCAAACATAGCTCTCACATCCAAGTACCTGACTTAAGGGAGCCATTCCTCGGGAAGCCCCAGCCCCAGCCAATGCCCCTCAATCCTCCCACCAATAAATTCTGGAATAAAGATCAAGAAGGTTAACATTTAGTATTATCTGAACTCAATTAGTTATTCTCTGATGTTTAGCCATAGAGAATCGAATAAAACATATCAGGTCTAAAAAAGGTAGTCAATACCCCAAAAGAAATAGAAAAGAAGGAAAAATATATATTGTACATATAAACAGCTCAAACACCAGAGTTATATAAGAAGCAGTATTCAACTTAGCAGTGTCAAAGTCCGGCAAAATGTCCGACTCAGATCTGTAAGAGGTGACCCAGAGCTTCATCTAAAAAAAAGAAGTGAGTTTAAATTAAATATATTGGTTCCAAAAGCCAGGGCCTTTAATTTAGAAAAGAACCTCTCCTGGAGCAAACATAACTACTTGCACTCAGAGGGTACCAAGTAGGCTTCGGCCGATTCGAACTTATAAAAAAAGATGAGGGTGAAGTGAGGCCTCCCCTCCATCGTAGGCCTCCACCAGAGAAGTGGAGTAAAATATTACCAGCCCTCTCAAGTCCTCACCAAGAGTAAACTGCACAGTACCTTCAGCCTGTATATAATTTCAGCCGTGATGGTGATTGGGAGGATCTCCACATCTCTTTCACTCCAGTTCATGGACAAACTCTAGAGCTACTGTTGGGCAGGTAAAGGCTTTCTGACTCAGACCTGAAGATCAAATAATCAATCGGGCCAGATATGCTAGAGTAAAGGCGCAGTTGAGGGAATGAAGAAGCTTCTTCACCTCAGCAAAGGACGGCCTTTGAATCTGTAGTGAACAGGAGTAATCAGGAAAAATGCTGACTCTTGCCTGTTGAATTAGAATGATCCCCTTCTTGCGGGCAGCTTCCAAGATCAATTGGCGGTCCTGGTAATGTACAAATTTAATAATCATGTGTCTGGGCTTTTGGTCTTGGGTAGGTTTAGGGCCGGGGGATTGGTGCACTCTTTGGATCTAAAGTGTAGCAGTTGTAGGTAGATCAAGAGTTGTCTTCAGCCAGGATTGAAGAAACTCAGAGCAGTCCCTGCCCTCCATGCCCTTGGGCAAGCCAATAATGCGCAGGCTGTAGCGGCGCTCATGATTTTCATGGTCATCAATACTCTGCTTTAGGGCCTCGATCTCTCGGAGGGCTCTAGCAAGATCATCACTACACTGCCTCTGTCTGTCCTCCTGTTTCCTCACCTTAGTCTCCACTTCTCGCAGCCGTGTCTCATGGCTACCCACATTTTCAGACACATTTTTAATGACCTGCTGAAGATGTTGGATCAGAGTCGTAACATTGTCGAATCCTGCCTCCATGCGTGTTCCCAGGTCATATTTCAAATATTTCATTAAGCGCTCCAGAGTTTGGTATGATTCTGCCATAGCTGTTTTGTAGATATTTTGTAGAGCTGGTCGCAAGTTAGATAGGTTCTGAGAACGCTCCACTGCAGAGCTACTGGTAGAGGAATGTGATGGATCGTCCAGTTTGAGTAGGCCTGCATCTGCATCACCACTTTTGGCTGATTTAAAAAGTGGTTTACCTTGTTTCTTGCCCGTTTCGCCATCGCAGACATAGATGTAAGTAAAGCTGTCCGAGATTATTTGTTAAAACACAAATCGGTGGGAGATGTTAGGGGTTTGCAGGGGATGAATAGTGGAGCTCCTGAGCTATGCATCCGTTACTCTCCACCGCTAGGCCACACCCCTGAAGCTGTCTATTTTTATCTAACACTAATACAAACCTGTTCATAAGTGTCACTGAATTAAAAAGCTAGTTTCTAGAATATTTCAAAGGCTAGAATTGCATGCATAAACAATTACAAATTAAAACCTTCTACCAAGCAGACTAGATGCTACATTGCATGTACAAAAGTTTACAAATGGAGAAGCATTACATTAGGAATTCTCGTATATTTATATCTACTCACTATGCAGTACAAACTATGGGCATGCAATCTACAGCTACTAGTGCACAGCCTTCAGTGTGAGACTGATCTGGGCAGCAAATTTCAATAGAAAAAACAGAAAACTATTATAATCACATGGGAGACACTTTGACAATTAAGAATCTAAGATGTGAAAACATTTCATTTTAATATATTGCAAAATGTTGATATTCAACATTTTTGCCACATGCTAATCAGCTTCATCATTTCTGAAAAAAAATACTAGTGAATGCAAAACCAATAAATATCTTTTAATACATTGCCATTTGGTAGCTTTGACGAACAAACACCACATTAAGGTGTTGAAATTAATTAAACAGTAAAAACTGGAGTCATAGTCATGTTGCAGTGTTTCTGGAACTGTGCAAAAAATAACATGTTAACATTTTGAGTACCATTGTTTAACCTTGACTACAGGCTTACAGCTCCACCTGACAGCTTCACATCATACCTCATCTAAACATACATAAAATAAGCTTTCAAATGATGTGTGATGTGGGTGTGTGTAGGATGGGTACATTAAACTCCAAAAATATTGCCCTTTTTGGCAAATTGCCACACACCTAAAATGAATCATCTATGTTTGTTGCTTTTGTAACTACCCTGAATCCCTCTCTGCTCAGCAGTTGTTGCTCTCACTTTTCATGCTGCCTGAAAATTCTATGACATCAATAACACCTTTGTAGGCCATTCAGATGAACTGTATGGAATGGTGTTATTGATGCCACAGAATGTATTAGAAATAAGAAAAGAAAGAGCAGTAGCTGGTGAGGAGAGTGGAACTGTATGCAGATCTGAGGACACTCCAGAGCTCAATTATTTATTTATCAAAAAATTAGACAAAGTATATCAGAATGCATAAATGGCTAGGGAAGGAAGATGGGAAGGCTGTAGTGCTGTATGGAATTTTCAAATTCCAGAAGAATGAAATTTCGTAGAATTTTCAAAATTCCACTGAAATTCTGCAAAATTTTACCGGAAATGGAATGGCAGAATTCCACGGCAGAAAAATGCAGAATGAGTTTTCTGCAACATTTCTGGGGAACTGGTTATTCCGGATCTCAATATTTTCTGTGGAACTGTTTGCAGTATTATTTTCCACAGCAAAAATGCTGTTTTGTGGAATATTATTCTGCAGATCTCAATATTTTCCATGGAAATGGTTGCGGAATGATTTTCCATGGAAGAAATACTGTTCCACAGAATATTATTCTGTGGATTACAGCAGACAGAATTTCACAGAAGGACCAGAGAAATTCTGGTGAAAATTCTGCTGACAGAATGATCATTCTGCACTAATTTTGCCATCCGAATTCCACATTCCGCTCAGCACTAGTAGGCAGTTAACTATGTACAAATCATTTCCTATCTCCTTAAGTGAAATAGTGAAAGACATCTTTGTCTCCATGTATGAATTATCAGAAGACAATCCTTCATTCCTCCCAAAAGTTTTTTGTTTTATTTAAAAATGAGAAACAATCAACAGTGCAACACCTGAAAATACAGCAGCAACTGCAATATCTGAAACTACAGGAGACCCCACAGACAACCCTGACTTGAAATCTACAATTCTAGTAATTTTTGCATTTGAATCAGATGGTGATCTTATTATGAAATTATCAAGGCTGAAGGGGGCATTATTCTTCAAAGGGCATAGTTTCTATGTTTACCCAGAAGTTTTGTTTGCCACACAATATGCCAGAGCTTGCAATAGGTAGTTACAGAGAGAGTTTGTCTGGGAGCATGCCCTGGAGGACACCTGGATGGACAGGTGGTAGTTCTACCCATTAGGGGCAGAATTAGGCACGGGGTATGATTTTGGGAGGCAGGAACAGTTACCTGCTTGTAGGAGGGGCTTTAGTTATTTAAGTTATTTAAGTTGCTGCAGTGAAGGCTGTGCCTTCTTTTGTCAGCTCTGGACTCCAGAGACTAGTGACAGCTGATGAAGCAAGCAGAATAGGCTTCAGGTAAGTGATAGTCTCTAATGGTTGAGTTTGGGCACCAACTGCCCTGGGTTTGGTTCCCACAGCCTCCACTAAAAAACAAGAAAGAAGGTATGTAATAAAATAGTAGTTATAGAATGGAGTGGAAATTGCACGTATTGAGAAAGTACAAAGAAAAATTACAAAACATGTAATTGGGATTGGTGATATCAGTTATCAGGATAGGTTACAAGATCTGTGACTGATGTCACTGGAAACTAGAGGACTGCAAGGTGATCTATTGTTTACATAGGATGTTCTTAAAGATCAGTACTTAATATCTGAAATGGGACTTGATTTTAAACAATTAGTAGAAGAAACCAGAGAACATCCCTTGCCAATTACATGTCCCAGATTTAATTCTGTAAGGCAAGGGTGCTTCTTCTCTAAAAGGGTTGTCAGGTCTTGGAACTTGCTTCCCTTGGAGGTAGTTATCAGTGAGACCAAATCCACATTTAAGAATAGGTTTGAATTGGGCTGGCCTGGTGGCAAAGAGGGCTGAAGCGCTGATACCTTACCTCATGCCACACCGGAGACCCAGGTTCAGGAACAACCTCAGGCCACCGGGGTGTCAGCTCAGGAGGGGGAGGGTCCGAATGGGATTGAGCCTTGACTTCCCCTTCCATGGGGTGGATGACCACTCTGCCGTAGTCCTGCTCCCACTGGGTGGCAGTCCAGTGGGTAGCACTGGCGGTTAGAAGCAGCGACATAAGTCCAGGGAGGGGCGGAGAGGGCCACCAGATCCTAGCTTGTGCATGCACCTCCACGCACATATATGCATGTGCATGCTGTGGCCCCGGGGGGGGAGGGGAGCAAAAAGAGAAAAAAGATAAAATATATATGGAAAAAAAAGGAATAGGCTTGAAGAGCTATTGCTTGCTGGGAACAAGATTACTTACTGCAGTTGATTGGTAGGAGCCTACAGGAGAAATGCCTTTTGCTCCTTAATTCCTACCTTAGTGAACCTTAGCGAAACAGGGGCAGTTTCTGGAAATGTGTAGGCTGTAAGGAGAGCTGCAGGAATGGCCATGGAAGTGGTCCAGGGGTATGCTACATTAATTAGGAAAAAAAAGCATCAAGGAGAAGTGCTCTCCTGTTTTTGTCCATTTCAGTTTTGCTCAGGAGCCAGAATGTGGTCGGTGGAGAACACAAACTGCCATGTGGTGGGCCTGCTAGTTAGGGACATTGTCCCAGATTTCAGCATCCTTTGTTCTCCATTATGTAGTTTATCTGAAATGAAATAGAACTTTACCAGGTAGATTCCACAGTTTTGGGTGGTAAAAATTAAAAATGAAAATCTCATAGATTAGATGATAATGCAAAAAGGTAGAGGGATCACAAGCTGATCAAGTGGCAAACTCAGTTTTGTAGAACAAAGCAGCATTCACATCATTGTAAGTTCAGCTCTTTCATTTTCTTTATGGTACAATGCATCCAGAGGTGGGCTATGGTATGTCCATTCCTCCAAGATCAAAAACACTACTGTCCCCTGGCTCCTCTTGCTTCTGGGTGAAGGGAGAGGGAGTAGGGTGAATTTGAAAGAAAAGGGCAAAGGGAGCACAGTTAGGGGAATGACAACTGGCATATGGTGGGCCAGGGACAGCGTCCCAGGTTTCAGCTCCCCTGGTCAGGTAAGGAAAAACCTACATAAATGGGCACTAAAAGTTAAGTTCATTTGACTGGATTTCAAAGGGAAGGACTCTACTGGAAGATATTCTTTTGAAGTCAGTAGGAGGATTTCATGCATAATATGTGATTGATAAAAACTGATGATGTTATTTTAATAGGAGACTAATGTGTTAGCCACAATTAAATCACAGTCTCCAGAAAACAGGAAGCAATTATTGGCAGGCAGCATCCAGCAGCTGCCACATACAGTAGCAGCATTAGCTGAATCCATGTTTCCTAAAATTAAGATGAGTTTTGGCAAATTATCGGAGGTACATGACCTGAAAAAGTCATAGAATAAATGTCCTAAAACGTTTAGAGCTATTGAAACTTTGTGTCATCCCAAGCAATTTACAAAGATGAGTTTAAAATAGAAGGTCATTGCTTAAAAGGGCTCTAATATGAAGTGCCACATGAACATGGAGTACCCCCTTTTTGGTTAGCTACTTTGGCAATGAGCCCAGTGCTGAAGCAGGAGGTAAGGGAGGGAGTGCAGAGGACAAAGAAAGCAAGTAACTGGCTGCAGCGACGTGGTGGTCAGAACACTGACCACCATGTGGGGGGTGACACGTGGCAGGTGCATCATGTGGCAGGGGCAGGGGTATCCCTGCCCACCCATAACAGCCTGTGCTCTTTGTGAATCTCTGTTGGTAAACTGTTGTTTATCATTTCATTGCTTTCCATTTAAAAAAAGGGGTTGGACAGAGAGCAAGAAAAACAACTGCAAGGACATCACACTTGGTGCTCCGAATGCCAGCCACCACATGGCAGACACACCACATGGCTGTACCCCAGACTCCGTGGTCTCACTCCTTGGGTTTACTCTATGCAATCTGATGAAGGTGTTCATACTAAAATGTTTGATTTTGAATATATAGTTCAGGGCAATGCAGGTACCTGGTGTAGACAATGATGTAGCTGAAAATTCTAGCCCCCCCAAAAAAATCACGGTAGTAAGTGCGGTAAACACCAACATAGAGGTGTCGATAGGGAGAAGGGCTGGGGTAAATGGAGAAAATGACAAAGGCAAGAAGGACAGGGATGGGGCAAAAAGGAGTAAGGCCATCAGGAAATGGAGGTTAATGAGTACCAATGCACGTAGTCTAGGCAACAAGTTCCCTGAGCTGGTGGCTTTGATGGAAGAGGGATGCCTGGATATCATAGCAGTCACAGAAACATGGTACACAGAGAACCATGACTGGGATGTTAACATACCAGGGTACATAACCTACAGGGGAGACAGGCAGGGGAGAAGAGGGGGAGGGGTAGCTCTCTATGTAAAGGAAGGGATAAATGCAACTGAACAAAAGAGTAAACAGGGAGGACAGGAGGCACTGTGGGTCACCTTGAAGACTGGAAAGGGCACCACAATCCGTACAGGGTTGTACAGACCCCATGTCAGGGAGGAATGGACAAGGATATGATAGAAGGCATTCTTAGAATGGCAGAGAAAGGGAGATACTGTTGATGGGAGACCTGAATGCAGATGTTAATGGAGCACATTTGCTGCAGCCACATCCAAGAGCAGGGCCATTCTTGATGCCCTACAGGTGGCAGGCCTCAGACAGCTAGTTTTGGAACCCACTCGTGAGGGAGCAATCTTAGACCTTGTACTCTCATACGGGGGCAGTGAGAGGATCTCAGATCTAGAACTGGATTGCCATCTGGGAACAAGTAACCATCAAACAGTGTGGTTCACGTTAAACTCAGCTACAGATTCAAGACATACAAAAGTGAGGGTACTGGACTTTAGGAGGGCTGACTTTGGCAAGATGGGAGAGTGCTCAGAAAAGCACTAGCAAACAGGCTAGAAGGAGAGTGGAGCAATGATGGAATCATCAAACTGCCATCACAGAGGCAACAAGCCTTTGTGTGAAGCAAATAAACAAATCAAAATGAAAGAAAGCCACTATGGTTCTCAAAAGAGGTGGCTGTGAAAGTCAGGAAGAAAAGATAGCATTCTGGAAGTATAAGGAAACACAGATGGAGCAGGACGAGAGCTGTACCAGTTAAGGCAGAAGGAAGCAGGGAGGAAGTCAGAATAGCAAAGGCCCAAACTGAGGAAAAGATAGCCAATTCAGTTAAGAAGGGGATAAAATCTTTATAGGTACATCAGCAGTGTAGAAAAGACAAAGTGAGGATAGTGAGGCTGAATAGAATGAGCGGTGGGTGGGCAGAGGAGGACAGTGAAAAAGCAGGGATACTGAATGAATATTTCTGCTCAGTATTCACAAAAGAGGAGGGGGAAGTGCCTAATCCAATTAACAGAAGCATTCTTGATAGGGGGGTCAATCCCAGTCCTTTCATAGAAAAGGTTCTGCAAGAACTCCTAAAACTGAAGGTGGACAAAGCAATGGGGCCTGATGGAATTCACCCAGAATTCTAAAAGAATTAAGAGGGAAACTAGTGAAATCACTGGCTACTCTTTTAATAAATCATGGGAGGATGGTGTGGTACCTTAGGAATGGAGGAAGGCGGATGTGATTCCCCTTCACAAAAGTGGGACCAAGACAGAGGCAGGAAACTACAGACCTGTCAGTCTGACCTCTGTGGTAGGGAAAGCGATGGAGTCGCTTCTGAAGGAAAAAACAGTTGAGTACCTAGAGGCCAGTGGGGCACAGGACTCAAGGCAGCATGGGCTCACAGCAGGAAGGTCATGTCAGATGAATCTAATAGATTTCTTTGACTGGGTGACCAAAGTAGTAGACCTGGGAGGGGCTGTGGACATGGCCTATCTAGACTTTAGCAAGGCATTTGACACAGTCCCACACAAAAGATTAATAGTCAAATTAACCAGCCTGGGAGTGGGTCCTGGGGTGGTAGCCTGGGTAAAACATTGGTTGGACAACAGGACACAGAAGGTAATTGTAAATGGAGTCCACTCTGAAGAAAGAGGGGTTGCTAGTGGGGTACCGCAGGGTTCAGTATTGGGTCCAGTCCTTTTTGATGTCTTCATAAGTGACATACATGAGAGGACTGGAAGGAAAAGTATGCTCTTTGCAGATGACACAAAGATCTGCAACAGGTTGATACAAAGGAGGTGTGGAAAGGATGAGAAGGGACTTGGCAAGGTTGGAGGAATGGTCAGAAGTATGGCAGCTAGTTCAATGCAAAGAAGTGCAAAATAATGCACCTGGAAACAAGAACCCAGGGAAGAATACACAATGGGAAGGTAGTAACAACAACTAAAAAGGAAAGATACCTGGGGTAATCATATCAGATGACCTTAAGGTTAGCAAGCAATGTGAGAAGGCAGTAGGGAGGCTGGGGTATACTGGGATGCATAGGGAGAGGCATCAGCAGCAGAAAACATGAAGTTGTTATCCCTCTGTACAGACAGTTGGTGAGACCCCATCTGGAGTACTCGTCCAGTTCTGAGACCCCATCTCCGCAGGACATAGACGGGATAGAGGCAGTCAGAGGAGGGCAACTAAAATGGTGCAGGGTCTGCAAGAGAAGCCGTGAGGAGAGACTAAGGAGCTTAATATGTATACCCTTGAGGAAAGAAGGGAGGGACATGATAGAAACTTTAAGTACCTCAGTGGAATCAATAAAGTCCAAGAGGGTAGCATCTTTCAGAAAAAGCGATGCAAGAACAAGGGACACAATTTAAAGATAGAAGGTTCAGGGGCAATGTGAGGAAGTATTATTTCACAGAGAGGGTAGTGGATGCATGGAACAGCCTTCCTGAGGAGGTTGTGGGGTCTAAAACTGTGGGAGAATTCAAGAATGCATGGGACAGACATAAGGCAATTCTTGTGGGGGATAGGATGAAATAGTCTGTTGGTTAACTAGGATCTGCGGCCTATCCTGTAGGTAGGGAAATGGGAAGACTAGATGGGCCAAGCGGTCTTTATCTGCCGTCAAAGTCTATGTTTCTATGTTTCTATGACGCTCTTTCTTGTTTGCTGTAGGAGAAGTTTTGAGAGCTGACTCCGGAAGCAGAGTCATGCTCCAGGGAAGTCCCACCCTATCTCTTGGAGTTGGTGATCTGGAAGAATAGGAGTTACTCAAGCACTCACTAGCATCCAGCATGAGGGCAGCATATCAAAGAAGGGTGAACACCTTTTTGAGGTGAGGTGGCAGATGAGCTGGAAAGCTCCCTGAACATGAAGAGCCAAGACTACACCAGCAATGGTGGGGTGACACTTGGCAGGGGATTGCCTGGATTATGAAAGCAATGAGGGTGAGGGACACAACATGGTCCTGTTGGGTGTATAAGATGCTGGAGGGATGAACCTAAGGGGATCCCAAAAAGGGAGACATGTGGCACCCAATCAATCGAGTGTTGCCAATTCAAATTTTTACCGTCCTACCTAAGGTTTGTTCATTGGCTTCGGAGGCACAGCTGTTTCAGACAGCCTTCTGGGTGGCCTTTTGTAGAGCTTTCAGGGTGTCCAGAATCACTCAACCAACCAAATCATCAGCTTTGCCAGTGGCACTGAGTGGTGAGGACATGGTGGAAACTTTGTAAAACAGCCTTGGCTTAAAGGTACTTGTAATCCTAGAATAAAAAAAAACATTAAAATAAATAAACAACTGCGGGGGGGGGGGTGATTGTCCACTTGCAACAGAGCAAGATGGACAAGGAGGCCGGGGCTGCTGATGCAATCTCAGGTCACTTCCTGAGGTGGAATGGAATATCTGGGAGTGGGTTTCCACCAGTTTCCAGCAGTTGAATCGTGAGGGGGCAAGCCTTTTTCCACCATGAGGGTGGTCCCACCCTTACATCATTCTGGTTCAGGCATCTGCTGGGTATTGCCCTGAAAGTGTTAGGGATGGTGGCCCAGGAGTTTAATACTCACTCATTCAGGATAGGGGTGGCTTCACATGCTAGGGTAGAAGGGTGGATAGATGCACAGATACAGTCCCGGGGGGGGGTGGAGGTCTCAAGCATTTGAAAAATATGTCCATCCACAATTACTTTCATATGTTTTGCTCTGTTTCATTCATAAGTCAGGACATCTGTGTACAGCACATGTAGCTATGTGACCGTTAATTTGTCCATTGGGTGGCGGTGAGAGCATGACAGCTTCAGGAAGAACAAATCTCTTTTTCCATCCCAAGAGGGTATGGATACATTGGATGGTCAGAAGCGGAATGAAGTGTGGTGAGCTATTCCCTGAATCACAACTGAGGCTCGATGCCATGGCCTGCTGGACGTGCTTATCATCTACCTTGGTGAAAATGACTTGGGGCTTGTGAAGTTCATTGAGTTGTGGAACAGGATGCAAGCAGATTTGTGGAAGGTGCTTCATGAGTGGCCTATGACACAGATAATGTGGTCCGAAGTGATATAGAGACAGCTGTGGTGCCCCATTCAGAACCTCAGTGCCATAGAGAGGGAGCATGGTTTGACCAATATGGCCATGCATCATGGACTCCACTGGGGGTCAGGTGTTGCAGCATGACAGGATTTTGGTAAAAGTCCCACATAGCTATATGCTAAAGATGGGGTACACCTATCTAATTTAGAGAACAACAGATTTTTAGTTGACCTACAGCATAATTTGGAGGGAGCCATGGTGTGGTGTGCTTGGAGGGGGATAAACATCAAAATGCAGCAGGACATTCATCATGTGGTGACATAGTAGTCACACAGAATTGTACAGGGGGTTAACATGGCTGTCACTCCTTTTCAGGAGGGCCCTGAGGCTGGGGAAAGGTGTGACCTTGCCAGCTGGTACCAGAGGGGTGCCAGCCATAGGCAAATGATAAGTATCTGATGTAGGTCACCAGTTTGCACCACCCTTGGACAGGGAAGAGTGCTCTAGAACCAGGTCCATTAAGCGCTACCCCCTCATGCCCCAGTGGCCTATGGGACCACAAGGTGATAATCAATGAGCAAGCCCCCCTCCAAAGGTGAGGGAGGGCCTATACATACTCAGTAAAATAACTTGGTTCATTTGTTAGCTGTGACTACCCTGCTGCACACGTCACACCAAATGATTCCTGTATATAAATGAGATTAACAATAAGTTTACCAATCCAGTTCTAATTGGCTCATATTAAAAACACATGGCTGTGGTGATTTCCTCCAAGCACCTGGTGTCTCTCATTTATCTGGGTGAAGGAAGGGGTTATGACCTAAAAGATACATGTAGATGACAATTCTTGACCTTTCAGCAGGAAATCTTGAAGATGGGAGCTGAGTTCCAGTTGTTGGTACAGGCAAAACTGAAAATTATTAATAAGGGCTGCTAATTTATTTTCTTTGATGTGAACCAGTTAAACTCTTCCTTGTGGTCTCAGTATGAAAAAGATTTGCCGAGAGAAGATGATGGAGATTCTCCGACAATTTCTTAAGAGGAGATGATGCTAGCCATGCAGAACACTGAAGATAGGTTATGATACCATTTGCTAACACCATTTGAGCTTTTGGAGATGGGAGAACTGCTTACTGTTGTGTTATGAATATTTTATTTGAGTTTTGGTAACCAGGTAAGACCACAGAGGCAAAAACAGTCCCATTTTCAGGGTCGACCCAGGTTTGCAACAAGCAAACAGAGACACAACAAAAATGTATACAGGCAAAAGGATAACAATGAATAAGATACACAATGTGGGTTAAATATAGCAAATATACAGGTCAAGAAAGGAAGAAATAATTCAAAATAATATACACTTCCGGCATAATAAAAACATGAGTTCCAAGAAAATGTACAACCATGGCTGCAGGCCACAGAGCTTAGAAATAGCAAGCTAGAAAGAGTGGAGGAGTAGGGGTAAGGGGGTAGCTGGGATAGGGAGCACATAAAGGAAGGTATAGGGGTAAGGGCATTAGGGAAGGTGGAAAGGAAGGAAAAGGTACATTAACGGAAGCAGGAACAGATAGTAGAGGTGGAGAGAGAGGCAAGCAGATGGGTTTGGAACTTGGGGAGAGTGCAACAGGACAGTATGGGGGGGGGAGGGAATTCCAGTCAGATATGACAGCATAGGACAAGGAACGTCATGCAGAAGACAGATGCAGGGAAGGTTTTATGAGGAGGGAAGGGGAGGCAGATCTAAGAGCTCTAGGGGCTTGTCTAAGGTGTACAGCCTCAGTAAGGTAAGGAGGTGTGAACTTGTGGACCAGTTTGTGTATGAAACTTAGTGTAATAAACCTTAATTTTGATTCATAAGGTAACCAACAGGTAACCAACCCAATGCGGAGAGATCGTCACAGTGGTGGTGGTGAACATCAACCCCCAGGGTGAATCTACCCACCCTATGGTAGGCCTGGGAGAGGAGAGACATGGAAGAGACATTGATAGAGAGCAGAAGGGGAACACCATAAGTGAGGAGAGGAAGAAGGGATGCGGTAGCAATCCTGTGACAGGCGGTAGTCATGAGGAAAGGACGAATGCGAAACAGGAGACATAGCCTATAGTTGAGGGACTTTATGACATTGGAGACATGTACACTGAGGGACAGCGATGAGTCAAGGGTAATACCCAGGTATTTAAAGGATTGGACAGCCTCGAGGTTATCAATGTTTAGGGAGGAAATGCACAGGTGGGAGAGGGCATGAGCCAAGGGGGACAGGTGGGAGTATAGCATACTCTTGGTCTTTTTGGAGTTAAGCACTAATTGGTTATGCATAAGCCAGTCTTCCAGGACAGTAAAGTTGGATGCAAGTTTGCTATTAATTAGATTAACATTGGGGGATGACCTATAGATGATTGTATCATCCGCATAGAGGTGTATGGTGGAACCTCCACAAAAGCTAGGCAGATCATTAATAAAAAGAGAGAATAACAGTGGGCCCAGTATTGAGGCCTGTGGAACCCCATGGATAATGGGTCGGAGGTCAGAGACAGAACCTGCCCACTTGATCCGCTGAGACCGGGCAGATAGATAGCTATTGATCCATGCCAGGGAACTAGAATCAAGACCAATAGTATTGAGTTGTTGAAGCAGTAGACTGTGATTAACCAGGTCAAATGCTTTGGTTAAATCAACAAAGATGGCACTAGTGGCAGAACCTTGGTCCATTGCCTGGAATATATCAGTAGAAACTTTTAATAAGGCAGTAAGGGTACAGAGGGGTGATGCCTTCTAAAGCCATGCTGATAGGGCAATAACAGGTCGTGTTGCTCCAAGTAGATCCGGAAGTGATTATACAAAATGCTTTCTTGTATTTTAGCCAATGGGCAGAGAACAGATATTGGCCAAAAGTTGTCAACAACATTGTTTGGGCCTACCTTGTGCAAGGGGACAACTATAGCCAACTTCCATTTGTCAAGGACCATGCAAGAAAGGAAGGATCGGTTGTGTAGGTCGTGTACAGGCGGTGCAAGGGCTTGGGCACTAATGTTTAGAAATTTAGGCTCTAAGGCATCATGCCCAGATGAGCTTTCAGGCTTTAAGTTACTGAGAAGTCATTGGACTTCTTTGAGGGAGGCCAGCTTCATGTGGAAAGCAGGACAAGTCCCAGGGGAGCCTGGGGGTGGAGGGGCTAACAAAGAGGAAGGTGATTGGCAGAAGAGTGAGGTGTACTTGTGGAGATCAATAAAGAAATCATTAAAGCCAGAGGCAATAGATGTGGGGTCAGACAGTAGAGTACCCTGGGCATTGATAGAGCTAGGGTTTTCAGTGACCTTCCCTTTAACCAAAGAATTCATCTGTTTCCACAACTCCTTGGGGTTACAGAGATGTTTGGTCTGAAGGGATTTGAAGTGGGGTGTTTGGCTTTGTGAAGTGAGTTTTTGCAATTGTTTCTTAGTTGCCTATAGTTATTCCAGATAGAAGGCAGACCACTTTGTTTATAGTTCCGCCAAGCCCTGTCAAGAATGGACATGAGCAGTCTAATTTCCTTGGAGAGCCAAGGAGCCTTTATCCCCTTAGATTTGCATTTTCATTTTTTAAAGGGGCATGTAGGTCAATAATTCCCATAAAGGCAGATACAAAGAAGTCCAAGGCTTGATTTATGTCAGGGAGGGACTTTATGGGCTCCAGTCAAGATTGTTGATGGAGGTATTTAAGCTATCGGCATCAAACCTCGACATGTCACGGACCAGAGAGATTTTAGGAGAAGGGTTAGGGTAATGATTTCGCCATACACAGAACATGGGGGAGTGGTCACTTAAGCAATCAGATAGGAATCCCACCACTTTAATCTTAAGGGGGCAATTTGTGACAATCCAGTCAAGCAGTGAATGTTTTCCGGATTTGTTATTAGTACGTGTGGGTTCCTTAATAAGTTGTTCCATGTTGGCATCTACAAGAGTTGATCTCACCTTATTTGCATCAGAGTGGAGCAAGTCAACATTGAAGTCACTGCAAAGAATAAGGTTGTGGCAAGGGAGATTCTAGAGAGAGATTAAGAAGGTAGGGAGGCCTTGAGAGGCACTGTTGGGCAACAGGAAGGCACACCCAATGATAATCTTTTTCACATTACCAAGCTTTAGGGAGAGGAATAGGGATTCTACAGTAGGTAGGACAATGTCGGGTCTAGGCAGCACGGTAATATCTAAGTGAGACTTAATGTAAATAAGAACACCACTGCCCCTCTTGCCTTCCTGATCCTTTCTGAAACAGTTATATCCGGGTAGGGATACCTGATATTGCTTAGCAGCAGGCTTTAGCCAAGATTTGGTGGTGCATATAATATCAGGAGCATGCAGCAAGGCCCAAATTTTGAATTCAGCCATTTTAGGACAAAAACTGTGAATATTCATGTGTGCAATTTTTAGGCCTTTGGTGGGAGGCAGGATAGTAGTGGGGGTTGGGGAGAGGGAGTATATTGAGGTGGCCCATATGTTTATATATAGGATGACATTAAGGCATATATCCTGATCAAATCCTGACTCATTTTTGAATGTTACTTTTTCACAATGTCCTAACTGAAATTATTCATAAATTTATTTGATTATAGATATTTAAAGCTGAAGGCCTTATGTTTCTAATATAAAGCATAAGGGTTAGAAACAGATGTACATATAACTTTGCATGGATGTTTAATATATGTGTAAATATAGTCTAGTCTAGGTCTTCCTGGCTTTAGTAGTGAAGGAGGAGGGTTATTTTAACTAAATAGAAAGAAAATCCTGTTGAGTAATAAGTGACACGTGGATCCAAATAATATTCTAAATACATTCGAGGTCTGTCTAACCTTATGCTTAAGCTGAATATGTCCTGCATACATTTTTGACAATCTTTATTTCTTTGATCTCCAATGGACTAAATATCCAATATGTACAAAATGGCAGGCAACTACTAATATGTATGTATATACTATATGAAAAATTCATAAAATATAATTATAAAATATTTTGAGAGCAGTGACCAAATGGGTGGCCAATGGCCACTCTCAGTGCACAAAACAGGAACATGAATAAACAGGTGACAACACATTTACTGCATCAGCCTCTGCTGGTGCACTTTCTTTTTTCTACTTCTACCAGTGGAAACTATGTGCTAAACTGGCTTCTTTGGACTCAAACTAGCCCCCAGACGTGTCCCAAACTCCTTGAACTGTAGAAAGAGTCCAAGTGCATGAGAACTGCAGTGAAAGATCACAAATTAGAAAGCAGAGAAACTGTGAGCCCGAAAGTAAGTGAGAAGCTGTTGGTAGTCAAAAAGTCCTACCAATCTACAGAGCAGTTATCCTTCTATAAGCCGCTACCCATGGCAGTACAAAAGTTTGTTGGAAACATTTGGTGAATACTGGCCGTCAAAGTCATACAATTTGGTGTAGATGCAAAGCAAGGTAGTCTGTGCTAGTCAGTTTGCACCTGGGCCTAGAGTGCCATGCTAGATTCCCTTTCCCCTACCGGGGTAGCAAAGCTACTACTGGACACTATGCAAATGAGTCAGTGTAGCTGAATGGCTGCTACTTTTGGTAAGCAGCTACAATGTGGCATAGCTTAGTGACTGCAGGATGAAACTCTGCTTGTCCTGTTAGCAATGCACCAAATTAGCGTATCATAATCCACAACAGGCAATCAAATGACAGCTATTGGCTATCTGCAGTGGCACACAATGTTGTTTCCCACACTGTACCACCACAGTCGAATCCCAATCCCTCAATACATGCCATGTGATACCTAGTCAGACATTGGCACTCACCGTTATCCCAGTTCAACATTCACATATCCTGGTCCTCAGTTGTAAATATACATACATACTTGATCCCCACTGCAGTCCTTCCCTGAGCACAGCACTTCTCCTGCCCCCCCCCACAACAAATGCTTCTTAGTCCTCCCTATGCCCTGGTGCAGGCTCTTCCTCCTTTGTGCTTCAAAGCAGCCCCCACAAACAAACACTCAGGAGAGTTACACACACACACACACACACACACACACACACACACACACAGACACACAGACACAGCACTCCTTTTTACCTGGTGTCTATTTGGGGAATGCAACTGACAAATTATAACTGTTGCTCTCCTTTTTTTTAAAAAAATTGTAAAAGTTTACTATTATTGTTTATGTAAAAACACAACCAACAATACAGTTGCTCTAATAAAAGACCACAGTAAATGAGTACAATATGGCTCAAAGCATTCTCTTATGAAGTTCGCTCATAAAATACTTCTAATGCTACTTTTATATCAGACATTCAGGCACTGTAGATAAAAAATAAAAGAAAACTATTCATAGTTCAAGGGTCGTACATTATAGGATTATTCACACACTCATAGCTTTACCCTAAAGGGATCATTAAGTTTCCAACCAGGGTATAGACGAGGCAAAAATAATACAGTACAGAGAGAGGAATAGGGTGAGGATGGGGTAGAAGGTGAGTCAGTTTATTGTTCCAAGAACAGATTAAGGATAAGGTAGAAGGCCAAAGGATAAAGGCAAGAAATGGAAGGGTGGGGAGGGTAAGGAAGGATTACTCCTCTTCCCAGGTCCTAATGATGTGGGTAACAGTGTCACACAATCCAGATCTACCTCTCTCTAGGGCACAAAGTCGGAGTAATGGTCTAATTGGTATAACACCCACTTACAACACCTAGTGTCAAAAGCAGATGTATATGTTTTTAATTTAGCCGAGATCCATTCCAGATTATACACCTCATATGTCAGCTTCCTCCAGGCCTCCTTAGAAGGAAGGGTTTGTGAAAGCCAGAGTCTAGTTATCACCTTTTTAGCCATTAATATTAAGAGTGCTATTAGTCTGTATAGGACTTTATCTTGAGCCCCTTTGGGGGAACTGCAGTAAGGACAAAGGCATGAGTGAACAATTCAGGGGTTTCAAATATATCTGTCATTTCCGTGATTACCTCTTGCCAGTATCATTGTAGGAGTGTGCAGGACCAAATTACATGTTTGGTACCCATCCATATTTGTCCACATTCCCTCCAGCATCTGCCCTGTTCTGGTCCACTAAATTTAGCTGTAATGTCTGGAGTTCGAAAATATTGAACTCTTGACTTCCAGGCATATTCTCATCAATATGTGGTGAAGGAAACCTTCGAAGATGGGAGAGCAGAAACTTGGCATAATTCTTGGTCCAGCTCTTGTCCAAGTTCCTTGGACCACTTACTTCTAATATAGTCTAAGTTGTCAGGACAGTATGCTCGTAGAGCCTGGTAAAGATTACTATTTATGTGGTCTTGGGTGCTACCCCCAAGGTAGAAAATGACCATTTGCACCAAGTTGGAGGGAGACTCTGCGATCTTGGACAATGTCTCTTCATGTGGGAGGAGTAACCATTTCACATTTTGTTGCTCTCCTTATGGCTGCCACTGTGCTGTCACAGAAAGTGCAACAGGCAGTGGTAATGCATTGTGCCTGGGGACACGTCTACACATGGTCCTCCTAGAGGATGCCTAGGTGGAGCACCATGCCTGTACGCAGTGCTGCCAACAGGTATTCAGGCCATGGCTGGTGGCTCAGAGCCTCCATACCACTGATATTTTGGAGCAGTGCCAGCTTGACCATAACACACCACAGGTCGTCCCAGAACTTGTAGAGGATACCATACGTCCCAGCCCAAGGTGATCCATGACCATGTTCATGGAGACAAAGGTGCTGTGTGCACTACAATCCTATGCCACGGACACCTTCCAGAGAGTGACTAGGGATGTAATAGATGTGAGCCAGTCCTCTGTGTCCAGTGTCCTGCACCAGGTTACCGATGCCCTTGTGCACCACAGGCATCGACACATTACATTCCCCATGACCAAGGCAGAGCTCAGGGCCATCAAGGGTGCATTTCTGGACAGGTTTGGCATGCCTAACACTGTAGGTGCATAGACTGCATGTATGTACCCATCCTCACACTGTCCATGAATGAGGAGGCCTACAAGAACTGTATGAGGTACCACACCATCAACTGCTAGGTTGTATGTGATGCAAAATGCATCATCACAAATGTTCTGGCACAGTACCTGGGGTCATGCCATGACTCATACATATTTGATAACAGCACACTGCAATGCTATCTGGACAAGCAGGAGGAGGGATATGGTTGGGTGTTGGGTGGGCACCCGTCAATGGCTGTTGTTACGGTTGCAGCATGTGCACTATTGAGAGCCTAACATCTATGTTCCACCCCATTTCTACAGGTGATAGTGGATACCTACTGAGGATGACCCTCCTGACACCATACCTGGAATCATGACACCCTGCAGAGGAGACATTCAATGCAGCACATTTGCGGGCATGCGGCATTGTGGAATGCACCATCGACTTGATGAAGATGCGGTTCTGCTGCCTGGACCACACAGGTGGCATGATGATGCTTGCAGCAGGAATGGCGTGCAGAGTGTTCACCACCAGTGCCATGCTGCACAACATATACAGTACATCCGATGCAGTGTGCCACAGCTCCCTTATGCACACCCTGAAGAGCTCGGCGAGGGACCACCGCAGCCACTCCATGGACCAGTGCTGCCTAGTGATGTGGTAGGGTGTGACCCAGGGGACAGCATGCCACAGGATGCATGGTGGTAAGGGCCATGAAGCATTGCATGGCCCATGGCACATTCAGTAGGTAAGCAGTAGCACGTGCTGGCGATGAAGATCTAACATGTCTGAGTCGGCATGTGTGTCACATGGCCGTGCTACCAACTGCACGCAACGGGCAAAGAACATATGCTCTGCTTGCCACCAGTGTGTTGTGCCATGTTCTACACAGAGGCCTGCCTGATGCGTGCCATGCATGCCACTGTGCATGGGATGCACATGTTGGGGGAGGCCCATTTTGGTGTATCTGTGAACCGTATTTGTGTTCGGAAGTGCTCCACCTAGGCGGCGCTGGTCCATGGGGTGTCGCAGTGCAACGTTGTGTGGTGTGCCATGATTGCTGGTGTGGGTGTGGATGTGTAGGGCGTGTGTGGGACATGTGTGCATGACATCCAGCGTCGGTGCTGTCAGATTCTCTCTATCACTGTGTGGCCAGTGTCTATGGCTGTCCACCATGTCCGTATCCCTATCCTGTTCCCCTGTTACTCCATGGTATGGCCATTGGCTGCATGGCATTTTGTGACACCTGTACACATTGTGAGCATTGAGCCATGTTGCCTGCACCTGGTGCAGCAGCTGTGGCTGCCTGGGCTGCCACCGCACACCATGGGGCACTGTCATGCTCCACCACCTGTGCCATGTATGTTGGTTATGCGTCATCGGTCAGTGCTGGTGGTGCACCCGCAGTGGGTGGACAAGCCTGTTGCATGGCCAGGTGTGTTGCTATGGATAGGAGTGCCTCTGCTGTCTGCTCCTATGAGCAGACACCCACTGCCATCTCCTCCATGAGTCTGTTCTGGGGACGGGCACCTGTGGCAACAGCATGTGCCATGTGTTCCTGCATCCTCACGCCGGTGGAAACGATCTCTGCAAGCCTCTCCTGTGCCCGCACGGATGCCCCTATGACTTCTGTCAGGTGGTGCACTGCCTCTGTGCAGTCTTGGGTTGCCTGCAACCAGTCATATTTCAGCCAGCAGAGGTCAGGATAGTAGCTTGCTAGTGCTGAGCCACTACCACCCTGCCTATGATGTCTTGTGGGTGGAGGGCCCTCCGAGGCCCCCGTGTCCCATTCCTGGGTGTCCGGCGGTGAGGTGGGTGATAACATCCCCACGGCCACCAAGCAGCTGTCCTCTGGTCACAGTGTGTCCTCCTCTGTGTTCCTGTCTGTACCCAGCACCGTGCTGTCCTCCTCGTCATGGTCTGCAAGAATCCCCCTTCCTCCCTGGTCTATGTGTCCACCACCGTGGCTTGGCTGCCTCTCTCCTCCTGCTGCCATTCTGGTGTTTCTCCATCTTCACACCTCTGCTGTTTCTCTGCCATTGCAGTTGGTTATGTGTCCCTTTCCTGTATGCCATCTAAGCTTTGCTGCGTACCTATGTGGGTGGGGTGGGTCATCGGTTAGTACGCATGCATGTCCATCTTGTGCTGTGCACCACCCTATGTCCATGCCACTACATACCTGCATCACCAGACCACTGTGGCGCTCCTCTGCCGATCCCAGATGGTTCCTCACCGGCACTGTTGTCATCATGCACTGTGGGTGGGAAGGGTGACAGGTGATTAGGGTCCATTTCAGTGTTACTGTGCGGTGTGGTTGCCCTGTGCACAGGTACATTGCCCTCACCTGGCATGCTGTCAAGGCTGTCGGGCTCCCCGTCCATGGCAGTGTCACTTATTATGTCTGACAGCATCCTTTCAATGGGCATGAGGGGAAGGTCTGGCAGTGGCGGGCATCACCCTGTGGTGCCCTGCGACTATCATGCCCGACTCAATTTCTTCTTTACCTGGGACTGGAGGTCACTCTACTTGTGCTTTATAGCATCGAAGGTGCACGCCTCCAGTCTGGTGGTGTTTATGACCACCTGCATGTCGATCCATATTCAGGCCTTCATCTCAGGTAGGGTGCTGAGTGCCTGCCGCCTGAACAGCACATTGTAGTGCTGTTGGACCTCTGTCACCAGGATGGCCACCTGCACCCCCATGAAACTGGGGGACTGCAGCCTTTTGCTGCCACTACCACCCATGCCATGTCCTCCAGTCCCACTTGCCTGTGGCATGGTCTCCGCTGGTCCATGGTCCTCGGTCCTGGCTTATGCACTCATGTCCTCCGCTGACATCTTTCTGCAGCTGCCATAGAGCTCTGTAGTGTAGCACTTCCTCATCACCATATATTTTGGGGTCAAACGGCATTCCAGGCATCTCGCGCTGTCCCAGTCCCACCCTTGCACATTGCTGCGTGCCTCTGCCAACCCCATCCCATCCTCCTAGGGTTGTTCTCGGCATGTTCGTGCATGCCACTTATTTTGTGTATGTTGTCTGGTGTGCAGTTGCATGCCTGCCTTTATGCCACATTTGCATGTAGCGGCGGACCTTTCATGAATAGCGCCCTATGTGAAAATACCCAGTAACTGCAGAAAACATACAGAAAGTGCATTAACTTTAGTAAATATTCTGTAGTCAACACTGGAGTCTATTCCATTATTTTTGTGAGAAATAAACATAGGCATGTACTTCAACTTTAGCAAACATTCTACGGTTTATATTCATGTCTATTCTTTTCGATATGTGAGAAATAACTGCAGAAAACACACAGCATATACACTGACTTTAGTAAACATTCTGCAGTTTACATCAATGCCTGTTTTATTCTGTATGTGACAAATAACTGCAGAAAAGAATCCAATTTGCATTATCTCTCTTTTTAAATCCACAATTTCAACAGGTGTCCAGTTACTATAACGCTGTTAGAATAGTGCGGTGAAAAATAGCGAGGTAAGAATAGCTAATGTGATAACAGCTACAAGGTAAGCATAACGAAAGGAAAATATTGTTAACCCTGTAGCTGTCATCACATCTGAGAAGAGGAGAAAGAAGTAATGTGAGTAGTATGTTGCTAAGCTGCTCCTGTGGTGTAGGGGGATGAGAGCAGGAGAAGCTACAATGATGGCGTGTCTGGGAGTCAAGGATTCTGTTCCCAGTCTCCTGACTGAGGTGTTTTTCATGTTCGCCTCCCCACCTGTATTGTTTTTTTTGTTTTGTTCGCCCCCCAACTTCTTCCAGCGCCAATGCAAGCAGGAGCCCAGTACAAAATGGCAGCCTGCAGCACCAGGAGAAATAGAACGAGCGAGTGACAGAGGGGGAATGAGCAAGCTCAATGGAGCTCAGTCTGGACTCTAGAGTTGCACACCCTCCTGCTCAGGGTCCTCAGTGGTCCTATATTATAGCAGGGTCTCTGGAGTGGAGACAAAGCGATTGGATACTTTCAGGATTGCTGTAATAGTATGGATTTAGTTATTCTGTTTATTTCTGTAACTGAGCTAAATACTGAACTATACTATTATGACTGCTGTAATAATATATATTTATTTGTTCTGTTTATTTCTCTAAGTGAGCTGAGTAATACTTGAAGTACAATAGGATTTCTAACTTGGCTAAGTGAAACTATATGAGAGCTGAGAACAAAAAGTATGGTAGCTAAGGGGTGAAAAATGGACAAGGAGGCTTTAGGATTGCTGCAGTAATACAGTATCTAATGGATGAGATTTGAGACTGAATTAACCCAGTCGGCAAAGCATCAGTAGGGGGACTAGCGTGGGGGGGACACGAATTTGAGTAAATAGGGGCCTAAGCATTGTAGTAGGGTAAAGAACCTGGGAGTAACAGCCCACACTCGGCTGCTTAATGAACCCTCCTGTCTAAATACCAAATCCCTCAACCACTCCCTGATAGATTGGGTCTGCTCATCCCACCTGCTCTGAATGTTAGCAGCTGGCCTACTCCTGGACCCATTAAATGACCACCATCTGATCTATGCAGTTAGGAAAATCCATTGCCCCAGAACCTCCCCAAACCCTGCTGATTTGTGCTTCTAACTCCCTGATTCATAGCCTCAAGGAAAGGAAGGCAAGGGGGGACATGATAGAAACTTTCAAATACCTCAAGGGAATCAACAAAGTCCAAGAGGGTAGCATCTTTCAGAAAAAGAGATGTGCAAGAACAAGGGGACACAATTTGAAGATAGAGTGGGGACAGCTCAGAGGTAATGTGAGGAAGTATTTCTTCACAGAGGGTTGCAGATGCATGGAACTGCCTTCCTGAGGAGGTCATAGAGTCAAAAACAGTGGGGGAATTCAGGAATGCATGGGACAGACATAAGGCAATCCTAGTGAGGGGTAGGAGGAAGTAGGCTGTTGGTTAACTAGGCTCTGCAGCTTATCTGTTAGGTAGGGAAATGGGCAGACTAGGTGGGCCAAGCGGTCCTTATCTGCCGTCAAATTCTATGTTTCTATGGAGGCCAAAATGGGGTAGGTGCCACATGTCAATAGGGCGGACTTCTTTGAAAGGGTGGTGGCATGTACAGGGTATGGGTCCGCCATGACCTGGACTGGGCTTGGAGGATGGGGGGGGTATATGGTCTGCAGATGACTGGCTAGTTTTGGGAGGAACTGTGGAGGTTAGGGAGGAGTCTAGGTGGCAGGGTAGATGACTATGGTAGGCATCCGGGGGGGGGGGGGATAGGGGATGGCAAAGAGGGATGGAGGAAGAACAACTAGGGAGACCTCTAGTTCCGAAACTGACCCCAGTATCAGAGGTACTGCTACCTCCCTTCACAGTTCTTTAAATATCCTTGGGTGTATGCCATCTGGTCCCATCGCTTTGTCCACCTTCAATTTAGTCACCTCCTGCAAGATTCTTCTGCCTGTGAATGGACTATTGTCCACCTCTTCATGCCTTTGCAACTGCTGCACTGATGTGGCCCTTTTCTCTCCCCCTCCTCTGTGCATACTGAACAGAAAGACACAGTGCATGTCTTGGGGGGGCCCATGATAGTTCTTAGGCATGGTACTTTCACTTTCCAATACCTAAACAGCACATATAAGCAAGCAACATTCGGCATTGACAAATGCTTGTTTAAACAGCTTTGAGCCCTTTACTTTGCCTCTGCCTATATCTTCTGCACCCCCTCTTTTATTCATCTTTTCACTTTCACCCTTTCCTTCGTCTCCCTCCCCACTTCACAATCATTTCCGTTCTCTTCCTGACTCTAACTGAGCTAACTGTGGAAGTCTTAAAAAGTTTAAAATGTATTAGTAGCATTAACTTAGAAGTTTTGGTATTGGACTCATGAGCCCCTTTGTCAGTGCTAGCTTTACAGCCTGCCTTTAGCTCACTGCAATAAAAAGCAGAGTCATTGAATTACAACATATAATTTAAAATATTCAATATTTTTATAAATGATTTTAAGTGAGCTTTGTGCTTTTGGGACACTGTATACTAGGCATATATTTTCTCTCATAGACCTGTGCATTGCTTTATTTTTATTTGATACATTACAGGTATACCCTGTAATTTTAAGTACATAGCACTTTAATCACATGATTTAAATCTGAAGGTCTGTAATACCATTCAGACAGGCTTCCTGAAGAAGACCTAACTGTGCTGAAGCACTGGGAGGCTGCCTGTCAGCATTTCCTTGCGGACTCTGCAATAAATGTATATTTCACACTGCAAATTTGGGCTCCTTGTTCTCTCACTCGAGTGTACTATCGTTTGTTGTTTTGTTTCTATTTGGCTAGCTGCTAGTTGGTGCACTGACAGCCCTTGTCCAGAGCACTCTTGCTGTATCTCAGATCTCAATGAAAAAAAGCTACAGTTTTCTTATTGGTAGAGTTTTGTAGATGCTGAAAATTTCAGAGGTGGAATGGTAATATCATTGTTAATGTACATATCCTGTCAAAACCACACAATCAGAAGCAGTGTGGTCAAATGAAATGAACTTTGGGTGACTATTTTCACAGGATTGTTCAAAATACTTCCAATTCTCAATGCAGAATTCATTTCAGGAGGACTTTAACTGATACATTTTGCTAAAAACACTTGCAAATTCCTGGTTGTTTTTCTTTTCACTGCCCTGATATTTGACTGCACAGTTTTTGGTTTTGCGGTTTTGACATAAAGGCATTAATGCACCCACACTGTCACAAATAACTTTTTAATGCTTTATAGTTAGTGAGTGCTAAGGTTATAGTACCTACTGTTCTAAACAAAATTGCACTGTTTTCCAAGTTTAGGTCTCATATCTAAGACCATATATCAAAGCCTGTGAAAGTCGCATGCAACTCTGCCATGACTATATGAGGTCAAGCTGGAATAAGTTCAACCATCTACTTTTTAGAAGTAGGTACATTATAGGTACTTAAATAATATTGATTAATACTTTTAAAAATTACCTGGATGGCAGTAGCCTGAATAACTAGTGTTTATAGACAATTATGACTTTTTTATTAAATGCAATAATGATCGGACTATTTACAGTAACAAAGTGATTGCTAATACCCTGAGGTCCATTAGTAAATGAGATGGTTCAGTTCAAGGGGCTTATTAAACAGGTAACAGAACGCAGTAACAGATATCCTGACTGCAGTTAGAGAAATCCAGCCATGAGACTATGAATTCATTTTACACAACCACACACTAACAGGGATATGTGTTCAATTTCAAATTAAAAACATGCTTTAATTTATTTAATCATTGTTTGTTTCCTGTAACTTACTTTTAAATCAAGTTATCCCTTTTGTAAGCAAGTACCTACTTCAGGCCAAGCATCATGATGAATCATTGCTCCCCCATGGGCTTGAAGACTGCTCCGTCATGGGTTATTGCTTACTTTTCCCATCGGGCACATGTAAATAAACAAGAAAGGCAAACAAAACAAAACAAAGAGAGCCTGCTCCACTTGTCTCTTTCAAAACTCAAATCCAGCTTTACAATATGCATGTCAGCTCACTGATGAGCCCCTTTGGTGATGTGAGAGTACACCAATGAATACGCACAATAGATTCTGAGATCTCCATATTCAAGTTTGAGAGCTTTATCACGTAAAACTTTTAGCTGACTAAAAGTGTGCTGTTGCCTTACAACCCAGGCGTTGGGCAGAAGCACAATACCAGCTTGGGCTTCATTCCAACAGCTGAGCTGTTTAACAAACAGTTTGCTTAATAATCTGCTATTTGAGGAATACTGAGATTTTTTGTTGAGAATGGCAGTAGTTTACTGACAGCATGTTGTTCTCATAACATGACAAGAGGAGTGCAATACTGGCAAAGCACTATCACTCTCGTAATAACAGTCTTTAATATTCCAGAATTGTTGCAAAATGCCCAGAAATGAAGTCTGAATAAAGTTAACCAGGGCAGCAAACTGTCTCTTCCATATCTCTGAATGAAAACTACTGTCCGATCTATTATGAACTAGTATCAGCATCAGATAAAGTGCCCTCTTGGTCAGTTATATCACAAAATCATATAAGAGCCTAAATATATTTCATTCTTCAGTTCATTTTTTCCAAAATCATCCTATGCATGTCACTAACTGTATAACATTTAATGAAAAAGGCTGTCAGTTCATTATGATTTGTTTCAATTCTGTCTTTATTGTATGGTCACTGCTGTTATAAAACCATGCCAGCATCAGTAGAACAACATACAAAGTGCTGGTTTATAGTGTTCTGTCCGAGGGAAACAAATACATTAAACTAAACAATGACTCTTACTGATACTAGGCATCTACGTCTGGTCTGCAACCTCTTTTCAGGCAACAGTCAAAGACTTCCAACTCTGATCTTCCATTATGTCTAAAAATATAGTCAATCATAGCATAAAAGTGGGCATCATAGTGGTAATATAAAGTTTTCACATACTGCAACTTTAGTGCATAATTTTGCACCACTGAGTTATTGTGGGAACAGTAACTAATAATCAGTTCATTGTTGATTTTTGCTTTGCAGTGGTAATGATGACACCAGCTAGATAGTTATGAAGGTAAGCTATGAATTCTGATGGAAAATCATAAAAAAAGATAGGCAAAGCTATGAAAACAATTAGCACTGCACTTACAGGACTGGTACTTTGGATTTAGCACAGTTGACAGCCTATTAGCATACTATCTTCAAAGGGCCACTTAGACCGTCAGTAAGTGGTTAGTGAATCTGCACTAAAAACACCACTGCATCCCTGTAAATGAAGTAAACCTCTTGCATACAGGGCTCAGTGGTATACTGAAGGGGTTTTGGAAGTACTGAACAGCTGCTCAAGCAATGCTATTTAAATCTTCAGAAAACCTACCTTTAACAATGTGTACAGTGGTGTACTGGTGTCATGTTCAAATAAAATCAAAAAGATAATTTCCTCTCCCGATCCCCACTGGTGAACCAACACAATTCCCTAGTGTTCAGTGGTGACCCCCCCTCACTTTCTGTTTGCATTATAATAATATTCCATGGTGTCCAGCTGTCCCTCTCCTCTACCAGTAGGCTACTGCCCCCAATGCCAAAGCCCACACCCTTAAATCATGTCCAGTGCTGACCTTTCATTCACATCATTGGCTGGCCACGATCTGCACCATCGGGGGTGCATCAGGGAAATTTTACACTTGTATTTGAGAGTTGATGGAACTCTTGCCCCCCCTTTCGTAAACACAAACCAAAAGATGTGCTGCCCCACCACTCAAACATTGTCCCACCCCCATTTCAGTAAACAATATGTAAAAAACCAACGATCCTAATAGATTCACAACATTTTATTTATTTATTTATTTAAGATTCAGATTAATACCTTTGAGCCAGAGGCTCGTTTACAAAGGTCCCAAGTCAGGTGACACAATACAGAGCCATTGAGTTACATCAGTGAAAACATTATACATAGAGAGGAACAAGGGTGACACCAGACAACAATAAACATATGAAAGTGAAACAGTTGGTGGCTATATAACAAAAAATACAGGTAGCTAAGTGCAATGAACAGGTTTCTAAGTGCAATTGGGCAGGAACAGGCAGAACAATTAGAGAGTGCATGGCAAAGCAACCACTTGTCTGCAATCATGAGGAATTGCCACATAGGGGAATTAGAGGGTCTAGACAGATCCAGGACAAGGACAATATAAATTGGGGGGGGGTGCAGCCAGGAAGGCATTGTCAGGTGGTGGGGTGGGTGAGGTGGGTGGGAGAAGGGGTGGGGAGGCTGTTCAGGGCAGTATAGGGTGCTGGGAAATGTGGAAGGCTCTCAAGTGACATTGATAAGGGTTAACAGTTGCAAGTGGTCTCACGTGCCAGCAGGTTTTGGAGTCCAGATTTGAAATGGCTGATTTAGCAGGACCCAAGGAGTTCAGTAGGTAGGTCATTAAGTAATTTAGGGCCCCTGTAGGAGAGGGATCATTGTGTGAGTGTGGTACACTTAAAAGGCACCAGGAACACTCCTTTGGTAGCACTTCTGGTGTTCACAGTTAATTGGGTGTAGTTGTATAGTCTGGAGGTGGACTTTTTTCCCCAAGTAGATAAACCTAGTATTTGATTCTGTGATGGAGGGGAAGCCAACCATTGTCTGAATACAAGGTGCATGTATGCATCTTATAGTCAGCACCCAGGACCAGGTGGCAGGCCTTGTTGAGGAGGGTTATGGTCCTCTTCAGGGCGGTGTCAGGGCCAGCACCATAGATCACTAGACCACAGTCAATGGTAGATAACACGGAGCTGCATGGAACCAGTTTAAGAGCCTCCAGGGGCATAGAGTGTCAATGTCAGTAGAGAATTCCCAGTTTGGTGTTAGCTGTTTTGACAATGTGTTCAATATGTGTTGTGAAGGAGAGCGTGTCATCAAGGTATACTCCAAGATATTTGAAGGTGCTGACCTGCTCTAGCAGTTCACCTTTTTGGCTTGTTATGTGTAGGGGCCCATGCTTTTTCCTGTTTTGTGGCACAGTGAAGCGCATACACTTGTTTTTAGTGTAGTTGAGTAACAGTTTATGATGAGAGAACCAAGATTCTAGCCATTTAAAACTGGCCTGTAGGTCAGTAATTATAGTGTTGATGTCCCTACCAGATGCAGAAATGACAGCATCATCAGCATAAAGCACCATTTTTGCTGGGAAGGCAACAGATAGTGAGTTTGTGAATAGACTAAATAAGAGTGGACCCAGTATGGAGCCTTGGGGGACTCCAAGGCTGACCTCCCTAGGCTCAGACAAAATGTTAAGGATCTTCACACATTGTGTTCCATGTGAGAGGTAGCTTTTGAACCAGATAACAGTGCTAGATGAAAGGCTAATGGAGAGGAGACACTGTAGTAGGAGTTGGTGGTTAATGGTGTCAAATGCCTTGGTGAGGTCAATGAATATAGATCCTACTGCACTTCCATTATCCAGAGCCTCACAGATCTGTGTAGTGTAGTCTATCAGGGCTGTTTGGGTGGAGTGATGTTTACGGAAACCATGCTGCTGCGTACTTAGCAGGTTGTATTTCTCTAAATGCTCAGTAAGTTGGTCAGATACTGTACATTCCAGAGCTTTGGAGAGAGGTGGTAAAATGTAGATGGGGCGATAGTTAGAGCGGCAAGCTCAGTCTCCACTTTTGTGGACCGGCATGACGTGCACTGCCTTCCACTTGTCTGGGAATACGCCCATTCATAGGGATGTGGTAAAGATTTTTGTAAGTGGTCCAGCTAGCTCATTTAGTGTTAGGGCTACTAGCTTCATGTTGATGGCATCACTCCCCATCCTGGTCTTGCCCAGTACCCGCTTGACATACCGTTTGGTCTCAGCCTTGGAGAGGTGTCTGAAGTAGAAAGGCGGTGGGCCATTAGGTGTAGTAGGAGGCGGGCTCGAGTTAGGGGGCTGTCCAGACTGGGGGGAGGGGAGGTATTCCCTGGGGAGCACAGCACTTAGGTTCATGAAAGCAGTATTAAATGCATTCACAATGTCACTTGGATCCTGGTGTGTCCCTGATGGGGTAACTAGAAGATCAGGGTGTGCCTTGGTGGTCCTGCCTGTAAGGGATTTCACTGAGTTCCCGAATTCCTTTCCATTTCCCCAACTCCTGTTTAGAAGGTCTTTGTGGTAGAAGGCCTTGGCCTGTTTGATAAGTGTTATGCATTTATTTCTGGCTTGCTTTGTAGGCAGTGAGGTTGACCATATTCCCTGATGCTTCGGCCCTATGCCAAAGGTTGTCCAGGAGTCACGTAAGGTCGATTAGGGTTCCAGAGAGCAAAGGGTTACTGACCCCTCTTACTTTTCTTTGAGCTGTAGGAGGTGAAAATATTACAGGCATTTGTAAAGACTGCGCAGAAGTAGTCTAGGGCTTAGTTACTATCTCTAGTGGTGTCGAGAGGTGACCAATCAATTAACCTTAGATCCTGTCAGAAATATTCCAGCAGACTGGAACGTGTGAGCTCTGGTGTTCTGAGGTGAATGTTTTGTGAACTTATTGGACCAGGTGCTCATAACTGGGGAGTGGTCACTTAGGGAGTCAGGTAGAACAGAGACCTCCATGATATGGTTGGGGCAAGTGGATAGGAGCCAATCGATAAGTGTACTTGAGCTGGTCCTATAATTTATCCTTGTGGCTTGTGTGACCAATTGTGTGAGGTAGAGGCTAGATATTTTGTCTCTAGCTGCTGCTGCATCTTGCGATTGCCAACTGATATTGAAGTCTCCGACTACAAACTGTTCCCAGTTTTGGCTGATAAGCCCTTGGTTACTAAAGAAGTGATCCAGTCTGGGCCCCTGTTTACCATGAGGTAGCTATATTGTTAAGATTATGAGGACCTTATTTTGTTGACCAATAGATAGCTTAAATCTGAGAATTTGTGCAGCCTTTCTACGCAGACTGGTCAGTAGAACTTGACCTCTTGTATCAGATTTGATATATACCAGGTAGCCACCACCCCTCTTGGATAGCCTATCCTGCTTGAATATGATGAAACCATCAAGGGCTATTGCAGTTATCAGGGATCTTGGGAGACAGCCACATCTCGACGAGGGCAGTAATATCTGGTTTGATCAATTCCACCCATGCCTGGAATTGCGAGAGCTTAGGCATGAGGTTTCCAATATTCAGGAATACTATCCTTAGATGGCCCAGTCTAGTGTTGTCTCCTGCTGGGGGATGTCCAGGGCCTGGGTTCGGGTGCACATTGCCAGACAGTAAAGCAACAGAAGGATCAGTTTTCAGAGGGATCATGGTGAGAGCAGCCAAGATAAGCAGGCTTGATTTTGCTTGATTTTATCTAACACACACACTACCAATCAGGCAGAAGTTGGCTAGCTTTTAGTTACAGTGTTTAGGACACATGATAAACCACTGTGCTACATCAAGGTAGCCAGCCTTACAGAAGTCCATGCACACCAGCACTCATGCATACATACTCGATCGGGTCACTTATACAATCATGGCCTCTAAGTTTAGCACCTACATATCTTCCAAAGATCTTTCACAAACTCACACTAAGACATCCAAGGAAGGGGAAAAGTTCTTTAGGTACATCAGGCTCTGTTTGTTTCTGTTGCCCTGGACGGAGGTTTATGTTGCCTCTGGATCTTCCAGATTTTATTGTATTCAGCAAAGTACACTGAGTATGTCTGCTGACACCCATGTGCACCATCTGCACCTCTGTTTATTGATACTTGATGGGTTTGTCTGAAAAAAAATTGCTTCAGACTTAGTTTTTTTTCCTCACAATTTTTCTTTCAGTCTTATCTTGGCCAAATATAAAACTTTTTTCACCAAATGTGTCTGAAAGCCTTCAGGCCACACTCCCCTGATGACTCTATTAGTGGTGACTCATAACTCCCTCACAAATGGGTATTCAACACTTGCCCACTGAACACCCATTTTGGAAAGAGTTACTAGTCACCATTACCTCTAATATGGTGATGGGATGAGAGGGCTGAAAGCTGTCACCCACAGTTATTTAGTCATTGGATTTTGTTGACTGGGTAGACCCACTGAGACTGAATGTCCCTTTTTCAGGGGCAACCCAGTGGGAAGGGGGGGGTACAGATGGTAACCAACTGAAATTGAACTAGATTAAGCTGTTGGTGTTTTTTTTAGTGAATGGAGGAATTTTGCCAGGGCACTGGAGAACTTGCCTTACTCTTGGCAGGGGGCACTGTTTGGCCCTGTGACCAAGATAGTGGCCCAGGAACCTGTGGAGGAGGAGGAGGAGGTTGGTTAGGCTGGAGAGCTGTTCTCCCTCTCAAGCAGTGTATCACAAGAAAATGCCTTGGATGATTGTGAACGTCTACACCAGTCTTCTGAATTAGCAATGGTGACTTCGGAAGACCTCACCCTGGATAGTGATGAGATCTCTGGCACATCAGATATGGAGTTTTTTTCTGAAGAATTTCACTTAGCAAAGGCGACTTTGCCTACTGAGGATGGTATGACACAAGCAAAGAAGTTCTGATTAAACTCTAAAAAATCAGCTTTGTAAAAAATGCTGGAAATGGAGCTGCTGGAAGGGAAAAAATGCTGTTTAGGAAAGAAGCTGCAAGGTAAGGACTTACTGTAATCGGGCCCTGAATTCGGAGTTCCTCCAGTTCAGCCACGTGACCTTTCTGCCCGAAAGAGAGAGAGGAGAGAGGAGAGAGAATAAAATAGGATTTTGGTATGCAGTCTCAGCCCCCAGATTTGGACTGGACTTCTGCATGGGCGCTTCAGAATGCTGGGTGGGTTCAAACAGATACGGGTGAGTGGGTCAGTGGCTCAAATGCTGATACAGTACCTGGACAGTTTTAACCTGTTGTTGTTCTGGACAATCTTTGGACGAGATCTTATTGCCTAGCTCTACATTTGTTAAACCTGTTTCTAACCATGCATTACTCCCTGATAACTCTGAATGTGTCCAAACATTACAATCTGAGTCTTCTGTTTTTGAGTTCTTGTTTTCCAGCCCTGTTTCTGCTCTGATCCCCCATGAGAAGCACAAAATGGATGACCACCCAAACAAAAGCAATGGACAAGGAACTATATCCACTTCTGAGATGGACAATGGTGGACCTTTGGTTCGGGATGAGGCACTGCCTCAGACATTACTGCTTCATTCGGATCATGGTGCTAGTGCCCTCTCAGGGGATATAGGTACAGATTCACTTCCTCTGTCTAATGACCCTTGAGATCAAGGGCCTAAGCGAGTTGGGCCACAAAATTCATCTGCTACTTCACAGGGTTCTGAGGGGCTCAGAGTGTTCACCCAGATGGGGAACAGGGCTCCTCAGAGGTTTTGTGTGTGTGTATGCTCATAATCAATGAAAGGTACCTCATTTTTCAGATCTGTTGGACCGCACTAAACCACTGCCTTGGAGACATGCACTTCGGATTCATTATAGGGGTGGTTTGGAAGTATCGCCTGATCGGGAATATGTGGGAAATGCTTTAAAGAATCATTATAATTTGTTTCTTCAGATGTGCATGCCCTTATTTATATCTTTGGTGAGGAGAATTTTGACGTTAGTTTTAATACTGCTCATGGTTTGGACCGATTCTAGATGAAATATAACCCAAAAAAATTTTCCTCCATTTGGACATTTTTTTTTGTTATACCACTTTCAACACCTGTTATTAAATGCATCACTATTATGTTCTACACAGAGGAGATTCAGGTTGAGGATATCCATCACTGGCTGCAAAAATGGTATAAGGTTCTCAGTGCTCCTGAACCTATAACTGACTCTGAATCCTTTTGGATGGTTTTACTATAGTGAGGCGACATCTGCCTCACTGACATCCCCGACAGCGACAGCCACAATGTCAAGTGTCGGCATTGCACTGTCAGGGATGTCTCTGTGTTTCTATCGGGGGGCTGCACCCCACAAACCCCCCACACTCCCGGTGTCTAAGGATACAACTCAGAGTCAGAGTTGTCTCAGGGGAGGGGGTGAAACACCAGGCAATGCAGTCCCGGTACCAGCAGAGACTATAACAGCGACCCGAGGTATTTGCTGAAATCCTGTCGCTGTGATGGTCTTCACTCTTGTGGTTTCACTGTGTGGTCAGCATACCCTTTTGGACTTGGGGGTGGCATTTTAAAGTAAAACTAAGGCAAACTGACATTGGTATGTTGCATCTCCAAATAGCATTTATATTGGCAAGGACAGAGGTGTGTATTAATTCAGTAATTGTTTCATATGTATGCTGTTTGGAAATTTCGAAACTTACTGTATACTATACTTGTATTCATTTTTTAAGTACTATTTTGTAGGTTTCATTCCATTATTGTTTAGCTTTTATTTTTTTCACCTTCCTGTAAGATTCAAATCTGTTTTTGTTTCTTTTTTTGGTTGTCATTTTTTCAGATTTCTATGTATGTGTTTTGGGGGCAAGGAACTGTGATTATTATGGATTACCTACGAATTTAGGTTGTTGATGATTTTCCTTTTTTCTGTTTTTACTTTTGATTTTAGGAGAAGTTATCCTAAATTGTTACCTGTTTTTAATTTGTATCTTCTTTTACTTTTGTTTTATGGTTCTTTTCTGTTTTACTGTTTTATTATTATAATCGTGTATTGAATTTTACACTAAAAAAATGCCCCTACTATTTTGAGAAGTGCTATGGGATATTTAGCATCGACCTGAATAGGCAGGCAGGACCTCCGTTTAATGTCTCATCTGAAAGGCAACACCCCCCTCAGGATGCACTGCAGTGTCAGTATTAGGATTTACCCCAAGTGCCTGGTGCGGGACTAGAACCCACAACCTTCTGATCTTCCAGCCTCAGAGGTGAGTGTGTAACCTGCTGAGCCACTGACACATTTGGTGAAAAAAGCTTTAAACTCAGCTAAGTTAAAGAAACATTTTGTGTAAAAAAAAAATACTATGTCTGAAGCAGACTTGGTTTCTTCAGACTGCAAATCCTCTATATACAGTGGTGTAACTCTATAGGACTTGCATGGAGCAGATGGAGATGAGCACTACTTCAGCGTGGGAGGATTGACACTGAGTGGGGCTACCATGGGGGTTGAGGAATCACTAGAAACCAGAAAATAGTATTATAAAGCCAAAGAGGATTGCGTGAGGATGTGTGCACGACTGAACACAAGAGAAGTATTGTACACTGGGATCAAGAGATGGCAGGGTGCACCACTGGACACTTGAACGTTTATTTATCTGTTTCAAAAATTTTCCAGTAAAGACATACTGAGATGGTAACAGCTTGTTTCCATATGCATCCTGGGGGTTGGGGGGAAGGGAAGTGGAGCTCACAACAAATTTTACAAAACTGTGTAATACATAAAATACAAATACAGTACATAAAATAGTAAGCTACAGATATTGTTGATATGCAAACATAAACATAGAAAAATCTTATGTTCGCTATGACCAACAGACACGTGCACTGAATAATCAATTCAGCACCAACCATGTTCAAAAACCCAGGTAAGCTGCTGTAAAGATGGGGGGATGCTGGGTGGTAGGATTACAGGTCATTATGCAGTCAAGGGCAGTTACAGAAGTGAGTAGAAAATTTATGAAGGATTGATTTGAGGTAGAAGAGGGATGAGGCAGTGCAGAGAGCATTGGAAGAATGACCAGAGTGTAGGGAACCAGAAGGAGAAAGCAGCTTGGCTGATATCATGCAAGGGAGGCAGAAGAATCAATGGTCAGTGTTATGGAGGCAGCATGTCAGAACAGGGTGCAGTGAAAAAAGAGAGGTAAAGTAAATAGGAAGAGAGCCAAATCAGAATATGAAAATAAAGAAGTACAGTGAGAGAGATGCCTGGCTTTTAGGGAGGGAAGGCGAGAGAGAGAGAGAGGAAAAGAGAGCGAGAACAATGATGGGTGCGAGGGGGACAATCTAGGGCAAAGTGACAGAAGGTTAGAAAGGGTATGCCATCACAATGGCAACAACTTTACCATGACCAGCACTACAGCGACAACACCGCCAGGCCACTGTAGTGTTGGCGCGGGACCCTGGCACTGCTTTCTGGGGGTATTGCAACTCACTCCCTGAGCAACTCTGACTCAGAGTTGATTACTTTAGTAGCAGAGGGTGTGGGGGGGGGGCAGAGCCCCCTGAAGAAAACACAATCTGAAGTGATTCCCTTTATGCTGCCCGCAAATGCAATCGACATAAAGGAGTCACTGTAATGTCGGTCGACAATAAAATTGTCAACTGACTGTCATGGATCAGTTAGAAAGAGGGGTCCAGTCTGGCCAGAATACACTTGGGAGCAACACTACAGACAATGTCACCATACTGAAGGCGATAAACAGCTTTGTGAAAAAAAAAAAGGTTTATGGGTGTATGCATTCAATATTTTTATCACTATGTAAAGGTAAGTAAAATCTGTTTGTTTTTTTTACCCGAATTCAAGTTTGGTCAAAACCACTACAATACATACAGTAGATAATTTATATAATTTTAACATCATTATACATAAAAACCTATAATATAACATATATAATGTATATAGCCAGACCATCTACATATAATTTACCCCTGTACAAGTACAAATAATAACGAGGCAATTTTCATCTAATGTGTAAGTCAGATTTTGTTAATAATTGCAAGATATTTGCACCAGCCTGGTGGTGCTGAGGGTTGAGGCACTGGACGCCACACCTCCGCCGCACTGTCGACCTGGGTTCCGGAACGAGCCTGAGTCATTGGGGGTTGGCAGGGGAGGACTAGGATTGAGCATCTGCAGACTGCTGTCCTAGTCTTGGGAAGGGTTTGGGAAATACACCATGCTGTAGCGGCCCCTGGGGACACCCGGGGGCACTACTAGTGCAGGTGTGCCACAGCAGGGCGAAGAAATCAAAATAAAAAAAAATGACAAGATAATCATCCACTTTATTTATAATATATTCATCTCCTGAGGTGAACATTATCAATAAAATAAAAGTATATCTTTATCCTGGGTTTGACATTTTTCCCAGATACTGTAGGTACTAAGCAAGTCTGTCTAGGTTTGAAGTACCAGGCACAACTAAACATTACATGCTCTAAATCTTCAATATTTGGGTTAGTACATATACATCTGTTTCCAATTTGATCTTTTACTTGTTATATCTAGCCTTTGGCACATTACTGTTGAAAACTTCCATACGGTATAATGTAGACAGTCTCTTTCACATTGAGTTAGTTATTACATCAAGAAAGAATCTATATAAATGTCTGGTGTCATTTTTCACTAACCAGGGTGAAAGGTTTAGTCCTGCAATTTTGTTTAAATCATAAATGTGACTGATATTCTCAATCTTACTTTTAACATAATTTTAATATTTTGAGCTAAGCATAATACCCTGCTTCACATACTTGTCCAGAATTTTTAGGCCATAAAGTTTGAGATCTTTCTTTATTCTTGTTAGCCATTTTGATAGTTTGCATCCTATTTGATGCCATTTATACTTTTCAGCTAAACATTTTGAAGGTAGTCTGTCACTAGGTACCCTAGTAAGTTTAATCCACAAATGTATCCTTCTTATTGATGGGTCTGAGTAATTTGGTGCTCGCACCATTGATTAGGGCTAAACTAGCAATCCCTACAGTAAAGGCTAATTTTTATGCAAGGAAAATTAAATATTGGATTAAATTACTACACTCAGGGTCTAATAGGCTTCCTCACCTTTGTCTAAAGGAGAATTATGACTGGAATAGCCTAGGTATTCTGCAATCTACTGTAGTTGGCTTAAGAAGGTTTCTCATATTTTGAAAGAAACTGATCTCAATTTCCTGGGAAATTACAATGATAGAGGTATTACCATCAGTTTAAACTATCAAAAATATGTTACACAAAGAATAGTTGACTATTTTAAAGTACAAGACTTAAATGCAGTCTCTAGGCTTCAAACTACACCATGGCTAAAACAAAATGACATCTTTCATAAATATAGATGCTATTTAGATGTGCTGTCAGACTTCAATCAAAGGAAAGTAGTCACTAAATATAGGATGGAATTGTTTCCTAGTAATGTTTTGTATGCAAGATATAATACTATTTCCACTCTACTAGCTTGATAATGATCTTGCAATAATCACCATGGAGAGAATTTATTTCTTGTCATATTTGATTGTTTCTAGCATAATAAACCCCAAGATTATTGATTAGTCCCAATCTGGGAATTTATACAAAGAAAAGATCAGGACCTATTATTGAAAATATTTTTCACAACAAATGATGAACCTATAATCAAAGCAATGGCTGGATACCTAGATGCTATATCAAGAATTTGTCTAAAATACAAGAAGTAATTTCCTGACCAGAAAATATTTAATTGTTGTTAGTCAATTCTGCAAATTTGTACATTTATAATCCTTCCAGTATCTGTCTGTATATTGACTTATTTATTTATGTATATTTGAAGATTAATATGTATGTGTATTTTTGTATCTAACAATGCTATATCATGACTGAGTTTTTAATGTGTTTTTATCATTGTATTTGCTGTATTTTTGAGATGCTTAAATGACTGATCATCTGGAACTGAACCTTTTTATTGTGGCCAATGCCATAAAACTAATTGTACCCAATGTGGCCCTCAACAGGTGATCAGGAACTGAATTGTTCAACCCTAGTGAATTTCTGTATAGCATATTTATTGGAATCTCTAAATACTTATAGTTAGAAAGAAGCTATGTCTCGGACTGATATAATGGCTCAGGAATACATTTTGCTCTGATTGCTTCCAAAAGGGGTTTAACTGAACTACCAATTGAATTGTCTATTGAATTTTATTTATTTATTTATATATATTTAGTAAAGAGATTTACCAGATAAGCATACTGAGCGGGAATCCACTCGTTTCCAGATGCGACCTGGAGTTACATTACATCAACAGTTCTCAAACTTTGTCATAGTGAGCCTCCCCTAAGCCATGGAAAAGATCTTGAGCCTCCCCCAAAATACTGAAATATTTTTGGGCCTCCCCAATGAAAAATAGCTCACTTTTCACAGGTACAACAGGAATAAATTGAAACCTCTTTGCATAGCTGGCTCTCAGGTTATTGTACCCCCCCCCAAAAAAAAAAAAAAAACAGGACAACTACTTGCTCCAATATTTTGACTCTTAAACCATTGTTACCCTGTACTGCCATACCTTCATGGAGCAGACTGCCTTTTCTGTTTCCCCTCTAACTGGAATAATCTTCCTGCTGACATCTGCCTCTTCCCCTCTCACCCTGCTCTTAAGCTACTTCTCAGGGATCATTTTGCTCCCTCCTGCTATTATTCCTAGAATCTGTATGGTTGACTCTTGTATTTGGATAGTTCTGCTGCCCGTCTAATTGATCAGTTGTTCCTTGCATTGTTTATTGTTCTTGATTTGTTTGCACTTTTATTCATTTTGTATTGCTTGAGTGTTTTGCGCTACATTTTGAATTGTATTCTCTCGCTACCCTTCCCTGAGTACACCTGATATAAACCACGGCTCAGTGTACAGTACCTTCCCTGGTCACAGACTTCTTAATAAATACATAAATCCACCTACTATTATCCTCCTTCGGTTTGCCTTATCCCGTCACACAAAATCTATACAGTTCAATAGTGAAATATAATACTTTTTTAAGACTTGCTTGAGCCTCCCTTGGAACAGCTTGAGGCCTCCCCAGGGAGGCTGGCCTCACCATTTGAGAACCCCTACATTAAAATGCTAAATTACAATAGGTACATAAGCAATGTTGCCGTGAAACAGGTACATAATGATACATACATCAGGTACAACAGGCACAGAAAGGGGTGAGACAACAGGTCCAGAGATGTTACAGGCAGGACTTATGCATTCGTTGTTTGGTTACAAAGTTAACGCCGAGTGCATAATGCAACATCGGGGTCTGTGACCATAGACATTTCATACAGTGACCATGGGGAAAGAGGACAAAAGAGACAGGGACAGTACAAGAATAATATAGCTGTTTGCATAAGTGCCCCGTTAAGTCACATTTTGACGCTTCATTTTAACAGATCTGGCCTGCAGGTTACAGTTACAAATGTCAGAGAAGTGGGCCTGAAGAAGAGTGTTCAAGGTCCTAGGGGTGGTGGACTGCCTGATTTCTGCTGGGAGGTTATTCCAGAGTGTGGGCAGCCTGTATTTGAAAGCCAATTGGCCCTTTGAGGTATGCATGAAAGGGATTTGTAGTAGTTTAGAGTCAGTGCCCCACAAAGAGTAGGCCAGGAAGGGTTGGGTTGATAGAGCGGAACTGAGATAAGAGGGGAGGGAGTTTGATCAGTGCTTAGCTACGAGATTAGCACAGTGAAGCTGTCGCCTGGAGTGCAGCAAAGGGAGACCTAGGCCGGTATATAGGTGACAGTGGTGGGTGGTAGGGGGGCATTCTAGGATGAGGCAACAGAAGGAATGAAAAAGGAGGTCCAGGTTGGCTAGGGTGGATGGAGAGGCTGCGCCATAGACTACGTCACCATAGTTGAAGATTGGGAGAATCATTTTGTTCACTAGCTCCCTCCTGACTGGGGTGGTTAGGCATCCTTTGTTGTGGTAAAGGGCTCCTAGTTTCGGGTGCAGTTTTTTCTGGAGGGAGTCTATGTGGACGGAGAAGTCCAAGTGATGATCCAGCCATACTCCCAGATACCTAAAGGAGGTGCAGGATTCCAGGGTGGTTCCGTCCAGCATTTGAAAAGTGGGTGGAGTCGCTAGCCGGGAGATTCTGGGCTGTGTGCCGAACATTATGGATACGGTTTTCTTAGCATTGAGGACAAGTTGGTTGGAGCTAAGCCAAGTTTGGACAGCATTAAAATCCTGCCATAGGGCAGAGTTTACAGCCTCTTTTGAGGGGCCGGAGGCATACAGAACAGTATTGTCCATGTACATTTGAATTGCTGAGTTTGGGCAGGATAGTGGGAGGACATTTAGAAATATTGAAAAGAGAAGGGGGCCCAGGACAGAGCCCTGGGGAACCCCCATGGTGACTGGAAGTGAGGGGATACTTGGGTGCCAATTTTGACTGATTGTTTCCTCCCAGAGAGGTAATCTTGGAACCACCTGGTGGCTAGATCAGATAGGCCAGCATCTTGCAGTTTTACGATGAGCTTAGGGTGGGAAACAGTATTGAATGCCTTGGCCAGGTCAATGAATATGGCCGAGGTGAGGAACCCTTTATCCATACCTGAGGCAATATCGTTGGTGAGTCTAAGGAGTGCAGTTATGGTGGAGTGTGATTTCCGATAGCCTGACTGGAAGGGGGTGAAAAAGGAGGCGGTGTCAAGGAATTGTGTGAGTTGAGATAGGGCTAGTTTTTCCTGAAGCTTGGCCAGGGTGGGGAGGAGGGAGATAGGGCAGTAGTTCCCGGGCTCTGCTGGGTTGCCCCCCTTTGGCAATGGGATGACTGTTGCCTCCTTCCAGGTTGTTGGAATTTGTGCTGAGGAGAAGGAGTGGTTTAGGAGATCAGCGAGGGGAGCTGAAATGGCAGGGGCAGATAGGTATAAGAGTTTAGCATCCAGGCCGAGTGGGCATTTTCCCTTATTGGGGTCAAGGAAATTTAGGGCAGCTAGGACTTCAGCCGGGGACACCGGTTTGAAGAAGAATTTGGTGGTTGGGGGGCAGTGCGGGCAGTGCACGTGGGGTTCGAGTTCAGGTGAGAGGACTGATGTTTTGTCAGTAGAGATTTAGCGCAGTTGGTAAAAAAGTGATTGAAAGTAGAGGCAACTACACTTGGTTCGGATACGTCTCTGCCCTGAATGTTAAGGGTAGGAGTAGGTGGCTGTATAGGAAGAGTGAGCAGGGTTTTAATAGATTTCCAGAAGTTGGATGGGTGGTTAAGATTGGAAGAGAGGGCCTCTCGGAAGAAATTCTTTTTAGCCTGCCTTATGGCTTTGATGCAATTGTTACGGAGGGTGCAGTACTGTTGCCATGAATCAGTGGTGCCTGTTTTCCTATGTTTTTTCCAGGCCTGGTCCCTGGCACGACATCTGGAGATAATGTCAGCAGAGACCCAGGGAAGATGGGTTTCCCTTACCCTTTTGCTTCTCATGGGGACGTGATAGTCCCATACTGCTAGAATTTGATGTCTGAGCATGTCAAATGCATGATCTAGGGTAGGTGCCAGCTTGATGAATGACCAGTCGGCAGAGGCGAGGTCATTTAGCAGGGTGGAGAGGCAGAGGGACTTGTACGACCACGAGCTAATTGACCTAGGTGGGAGGCTATTAGTAGGTCTGTGCACCTTTCTGATTACATATATCGGGTGGTGGTCACTCATTGAATCTGGTAGTAGGCCAGCTTTAGTGACCCTGTGTGGGTGGGTTGTGAGAGCCCAGTCCAGGAGGGAGTGGTTTTTGGGATTTGGTGTTAAGTCGGGTGGGTTCCTCAATCTGTTGTGAGAGGTTAAGGGCTTTGATCCTGCTGCTGAGTTTTGAGTAGCCTTTGTCTAGCCAGTTGTAATTAAAATCCCGAGGATGTGAGCTCTCAGCAGTGGCCAGGTTTTAAAAGTGACCAGGAGGTCTATGATGGTATTAGCTGGGTTGCAGGGGCTGATAGCCTACCACAACACGAGGCGGTATGCAGCAGGACAAGTTTGATCATCCTGGCTTTGATATGTGGGAGGGCCTGGGAGCTGAACAGGAGTGAATTGTAGTGCGTTGGATATAAACATGGCAATACCCCCACCTTTCTTTTTGCCTAGTCTGTCATGCCGTAAGACTGTATAGCTGGGCATGGCTACTTCTGAGTCATTGTGCTGGGGTTTTAGCCATGTTTCAGATACAACACAGATGTCTGGTTTGAATGTATGTGTAGTGACTTGCAGCTCCCGGACTTTATGCAGTAGGCTGCGGATATTGAGATGGATTAGGCTAAGCCCCTTTGGCAGTTTTAGATGGGCAGGGTGGGTCTGAGGTCCAGGGTTGGTTTCAACATCACCTGCCAGTAGGAGCATCAGGGTGAGGTATTGTAGGGTGGTAGTCCATCTATATTTTTGTTTTACATTTGGGGTTGGAGCAAAACGGGGTACTGGATGAGGTAGCCTTAGCTAGTCTGCTTAGGGCATCTAGTCGTCGGGCGAAGGATGGCGGGGAGATGGAGGGGCATGGGAACCATCATGGATACGGTTTGTGCACAGAGCGCACTTGGGGGGAATTTAGGGGGCAGGGGGTCAAGACAGAGCTGAAGTTTAAGAGAATCGGGTCATTTTGGGGCTGCGTGGCTGGGGGTAGCGACACAAGAGGAGTGGCAATGGTTAACAAGGTTAAAGTAAACAGGAGCATGATTTTTTTTTTTACTTCAATACCAGGCTGAGGAAAATGATAGCGGCCACTACTGGTGAGATCTGATACCTGCAGATCTGAAAGTGGGCTGATAGGTTTTTGAGAGTGACCTGACCTCTCAGCAGCCTATAAATTTGAGTGCCACCAAGGGTGGTGGTGGGGGTGGTGGGGAGCCGGCGCACAGCGCCAGTGAGGCAAGACCTCTGCAGCACAGCTCCAGGAGACTCAGTGCAGTACCATGGCTTTCTCTGTCCCACAGAAATGGCGCCAGGTAGGACAATTAAGGCCTCTATTACCTGGCGAGTCCGTCGCTGAATTCGGGGGGGGGTTTCAATTTTCGGCTTCCTGGGAGGGTTTCAGTGTCCCTCTCGACCTCATTGGGATGGATGGGGAGGGTGGCAGTCTCCTACCCTCTTGAACTTGCTGTGAGGAGATAAGGAGAGGTATGAGTTTATATACAGAGCAGGTTAGCTTTTCAGTGAGTATTAACTCTGATATCAGACACAACTTGTTGTTTAAACTGTGATCAGTAGCTCAGTCCACATTTGGTAGGTCCTGGAATTAGGTTCCCGATAGTTATGTCCCCACAAATTGAATTTAAATTGTTTGTGTGTCTCCTACCCCTTGGATTAAAGACCCCGTTTATTGTTCCCGAGATTTGGCTAAAAAAGAAGATAGATTATTTGAGTTCCTGTAAATAAATTCCCCGAGGACTGAATTTCAACTTACATAGCTCAGGGCCCTTAGTTAAGGTCTCCTTGGATTGTCCCCGAGAATTGAATTAAAACATTTTTTTTTTTGTGTGTGTGTCTCCTATCCCTTGGATTAAAAGTCCCCTTTTCTTGTTCCCGAGATTTGGCTAAAAAAGAAGACAGATTATTTAAGTTCCCGTAAATAAATTCCCATAAAATAAATTCCCAGAGGACTGGATTAACTTTATAATAGCTCAGGCTCTTAGTAAAGGGTCTCCTTTGATTGTTTGAGCCCATGCTGCTCTGAGCTCACCTGGAGGGGGTAGGCGAGCACAGCAAGCAAAATGGCTGCCGCTACTGGCCGCTTTCGAGACCCTGGTGCTTACAGCTGGAGCGGAGCAGGTAAAACAAATGCAGGTACATTACGAGCAGGTAAAACAAATGCAGGTTCATTACAGTCATACGGTAACAAACGAAGCATTTCAAATACAGGAAGAGTAGGCACTTAAGGTAACATCTAAAAATGTTTGAAAATGCAGGTTAACCTTCAAGATATCAAAGCATACTCTTATTTACAGCATAAAAGTTAGCCTGCTTCTTGGTCTATATGTGAAAAAAACAGTTCTCGAGGTGAAAAAAGAAGCTACAAAAAAACAGTCTCCACATGTCTGCCAACCTCTGCAGCACAGCTCCAGGAGACAGTGCAGGGCCATGGCTTTCTCTGTCCCACAGAAATGGCGCCAGGTAGGACAATTGAGGCCTCTATTACCTGGCGAGTTGGTCGCTGAATTCCGGAGGGTCCTTCAATTTTCGGCTTCCTGGGAGGGTTTCAGTGTCCCTCTCGACCTCGTGGGGATGATGGGGAGGGCGGCAGTCCCCTACCCTCTCGGACCCGCTGCCGAGTTGGTCGCTGAATTCAGGGGGGTGGCCCTTCAATTTTCGGCTTCCTGGGTGGGTTTCAGTGTCCCTCTCGACCTCGTGGGGATGGATGGGGAGGGCGGCAGTCCCCTACCCTCTCGGACCCGCTTGAAAGTGCTCCTGCCACTTGACCTAGTTTAACTGAAAGATCACAAATGTGTTTGGACCACCTACCACTGGATGCAACAGTTAATCCCAATTAAGTGTAAGAGTTCCCTACACTAAATTCCTTGGGACCTACTTTCCAGTTTTTGCTTAACTTATTTTTTGCTCCAAAGATCATAACTGGGCTTTTACTTTCATTCATTTTAAGTTGGTACCTGTCAGTATCTGACATTAAAGAATCTAGTTTCTTCTGTAAACCTGCTTTAGTTAATGAGAATAATACCAAATCGTTGGCATAAGCAAGTGCCAGACAGTTGGTATTGCCAACATTTGGGGAATCGGATGTTGACTTCTGAAACATTTTGTTTTTACCAGGAATCAGTTTATAAGGAACAAGTCCTATTTTTGAAGTTGACCTGCAAATGATTTCATTGTACATTTACAAATATAAATTACACAGTTTAGTAGGAATACAAGTATTAAAACATACAGATTCTAAAAATATAAAAATACTATAAATATGACAGGCAGTCATGAATAAAAAGAAAGCTAATTTTAAATTGTAAACAATATAAAAATGTGGCCTTTTTTCTTAAAAATGTTAATATAAGAAGCAGATTTAGTTTGTTGGACTTAGGTCATTCCAAGATTTTGCCATAGAGAACTTCATGATCTTGTCATAAACCAACAGACCACGGAGCCTCTCCCATGCCACAGTGCTCCCTGACTCTATCAATGACCACTCCCCGGTGACCTGCTGGTGGCCGGGTAAATTACCCCCTGCCCCCCCAAAATCACCTTGCAGAGGTGACTAAAAAGAGGAGGCTTAGAGAATCTCAAAGCCCACCTAACTACCAGCAATTGGTTCCCCATTTACACCATGCTTTCTGTAGACCTGGCACTCTCCCACTTTATAACCACTTTCAATAAGGCCTGCAACATTTTTGCTCCCTTCTCCAAGCAAGTAGTGAAAACCAGAACCACACCCTGGATCACACTCTCACTACTTAATCAGCTCCAACAAAGGGACAACCTATTGCATAAGGCCCTTGACTCCCAACGCACACAGGATAGACAGCTATACCGGGAGTCCCGCAACAAATGTACCTGGGCCTTACGGCAGGCGAAAGCTACTTACTACCAACAAACCCTTACCTCCTGTTGGGGAGATGGTAAAAAAATTTTGGAACAATATAAAATAACTCAGTGGGAAATCCTGCTCCCCAACCCCCACTCAGCTCACAATAAATGGGAATAACACCCAGGATCCTTCCACCATCGCAGAAGCCTTCAACTCCGCCTTCTCGGACCTCCTCCCATATACTCCTCCAAACTACTTCCACCCTGTCCCCCCACCTCCCACTGACACCTCGTGTAACAACAATACGATACCCTTTAGGCTAAGAGTCATCTCCTGCCTCGAGGCAAAACACTACATTTCCAAAGCTATTGCCAATACCCGACACAACAATGATTCCCTAGATCTTAAACTCATTCGGCTGACCCTGGATGTCACATTACCCCATCTCACTAAAATTCTCAACCTCTCACTATGCCTAGGCCAGTTCCCCACAACCTGGAAGACAGCCATAATCACACCTATTCTGAAGAGCGGCGACCCCACTAACACAAGCAACTATAGACCGATTTCGATACTTCTACCTCTCTCCAAAGCACTGGAAAAATTAGTTTCGGACCAGCTAACAGAACACCTAACTAAACACAACCTTCTCTGCTGGAAACAGCATGGTTTCCGGTCTGGCCACAGTACCATCACAGCTCTTACTGAGCTCACCTCATTCATCCATGAGGCCCTCGACCAAGGCTCTATAGCAGGGGCGATCTATGTGGATCTGACCAAGACATTTGACACGGTCAGTCATGAGCTATTGCTTTGTGTCCTTCCACAACTAATAGTGGTCCCAGAGGCTACTGCCTGGTTCAAGGATTACCTCTCAGGCCAGTCACAACAAGTCAGGATAAGCACCACTCTCTCCTCCTGCAACACAGTTTGCTCTGGGGTCCCACAGGGGTCTACACTCGGCCCTTTACTATTCACCCTCTTTTTAAACTCTCTTCCCAAGTCATGCAGCGGTCACCTACTACTCTACGCTGATGATGCAGTAGTGTTTTGGAAACACCCACAGCCGAATGCCCTCCAACTAGCCCTACAGGGTTTCTTCAGGGAGCTAGAAACCTGGTTCACTGAACACCATCTAATCATCAACTATCAAAAAACAAAGTCCATGATCTTTACGCACCGTCAAAGCCAGCACAGTCAGTCAGTCAGCACTCCTAATCAAAAACTCACAAGGCGCCCCACTTGAACATGTTAAATACCTGGGAATCACATTAGACACCTCCCTCTCCTACCATAGTCACATACAACTTCTCTCCTCCACTGTCAACGCTAGAGTGGGTATCCTCTACAGATTTAAACACTGCTTACCCACACAGGCCATGCATCTTGCAGTCTCCTCCTCAATCCTCTCCCTAGTACACTATGGGATAGTGATATATGGCTCTGCGGAACCCACCACCCTACGTAGCATTAACACTGCTTTGAATAAAGCTTGCCGCCTAGTCACCGGCAGTGACAGATTAACTCATACCTGTGAGCTCTGTGCTTTGGCTGGTTGGCTAAACTTCCAAGGAAGACTAACGTACCACTCCTGCTTCTTTGCAAAAAAGATACATCTCCAGCTAGCTCCCATCGGCCTTCTCTCTATTGTCAGCGCAGCCCCCCACAGGCATAATACAAGATTCGCAGCAAACTCCTCATTTCTGGTCCCCCATTGTAGAACATCCCTTGGGCAAAGATCCTTCCGCTACCGTGCACCTCTTTGGCTCAATACTCTACCCCCCCCATCTCTCAGACCCATAGTCTCTCCCTATTCAAAACAGGCCTCAAAGCACAACTCCTTGAGTCAGCAATATGTGACTGTGGCTAACACACTGCCCTCCTCTTGTGTTTTCAAACCTTCCCCCCTGACCAAATACCTGACACAGGGTCTCTCTAGATCCCATGAAACAGCATTCTGCACGTCTCTGACAAGGGATATCTAGAATGCTGCCTACTACTGTCACCAGTTAACTAAGATAAAGCCTGGACTGCACTACCAATACTGTTATGCGAATACTGCTTGTTTATGTACGTTTTCTGTATTTGTTTTACCTCCACCCTCTGTAACCGATGTGGAGCCTTTGCAAAAGAGTCTGTGACTCAAAGGATTGTAATTCCAATTATATTCAATAAATAAAACAATAAATAAAGAACATGTTCATTATCATGATGACTCATCCGATACAATATTTATATACAGTATACAAATTCTATTTACATTACTTATACAGTGTGTCCATTTCTGAAGATAAGAGTATCCCTACCCCGGCCTTGTTCTTTATGTATCATTTTAACTTTGTCCAATACCTATGTCTCTTCCAGCTCTATATATCATCTTAAAATTCATATGTTTTCCAAGGAATTTCTTTACTCAAGAAGAAATATACTGTATACAGTGCCACCCATAACAGCCATATATTTTTAGATACTGTACATCTTTCTGCTGTTTCTCAATATGTGCTTGCTTTTCCATTGGATAACTCTCCCTCATTGTGATTGACCATTCTATCTGGTTGGAGGGGACTTATTTAACAGCTTTCTAGTTCTACACTATATTCATTTGCTGTAGTTACCAAAATAGTAAATAAATGTTTCTGTAATTTAGAAAGTCCATTCTAGCACACGAAAAGGATCCCAGCAAAAGATTACCTGATAATTGGCAGTCACTATTCCTAAAATCTCCCATATATTCCCTATGGCCTCACCTACTTCTTCCCAATATTTCCCAATTTACTATACGCCCCAAAATATGTGTGTAGGGTCTGCATTCCCAAGTATTGCAGCATTTTCCAGAATCCTTATATCATACATTCTTGGTCTAGTGGATGTTTTGAAAAATCCATCAACAGCTTTTCAAGCACATCACTTGAATGAATTTGTGATATGATGAACATTAGTCCATATCTTTTTTCACTTTTTATTTGGAAGGAAGTTATTACTTTATTTTTGTTATTTCACTTGGATAACTACCCTGTCATGTTTGTTAGCTCCTGTAGAGTAGTCTAACATTTGCAGAGTGCATGCCTCAGGGAGTTCTCTTGAACTATTTTGACACAGTTGACAACAGAATTATTGATTGCATTATCTTTCAACTGCTGATGTCAAACAGTCACTTATCTGAGTATATCTATGCCTGACTCTCCAGTCTTAAGTATATGTTTTTACCAGCATTGCTTAATTTTCTATGATGTCTTCACAGGCTGAAAAAAGTACACAAGCTTTTTCCTTTCTCATTTTGTGAAACAATTGTCAGGTCAGTTGGGCTAAAGTCTGAATGCCAGCATGTAGGTTGGAGACAGCCTGTTTCATCCTCTTATGAAAAATAATTATCCTCTTCTAAGTTTTTAGTATATTCTGCCTCTTTAAATATAATTTTTGCAGCCTGTGCACTGGATAAAAAGTTCTGATCCTGTTATATACTGCCATGTAGGTTTCACACTACTAGCTGACCTTAAATAGATGCACAGACATGAGTGCCCTGGATGCTGTTTTTTTTTTGTATATTGTCCACACTCCAGTAACACCCTGGCAAAAATAAGAAATTGTTTAAGAAATTGGATTAAAACTCAGTGGATGAGCCATGGTTGAGTTTGATATGTCCTTAATTAACAAATGATCAGTAGAGGTGTGGCCAACACAAGACAGATGATGAAAACTACAAAAGCAGTGAGATCACAGCTCATATTGAATGTTAAATAAATAGAATAGGTACCTGACATATGATGGGGTCACCTTACATAGAAACATAGAACATAGAATTTGACGGCAGATAAGGACCGCTTGGCCCACCTAATCTGCTCATTTTCCTACCTAACAGATAAGCTGCAGATCCTAGTTAACCAACAGCTTACTTCCTCCTACCCCCCACTAGGACTGCCTTATGCCTGTCCCATGCATTCTTGAATACCCCCACTGTTCTTGACTCCACAACCTCCTCAGGGAGGCTGTTCCATGCATCCACAACCCTCTCTGTGAGAAAATACTTCCTCACATTACCTCTGAGCCATCCCCCCTCTATCTTCAAATTGTGCCCCCATGTTCTTGCACAACTCTTTTTCTGGAAGATGCTACCCTCTTGGACTTTGTTGATTCCCTTGAGGTACTTGAAAGTTTCTATTATGTCCCCTCTCTCCTTCTTTCCTCAAGGGTATACATATTAAGCTCCTTTAGTCTTTCTTCGTATGTCTTCTGGTGCAGACCCTGCACCATTTTGGTTGCCCTCCTCTGGACAGCCTCCACTCTGTCTATGTCTTTGTGGAGATGAGGTCTCCAGAACTGCACACAGTACTCCAGATGGGGTCTCACCAACTGTCTGTACAGAGGGATAACAACTTCCTGTTTTCTACTATTGATGCCTCTTCCTATGCATCCCAGTATCCCCCCAGCCTTCCTTACTGCCTTCTCACATTGTTTGCCCACCTTAAGGTCATCTGATATAATAGACAAAGAACCTCTGTGCGCAAACACTGAGGCAAGGGTTACCTCAAAGGGCATTTGGCTGGGAAGCCAAGTTTCAAGAAAATACAAAATCACACATGTCCCCACAATGCAAAGCATCATGTGCTGCATATGCAAATCACCACAGAATGTTATGCTGGTCCAACTTTAAGCAGAATTGCATGGTGCCGAAAGGCCTCTCACACAGTTTGCAAAGGGTGCTAACAGAAGACATAGACACGTGTTTCGTCCTACCAGGACTCAGCAGTATGCCTCGTCTGTTTGACACCCCAGTGGAATGGACCAGCTACCCTAGAGGCAGTGTGCCTTGGATATATTGTGGTGAACCCATTAAAATAAAAACTATTTAAAGACAAAAGAACCTCTGTGCAAAACACTGAGGCAAGTTACCCAAAGGGCATTTGGCTGGGAGCCAAGTTTCAAGAAAATACAAAATCACACATGCCCCACAATGCAAAGCATCATGGGCTGCATATGCAAATCACCACAGAATGTTATGCTTGTCCAACTTTAAGCAGAATTGCATGGTGCCGAAGGCCTCTCACACAGTTTGCAAAGGGAGCTAACAGAAGACATAGACACGTGTTTCATCCTACCAGGACTCAGCAGTATGCCTCGTCTGTTTGACACCCCAGTGGAATGGACCAGCTACCCTAGAGGCAGTGTGCTTGGATATATTGTGGTGAACCCATTAAAATAAAAACTATTTAAAGACAAAAGAACCTCTGTGCGCAAACACTGAGGCAAGGGTTACCCAAAGGGCATTTGGCTGGGAAGCCAAGTTTCAAGAAATACAAAATCACACATGCCCCCACAATGCAAAGCATCATGGGCTGCATGTGCAAATCCTACACAGAATGTTATGCTGGTCCAACTTTAAGCAGAATTGCATGGTGCCGAAAGGCCTCTCACACAGTTTGCAAAGGGTGCTAACAGAAGACATAGACACGTGTTTCGTCCTACCAGGACTCATCAGTATGCCTCGTCTGTTTGACACCCATTCTGTGGTGATTTGCATATGCAGCCCATGATGCTTTGCATTGTGGGGGCATGTGTGATTTTGTATTTATCTGATATAATTACCCCCTGGTCCCTTTCTATTTTTACTGTTGTCAGTATCTCACCCGCCATTGTGTACGCTTCCCCTGGGTTTTTGTTTCCCATGTGCATTACCTTGCACTTCTTTGCATTGAATCTGAGCTGCCATACATTTGACAATTCTTCCAACCTTGCCAAGTCCCTTCTCATCCTTTCCACTCCATCTTGTGTATCAACCCTGTTGCAGATCTTTGTGTCATTTGCAAAGAGACATACTTTTCCTTCCAGTTCCTCTGCAATGTCACTTATAAAGACATTAAAAAGGACTGGTCCCAGTACTGAACCCTGCGGTACCCCGCTAGTAACCCTCCTTTCTTCACTGTGTACTCCATTTACTACTACCCTTTGTGTCCTGTTGTCTAGCCAATTTTATCCAGGCTACCACCTTGGGATCCACTCCAAGGCTGGCTATCTTGTGTATTAATCTTTTGTGTGGGAATGTATCAAATGCCTTGCTAAAATCTAGGTAGGCCATGTCCACAGCCCCTCCCTGGTCTACTACTTTGGTCACCAAGTCAAAGAAATCTATTAGATTCGTCTGACATGACCTTCCCATCGTGAATCCATGCTGCCTTGGGTCCTGTGCCCCACTGGCCTCTAGGTACTCAACAATTCTTTCCTTCAGAAGTGATTCCATCATTTTCCCTACCACTGAGGTCAAACTAACTGGTCTGTAGTTTCCTGCCTCTGTCCTGCTCCCACTTTTGTGAAGAGGAATCACATCTGCCTCCTCCAGTCCTCGGGTACCACCCCATCCTCCCATGATTTTTAAAAGAGTAGCAGCGTGTCACTAGTTCTACCCTTAGTTCTTTTAGAATTCTTGGGTGAGTCCCATCAGGCCCCATTGCTTTGTCCAACTTCAATTTTATTAGTTCTTTCAGAACCCTTTCTTCTGTAAATGGACTGGTATCGACTCCCGTCTTCAGAGTGTTTCTCTTTTATTTGGTTTAGGTAACTCCCCCTCCTCTTCCTTTGTGAATACTGAGCAGAAATATTCGTTCAGTATCCCTGCTTTTCCACTGTCACCCTCTACCCACATTCCTTCCCCTTTATTAAGCTTCAGTATCCCTCCTTTGGTCTTTCTTCGCTCCATAATGTACCTATAAAAGGTCTTATCCCCCTTCTTAACAGAATTGTCTATCCTTTCCTCGGTTTGGGCCTTTGCTATTCTGACTGCCTTCCCAGCCTCTTTCTGCTTTAACCTTGTCATAGGTTGCCAGGCTTAATCACAACTTGGCTGATTCATCAAATAAAGAACCCTTTTTAAAATCATGGTGTAAAGAGTACAAATGAGTGGAAAAATAGAAAAACTGTTAAATCACTTGCAGGGTCTTTTTGAGCGTGTTTTGTGGGGTGAGATGCAATGGTTGCTGCTTGTTTCTGATGCTGGCACCAGAACAGTAGTACCACTACAAAATTAAAAATATGTCTAAGAACTATGATTAAAACTTAGAGGATGAGCCATGGTTGAGTTCAATATATGCTCTTAATTAGCAAATGACTAGAAAAGATGTTGTTATCTCCAATTTAGCATGTTCATTGCTAGCCACCTGTGAACTCCTTATGGATCAGCACTGTTTAAGACTGGAATCCAGAGAATGGTTTTCACACAAGACAAAGAAAGATTAAGAATGCAGTGAGATCACAGCTCATATTGCCATGTTAAATTAATAGAGTAGGTACCTGACCTGTAAAGAGTGGCCACCTTATCAATTGATTTATGAAACTAGGACCACCTTTTAAAATTATGAAAGGAAAAGAGAACATAAATTAGAAAATAAAAATGTGAGAATAAGTTGTAGCCACTTCTGAGCAGCATGGTTTGTGTTTGTATGTGTGTGCGTGTGTGTGGTGGGGAGGGGGTGCACTGGATGATGATTGTTTCTGCACAGCTATGAGTCTCAGAACTTTGAAGGACACATTGTCTCTTTTCTTATGCTGCCCTCAGAATGGTGTATTTAAATTTTTGCCTTTTTCATGTTCCTGCAAACTTGGGATTAATGATTTTTCAAGTTTTCATCAATTTCTGAGGATGATATATCATTTATGTCTGGAAGACATACAAGTAACTAGGCACTTTCAATTCTTTATTATTTATTGATAATAATGTTTATTAATTATTATTTTATTCATTTTCACTTGCACATCATGTACTGTATACCACCCCCTCCCCCCACCATCCCTCCAAGATACATCTGGAAATGAAGTGTTACAAGCTCAGTATGTCTTTTCTGGTGAAAGTTTTGAAATAAATAATAAATACATTTCAGAGATATATTATATTTAGTTATAAAAACTTAGTACACTTTAAAGCATATTTCAGAGGTTTCATAGAGGAACATTGAGTTGGTTGGTGTAAACCAAAGTGACTTGTCACATATTAGTGGTGATAATTTCTGCATAGACCACCCATATGAGAATCCAATGCCTTTTTGAGACCCTCCATGGACTTACTTCCTATGACTGTCTCGAGCAAATAATTCTACACTGATACCACTCTCTAGTTGATCCACTTCCCCCTATTTGTTTTGAATGTCTCTCCCTTTAGCTGTTGTCTAAGGGATCGTGTGTTTCTATGCACTCCCACAATTCTTCATCTCCAAATGCTCCATATACCAAACAGAGGGGTCCCCTTGTTCACCTGTATTCTAATGAGTACATGCCCAATTCTGTTAGCCTTTCCTCATGCAATCTATTACCCAGGGTTTTTTTATTTTTTGGTGGCCTTTCTTTGCACACCCAAATGGCACACAATATTCCAGATGGGGTCTTACAAGAGATGAATATACTGTAGGGGTACTGTAACCTCAGGTACCCTACATTTAATGTTTCTGAGTATACACCCTAATATTTTCTTCCCTCTCTTTACTACGTCCCCTGTGTGGTGATCAAATTGCAGATTATCGGTAATAGTGATACCAAGGTCCCTTTCACTAGTACTTGATGCTAGTTCCTTACCATTTAAAGTGTACCTTGCACATTTGTTGTTGTAACCAAAATGCATTACTTTGCATTCGCCCTCATTAAATCTTAGTTTGTGTTTCTGTGCCCAGAATTCCAATAGAATGTAGTTAATTTTGGAACTCAATAATTGCTGATGTAGTGTTCACTACTGCCCTCAACTTAGTGTCATCTGCGAACTTACTAATCCATGACACATGTGATGTTTGCATTGTAGATATGTATACAGTATATCGAACAATGAGGCTCTACCACACAGGCTAAGTGTGGTGCTACCTTTAAAACTAAACCAAGGATCAGGGATAACTGGTGCACCCACCACCCCACTAATCCAAGATACTTCTGCCACCCAGATAAGAATGAACTCTGAAGAAGCCCTGTGCCTATGGGCAAAATGTCAGTTCTGGTCTGTCATGTTCATAGCAGTTGTTCCTGCTAGCAGATGGACTGCAGCCAGATCAGTGAACTTGTCATTTTTTTACCTGCATCATAAGCCTGTTGAACACAGGTTTTTTTACAATATGTGTTTTTAAAGAAGTGTAATAAATGTTTGGACAGTTACAGTAAGTGTATAAGCTTCAGTGTTAACTGGATGGTGCATAAAACCTCAAATTAGTGGGGTGGCAGGTGCACCTGTTATTTCTGGACCATGTAATATGTGATGAAATAAATCATTTAGATGATAGTTGATCCAATTTTATATGGAAAGAATATTAAGAACAAAATTTCCTCTAACTCAAATTTTACATTCTTCAGAAAAAAACTGTCATTCATAGATCAGGCAGAGTGGGAATAAAAGTTGTAGAAAGCTAATTATGACATATTTAAATATGGAGATTAACTTAATTAAAATAAATGTCCCTTGGTGACTTCAAAGGGAGTTGTCACAGCTGAGCTGTAGTTGCAGGGTATTTCTATTAAACATTATCTTCACAGATGAGCAGTGTGTGAGTGTGTGTGAGTGTGTGTACACACACTATATGTGTATTTTTGCATGTGTGTGTGTTGGGAGGTGGCGGGGTGGTTATCATCTCTTACTGCATTCGCCAGTCATTACTTTGTAAATCTAGAACCAGTAATGCAGGACTTTATTATTAGTTGAACATCAGCTGTATGGCAGATTCCCTATCGATAGCATAGTGCTGCACCGACTCCCATGCTTGCAAAGGGAATGACATTGACTGAGCCTCCCCTACTCATTGCCACTAATGTAAAGGACACTGTTTAAACTTAGCTTGCCATGGAGAAAATTAAAAAAAATTTAACATTTAGAAATTATTCATTTTATATTTAATAGATTTTCTATGTTTTTTTATATTTCAATTCTTTTTTATTATTAAAGGTCCATTTGCATGGAAGAAGGGCAAGATCCTTGTCCCCAACAGTTGATTCACTGCATCTGTTTAACTTGAGTCATGGGCTTGTATTTTCCAAGAATTGTAATGGATGCAACAGCAAGTTGAGTCACTTTTGCCGTACCTGCACTTGCATGCAGATTAGTGATGCAAAAGTTATGCAGCTGTGATGCGAAAGTAACTATGACTCCAATGTGGCCGAGCCATAGCTGCATCATTTTTGCATCAGACTTGCGTCACTTTTGTGTCACTTATCTGGATGCAAGTGAAATAAAGACCCCAGTCTTTTTTATGGCATCATAATTGTTTCATCAGCAACAGAGTGTAATGTAATGAAAAGGATTATGGCATCATTAAAGTACTGAGCAGCAGAAGCAAATTAATTTAGAGGATAAAGATTGTTTGCATGCAAATTAACCTCAGAATAAAGAACAGCAGAAAAAAATGCAGATTCTACGTAAAATACAAGCTGATTTGACAAATATTTTTTTGAAGTTTTCTCAAAAGTGACCCCCAAAAACAACCTGTTTATACTTCCTGTACCATGTTGCCTGGACTGAAAATGTAACAGATGTTCATGGCTCTTACTTTATTTCTGCCATTTTATTACAGGTTAATCCCCCACTATGGATTGGTATAGCGTAGCAGAACTGCTGTATCCTGGCCTTTGGTATCCTGGGGGGATAAGTAAAAATAAAATCTGTGAACCACTTGCCAGATTTGGATGAGCAGTCTCTCCATCTCCTCCTCCATCAGTAAGGGAAAAGAACTGTATAAAGTGGCTATGCCTCAGTACATGAAGCAAAATTAGTGAAGAAAATAACTATGCAAAGGATAAGTTCATATAGCACCTGCAGCTCCTGGCTGCTTCACACTAGCAAAAGCAAGTGAACAAAGAGGCAAAGCCTGCTGCTTCTGACACTTTGCTGGCAAAGTTTGCCTACCAGGGCAGGGAGAACTCATGACATTTTCCCTCATGGCTAGAACAGTGAAACAGTTTTCAGCAGTTCCATCTCATATAGCACAAGCCCACAGAAATAACAGCTAACACTATATCCCTCTCCCCCTTCACACAGACCCACACAGAAGTATTAACATAATCTATCATAGTCTCCTCTCCTCATGTAGCACAGGAACATCCCAGTCATTCATCCTATGCTTATCCTAGCCCACTCTAAATAGAGAATAATGGATAGGCAAGTGTGTATTATGGATTTTGTTTACACATTCGAGTTGTGTGATGACCCATAAACCTTGACAGCAAAGCTTGAGAGGTTTATGTGTTCATCACATACCGAGGGTGTGTAAAACAAATCCATAAATACACACTTGGCTATTCCTTATTTTTTATAATTGCTGGTGCTGGGAGTTATAGTGCTTATTTAGGCAACATGGAAAAATTAGGTATTTGTACAACAGTGGTTAATTTTGCAACAAATAAAAGAACTAAGCAGAAGAACTGAGGAGCACCAATGAACAGAACTTCAAGATGAATACAAGTGAACAATTTTTAAAAATTGTACTGTTTAAACTGTACGAAATTAGTCATAAATACCGCATCTGTTGTTAAGAGTACAGCTGGTGTCGCATTTCTGTGGATCGCGGTCTTAGAAGAAATAACTATTTTAGAATCCTAGTGTGGATAGCGGTTTTAGAAGAAACAACTTTTTTAGAGTCCTAGTTTAAATTTTGAATGAAGGATTTAACAGTTTGTGTAGGATTTAAGAGGTTCTCCTGTGTGTTGGGAATAGAGATTCAGAAGTGTTTCCATGGAGACGGGGTCCTTCCTTTTCTGTGGAGTTCTGTGGGAGTAAAAAGAAATGTCAGGGACCATGTTGAAAGTTAAACCCAGTGCTTTTACTGACTGCCAAGGAGAGTTTTGACATGGAGGCGACATGCGGGTAGCTCAGGTGCCTGAAGAGACATCTGTGATTACCCATCTGGAGTGTCTCGTGCTGGCATTGCCACGTGAACAGTGCAGCTGGCATTGCTGCTTTGGCAAATGCTGTAATAACTGGATTTCAGGTTATTATGGCTTTTTGAAGCATAATAACCTAAAATCCGGTTATTACGGCATTTGAACCGACCAGTAATCCGGTTGATATATGGCTTCACCATTAATTATAGAAAAATAAAGTCCCCCAACAACCCCACCCCAGATGATATCCTTGACCAACCTACACTATCCCTGAAGTACAGTCTAGGTCCACAAGCCTCCACAACTCATTTTAGGCTCTTCCACAGCAACACAAACAAGCTACACATCCATATTATCCAACTGTCTTGCCATTATGAGTACAAACTACAGAAAGCAACTCTTGCTTCATATAGCTTTTTATGGATAAGGCAATGAGACAGGACAAACATGAAGCTTGTTTATTGCTACTACTGTTCACAGGAGACTAAAGAGCCGGAAGAAGAGCTGCAGAGGTTTAGGGACTAACAAATGGACTTGACGTGCACCTTGAGGACAGGATAGTTTAGTTATGGGTCTGGTAGCTGGGTAGAGCTGGGAGTGGGAGGGCCTTTTTTTTCTCTCCAGTATGGATGGAGTTGGGGTGGGGCTGGGTGACTTGGATGTGTTTCTGTAATTTGGGTGGCATTAGTCTACCAGGAATTATGTTCTTGCTTCTGTATTGGTCATGGTCAGGATGGGGTGGTCGTGACTGCGTTACTAGTGTTTGTGCTTGTTTTACATGGGAGGGGTGGGTTTCTAGAATATCAGGGATTAAAGTAAACATTGAGTAATTGGCAGTGGGCCATAACCTGGGAAGTGTACTTCACTTCATGAGAACTAGTCCCTGCATCAGTTTAATGCATGCACACTGCACCCTCACTGCCAATTAAGCAAGACACTAAATGAAGGTGAAGTTGGTCGCTTTGTACCAGCTTCAGAGACATACATTCAAAAAAATACACAGCTCTATTAGTGGAACATTTTGAAACCTTGATTCAGAAACTACACCAGTTTATCAAATTTTAACACAGCAATTAAAAATTTGTTGAGCTTACCGTCTGTTTCTTATTGTTTTGTATGATAAGTGGGAATTGTATGCTTGTAATATGTTATTGCCTATGTATAGTCTATAAGTAAGCAATAAGACATGAGGTGTGCATCAGACACATTTAAAGCATTGCTGGGAAGTTGCATGGCACAATGCCACAGGCTGAGTGCCTTCAACCTCTGGCCTTGCATTAGAAGTGTCTAATTCACACACTTTTTGTGCCTATAAAATAGGACTTTGTATTTTATGTGCATGCCAAAAATGAAAATGAATAGGTAAACATGATAAAAAAGCTAAATCTTTATCTAAATTTTACATAAAGTAGTCCCTTCACCTGCATTAGGTTGATTCTTTTTTTTTTTTTTGAGTTTAGGACATTTGTCTTTCAGTGGCCTCCGTAGATGTAGTTTTTCCAGAGTCAATTATAATAGTTTGCAAGTGCAGCCCCTGCCCACACAATAAAGACATACACACAACAGTTTTTACTTTTCCTGTTTCTTTTGAGTTTGTGTATGGTGAAAGACTGGTATAGATCTTTGACGTATAGAGGCAACCTGAGCTTTGGGAATTCCCTGCTGTGTACCTGGTGTTGTGGGAAATGGGAGTGCATGCAAGAGGAAGTGTTCAGGGACAGTTTCAGAAAAAAAGAAGGTAAGAGCACAGGCTGGCCTAAGGTTCTTTATTTTTTTTAATTGGTGACAAGGAAGATTGCATCAAAATAACACATTTTACATTCACCCCTTAATTGTGTAAAAAACCCATGCATACATGAGTTTTGCATTTTCAAGCCCCCCCCCCCCAAATCTTTTTGATTGGCTGGAAAGAGGGATATATTCTGAATCAAGTAAAGTTGGTTTATGTTGAAACAAGCTTTAGAATGTTACAAAACCACAAAAGAAAATCAGAGCCATGACTCAGAACATGCGCAAAATGTGTATGCTCAGAGTTATGGTGCACAAGCTCAGTATAAACTCAATCCCCCGGCCACCCACAGTGCCCACAGCTATGCGCAGGGCTGGTCTGGGGGCATGCCATGGGGCATGCTCACACGCCATGCTATGCACTAAGGCACAGAGTTAGTGCAGAGTGCTGGGCAAGGGGGAGGCACAAGCTACTCAAAGGTAGACCCTGCCGCAATTGTATTATAACATACGGATATGGCCAAATAATACCACCCTGTCCCATATACAAAAATCTCTGTAACACAACACTATCTGGAGTGATAGTACCATTGTTGCTCCCTGATAATACTATCATTCAGAGGTGATAATACTATCGTTTCAGCTCTGAACGATAGTATTATCACAGACGTGACACAGCGCATGTGCAACTCTGCCTGCCACACAGACCCAGTTGCCAAATTGCCACGTTTGTTCCTGCACAGTCAAAAGTGATGGTGTGCATTCTAATTGGCAGCTTTCCTCTCTGGGGCGGGCAGAAAAACTTTAAAATATGGCTGCTGCTTATCTTCGCTAGCGGACGTTCACATTATTTCTTCGCTTTTCTGTTTTTTTTTTATCACCGTATTATCTGCTTCTTCCTCCATTCACTGAAGGACAACAAAAGCAAAAGGTAAGAGTTATTGCCACACAACATGCCAAATTTAAATGTGACAGATGCAAGAGGGGGGGCGGGGTGGTCAGTGAGCAAGTGAGCGAGCAAGCTTTCAGCCTGTCAGCACAGCACACAGTCAGAAGCCCTACAGAAAAACACATAATTTTTAAAATGGATCCATATATTATAAAACAACAAATAGATGAAGGAGAGTCTTGGCAGTAAGACTATCTCAGGTTTTGGGACTTGGGAACTTTCTCGAGCTTCACTCTCGAGCTTCCAAGTCCCCAAAACCTCTCTATGGTCTTACTGCCTTGTAATACACCCTCATCTACCCAATATTCTGCCTGTAAATTGTGACTGTGCACTGTTATTAATGTTTACTTTAATTTCATAGTATGCATTTTGATTGTATTTTATTTTTATTACTACTACTGCACCTTACATTATGTATTTTCAATTGCATGTCATGCACTATATAATTAACCTTCTCTCACCCCCCAGGATGCATTAGGAAATGAGCTGTTGCAAGCTCAGTAGGTCTTTCCTGGTGAAACTTTTGAAATACATACAGAAATAAATAAAGTCTAAGACATCTTAGACAGCAGGAATTGAAGTCTGAACATAGCATAATGGCCTTACGTATATTTAAAAGCTGAATCACCAAGACACATCTTCTTTTTGGAAACCAAAGCGGAGTCCTGTCATCAACATCACTTTCCACATACAACAGAAGAGAAGGGAAGAGAGAAAAAGTGGAAAAATAAACACAAGACAAAAACTATGGAAAATTCCCACAGAATAAGCATGCATATTTGCAAGAATGCCTGCAAAGTCATTTTATAGCTCAGTTATGAAACTGATTCTAAATTGGTGCCAGTGGAGGCTAATGTGCTCTGTCCAGTAGGATAAAAAAATTTGAATACCATTGGTGATGTTAGCCTGCTATATACTGTAGGTGAGGGTACCATTCAGACACCGACTACATTAATGTTCTCATCGGGGGGAATCCTAGTTCCTGGTGGCCCAAGACCACAAAGCAGAACTCTATGGAGCAAGTTATCTTTAAGAAATGTGATTTTATTTATTTACACATATGTGATTAAACAATATACTGAAGGCTTGGTACAAAACCCGCTTGCAATAGAGTTACCACGACAGCAGACTGGTGAACTCAGATACTGTGATTTTTCTGCTTGTAGTGAAGTTCCACTTTTATGCCAAACAATGGATTCTAATTGGAATTTCTCCTGATATAGTATTTACCTACAAACTGGACTTCATTATAATAGGGTTCTATGTATTATAGATATAAGTTGCAAAAACTTTGTTAATGGTCTAGTTAGGGTCAAAGTGACAAAAGTTGGGAAAGGAGGCATTAGGGTTTCCAACCCTAGCACACCACCCTCCCAAACCAGGCAGGAGGGCAGGTGTGTGGTGTGCCTTGGGCTTCTCAAGCCTAACACCCCATTCCATCTGTAAATAAGGTCAGATGTGCAGATGTATACCAAAAAAACTGATTGTGTGCATATTTTCACATTTTCCTTGCAATTTTCATGTCAGAACCTGGAGGGATGAACATTTGAAATATGCCATAGGCAGACATGTGCAGGGAAAAGCTAACAAATGTGCACAAAATCAGCTTTTTTGGTATACATAAAGTTCAAAAAAACCCTTGAGGTGGAGATTGGGAGGCAGTGGTTAGCCGAATAGAAACATAGAAACATAGAATTTGACAGCGGATGACGACTGCTTGGCCCACCTAGTCTGCCCATTTTCCTACCTATTGGATAAGCTGCAGATCCTAGTTAACCAACAGCCTACTTCCTCCCACCCCCACTAGAATTGCCTTAAGTCTGTCCCATGCATTCTTGAATTCCCCCACTGTTTTTGACTCTACGACCTCCTCAGGAAGGCTGTTCCATGTATCCATAACCCTCTCTGTGAAGAAACACTTCCTCACATTACCTCTGAGCTGTCCCCCCTCTATCTTCAAATTGTGCCCCCTTGTTTTTGCACATCTCTTTTTCTGAAAGATGCTACCCTCTTGGGCTTTGTTGATTCCTTTGAGGTATTTGAAAGTTTCTATCATGTCCCCCCTCTCCCTCCTTTCCTCAAGGCTATACATCTTTAGTTCCTTTAGTCTTTCTTCATATGTCTTCTGATGCAGACCCTGCATCATTTTGGTTGCCCTCCTCTGGACAGCCTCCACCCTGTCTATGTTTTTGTGGAGATGGCGTCTCCAGAACTGCACACAGTACTCCAGATGTGGTCTTACCAACTGTATAGAGGGCCAACAACTTCCTTTTTTCTACCGATAATGCCTCTCCCTATGCATCCCAGTATCCCCCCCCAGCCCTCCTTACTGCCTTCTCACATTGCTAGCCCACCTTTAGGTCATTGAATGGAAACAAGATGGATATTTAAGACCTGGGCATGCCATCCATCAGGTCTTAATGATTCTGTTGAACTTGTACATTATATATGATATGTGCAAGGGGTGTCATTTTATAAACAAAGACAAATTATGTAAGAAACATTATAGTAGAAACCCTTGTTAGCTACTGTTTTGATAAAAATTATGAAAAGAATGTATGTTCTTATGTTTATATATGCACATATGTATGCATTTAATAAGAACTGTTGAGAAATTATGTGTAATGGACAAATTACTTAGGTTCTTTCCCATTTTCTTAATATGTTTCAGCATTCTTTTTTTGGATTAATTATTGAAACAAATGAAAGAGAAATCACATGGAAATCAAAAAAGAAAAATAAGAAGAAACCCCCCCAAAAAACAAAATATGCTGAAGAACTGCATTTAAGAACCGTGTGCAATACAATATGCTTTGGGACTGTAACAGCCTGCTAAATGGATTCTTAACTGAAGTAATTATGCAGTAATGTATTTGAATATTAGTATTTGGATTGCTTGTTATTAGAAATATGGGGCAATATTACAAACAAGCAATGTATGTACAAGCTAAATATATTTTATACAGTGGGCAGAATTTTCCATGTTGAATTGATTCTGGATAGTTCTATTGGAAGCTTTTTGAGCAAATATAAGCCATTTAAATTGATTTTGAAAATGTGCTGCATTTGGTATATGTTTTTACTCATTGTTTTGTTAAAATTAGTCAATCTTTATGGATTGTGTGTTCTAAGTTGATGGGAAGGGGTTAATTAATGCGGGTTGTTAAGATTCTTTCATGTTAATAGATGTGTAGTATATGTGTAGTTAAATTAACATGAGAATCAAGCACTTTAGATTTTGTGTTAATTGTTTAATTTATTGGTTGGGTTATAAAACAAGGAATGACATGATAGTGCTTTAACCTCTGAAGAAGCTCCGCCCAGACAGAGAGAAACATATGTTTTTTCACCCTTCGGGTTTTGCTGTAGCAGTATGAATTGCCTTCCCTTTATGCTCTGTTTCATTGTCTCTTTGTATGTTGATACAATCATGTAGCAAAAGAAATGTTTTTTAGCTACTTTTATCGCTAAGATAGTGTAGCCAAATACCTGCACTTACATTTTGTACTGTTTTGTCACTTTGATAAATATCATGCTTTTTTGTAATGTACGTACTGTACTGAAATAAAAGGTTTTTTACAAAATGTTATGCATGATTTGACGTTTAATAGAAAGTGCTGATTTAGCTTTCCAGAGTGGGTGCTCTATATTATTGATTTTAGTTCTCATACAGAGAATATGTTAAAAGGCTCCTCTCCCTAAGCTGGGCTCCCAGGATTTTGGGTGCCCAGAAAAAGTATTTATTGGGCTAACTGTGAACAACAAACGCCAGAAGCTGGCTAAACAGTGCCCATTTAGCTAGGTTCTGGTTATTGTTTTGTAAAATTATATTTTTATATATTTTCCATGTTTTCAGTTGGTGAAAAAAAAAACAAGCTGACATCTCGCGAAAAAGGATTTTTTCCTCACAAGAAGGAATGGATCTTGTGAGAATGAATCCTGTTTTGTGAGATCAAATCCTTTGTTGAACTTTTTACCTCTATCCTGGAAATTAAAATTCCCATAGGAAATAATGAGAACTTAAAAACTGAATAGCTTTGCAACAGGTTAATATTTTTGCACCAAACACTAGCAGTTTTCTTACCCAAGTTCTTTCTACCATAAAAAAAAACACACCAAAATTCCACAATGTCTGGGTGCAAGGCGATGAGGACAAAACTGCAAAAAGTGGTGACTTTTAACTTTTTTACACTATTCAGATCTCAGAATCCTCACATCCAACTGGAACAAAACTTGCCATGTCAAGAGAATTATTCCACAGGACAGCCCATGCCAAATTATGGGGAAATTCATTGAATGGTTGCAAAGTTATTAAAATGCAGAATTTGTGGGTTTAACAGTAAACAGGGTACTCAACCCTAACTACAGGGGCATGACTGTGCCCCTATAATATACAGCAATACATCAAATACAGATGTTGTAATGCATTGCTATGGTTATTTGCACGATTTTCAGTAATACTTCTCACAACTGCTATAGCAATGTACCCTCTGGTATATCACAATAGCAGTTTGTGTTACATAGTGGCTGGCACAGGCAGTGTGTGTGGAGGGCTGAGCCTGTAGTAATCTCTGGTAATATTTTCTTTTTTTCTTTTAATGTCAGCACACCAAATGTGGTGAGAAGGTGAGAGTTGAGATGGGAGGGTGAGAGTCGAGATACTAAGTGAGTTGGGGGAATCAACATCATGGGATGGGAGCTGGGGTTAGAGATGCTGTGAAGTTTTAATTCACTGGTGAATTTCCAGTGAAGTCACCTACTCTTCCTCCTCCATGGAGCAATCTATGAATTTTTGCTACCAGCCCAAAAATTCACCTATGTGACCTCGCCGGTGATTTTGCTGAATTCTGCCATAAATGGCAGAATTTCACCTGTAAATGGTGAAATTTTGCCATTCACGAGCAAAATTCCACTGTTCGTTGTGAAATTCTGCACTTCACAGATCAATCCACACTCTATGAATTGCACTAAATTCACTGATTAATTTTCAAGGCACATTTCACTAACTTTGCCCATCACTGGTTGGGGTATTACAAGGATTTGGGGAAAGGGAGATTATTTTAGTTTTTGCTTTACTAGGAGCATGGGTGGGACCTATGGGAGTTGGGGTACTAAGTGGGTTGAGGGAAGGGGTATATTCTCATTATGGGGAGCAAAGGAGGAGGAGGAGAGTGCATGCTTCGAGGGTGGGTGTTTTGCTTCTTTTCATTATTGACACTGCCCTACTCAGCCCACTTCAGCGGTGAAGTGCTAACCTCTGTGAAGTTGCCCCTTCACCAGGTGCTAACTTTGAATAGTTTTCATGTGGGCTTCACCCTTCATGAAGGCTTTTTTACTTTGCTATGGAGACTACATGACATGAAGAGGAGGGACTTTGCCCACTTCTCATATCAAACCCTTTCATTGCAATTAATCTAATTGGCTTAAATTTAACCATATTGCCAGACTTAGTTATTGCACAACCAAAACACGGTGGCCATTTTAACAGTCAGTAGTCTGTTAAGTACAGTATTGCCTTTTTCTTCAGTCATTGAAGCATCGACAGTGTAATCCTTAATTTCCTGCAAAAAAAAAAAAAAAAAAAAGCTGAAACTACAATGTCCAAGCCACACTGCTGAACTACTGAACAACATTTCTGCTACAGTATAATGATTATTTTTCATTGAAAGAAGTATGTTAGTGCATTCTATTTTTTAAATGGGTTTGCTAAAATGAATATTGGCTATAAGTTTTAATCAGACTTTTTTTTTATTACCATCAGCCTGTAGCTTTATTGCTACTGCAAAATGTTGACCCCCAAATTCCTGTTTCTCTCTGTTTCTACCATTGCACACCCTGTTACCTACCATCTAAACCTCTACTTCACTCTAACTTCAGCCCCTGACACATGGAAGTAGGCCACAGTCACCCCTTCCCAAAGACAGAGTGACCCTTCCTCACCTGATAACTACCATCCTATCTTTCCCCTCTTTACCCTTCTTAATCTCCAGGAACAGCTTATTCTTTGCTAGCTCTCCTCTTTCCTTGATTCCTTCTCTTTTCTCACTCCCTATCAGTTTGATTTTAGGAAGTCTCAATCTACCTCCACCTCACTCCTGTATCTCATTGACTCTATCATATCTGGTATCATTTTGTTCTTGTACTTTGTTGTATTTTATTGTATTGTTTGTATTTTGGCTTTTAGTCTATTATAATTTCTTGTTTGTCATAAATGTTTTGAGAGTCTCCAACCCTCACCGGGTCAAGCCTCTAAAAGGGCCATGTGGCCCAGTTGCTTTTTACCCAGTTATCAAATAAAATAAAATGAAATGTTATGGATCAGGTCTTGGTCACCTCAGCCCTTTTTGTTGATCTATTCAAAGCCTTCAGCACTGCTGTGCACACTATTCCTTCTGGACAAGCAAAAGGTAGCAGGGCACTCTGCTAACTCAGTTGGGTGGCTCTGCTCCTACCTTGAGGGCAGGTGTTAAGCTATCCATACTGGTGATGCATTATCCCCTCCTCTACTGATCTGCTCTGGAGTACATCAGGGATCCATCCTTGGCCCTAGTTTATTCTCTATATTCCTGAATGACCTTCCCTCTGGAAGTTATTCTGTGTCCATTCATATGTATGCAAATGACATGGTCCTTTATGCATCTGAATTCTCTGCTTCTGACCTTATGGCCTGGTTCCATCTGGACCTTATCAACATCCAGAACTGGTTCTGGACTAATCAGCTATCCCTCAATCCCAGGAAAATGGTCTCCAAGACTTTGGGCACAAGACAAAGGCCAGCTTGGCTCAAACCCCTCCCCTCCTTCCATACCCTTGATGATGTTGCAATTGATGTTTCCTCCTTTAAATACCTCAGTGTCTGGCAGGATTGTCACATCAATGTCTCTGTTCATGTGGATGCAATACAACAGAAGCTTTACCTCAAATTGGGTGCACATTTCAGGAATAAAGTGAATTTCCTGCTTACTGCCTGCAGAGAGATCATCTTCATGATTATTCTCCCTATCTTTGACTACTGTGATATTGTTTACAGTGCTGCTCCCAAATCCACCCTAGCAAGGCTGGACCCACTATTTTACTCCTTCTGCTACTTTGCTCTTAATTAACCCCTAAGAACCTTTCACTGCTCCCTTTATTCCTGCCTCTCCTTTCTCTACATTGATGCCAGGCACCTCACTAATTGCATTACTTTCATCTCCAAATTCTGGCCTGGGTCCCACCTCCCTTAACTTTCCTCCATCCTCAGTCCACCCCTTCCCTCCCTCTTCTACTTCTTACTCCCTTTGTAGCTTTGAAACTCTGGACCTCACTGTCTTGCACTTCCCTCAATAAAGTCCTCTGCTGGTCAAGATGCCTTCTCCTTCCAGTTTCTCAAACTATGCAGCTCTCTTCCCATTACCATTCATACCACTTCCTCCTCCGACTCACTCAAATCTCTCCTCCTTGAATTCACTACTCACTCCTACAGTTGTCTCTGAATCTGCTGTAATTTGCTACACTCCCACTGATACATTTCCTGCCCTAATTCATTTCTCCCTTCTCCAACTGTTTCTTCCATACTTTCCTGCTGTACGAAGCACCAACAGCACTTCATTCACCCTTCAAACTGCTGCCATCTGCACTTTAATACTATACCTAGCAATATCCAATTACCTTCTGCAAACTATTGATCTTGGAGAGTATCTTCCCCATAGTTACACATCTTGGGACACCAGGTACAACAATCCCCATTGTGTTCAGACTTGCACTTATATTACTCATTGCTCTTCAGATGTTCTGCCTAGCTGATCTTGTTGTTTTTGTTAATACTTAATTGTTTAACCTTTATTTGTGATTTGTCATTTATGTAACTGACTGTTGTAACTTATTGCTGTACTCTCCTCATTTCCTTCTCCCCTCAAGATGCTTCTGAAAATGAACTATTTTAACACAGTATGTCTTTCCTGATAAATTTTTGGAAAAAAAAAACAATAATAAAGAAAAATAAACTATTAAGGCCTCATTGTTCTAACTTATGAAAACTGAAGCACAGTAAACAAGTGCCTCAAATGGAGACAAGCTTCCCAACATAATGACTCTCCCTGAGTCTTTGTCAAGGGGTGAAGTTTGCCTGAACATGTTCTTTTAAACAGTGGTATCTTAATGAGAAAATAAAAATGTTTAAAAATAGAATACATACACATATTAAACAAACTTTAAAAGCCCCTTTCTCTATTCATGGCTTTCTTTTGCCTCTCTTTAGGAGTTTTTACTCCCCCTCCACCACAATCTCATCTAATATAATTATAATAGATCTGGTTGTAATGTATAGAATCAAGTATGGGGTGGTGTGTGTAACAAGAAGTTTACCCCCCCCCACCGAGGTACTAGATGTTACATAAACCCAGAGAGTGAAGCTTGAGGGGGTTATAAAGCATCTAACACAGAGGGTGTGTGTAAATTTTGAGTTCACACACACCACCCCATATTTTATTTTATATAATTGTTGGGTTTTCCTTTTTTGCCACAGCAATTATATAAAATAAAGAGACATGCCTGGTGGCCATCACTGTCATCCGATTGGGTTTCAGCATGTGGTCAGATGTAATTTGTTTATTTATTGAGGTTTTTTAGTAGGCAGCAGTGAAGTTATGTTTTTTTCCTCACTCAAACAGAAGAGATTTTCTATCACTTACCACCGAGTCCAAGTGGTGGCTTGTACAGGAGAAAGAGAAGGCAGCCACCGGTGAGCAGTCAGGAGCAGAGAGCTGTAGCGTGCACATACGGAGAGCGAGAAAAAGCAAGTGTGTGTTTGCCGTAATAAACACTCCTTTATTATGGCAAATTATGCGATGGTTTCCCTACAGGAAAAAGGGAACCTCATTAATTATATCTCCTTCTTCAATGTAAATATGTAAAATCGGTTACCCTGAAATATAGTACCAGTTGTTAGACAATATATACTGTATCTATAGAATCTAATATTGACTATGATGTTAACCATTAGGGAATTAATGTTTAACAATCATTTCTGATATCCCTTTGTTAGACATTGATAGCATTAAACATTATTTATTATATGCTGTAAATGATTGTTATTTATGTGAAATCACAGTGTACTGTTTAAACTGCAACTTATGTTTGTCATGGATCTCCCTAATTACTGGTAAATATATATGGAATTTAAGTAACTGGAATGGCCAACATACAGTAATGTATATATCAAATACATTTTAAACTTTTTTCCATTACCTTAGCATCAGCACTACATTATTTATTTTCTTATTTACTTATATACTTTTTTTTTCTTTTTTGCTATGGGACTGCTCTCACATTAGGTAAGCAATAACCCACAACAGGGTATGGGGTTACTGGGGATTAATCAACACCCTGGGTGCATTATGAGGCACAAGGCCACAGGCCCCAGTAACCCCATACCCTGGAGTGGGTTACTGCACTGATAACATGGGTTCATTACAAAACTGAAAGCAATTAAGAGAAAGCATATTATTTCTCTTAAAAGACAAAAAATATCACTGTATCCTGCTGAGTGGAAAAGTAGTCCCCCTGCAAATACTGCATGTTTTTGGTGTTATGAACAAACAAATGCTAGAAATAGAAATACAGAAACACAGACTTTGATGGCAGATAAGGACCGCTTGGCCCACCCCATCTGCCCATTTCCCTACCTATTGGATAAGCTGCAGATCCTAGTTAACCAACAGCCTACTTTCTCCTACCCCCCACTAGAACTGCCTTATGTCTGTCCCATGCATTCTTGAATCCTCTCACTGTTTTTGACCCCATGACCTCCTCAGGAAGGCCGTTCAATGCATCCACCACCCTCTCCATGAAAAAATACTTCCTCACCTTGACCTGAGCCATCCCCCTCTATCTTCAAATTGTGCCCCCCTTGTTCTTGCACATCTCTTTTTCTGAAAGATGCTGCCCTCTTGGACTTGGTTGATTCCCTTGAAGTACATGAAAGTTTCTATCATGTCTCCCCTCTCCCTTCTTTCCTTAAGGGTGTACATATTAAGCTCCTTCAGTCTCTCCTGATATGGCTTCTGGTGCAGACCCTGCACCATTTTAGTTGCCCTCCTCTGGTCTGCCTCCATCCTGCCTATGTCCTTGTGGAGATGTGGTCTCCAGAACTCCAGATGAGATCTCACCAACTGTCTGTACAGAGGGATAACAACTTCATGTTTTCTACTGGTGATGCCTCTCACTAAGCATCCCAGTATCCCTCTGCCCTCTTTACTGCCTTCTCACATTGCTTGCCTACCTTTAGGTAATCTGATATGACTACCCCAGGTCCCTTTCCATTTTTATTGTTGTTAGTACCTCCCCTACTCCACTGTGTACTCTTCCCTTGGGATTTTGTTTCCCAGGTGCCTTACTTTGCACTTCTTTGCATTGAATCTAAGCTGCCATACTTTTGGCTATTCCTCCAACCTTGTCAATTCTCTTTTCATCCTTTCCACCTCCCCCTTGTGTATCAACCCTGTTGCAGATCTTTGTCATCTGCAAATAGGCACACCTCTCCATCCAGTCCCTCTGCAACGTCACCTATAAAGACATTAATGAGGACTGGTCCTAGTACTGAACCTGCAGTACCCCGCTAGTAGCCCCCTTTTCTTTGGAGTGGACTCCATTTACTATTACCCTCGGCATCATGTTATCCAGGCAATAGTTTACCCAGGCTACCACTCTGGACCCACTCCTAGGCTGGCTAACTTGTTAATTAATATTTTGTGTAGGACTGTGTCAAATGTCTTGCTAAAGTCTAGGTAGGCCATGTCCAAAGCCCCTTCCAGGTCTACTCCTTCAGTCACCCAGTCAAAGAAATCTATTCAATTCAGCTGACATGACCTTCCCAATGTGAATCCATGCTACTTTGAATCCTGTGCCCCCCTGACCTCTAAGTACTCAACAATTCTTTCTTTCAGAAGTGATTCCATCATTTTCCCTACCACTGAGGTCAAACTAATAGGTCAGTAGTTTCCTGCCTCTGCCTTGCTCCCACTTTTGTGAAGAGGAATCACATCCACCCTCCTCCAGTCCTCAGGTACCACACCATCCTCCCATGATTTGTTAAAAAGGGTAGTCAGTGGTGTCACTAGTTCTCCCATTAGTTCTTTTAGAATTCTGAGGTGAATCCCATCAGGCCCCATTGCTTTGTCCACCTTCAGTTTTAGTAGTTCTTTGAGGACTCTTTCTTTTGTGAATGGACTGGTATTGACCCCCCTATCAAAAGTGCTTCTATTGTTTAGTTTAGGTACCTCCCCCTCTTCTTTTGTGAATACTGAGCAGAAGTATTCATTCAGTATCCCTGCTTTTTTACTGTCAACCTCTGCCCACCCTCCCCTTTATTAAGCCTCATTATCCCTCCCTTTGTCTTTCTTCGCTCCTTATTGTACCTATAAAAGATTTTATCCCCCTTTTTAAATGAGTTGGCTATCCTTTCCACGGTTTGGGCCTTTGCTATTCTGACTGCTTTTCCTGCTTTCTTTTGCTTTAACTGGTACAATTCTCTGCTTTGCTCCTTCTGTGTTTCCTTATACTTCCTGAATGCTATCTTTTTCTGCCTAATCTTCCCCACCATCTCTTTTTAGAACCATAGTGTTTTTTTCCTTTGCTTTATTTTATTTGCTTCACACAAAGGCTTGTTGCGTTTGTGATGGCAGTTTTGATTTTTCCCCATTGTTCCTCCACCTCTCCTTCTTGCCCATTTGCTAGTGCTTTTCTGAGGCACTCTTCCATTTTGCCAAAGTCAGCCCTCCTAAAGTCCAGTACCCTCACTTTTGTATGGCTTGACTCTATGACTGTGTTTATCATGAACCACACTGTTTTGTGGTTGCTTATTCCCAGATGGCTACCCACTTCTAAAACTGAAATCCTCTCTCTGTCCCCATTTGAGAGCACCAGGTCTAAGATTGCTCCTTCCTGAGTGGGTTCCAATACTAGCTGTTTGAAGCATGCCCCCTGTAGGGCATCGAGAATGACCTTGCTCTTGGATGTGGCTGCAGCAAAGGTGCTCCAGTTAACATCTGGCATATTCAGGTCTCCCATCTACAATATCTCCCCATTTTCTGACATTCTAAGGAAGCCTTCTATCATTTCCTTGTCCATTGCCTCCCCGGAAATGGGGTCTGTATACAATCCCCATGTGGATTGTGGTGCCATTTCCTGTCTTCAGGGTGACCGACAGTGCCTCCTCTCCTCCCTGTTTACCCTTTAGTTCTGTTGCTTTGATCTCTTCCCTTACATAGAGAGCTATACCTCCTCCTCTTTTACCCTCCCTGTCCCTCCTGTAGATTGTGTACCCTGGTATGTTGACATCCCAGTCATGGTTCTTTGTGTACCATGTTTCTGTGACAGCCACAATATCCAGGCATCCCTCTTCCATCAAGGACACTAGTTCAGGAAACTTGTTACCCAAACTACAGTATATGCATTAGTACTCATTATCCTCCATTTTTTGATGACCTTACCCCTTTTAACCCCATCCCTGTCCTTACTGCCTTTGCCTTTTTCTCCATTTACCCCAGTCCTGTTCCCTATCGACTTCTCTACCTTGGTGTTTACCATGCTAACTACCCTGTTTTGAGGGGATAACTGGGATTTCCCTGCTCCTTGTCAGCACCTCCCCCCCTTGGCTAGTTTGAATACTTACCAATGAAGCATTTAAACCAATCACCTAGGATCCTGGTTCCTCTCCAGGACAGATGCAGACCATCGCACCAGTATAGGTCTGTATTCCTCCAGGTGGACCCCCAGTCCCCAGTGAAGCCCAAAATTCTGAGCTCTGCACCAGTTTTCAGTCTTTAATTGAATCCCATGGGGCGGAGTACCCTAGTCTCATCCAAGCCATAGACAGGCAGCACCTCTGAGAAGGTTACCATGCATGCTACTTGTCTAAGGCCCCTCCCCAACTCCACAAACTCCTCCTGCAGTGCTTTGATCTCATTTCCAGCCAGGTCATTTGTCCCTAAGTGGACAATGAGGTCCAGCTCCCTCTCCTGTGCAGCTGCTCCAGCGATCCTGAGGATTCGCTTCCTGTCCTTCTAAGTCATGTTGCTAGGCAGACATCTTACCTCCCTCTCCCCTTCCCCCCAGTTCCACCTCCTAACGATTGAGTCCCCCCCACCAGAAGTTGTTTCCTTCCCCTGTGGGGTCCTGAGCCACCCGTCTATGGGTCTTCTTTGTGGAGGTTCCCAGCAGCCTCCTTTGTCTCCACTGTGGGTGCCTCATAGAGGAACCATGCTCCACTAGAACAGTGTATGAATGTTGGAGAGGAACAACGGAAGGGACTCACCTCTGTTCCACCACCCTTACCCTCCCTGAGCCCACCATGGTCCAATCACTCCTCTTTCTTGGCAACCTCTGAGGCAGTGGCAGCAGCCCTGGTGGTCCCTGGGTGGGGAGGAGGTTTTCTGAATCCTTACCAGATCAGCATGGAGATGGGAAGGCCCCTCCCTCAGAGCAGAGAGGTGTCTGCAAATAGGGCAGCATTGCACCCTCCAGAATGTCTCCCAGCAGACTGCCATCCCAAAGCCAGTGTATTGCACCACTCGCCATGTCTCTCTCCCTTCCTGTTTAAATTTTTTTTTCTTTTTTGTTCGTGTGTAGCATGCTGGGCTGTTATGGATATGACAGGTGTATGTCCTTTGCTTTTTTGGGGAAGTGATGTTAGAACCCCTGGTATAAAGGAAATGATGCACTTGGGATGGGTGGGGTGAGGGGCAGTGTGGGTGGGACGAAGCCTGTGCCCTCCAGAAACAATCAGTTACAGCTCTGACCCATCACTCCGGTGAGTGCTTTCCTTCCTTTCAGCAAGACAACCTGCACAATTTAACAGAAAATATACCTCACAAAAAACAATTTCAATCAGAGACTCACTTACACATCCCTGCAAGTTTGACAGGAAAAAAAAATCACCTCTGCTGTGTAGTTCTTCTCATTACTTCTTAACTGAACCCACGCCAAGATCCCCTTTGAAGCTGTTCTCCTCCTGCAAGTCTGCTTCAGCCTCTCCCCCAAACACATACCTGCTTCTCAGGTTGTAACTGTCAGTGTGCCAACACAACGTCGACTCCCCCAGTGCAAACACCAGCACAGTGACAGATTTCCCCTCTCTGCAGCGAGTCGCTGTGCTGGTGCAAAACAGACACCGGCAGTGTGGCTCCCAATGTTGCGCCCCCTCCCCGGTAAAACTCTGACTTGGAGTTGGATATTTAGAGACTGGGGGTGTTGGGGTGGAACCCCACACATGGGGGGTTTGGGGCACAGCCCCTGATACATCACAGATGCATCCCTGACAGTGCAATGCTGACACTCAGCATTGCGGCTGTCGCTGTCAGGGATGTCAGCACTGCAGATGTCTCAGCACCATAGTAAAGCCATAACTGCCCTGGCCCAGCAACAAGATACAGGAAAATGGTCTGCTAACTAGAACAGTCCCCTTTCCTTGCTACTAAGAATTACAGAAAAGTAAACAAAAACAGAACACAAAATAGCCTAATCCAAAGCCCTTCTGCTTATTCACTTACACAAACCCTGCAAGTTTAAAATTAAAAAAATAATAATAAATTACCTCTGCTATGTAGTTCTTTTCAGCTCCATTAGCTACCATTAGTATGATTTCTCACATTTCTTATGCAAAACATACATGTATGGGTATTGGAGGGAGCACAACAAATTGACAGAGTTGCTCGGGGGGGGGGGCTTGGATTGCGCTCCACAGACAGCAACAGTGAATTTCCTTTGGTGACTGCAGGGCACAAATGTTTATGTGCAACTGTACACCACTCAACCTTATGCACAATGTTGTACCTTACAGCAGCTGGAATTTTGTCCTACAGCAGCTCACTGTCAGTCTCTCTCTCTCTCTCTCTCTCGCGCTCTCCAGCACCTTATGCTCCCACTCTGTCTCGCTCTCCCTCATTTGCTCTCTCATTCCACCACCCCATGACCTGCTCTGGCTTTGGCAATCAGGGAAAAGATGGAAACAAACAAGAATTGCCACTATATCATTCCAAGTGGTATGGGGAACTGTAGGTAGGGGACAGCAGCTTGAATATTGTGAGTTGTCTTGCTGCACTCTTTGTTGTCAGTGGGGGGGTGCCAGAATCTGGGTGCAGGGGGGTTGCCAGAATCTGGGTGCAGGACATCCTGTGGCACTGTTGGTGTGCATCTCTTGCTCTATGTGACTGAAGGATCTGCTGTGGACAGACAGAGAGCAATGAGCACACCTTGCTGCTCCTGCAAAACCAGAGACAACACTTGCCACCCTGCTTGCAGCACTCTCTCTGTGTCCCACTCTATCTCTCTCTCTCCAAAGATATAATGCTAGGGACTTCCACTGGATGTGGCACAGTGGTATCACATTGGCTGAGGCTGCCAAGAAGCACATTGTCATCTCCGACTGTCATGGGTACCGCTACTTCACCAGCTTCACTAACTCCCACTTTAATTTTGCATGGCTGCCTTTCTGTTTTCTATTCCCCAAGATAAACAAGTCCTGAAGGCACTTCACTGAGTCACTCTATGAAACTATGGATTAAATAGGGAATTTAATCCATGGCCATGCAGAGTGACTGCACCAATCAAGTTGCACATTTTTGCCAACCCATGTTATAAGGCATTTTTTTCTATACAGATTCTGTTTCACTCCTGGGAACCTGGCAGGTGGCTCTGGTTCCTCCCTCATAGGAAACTTGGTCTCCGGTCCCATCTTCCCCCGCCCAACTGATCTGGTGATCCCCCATGGGTTGCCCCCAAGACAGGGCTAAGGCAAAGAGTGCTGGCTTACCCCCAACCCCAGAGATAAACATCCAGATTCCGGGCATTGGGATGGGGTGCTGGTGGGGCCATCACAGAGCCTGCCAGCTCCATTTTCCTCCTTGGTTTTTCTCCTTCCCCCTCCCTGTTGACGTGGTATGTCGATAACATGTCTCCCAACCCGTATTCCCATCTAGCCATTGCTAGAGGGCGATCAGCAAGTGGGACAGGAATTCCTTCCCTCCAGAGAGGGGAGAGCAATCCTCCAGACACTTGATCCTCTCTCTCCACTGCTGACCCCTGGTGGCCCGGGCTCATTCCTGAACCCTGGTCTCCGGCATGGTGTGAGGTGTAGCGTCCAGCACCTTAACCTCAAATGCTACTGGGCTGGCTATTATAAGGCATTTTAATACACCATCCAAATACATTTATACAACATAATTGTATCTCACTTGGAGAATTGTTAGAGATGTCTAAAATTGTTAATGTGTCTTTAAGATACTAGATTTTAAAGGAGGATGTGCAGGAAAACTCCACCCTTTGCAAAGACTTAAAGTTAGCCACTAAGTAGGTAAGCTTGTCTCCATTTGAGAAGTGTGTATACTAGTCCTCTAGTTTCAATTTTGCACAATGGTAGTTGAATAAACTTTTTTGTTTAAAATTCAGAGTGTGTGCCACTCTTTTTGTATTTTGTAGCTAGATATTTTGTTCTTTACTGACTGCACGTGATTGGCCATTGGGTGAGCTTTTCCATTTGTTTGCATCAGCTTTATTGCTATTGACTGATAGTAATCTGCTTGCCTACCATAAAGTGCTACATATAACTTCTGCCCACTAAAAAGTCCAGACCACCTCTAATTAACCAAAAGATTTGCTTCTTGGAAACAATGTTCTGTTTAAACTAAAAAAGCCTGTGACATCTCTCTGGGAAACTTTGAGAAACATGATTGTTACCCAAATGTACACTTACGTTTCACACATTTTCTGTATTTATCATCTTCATCTCCTCTGTCTTTATTATTAAGGAAATCTGCTAATTTATTGCATCCTTGTTCCTCAGCCTTCTACTGCTTTCTGTCCACGCATGATGAAATAATCCTCTGTTTACTAATCAGAATTCTGTACCACGGACATGATTATGATATTACAGCCAAGAGATTATGACATTGCATGTAGACAAGCTGCAAAACTGGTGACATAGAAACACAGAAACATAGAAGTTGACGGCAGATAAGGACAGCAAGGCCCATTCAGTCTGCCCACTTCTTTTTCTACCTTATAAATGTGCCATCAGCCTTTGCTCTGTCAATGGCCTATCTATTCATACTCATCTGTACTGCTCCTTTATGCCTATCCCACGCCTGTTTGAAGCCCTGCACAGTAGGAGTACCCATGACAGTGGGAGATGATAATGTGCTTCATGGCAACCTCACCCAATGTGACATCTAAAGGGCAAAGATCCTGTGAACTGTGCAAATTTGCCTAGTAATAGAGAATACGAGAAAGATAAACACCAGAAATACAGACACTGCAGCCAGCACTGCATATGACTTTTTAAAGTTTTCTCAGATGTACCATAAGAGCTGTAATCATTTGTAATCAACACAATTACAGGAATCAAATAAACACAACTACAAATTCTAGTAATAACCAGATTTGGGATGGGCTGCCAGTCAGTGGCAGGGCTGCGGCTTACCACACCAGTGTCATGGGTTCAGGGATGAGCACAGGTTGTTGGGGGCCAGCTATGGCAGGAAGAGCAAGTGCCCAAAAAGATGGCCTCCACCCTCCTCTCAGGTGAGAGGATAGCAGATTCTACTTTTATACCACCACCTGAGTGATCACAGGTGGTGGTGCAGTCTAAATTGCTCATGGATAGGCAGATTCAGACTGACATTGGAATGCAAGTAGGCCTTGCATGTGCGTGCACTCCATGGTGTCCTTGTCATTGGCATTTGGAGGCAGGGAGAGATTGTAGTGAATAGGATGAAGGAAGAGTATGAATAGTAGGGGGAGAGAGACTCAGAGTTTGGAGACCGAAGGAGAAAGCAGTTTGGTATTATGGGACTTTTGTTCCACTCTTTCTATATGGGGAAAATGTATATTCATTTTTTTACTCAACAATAATCAGATTTCATTACTCCCTATTTTGTTGGTGACTTTCCTCAGCATGAACATCTTAACAAGAAAAAAAACAAAATTCACCATTTAAACATCCATAGGCAATGTTTATTTTTTATAACAAATGAAATATTTGCTCAGTAACACTACAACATGCTACCAGCATTGTTTACATGCAGGTAGCCTGCTCAGTACAAGCAGGGCACTGTGCTTTGTATGAGATCATTAATCACACTAACATAGTGCCCTGTTCCATTTGTATTATTGTTATTTAAATATGAAACCTCTTTCATAGGTTTCAAAAAGTCCCTCACATCTCAAAAGATACTTGGAAAAAATTATTTAAACACACCTCTGTTCATAATTCATCTATTTATGTATTTTTCTATCCAGTCTCCTGTGTAATAATGCATGATTACAGGGTCACACTGACCCCTACACATTACAAAATGGAGGGGTGAGCTCAAAGCAACATAGGGATCCAGTATCGTACATCTGACCGAGGCAGCCAGTCCCAGGGAAGAGTTTATGAGTAGGTGGGGATTAGATGCACTCATGGAACTGTAAATGCAGCTTAATTATTGCACTCCAGGTCAGGTAGGTGGAAATCAGTGGTGTAACTTCTGACAATTTATTTTTCAAAACCTAATCAGAGATTACATATGTAGTTTGTAATACAGAGATAGTTGCCATGATACCAGCATTCAAAACCATACATGAGTTCAAATACAGGCATGCATGATCAAAATGCCTAGGTGCTGAAGTATGGATAGTGCAAGAAGGAGCTACAAAAAAGGCTCAGGATGCCTTACCTGCTACAGTGGAGTGAGAGATGCTCCAACGCTTCACCAGGAGGTGGGTCTGCATACCAAGCTAGCTGTTTCATAGGTAGAGAGGCAGCAAATTAAAAATTCATGGGTAAAATCCACATGAATCACCAATAATTCACGCTTCACCAAATTTGCAAAGTCTTTCCTGGCATGGCAAACTCCAGCTTCACATGGATTGCACAAATTTCAAAGTGAACTTTGCTGCAGAGCACAAAATTTGTGGGTGAAATTTTGCACTCTGCAGCGAATACGACTCCGCAGAGTAAATTTTGCAGACTTTGCACATCTCTATTTATAGGGCTCTCTGTAAATGACACCACTATGATATCATCGTAGGTTCAGATAGACTAGGGACTGGAATAAATTATTGCTCTGCTGGTACCTCTGTGGATGATGCAAAGTTTAATGTGATTACCTATGATAGATTAAGGAGGTCCCTACTGTCAAAAGTGAAAGAGGGTGAAGTGATGATACATTCCTGCATTTGAAATCATACCTGACTTTGAATGCTGACATTGTGGCAACTGCCTCTATATTTCTAACTGCATTTGCAATCTCTGACTGAGTTTTGAAAATACATTTTCAGCAATAACACTGCTGAGTTCCACCTGCCTGGCTTGGAACACAATAATTAAGCTGCATTTACAGTTCCACCAGTGCATCTAACTCCACTTTCTCATAACCCATCCCCTGGGGCTAGCTGCCTCACTTAGATGCACCAGACCCCAATGTTGGTTTGATGCCCGCCACTCAGTTTTGTAATATGACTCATCTTTGTCTTGAGTGGAGCTGCACCACATGCTGTAATTACAGCATGCAAGGGATCTGGACCATTCTACACTGTAGAAACAACTTTCTGTTGCTCCCTTATAAGAACAGTGCAGCTGTTGGTACCATTTACTTTTTTACTGTTTCACCAAAGTTTATCACTGCTTCCCATCTTTAAGAGATGAGTCAGGTCAGTACCAGAAAGATAGAAAAAGACATGGGATTACTGGACTTAACAGACAATATGGCAAAATGCTTACAGGCAGGAAAACATAAACTGCATCGAGGAAATGCCTACAGTTACAGCAGCAACAAATGAAGAAGCAGACTTTAAAAACAATTTATTTCATTATAAAAACTACTCTTACATTAATTGAACCTTGGTTTACAGTATTACATCTCTGGAGCAGTATATTGAAAAACAAACTGTTCCGCGAGGTTTGCGTGTCATGAAAACACCAATAGCAAGAACAGGTACATTCAGCAGAAGAGAAGTGTGGGAAGAGGCCATGCTACATTGCTCATTGACATTTAGTTGTAGCAGGTAGTGTATCCTGAGCCTTATTTGCAGCTTTTGGTAGCTCTTTTTCCCTATCTGTGCTTCAGAACCTAAGCAATTTTATCATGCATTCCTGTATTTGAACTCATGCTTTGGTTTGAACACTGGCATTGTGACAGTCACCTCTGTATTTTGATCTACATTTGCAATCTCTGACCTAGTTTTGAAAAATATATTGTCAGCAATAACACAGCTGAGGTCCACCTACCTGACTCAGAGTACAATATTTAAGCTGCATTTCCATTTCCATGAGTGCATCTAGCCTCCACCTACTCACACTGACCCCTAGACTTCCTCTGTAGTCTGCTTTTCAACACCTGACCCCAGTCCTCTACTTATGGTATCCCAATGGGTTGCTGTCAAATTTATGAAGATGTTACAAGAAGAAGATTGTATCAAATGCAGACAAGCAGACAGAGCAAAATAAGTCTAACAGATAAGAAAATATATGAAATAAAAGCAGAATGGTGCATGTTCACTGACCTACCCAGTCAGTATAGTGTAATGCTTATGTAACCGTGTTAGTTTTGGTTGTGGCCGTTCGCACTCTCTATTCCAGAGAATTACCACCTTCTGTAGGGGCAATGGGCAAGGAACCTCGGAGAGGGTTCTGCTCTCATAGGTGCTAACACGGATGGTTCCCGTGGCTAAAGGTACCTTAGGAATTCCCAAAAGAAATGTAGTATCATCCCCTACAGGAGGCAACATGATGTGTATGAGCAAGCAGTAACAGTGACGTAGAAGCAGTAACTGCAACATAATAGTAGAGAAGAATAGTGATGGCTTGCATTGAGAGAAGGGGATCCCCTAAGGAGAGAGGGAACAGCAGGATATCCTCCACCTCCATCCAACAACGGAACCTACATAAGGAAACTAGGGGAAACAACTATGCTAACTAAGTGTTATGACCTGAGGCAATGGAGAAGAGAAAAAAAAAAACCTTTGAGGAGGAAATCTCTGGGGATCCAAGGCCTAGGTCACCTTCCCTCCAGGCTTGGGAAAATGCATTTAGTGATGGCTCTGCAGCTGCAATTTGGAAAACCCAACTAAAGGGAGGTGGAAAATATTCCAATTTGGAGGAAGGCTCTCACTCAAACCCTCTAGCGGGAACCTCGTGGAAGGTTGCGAGAAAACTCTGCAACAATATGAGCATCCAAGGTACAGGAGAAGAGCAACAACTGCTGAGGCACTCACCTGGCCTACCTGCCCTAAATCAAATCAGGTGAACCAGAGGCAATCGTGGGGAGAATGCGGTGAAGGTGCCTTGCTAGGGAAACCACTAAAGTCAATGGCCAACCATTATAGTGGAACACTAGAGCCAAAGGAGATCATCGTAACCACCCTTCACTGCTAGTCTTAAATTCTACACCAGGAGCTGCTGTTGTGTAGCAGGCAGCTAAAGCCAAGCCCAGGGCAAGGACATTTCCAGCTATGGGCCAGGTGAGAAGGATCCTGCCCCAAGCTGGACACGCTCGATGATGCGGACTAAATGCAGAGCGAGACCGTCGGCTGCAGGAACCTGCACCAGATTAGAATGGCTGGCATGCCCTAGAATTCCTTGAGAGCTGTAAAGCTGGTGAGCTGAATGAGCATGGCATGCTGGGATCATAATGAGCATTGAGTGCTGAGTGCAAGGTCGAATGCAGATTGAGAGCAGTAGAGTCCCAGGCCGAAGCCGAGGGGATGGCACTAGGCATGAAGCAATGGTTTGCATAAGCAAGTGTGGACCTGATAGGTCAGTAAGCAGTAGAAGTAATAAGTGGACCTGCATAACAACTGTATAGCAAGTAAACAGCACTGAGTTAGGGGCAAGCCAGCCAGACATGAATAGCCAAATCAAGGTGACAAACTCTGAGGATTTTCAGCGGTGAAGACAGGATGTAGAACAGAATTAATTAACCACATAGGCCACGACCCCCAAACACCTCCCATTCCCTGCCATAGGACAAACAAAAAAGTGATGAAAGGCCGAGAACTACATGCAGATATAAATGCTAATTTAATAGCCTCAGCAGGAGCTTCTACTAACCTCAGAGTAAACAAGGTACAATAGGAATGGGTGTAAACAATGCAGCAGCAGGAAGCAAGTAGACCTGTACAGTAGTAGTAAATAAACGAGTACACTGAGTTGTAAGTGCAAATAAAGGAGGCATAATGCTCTTAAGCATTGTCAAACAGGCAGTGCAAAGAGGTTGCAGCAATGAGGTAAGTAGAACAAGCATGAGTAAGCTGTATAGCTAGGTTCAAGTAATCTGAGTCAGATGAGAGCAATAAAATATGCCACATGGACCAGCCATAGTTCAGTAACTGAAAGTTAGCATTATGAGCTCTGAATAGCAGTATGCTAGAGCCTAGAAAAGCCCCCCCAAAAGGAAGTAAGCATACACAACTGAAGGCAAAATACAAACCAAAGCAGGGAACCAAACACAGAAGCCCTGCAGAGACAAGCAAGGGCAGGGGGGGGCTCCAACCAGGGAGGCCTGACCAGCTCAGGGAACAAACCGGCAGAGCCTTCGGTTGCAAAGACAAAATGCTTCACAGTGAAGCTGAGGGGAACTGCTTATATAGCTCAAGAAGTGGGAGTGGCTGGCTGCTTGGTCACCGAACTACACGCAAAGCCTTTCAATTATGTTTTTCAAGGTTCCCCTTGTTGCATCAGGGCTCTTTGAATAGATAGTTTAGCTCCAAGTTTGTCAATTGATAATGGGTAAGCACCTTCCAGTTCTATTTAGAAAGAACCAGTTTGGATTAGAACCAACAAAAGTTCTAATAGGTTTTTCTTAAAAAAAACTCTTTTTAAACCTAGTAATTGGTATATATTTGCATTTTGGTTTATGAATATTTATTCATTTTAATTTACATATTTTCCTCTGACTAGTCTGTAAAACATTATGTGATACTCTGTATGAAAAACATTATTTAAGAATAAATTCTTCTACGGTTTGGCAATTGAAACCCGGTGCCAAAAAGGTCAAAGTAATGCACCTAAGGAATAGTAACCTCAGGACAGAGTACTGGATGGGAGGAGTAAAACCGAGCACTATGGCAGTAGAAAGGAACTTGGAAGTCCTCAACAGTGACTCACTCAAACAATCAAGCCAGTGTTATAAGGTCTATAGTAAGGTTTATAGGATGCTGGGGTGTATTGGAAGGGGTATTGACAGCAGGAAAAAGGAGGTATTAGTACCTCTATATAGGTCACTGGTAAGGCCACCTAATATTGTGCTCATTTCTGGAGTCCTCACTTAAAAAAGGACAGGGACATGCTGGAGATGGTGCAACACAAGGTAACCAAGGTGATTCAGAGCCAGTAGGGCAGGGATATGATAGAGACCTTCAAGTTCCTGCAGGGAATAATGTGAACTGCAGGGACGTATTAGAAAGAACAAAGATTCAATAACCTGAGGTCATGAATGGAAATTGGTGAGGGTAAGGTTTGAGAGGGGTGTGAAAAAGTTCTGTTTTATGGAATTGATGGTGGAGCCATGGAACAGTCTGCCAGCAGATGTGGTGGGCACCAAGGCCATAAATAATTTCAAGCAAGACTGGGACAGAATGACGGGGCTGGTGGTTACTCAGGTTGGTAACAGTATGGAAGGAAGTAGGGGATGGACAGTGAGGGATAGAAGCCAGTATAGGTAATTGGTCCCAGGGCAAATAGGGAACTACAAGCAGAACTACAACTGGACTAGATGGATCCATGGTCTTTTTCTGCCATCATTGCCTGTGTTTCTATGTTTCTATATTGTACTTAGGGCCTAGTCAATTTGTCTTTTTGCAGGCCAAAATTGTGCAAAACCCTATTTTTGCACAATCTTCATTATCATGAATAATGAAGACTTTGGCCATTTTCACACAGTTATCGTTAATTGAATGGTAATATACTGTGACTACATGCTAATGACTCATTTGCCTTTCAAACCACTTGGAAATGTTGCTTTCTAGGGAGGTTCCCTTCAGTTGTAATTTTAGAATGGGTCAGGTTCTAGCTGTTTTTTTTTCAGAACTGGATCTGCCCATACCTACAGTATTGCTGGGCATAACCTTTAGCTAAAAATACACACAGAGCTATATCCCAAGGCATTTTCCTCTCTTCCTTCCAGTACAGTTCACATCCTCACAAATGACCCCCAAACCTTGCTGCATAAATGGAATATTACTCACAATAACATCTGTCACTTTTCCCTTGCCTCCCCCCACCTGACCCATCATTGCTCATTATACTCCACTCTGGGCTGGTTCTGCCCCTCTGCATTGCACTCCCATGCCTTAGGATGCTTTCTTTTAAAAGTGCTCAGGTCCGCCTCCCCAGCCTTCCTGTCTCAATTCTACATGGTGCTCACCCCACCTGTTCATTTTGATCAACAGATACCACCTCCATGGTTGTTTTAAATTGCTCGAGCAAAATGGATGACTGGACCTTCTCCTCATTTGCCCCCAGGCTGTGGAACTCCTTTCCTACCAGCATTTGCAACTCTCCAACCTTTTCAGCCTTCAAAGCAGCTTTGAACGCTCATCTTCTTCAGTCTATGGCCTGTACCTGGACTTAACCTTTTCTACCGTCCTTTGCTTACTCAGCATTTATAGTGTGTTGCCAAAGTGCCTAGCCTAAAGAGCCTAGCCAAGTCTTGATTATAGCAAAGTTTGACAACACTACATTTACTTTCCCCCGTGGATGAGTTAATGTAACTGTTTATTACTTTATGTCACAATAATTATGTACTGTTTATTACTTGCTGTCACAATATTATGTTCATGGTTATATGCCTTGATGCTGCTATAGCTGTGTACCTGATTTGCTCAATTATTGTCAATTATTATTTACCTGTCTTGTACTCTCCCGGGTCATACTTGAAAGTAGGCATTCGACTGCCTAGTGTGCTTACCCAGTTAGCAAAAGCTAAATGCATAAATAAATAAAAAGGATATACTGCAACTGGCCCATAGGGTGCTAGCATGTCCCTTTAATGTTACAGCCTTAGCTTACTGTATCACCTTTTTAAGCTAGTACAATCCCATTCATCATTTTATCCCTCTCCCCTCTTATTTTCAAATTACTCTCCCTTATGAACAGTGCAATATTTTTTAACTGCATTTAAACTAGATCCATTATGAAGGCAGTGTAGTCTAGTCATTACAGCACCAGCTTGGGAATCAATGGATCCCAAGATCAAACCCTGCTAGAGCCAACTACTCACTGCGTGACCCTAGGCAAGCCTCTTAGCCTCCCGCTACTTCACTCCACCTTGCTACGGAAGAAGATGCAGGGTCCCTCTGGAAACAAGATGTCAAATATCAGCTGAGAAATCCAGAGTAAAATAAATAAATTGTTTAAATAATAAAATGAGTACAATCATTTTATGTGACAGATTTTTAACTTTAGTATTTAAAAAATCTTATATGTAATAAAAATGGCTTCAGTGGAATACACAATTTTCTGAGATGGTTTCAGACAAAATGTGATTATTCCTGCTCCCTCCCAGTTTCATGTTTATTTTTGCTTGCAACAGTCTATTCCATGAGGCAACCTTTTCTCTAATCACCTGCTGCATTTAGAATTCAAGGCAAAATACAAATGTGACAGTGAAACTGAATGACTAAGACAACTTGCCAGAGAAACGATCACATCTAAAAATCTAGGGAGGGCTGGTGTTATATCAAACCTTATTAGTTTCCTGATTTTCTTTTTCCCATTTTCCACTGTAGTCCCCTGTCCCTCACTTGATGTTCGGGGTGGCCACAAATTCAATTTTTTTGTCCCCTGTCTCTCTCCTGAATGTTAAGAGTGGCATACCTTCCTTCCTCTTCTAGTCCTCTGTCCATCACCTTGATGTTCAGGGTGACCATGGTTTCACTCTTCTTGTGATCCATTTGTCATTCAGCCCAATGTTCAGGTGACCATGGCTTCATTATTCTTTTTGTACCTCTGTCTCTCACCCCACTGCTCAGGATAGTCATTGCATCACTCTTCTGGCAGTCCCCATGTCCCTAGCCATGGCTTCAGCTTCCCTCATCATGTAGCCTTTCTGTCCATCAGACCAATACTCAGGTGGCCATGGCTTCACTATTCTTGTAGTCCCCCTGTCCCTCACCCCAGTGTTCATGGTGGCTATGGCTTCACTCTTCTTGTAGTACCCCTGTCCCTCACCATGATGTTTAGGATGCCTATGGATTCACTCATTTTGTAGTCCCCCTGTACCTCACCTCAATGTTAAGAGTGGTCTTGGCTTTAGTCATCTTGTAGTCCTCATCCTTCATTTGATGATCAGCATGGCCATGGCTTTACTCTTCCTACAGTCCCCTGTTCCTCACCCCAGTGTTAAGGGTGGCATGGTTTCAGTCTTCTTGTAGTTTCCCTGTCCCTCACTTTGATGTTCAGGGTGACCATAGGTTCACACTTTTTGAAGTCTCCATGTCCCTCATCCCAGTGTTCAGGAGGCAATTAGTTCACTCTTCTTGTAGTCCCCATTTCCTTTACCTCAATGTACTGGGTGGCCAGAGCTTCACTCTTTTTGTATTCCCTCCTGTCCCTCACCATGTTTTGGGTGACTATGCCTTCTCTTCTTGTAGTCCCCCTGCTCTTCACCACAATGCTCATGGTGGCCACAGCTTTACTCTTTTTATAGTCTATTGTCCCTCATCCCAATGTTTATGGTGATGACAGGTTGAATCTTCTTATAGTCCCCCATCCCTCAACACAATGTTTAGTAAGGCTGTGTCTTCAGTATTCCTGTCATCCCCTGTTCCTCACCTCAATGTTGAGGATGGCCATGGCTCTACTCTTCTTCTAGTCCCCTGTCCCTCACTCCAGTGTTAATGGTGGCCATGTCCTGCCTCTTTCTGAGGTCCCCTGCCTCTGATCCTGATGTTCATGGTGGTCATACCTTCACTCTTGTTGTAGTCCCCTTGTACCTCACCCCAGTGTTCAGGGTGACCACAGTTTGGCCATCTCATAGTCCCCTTGTCCCTTGCCCTGATGCTCAAGGTGGCCATGTCTTCACTCTTCTATTATTCCCCTGTCTCGCACCCCTATGTTTAGGGTGACCATGGCTTCACTTTTCTTGCAGTCCCCTGTCCCTCACCTCAATACTCAAAAAAGACCATGGCTTTACCTTTCTTGTAAAATTCTGTCTTCACCCTGATGTTTAGGGTGGCCACAGTTTCACTCTTCCTGAAGTCCCCCTGTACGGCACCCCAATGTTCAGGGTGGCCCTCATTTCATACTTCTTGTAGTTCCCTATTTGTCACCCTGATGTTCAGGGTGGCCATGGATTCCTTCTTTTTATAGTACCCCTATTCCTACCCACAGTGTTTAAGAAGGCCAGGGCTTCACTCTTCTTTTAGTCCTTTGTCCTGTCCCTCACCCTAATGTTCAGAGTGATCATGGCTTCCTTCTTGTCCCTCCCACTGACTTTCAGGGTGGCCAAGGTTTCACTTTTCTTGTAGCCCCCTGCTCCTCAGCCCCATATTCAGGGTGGCAAATGTTTGATTATTCCACCAGCTGGAAGAGTAGGTGAGCAGTTGTCTTCTTAACTGAACCCAGTGCTGTTCTTTAGTTTAAACTGTACTATTTGACCAAAAAAGGCACATTGTGTTTTGATTTCTCTTTGCTAAGGGGGAGTTAAATTGACCCATTTTATTGCCTCAAAGCAATTTTTCACATGAATATGAAACTGGCAAACACACAAAGCAAAATTTGTGAGGCACAGCAAATGTTAATATTCATCCCCTTGTAATTTATAGTTCACAATCTCAACTTTTTCTTAGACATAATTTAATGTATCAGACTGCTACTCCATGTGGGTCAATATCTTTCAAGTGTTTCTGTTAAATGGTGCAGGGGTGCATAGAGCAAAATAAAGATTTTACATGACTTTATACACCATGCCCTGTGTGCTGCCCCATAATCCTGTTTGCTTCCTCTGCTTGCATACATAATCATGTCTACTGCTGTATGCTTGTGTGTCCCAATGCTGTGTAAAGCATGGGAGAAAACTAATAAACAGCACCCCGTTGTCCCTGTGGTAGGACAAAATGTTGCTGCTCAAAAATAAATTTGTATACCACGGCTTGCATGAGGAATGTATTCCTAAACCCTTAAAACATTAAACATACCTATCTGTTATGTCAACACCATCCAATGTAACTTCACAAGAGTTAGCAGTCATTCCTCATATCTTGATTCTATTTCTGAATGCCCCCACCCCACCCCCAATTCGAACTCTCATTTCCTCTGGCATCTTAAGCACCAGCTCACACAGTGACACAAGCTGGTTAGAGAGGTTGCTGCAATGTGAGCTTCCACATGAGATTCCAGTCACCACAGGACATTATTCCAACAGTACAATGAGTGTCTGCACATTTGGCAAATGGCCCATCTCACTCTCCACTCACACCCCTATGGCAGCTCACAACTTTGCTGCAATTCTAATTCCCAAACCAGTTTGTAAAACCAGGAACAAACCTGCAGCCTTGAAAATCAATGCATTAATTTTGTGAACATGCAATACAAGAAGAGATACCACAGCTGCCCTTTAATCAGAGGTGAACATTTGAACAATTTACTATAGATGATGAGTCTACAAGTGCGTAGCAGAAATCACTAGTCCTAGAAATGCTTTTATTTGTCTGTCTTGATCATTAAAAAACAGACTGTTGGCATTATAGGAATAAGACACACATATAAAAGCTTATGCTTGCAGTTTATACAAATATCTGTCATCCTTGCTATAAATGGACAGACAAAGTAGATGAGGTGATATATTTTAAGAGACCAACAGTTTTGTTGCTTCTGTCATCTTTACTTGTTCACTGGATCAGTAAAAGTTCATTCGTAGTGGTCCAGGATAATAATAGCAGAACCTAGTCCCCATAAATATAGGAATTGTGAATCTTGTTCATGATTTCTAAATAGCTGGGACAGGAGTGAGATAATGATATTTTAGTATACTGAACCAGACTTAAAGGGACACTGTCAGCTTTGTCCCAACATTTTTGCTAATTTCTGTTCGGTGTTCCCCACGGCACTTACTAAACAAACAACTAGAGTAAAATGCCCCTGCATGTGCCAACAGTAATATTTAGTAGTGATTTACCTCTATTTTTTCATTACTTTATGTCCTAGCGGTCCGAACTTAAGTAAGCTGACCTCCAAAAGCACATCCATCCTGAGTACACACATTTTTAATGGAGCACAGTAGCGAGGTACAATTTTTAGCATGCCAACTTTTAGCATGCCCTGTAATCGAAGCGCTTAGATAGTGTATTTCTTCAGCCTAAATTGAACTCTGCCTCTCTTAACAAAAACTGAGCAGTGATACAACTAAAAAACACAGTTGAAAAGTGGGGCCGAAATCCCGTGCATGCACACTCGTGGCTTGGAACAGACACCATGACCTAGTGCGCATGCACTGGATTTCAGCTCCACTTTTCAACTGTGTTTTTTAGTTGTATTACTGCTCGGTTTTTGTTATGAGAGGCATAGTTCAAATTAGGCTGAAGAAATACACAATCTAAGCACTTCATTTATAGAGCATGCTAAAAATTGCACATCTCGACTGCGCTCTGTTACAAATGCATGTCCTCAGGGTGGATATGCATGTCCTTGGGATGGATGAGCTTCTGGAGGTCAGCTTACTCATGTCGGGACTGTTTGGACAGAAAATAATGGAAAACAAAGGGCAATGAGTACAAATTATTACTTTTGGCACATGCAGGGGCATTTTACTTTAGTAATTTGTTTAGTAAGTGCCTCAGGGAACACTGACCAGAAATGAGCAAAAACGTTGGGATAAAGCTGACAGTGCCCCTTTAAATTAGATAGGGGAAAATAAATAACTAACACACCAAAGGTACTAGAATTTCAGTTTATTCTGTGAGTACAGGGTAAATCAAAACCTCATTCTTTAACACATTGCATTCCTAAGTGTCTCAACAAAGCCTCATGTTCTCCAAATAATGCAGATTCATATCCTCCATTGCGACAGAGCAAAGATATGAAAAGGCTGAGAGTCAGTGAAAGCGGGAGAGAAAGACAGACAGACAGAGAGACAGAGGGAGAGAGCAGGAAAGTGTGAGGGGGGAGAGAGAGAGACAGAGACAGAAACAGAGAGGCTGAAATTAATGAAGTAACTTCTACGAACTGACAGAATATCATCTTTAATTCTGTCCATGTCCATATGCAGTATACACTGAAATTCAACCTTGGAAGGATCAGAGGAAAATTAGGAAAATGTTGCTTTCAAATGTTGGTAGAAAGTTTGCAGTTTCTAATATTAACATAGCTTTTAAGGTTAAAAATCTTTGAATAAACTGTTTCAGGTAATTTAAAGTGTTTCACTAGTGAACATTCAAATCAGTGAGAAACTGTACTTTATATATTCTCACAGCTTCCACTACAAAATATCATACTTTCAATGATGAAAATATTCTTAGAAGCAAGGAAATATACTGCACCTTTTGCAGACCAGCAGGGGTTGATTGAGGAGATACTTCTACTTAAATGAATAGCAATGCCATCTTTTGTTTGAGAATATATTAATTTTTTGATCCACAAAATGGATAAAAAAATAACAGGGTGATTCAAAAGGCCAAGATTTACCTGCATAGTAATACAAATGCATTAACAGTTTAATACAGATGTATAGAGATGGGACAATTTTCTCAAAACTTCATATTTCAAATACTGTACTTAGTCTACTGACTTGGGTACCCCTGGATTCTCCTGATGATAAGCATACATTTGTGCATGATTTCTACAAAAGCCTGGACTGTCCTCATATCCACTGCCTCCACTGATAAGCTGTTCCACAGGTTCACTGCCCTGTGAGAGAAAACAAGTGTCTCCTAACATTATTCCTGAATGTGACTGCCCTCTGAGAGAAAACAAGTATCTCCTAACATTGGCCCATGTGCATGAAGGTGTGGAGTGGCTTCATGCCACATATCTTGGGTGCGTAGCCACCCTGCACCCATTCCCCCCATGTGGGATGCACTAATGGGGAGCACACGGACCCAACGCACCCAATCCACATTGGCCATGGACCACACCATGCCTGGGGTGTTCTGGGGGCATGCCAGCACAACATGGTATTCACTAAACTGTGTAGTGCCAGCCACAGGGGTGCAGATGGTGGTGCCAGGTACGCCAGCTGGGACCAGGCATAACCCAGTGTGCACCTCCACAGATCACGAGAGGACAGGGAAATGTCCTGCAGTGCTGCCCTAGCCCACAAGGCTGATTGTAAGGACTGGGGTAGCTAAGCCGTGGCACTGGCAGCATGTCCAGAGTCCAGGGGTGTCAGTGCCATGAGGTGGAGGGCCGCTGAAGGACTCCTGGGCAATAGCTGCACCATGCCGTGGTGGAGGGGTTGGTCTCCTGGGCCAAACAGTCCGTGGTGTGTGGTCACATGTTTCCAGGTGCCCACAGGGACTATGCATGACCCAGACCCATGCCTACAGGCCCAATGGATTGACTCCTGGACCCAGGATGGGCATCCATTTGGATGCCAACCCAGGTCTGCGACTCAACCCCCAGCCACCCTGCTAAATCCTGCATGCTGGGGTGAGAAGCCATGGACAGGTGGCTGGCATTGGTGAATGCTGGTATGAGTGCACCTGTTCAGGATGCACATGGGTGCACTGCTACGCAGGTGGGGTATGCACTTTTTTCATGTACCTGTGCCCACATCGTGCATAGGGCCCACTATTCCTGAATTTACCACCTTTGAGCATTTGAGTGTGCCCCTATGTTCTTCTGGAGAATACTAAATCAAACTTCTTAGACTATTCAGTCTTGTTGATATGCAACAGTATGTGGATGATGGAGAGCACATCCCCTCTCAAAGGACTAAAAAATAGAACATTATAACTATCATAACATCCATTTACTACAGGGATCCCAAAAATCAAGAATAACAACCAAAACCGAGAACACAGGAAATGTACAGCTCCTCTGACCTGCATTACCCTCCAGCCTTCACCGGGGGGGGGGGGGTAGTCATTTGGCAGGAGTGCCAGTCTTCCCTCCCTGGGAGAGGAGAGCTGTCCTTCAGACACTCAATCCTCTCACTCCCCTGCCGATCCCCGATGGCCTGTGCTCGTTCCCGAACACAGGTTGCCGGCATGATGCGAGGTGTGGCGTCCGGCACTTCAACACTCAGCACCACCGGGCCAGCCCCATTACACTATTTAAAGTGCTTCTGGTCTTTCTTGTTTCAGGTATAACACTTGAAAAGATATTTGTTTTACATGTTGCTAAAATGCTTTCATATAAAATGGCTCTATTTAATCTTTATAACTGTGTATTTATAATTTTGATTTTAACTGGTGGGATGTGATTACATGGCCTTTAGATTCATGCATGCACAACTACTAATTTAAGTGTTTAGCACACAGACACACACACACACAGTATACCATTATTACAATGACACTATGACAGTGAAATCCACTCAGCGACACCACCCATTTGACATCCATAGTGTCAAACGGGTTGTTGGAGTGCTGTACGATACAGTGACTTCCGCTGTAAGCTGGTCTCCCCCGTAATCACTCCCCCCCCCACTGAGTTGACAATCCATAACTCTGTGGAGTGCGAGAGGCAGAGCCCACAGCAAACAATGTAGAAATCCCCAGTGCCATGGTGGTCTATCGAAGGATTTACCAGTCAACCGGGTTGATGTCAGCAAATCCATGTTCACTGTGGGGGATGTCAATAACTTTGTTGTTGAACTGACTTAGTGGAACACACACACACACACACACACACACTCTTCAGTTTCTCTTTAGTTAGACATTTAACATCAGATAATTTATAGATCTATTTCTGCAGAACGTTCCGTAAAGAGTATTTTCTTATCTCTGGTTGTGTTTTTCATCTAATTACTTCACTGATCTGTTTAAGCTTCTGAGGAAGGACTGGGTTGGTCCAAAAGCTAAAGCACTTTTTTCTTTTTGTTACATCTATATTGGTCCAATAAAAGGTATCAAATCATTTGCTTCTGGATCTGTTTTCACTGATCTGTGACATTCATGTGTAAAATGTGTAAATTCTGAGTACTTTTAAAAGAGCTCTTTTTAAGAAAACCGCCATTTTCCTTATGAAGAAGAACCATGTAGGTTTGAAAGCTTAGGATTTTCTGTAAATCTCTGTTGGTCCAATAAAAGGTTCTATGTGATATGGGCAACTGCAGGATGGCGACCCGCGGAAGGGTGATGATTCCCAAGGGTGACTACAAAAGTTAAAGTGTTTTAATGTGGGGGGCTTTGCCCCTGTGCCCCCCCACATCCCCCTTCTTTAGGATTCCTACTCCGGGGGGGTGCAACTCAGGGAAAGAGGGTAACTCCTGGGTTGCCCAAATTGTTGGTGCCATTGTCCCATCGCCCTTCCGACCAGCCACCCACATACAGTTGCCCACATCACAGGCTACCCAATAAAAGGTATCAAATCATCTATTTTGTGCACTGGATTCAATAAACTCTACCAGTCTTTCCTTTAGCAGGGTTTTCATTAATTTCCCCACCACTGAAGTAAAACTGACCAGCCTATAGTTGCTAGCCTCCTCCCTGCTGCCACTCTCATAAAGAGGGACCATGCCAGCTTTTCTCCAGTCCTCCAGAACCATGCCTGTTTCCAGTGAGCTGTTGAATAAGACTGTCAGTGGGTAGCTAGCACCTCTAGGATTTCCTTTAGAACTCTTGAGTTATCCTATCCAGTCACATGACTTTGCCCGCCTTTAGAGATTCAAGTCCCTATCAGACTCTTTCCTCCTCCCTCCTGTTCTGGTCACTCCTTGGTGGTCCACCCCCCCTCCACTGTGAAGACTAAGCAGAAGTACCTATTTAGGATGCCAGCTTTTCATGGTTGTTTTCTGCACAGTCTCCCCCCTCCACCTTTCTAATCCTCTCTATTCCTCCCATTGCCTTCATCTTCTCACTTATATATCTGAAGAAAATCGTATCCTACTTAGTAACTCCTTTGGTGATCCTTCCCTCTATCTGTACTTTTGTTTCACTCACTGCCTAACCTGTTTTCTTGTGTTTTACTAGGTATATAGTATCTTCTTGTCTTGCTTCCTCTGTGTTTCTTTATACAGTCTAAAACCACCCTTTTTTCTTCACTACCACTTCATGAGGAAAGAAGGGAGAGGGGGGACATGATAGAAACTTTTAAGTACCTCAGTGGAATCAACAAAGTCCAAGAGGGTAGCATCTTTCAGAAAAAGAGACTTGCAAGAACAAGGGGACACAATTTAAAGATAGAAGGAGGGCAGTTCAGGGGCAATGTGAGGAAGTAGTATTTCACAGAGAGGGTAGTGGATGCATGGAACAGCCTTCCTGAAGAGGTTGTGGGGTCTAAAACTGTGGGAGAATTCAAGAATGCATGGGACAGACATAAGGTAATTCTTGTGGGGGGTAGGAAGAAATAGGCTGTTGGTTAACTAGGATCTGCGGCCTATCCTGTAGGTAGGGAAATGGGCAGACTAGATGGGCCTAGCGGTCCTTATCTGCCGTCAAAGTCTATGTTTCTATGTTTCTATGAGAGAACCATAACAATCTCTTTTTCCATCTGGTTTTACTCACTTCCTTCATGCAGAGGTTGGTTGCTTTAATTATGCCCTCCCTTATTTTTCCCCTTTGTGCCTCTATCTCTCTCTGGCACTTACCCCCCTCATTTGAGGCAGTTTCTGAGGCAGTACCCCATTTCTTTAAAATCTACCCTTCTAAAGTCCAGGACCCTCATCCTCAAGTGGTTAGCCTCTGTTCCTATCTGTATGTTAAATCACACTGCACAATGATCAGTGGTATCCAATCACACTGCCCACTGTGACTTCTGCAACACTGTCCCTGTTTGTAAACACTATTTCTGGCCCTGCCCCATCCTTTGTGGGTTCTTTGACTACATGCTTGAGAAAAGCTCCCTGTAATGAGACAAGTATGGCCTTACTACTTGCCAAAGCTGCAGTTGGAAGGCTCTACTCCATGCTGGGCAGATTGAAGTCCCCAACTTCCAGCACCTCCTTACTTATTGTTCTGATGATGGCTTCCCCAAGTGCCTTATCCAACTCCTCTCCCTGTGCTGGAGGTTTGTACACTACTTCATATGGCTAGAGGCCCTGGAGACAGTGTCTTGTGTGACCCACAGCACCTCCAGCCCAACCTTTTCCTCATGGTGCCCCTGTACCTCCCTGGCCTTGATACCCTCCCTCACATATATAACATGCCCACCTCCCCTCCTGCCTGCTCTGTCTTTCCTGAACATAGAGTAGCCTGGTATGGCAATGCCCTGCTGTGGTGCTTAGTTCAACATGACTCCATTTTGGCCACTAAATCCAGGTCAGCCTCCCCCATTATGGTGTCCAGATCTGCAGTTTTGTTTCAAGACTCCTTGCATTGATGCACATGGCTAGCCACACCTTCCTTTTCCCCTGCCTGCTGTCCTGCTTCCCCCTTCCTTTTCTGCCTGTTTTCCCCTGAAGCTTCCCCTGACCCTCCGCTTCCCTTTTTAATTCCCCATTCCTTGAAGGGCAAAACACGTGTCTCTGTCTTTTTTTGTCAGCCTTTGCAGATAGTGTCAGAGGCCCCCGGCACAATGCACCCCTCTTCTAAATTGTCATGGTGATTTGCATATACAGCCTATGATGATTTACATTATGAGGGTGCATGTATGATTTTATTTTTCATATTTTCAAAACAAATTTTAAGTGAACTAACAAAACTGCACCTTTATGAACAAAGTTTTCTAAGCACAGCACAGGAAAACCTTTAGATAAGAAGTGTCTGTTTTTCTGCTGTCTGCAAAATGTACCAGTAGGCAGTGATGACAGAATAATGTGAAGTTAAAAAGATGATCAGACTCAGGGCTCCAGTAGCACTGCGTAAATTGCAGCTGTGCAGTGCACCACAACCTCCTGCTGAAAACAACCAATCAAGAGCAAATGAGGATGGTCAAGGCCACTGTTTTACTGTGATTCCATGATTACGGATGAAATCACGAAAATCTGATTGGCTGCCGGAAATTGAAATGTCCCACGGTAGAGTTATGGAACTCATGCTGCTTGCGTGAGCATTCGGGAACTAGGCTGCATAAAAGGTAGCCTTTTGCCAGTCAACCACCCCAATTGATCCAGGAGTGCAGGAGAGTAGGACGTATGCCCCCAGAGACAAGACCACGTGGACACCAAGAACCATGCCAAGAACGCCAAGCAACCAAGAACGCCGATAACGCCATTTCGGAAAGCGGTCTTTTTTTTGAAGAATTCGCTCTAATTGCATTGCTTTTGATGTGCTCTACTCTCTGCTAAGTGCTCGCTCTGATTAACAAAAAAAAACCAACACTGCAAGTTCCTCTCGATGACTATCCAGGAATCGCACTGCAAGCCTGCAAGCCTGCAAGCCTGCCTTGTCTACCACCACTTCCCCGGACACATCAGGTACCCACTTTTATTGACTGCAAATTAATATTTGGGGTTTAATGAGGCAGGTAAAGAGTGTTCAGAAGGGATGTTTCAAGGGATGCAACACACTGCTAATGTTTGTTTGTGTGTGGAGTGGGGGGGGTCGTCCGAGGTCCTCGCAGATCATATTTTTTTGAAATTGTGTGCTTTAGCGCAACAGACTATGTGTGTGTGTGTGTGTGTGTTTGGGGGGGGTCCGAGGTGCTCATCTGCTTTTTTCTTTGTGTTTTGTATCCTTGGGGTTTGAATTCAGCACCCTCTCACTCCATGATGCACTAAGGCACCTGTCTTTGGACCCCCCATTTTTAAAATCAACAGGGCAGACTTGATGAGCCTGGTGGCCCTTAGCTACCTTTACTGTGGGTAAGAGCGTCACCATCTTGCTGTAATCTGAACATTCGAACTGCATGGAGTCCTCATATTTTTGGGCTAATGTATATTTTTTCCTTTAATGTACATTTTGACGCCTTCACAATGTATATTACTTGTACATTATTTTGTTCCAATGTATATTTATCTGTACCATTTCTTTGCTGTACTTCCCTTTCATGCAACCCTACAGCTCACACCTTGGAATGAGTTTTATGTGCCTAGCCTGGTTAAAAAATTTTGTAAATAACTTCATAAAATAAAATAGACTGTCCTTGGTTATCCACAGTTTCTTTGTTTCTATCTGCTTAACTTGTATATACAGCCAAGAACCCCTGTATCAGTGCATGTGTGGGGGTAGGGAGAATGTGGTTCAAGGTCCCAGAGCAGTGCAGGTGATCTAGCATAAATAACGTGTGTGTGTGTCTGTGTAGTAAGGAACAAAAATCAAAGAGGGTGTCTGAGTAGGGTGGTGGGGTCTGTGTATTCCTCAGAACTTTTTTGCCATTGTGTGCCCCTCTGCAGCACAGTGTGGGTGTGGGGGGAGATCTGAGGTGCCCAAGAGCAGTGCAGGTCATCCTAATAGAAAGAACCCCTGTATCAATGCGTGTGTGGGGGTAGGGGGAGTGGGGTCCAAGGTGCCCTACAGCAGTGCAGGTGATCTAGCACGAAGAACGTGTGTGTGTGTGTGTGTGTCTGTGTGTCTGTGTAGCAAGGAACAAAAATCAAAGAGGGTGTCTGAGTAGGGTGATGGGGTCTGAGTTTTCCTCGGAACCTGTGCTTCAAGTTTGGTTGAACTGAGTGCTCCTATAGCAAGTTTGCAGGGCGGGCACTTGTGCACTGTCCATGAGCAAATCCAAGGGTGTCTGTCCCTTGTAACAAGCATTAGATGGGGGATTTGACAATGTACACTGCTAAGGTGGCAGTGTGAGGCACCCCTGCAGACTTGATCTGTGGAAGCAACTCCTGCCAGAAACCCACAAACTTGCTCAGGAACACAGTGATGCCAGGCACCCAATCTAGTTTTGGAGTCTGTTACTTCTCACTGCATGGCCAAACCAAGTTTGGGGGAGGGGGGGCATAGGTATGTCTTTGAGCAAGTCTTCAGGCCCCTTGCTGTTTGTAGCATACACCAGTGCAAGTTAAGTGATTCACCTTGCAAACTGTCCACATTAGTTTGTGTGGCCTCCCATGTAAACTTTGTCTGTGGAATGTCTGTAAAAGAGTACTTGGCTCAAAGGTCTTTACAATTTGTTAAATGAATAAATAAAAAAAAAATAAAAGCAGCTAGTGACAGACCTTCAGACTTGCCAAAGATCATTTATGCATGCCCACACAGCCCCCAAAGTTGGATTACACTCCTGGAAATGGCATGTGTAAGTCTTCCCACTTCCTTGCAAACTTTCTCTGAGGTGCAGTGCTTTCTATGAGGCCCAGAGCAAGTTTGTATCAGGGCTGGGAGCGCCTCACACACTGTGTACCCGAGCAAGGCAAAGGATGTCAGAGTCTGTTATTTGTTGTTTCCTGCAGACCCAAACCAAGCTGGTGGTGGTGGGGGTGCATTGGTGCATCCCTGGGCAAGTTATTTTAAGTTCTTTTTCCTGCCATCTGCTGGGACCTCCCTCAGATGTACCCATTCCTAGTTGGCCCTTTCCCATCCGGCCTGAGACCCCTGGTTACACATTGCCCCCATTGTACAGTAAGCAGCAGTGACCCTCAGACTTGCTTAGGAGTACATCGTGTATAAGATCCCACAATCTATTCTGTGGCTGCATTGCATTTGTTTATTCTCGAAGTTTGTGTGGGAGATGGCAATGCTGGGTTATTTGGCTATTGTGGTGCAGCCTACTGTTAATGTCTCTGGATAAAGAATGGCTTGTTCTGAAACTTGTGGAGTGGTGCAAAGGCATTCTACAGTGTTTTGCTTTCTGTGTAACTCTGAGCAAATTCCACCCTAGAAATATGCCCACAGTCAGTGTGTAGTGCCAGTTCACTCTAGCCCCACCACCACAGCTTACTCTGGGGCTCACAGCAAGCAAACCAGCCCCTTGAACTGTGCAGTAAGAGGTTTGCACAGTGTGTATCTGGAGCAAGTACAAGGGGGTTTTTGCTTGTTGTGTGCTCAAGAGTACGCTGGTGGGAGGGTTAGCTTGTGTTACACTGACAAGGGCCAGTTCTGGGGGGGGCTTTGCTGTGACATAGGGCAAGTTTGGGAAGACTGGCATTGCTGCATCCCTGAGCAAGTCCAAGTGACTGTTTTGTGTCACTCAGCAAGTCAGTGTTTCAGTACATGGTGAGTAAAGCCCACTTCAAGCAAACTAAGTGCAATTTCACTTTTTACTGTATGCAGGCACATATTTCTTCTGCTGGTGAAAGCTGGGAATATCCCCCGCAGATCCCACACACTGCAAAAATGTGTTGCCATACCTGCCTACCATGCCCCTTTTTGAGAAACTTGGGTAACACTAGCATGCTCTGTGGAATATGGAAAGCAACACAGCTCTTCATACTTTGCAAGGGTGGCCTTACTTGGTATGTCCTTGACCAGGTCAATGTATGCAATTTTGCTTTCGAGCAAACCACAGGGTAGAGATGCACTCTGACTTGCTCAGGGACATACAGCAGGGGTTGAAATTAAGTTCTGCAGCCACTAGCCAGCAGGTCCAGTGACTGGGAAAATCCACTGGACCCACAAAGTTTTCCACTGGCCCAGCTGGTGCACTTACTGAAATGTTACCTTCTGTGGCACAAACCCACAGGGCTAGTTAAAGGAAAATCTTACTAGCCCAATACAAAATCTACCAGCATTTGGCTAGTGGGCTTGTGCTAATTTCGACCCCTGATACAGTGTAAAGCCTTTCCCCAGTGAAGCTGGCCATCCACTGTAGTGCTTTCTGTATGCCCCAGAGAAAATTCTCAGGATGGTCCTAAATACTGAGTCAAGGAGCAAAACCAAGACCAAGGATGTGTGTAGCATCTGTTTTCAGACCAGTTTGCTGTGTTGTTTTGTACAAGCCATGTTACTGTAAGGTATATTCTGAATGGCTGTGCAAATAGCTCTGTGGCACCAGGTAATTCTGGATGTTGCTTGTGTAATGAACCAGTCAGGAGAGGAGGAGAGGGTTACTTGCCATGTGGTTGTGGGCAAGTAGGAGGGTGTTTATTTGCTGTTGCCACTGCACCCAGAGCATGCTGGCTACTGGCTGCCCTAATGCAATCCTGTACCTGTAGGATGGGAGTCGTAGGCTGCAGCTGCCATCTCACCTAGTGAATGGTGGTTGTAGAATGCTGCTGCCATCGTACTGGAATGATGGGAGTCATAGAATGCTGCTGCTGTCTTACTCGGAGGATGCGAGTCATACGCTGCTGCTGCTGTCATTCCAGGAGGATTGGAGTCGTTGGCTGCTGCTGCCATTGTACCTTGAGGATGAGAGTCATAGATTGCTGCTGCCATTGCACCTAGAGGATGGGAGTCACAGATTGCTGCTGCCATTGTTCCTGGAGGATGAAAGTCATAGATTACTGCTGCCATTATACCTGGAGGATGTGAGCTGTAGACCGCTGCTGCCATCTCACCTAGTGAATGGTGGTCAATGGCTGATACTGTCATCCTATCAGGAGGACGGGTGGTGTAGGCTGCTGCTGCCATCACACCTGGAGGATGGGAGTCATAGGCTGCTGCTGCCATTGTACCTGGAGGATGGGAGTCGTAGGCTGCTGCTGTTGTGCCTGGAGGATGGGAGTTACAGGTGGTGGCTGCTGTCATACACTGGAGGATGGCAGCTGTAGATGATGGCTGCTGCTGTACCAGGAGGATGGGGGTTGTAGGCGGTGACTGCTGCCATCATAGCCAGAGGATAAAAGTCATAGACTGTCCTATCTAGGGGATCTGAGTCTCCCATTTTGTTACTTGAATTCTCTTATCAAGTAGATTGGTGGAACACACTACTAATATTTTTTTTGGTTGTGATTTCAGTATTCATACTTTCGGCTTGCATGCTGTCAGGTGCACTACTGAATAAGAAAGCCAATCTCTGCTACACCTCAGCTAAGGAGCGAGCCCTTCAGTTTAAATCTGAAGGCCTCTATGAGGATGGAGGAAAACTTTTCTGTCCATGTTGCAACCATGTCCTGGACCATACCAGAAAAAGATACAGTAAAAGATCATCTGCTCAGCAAGAAACATGCTAGGAATAAGGAATGAGCTGCTAGCGAAGGAAGACCAGCAAGGCAGGTGACCCTGACCAGCAGTTTCAGAGTTGCAGCAGAATCATCCATCGTAAGAAATGAGATGGTCATGGACACAGTTAAGGCATGGGGGGGCCTCAAATATTCCGTTAGAGAAACTGGATCATCCACAGCTGAGGGAATGGATGTGCAAGTATATGAAGGGGAGTGGAGCAGTGCCAAAAGCAGACACTCTGAGGCAACTCTATCTACCCAAGGTAAGAGAGCAAACAGATGAAGACCTTAAAGCAGCTGTGACTGGGAAATCATTGACTGTGATATGTGACGAGAGCACGGATGTATAGTCACAGTGCATTCTTAATGTCGTCTGTGTGTTGGAACGTGCAAGACATAACTTGGCAATGGCACAGAACTAGACTCTGTCAACTATTCCACAGTGGCTCAAGCTGTCTTGAAGACTCTTCAGAGTTGTGACATTAACTTTATGAACGTAGTTTCGTTTGTCAGTGACAGTGCTTGTTATATGATTAAATGTTTTAATGACGCACTTCGTGGGGTTCTTGGGGACCATGTTGCGCATGTGTGTTGCTGGGAACATGTCCTGTCCCTTGTTGGGGATACATGGCTGCACCATTTCAAGAAAGTTAATGAACTGGTTTCATTGGTAAAATATACCTTTCAGCAATCACCAAAATGCAAATGAGAATTCATCACATTTTTGCAGGATCTGGAAGCTCCAGGAGACTTGATTGCTTTGTCACCAGTTCCTGTTTTAACTAGATGGAACACATGGTTTGCAGCTGTGGCATCCCACTCAACATACCTACAATATCTGAGGGACTTTTTCAGGTCAGATTCGAGTGACGCCACCTCAACAAACAATCTACGGGTATTACTTGACGAATGGTATGATGAGCTACAAGCACAACTGGTATTCATTACAAATAATTCAGGTGACATTATTACTGTGAAAACACTTTTGCAGTCAAAGGAGAAACCTCTTGCGACATCCACGTATGACATGCTAATGTCAATTAAGAGCCGCTTTGAGGCAGGCACAACTAAAAATGATGGCTTTGGCGAGAAGGCAGAGCTGTACCTCACTAAACTGAGGAATAAAATAAGGCATGAGAACATTAAACTGTTCAAAAATGTTTTCAAGGTCAGTTTGGAGAAACTGACAAAACACCTGCAGTCAAACCCATTTGTACAGTTTCTCATGGCCTGTCGAATTCTAAACCCACTCAACCTACTCAAACTCAATAAGGACTTCCAACCGTACTTGCCCTATATCCCAATGTTCATGTTACACAATAAGAATGCACTGTTAAGGGAATGGGAGATCTACATATGGCAGGATGTGCAGGAACTACCAGAGATCGAATCATTTGATCTTCACCAGTACTGGATCTCTATGTCCTCACAGGTACCAACTCTGGCAAAGGCAGCCCTTCAGGCTATCTGGGTCCCTGTTTCTAGTGCAGATGTGGAGTGGTCATTCTCTGCACATGGACAAATCCTGACTGACCAACAGAGAAGTGTGACTGTGGACAATTTAAAATTATTTTCAATGCTGCTATTCAATAAGTAAACATAGAATCTCCCACCCTCATTTGTGTAATTGCAGTTCTGATGCAGTATTGCAGAAAAATGGTGCTACCCTGTGCAATAAAGTTGCAGACATGCAGTTCTAGTGCAATATTCTAGAAAACAAAGTGGTGCTCCACTGTGCAATGACTAAGACATGCAGTTCTGGTGCAGTATTGTAAGGAAAAATGGTGCTGCACTGTGCAATAAAGTGTAGATGTGCAATATATAGTATCTCTGCATTATAGGAAGCTATGGGTTAGATTCTACTGTCCTTCACATAGTATGCTTTAGTTCATGTAGTATGTATAGAGTATTTGTCTGGGTAGCGTATTTATCTGGGCAGCACGTTTGTCAACCTATGTTCAGTAATCAATATCTGAATTGTGTTTTTTGCACGTTTATCTTTGTAAATCTTTTTTTAAAGTAAAACACATGAATTGCATTTTAGCTTTGAGAAGTTTTTATTATACATGTCACAGAACACACTGTTAACATTAAAACAAAGACTAGATTTTGGTGTCTATTTAGTATCTAACAGACATCAGAATTGGTTTCTCCCCATGAGAAAAATGTTACTGTTACATGAGACCATTTATTTTCACTGGCTGCCTTGATCTGAGAAGGGAATATTTTAATAATTATGCCAGTTTGGCCAATGGAGTTCCACAGTTATTAGCCTTGATAGCTGGTAAATGCAAAACTTGGGTAGGTAATATAACATGCAATATGATATTAAATGTTTTTGTTTTCTGCTGATGTGACTTGAATCTGCATAAAAACATGGTAAAACACTGACAGACAAATTTATTACTTAAAATGAGTGAATAACAATACGTTTCGGATTACCAGAATAATCCCGTAAATCGGATTCCCAAACATTGGTAATATCCTGGAATCCAGGATGATCAAAACAGAATTTGCTTTTTCCAAGCACCAAAAAACAGTGGCCTTGGGGATAGTGCATGCCAAGGAGGTAAGTGCCTTTGCTCCTGGGCGCTGTATTCCAATGGCAACATGTTAATGACAACACAAGGCATACAAGGTGCTAAGAAGTCATTTGCATGCCATTATGTGGCCAATAGCAGCTCTGAGCAATATCTTGGTGCCATTGTATGTGTGGAGGCATTGCACAGAGCAGAGGATGTCTCCCTCTCCCATACCTGATCCTCATGTAAAGCAACAAATTATTCTGGGTGTTAGTGGTACCCCCTTCTGCCCTGATCCCTATTTGTATTAACACAGTATCCATGTTGCTAGGGTACCCCTTCCACCTCGATCCCCATTTATATTAAAAAAGCATTCATGGTGCTAGTTATTCCCACCATGACCTGCAAAACAAGACAGCCCCCCATGTCCCCACCCACTCAGCACTCACCAACCACCGTCCATCTAGCACACAACCCACCAAAAGAAACTCCTTGTCATCAGTGAGCAAAGAGGTGGATTATGACTGGCATAGATCCTACTCTCACTGTCTAGGCTGCCCACCATCTGGATGAATGGGACTGTGTAGACACTTACAGTAAAAGTAGTTTTTACTATAAGTGCATGTTCAGTACCATTTATTCAGATGGTCACCATCTGGAGTAGAGAAAGAAAGGTCTCTACAGGTCAGCATTCAACTCTGCCCACTGCTATCAATGAGTTTATTCACATGAGTCAGGTGCTCAGTCTGGTGGAGGGTTCTAATGGGGGAGGAGGATCAGTCTTCTGAAGGGGTACCACAGGCAGGAGGAATTTAGTTTCAATATAAACAAGAATCGGACAGGAGGGGGTTAAGTACTAGCACCAGGGATGCTTTTAATACAAGGCCCAAAGAGGTACAGCTAGCACCAGGGATGCTTTTAATACAAGGGCTGAAGCGGTACACCTGGCACCAGGAATGCTTTTAATACAAATTGAGATTGGGACATAAAGGGGTACCACTAGCACCAAGGATGATTTGTTATCTTACACTGGATTTGGGTGAGGGAGGGGGCATGTGTTGTGTAGCTGTGCCTGGCACCAGTACTGCTGGGGAAGGTGGGTACATACATCACCATATGTTTTGATAATAGTAGAGTTTTGGAAGCCTAAATAGCACAACCTCAGCAGCCTTTTAGTGGTTCCTAAACCCCTTCTTCATACCACTGCAACCTGAATGCAAGAGGTTCATCTCATCTAAATATAGCAGTGGCCACACTAATAGGCTGTCAGCAATGCTATATCCTATCAGCACCCTGCTATGCCTATCAGCACCATTCTAATTCTTTGGATTTGGGACTCTAAGACTTCATATAGAGGTAAACATTAAACCTATACCGTATCTAGAAGAATACAATCAATCTGTAACCCCTCATAAATAATTGTAAAGCATAAATGAAGCTTTACAGTTATAATAACAATGTCTTATTTTTGTGAATGTTTTGTATTTCCATGACAGTCATACACACTTTTATCTAATTAGTTATTTTGATCTCAGTTTGCATCTACATATTCAAATGTCATCATATTTTGGCAAATGTGTATGACACATTTCCATTTCCATACTATATATATGTGTGTGTGTGCTATGTTTAAGATCTCTAGCTTTACAGGTATTTGAGTTATAAAAATTCAGTGAGTGAGAATAGAAAGTAAAATCCCAATGATTCTTGGAGATTATTAAAAAATAGATTGATTGAGCCAGGTAAATCTGATTTGCCAAATTCGTTTATGCTCATTGCCATCTTAACTCCCTTAAATTACAAAGTTGCTAAGGAATTCAAACACTTTTTTACCTGAATGGACATAGATACTTCAAAAACAGACATACCTCAGACTTTTTTCAAGAGCAGGCTCCTAATTGCTTTCCTGAAACTGATGCACACCTTTGAATTCACAGATATGTTAGTAAGTGATGTGTATAAGGAACTGGCTAGACTCGACCCTCACAAATTCAGTGGACTGGAGGACATTCCAGCAAGTTTGTGAGAGATTTGCAACTTGAGATATGCTACCCCTTTAACTTTCATTTTTAAATTCTTTAAAATTAGGTGAATTTCCATCTGCATAGAAACATGCTCTAGTGTTACCAATATTTAAAGAGCAACTGACGCGTTGATAAGAAAATTAACAAAACATAATATTTATACATAGTTCAGCTTGTCTTTCACATTTGTTCTGCATTTCTCCTCCCCATTATTTATTACTGAGGTCATCTGCACTAAAACAGGATATTTGCTCCTGAAATGTTCAACTACTGTTGCTTTCTCCCTACCTAAGATCATAATGCACTGCTTGTGACATCACAGTTACTACCATGGCAACAGAGTGTGATATCACAACAGGGGATTATGAACTGAAATAGGGAATAAGTTATAGAGGTAGATGAAGTCCAAGGGACAAATATCAGGTATTCATGTACATTTTGTCAGTAATACATAATGGGTAGGCAAAATCCGTGGAATATTTGTGGAACACAAGCTGATTTGTACCCAAGTATTATGGTTTTCAAGGTTTTCTTTGATGAGTCAGCAGCTCTTTAAATGTGCCTCAAAACCAGAGATTGTCAGTTACCAATCAGTCTGTCTGTCACCTCTAGCTTCAACAAATTGTGCAAAATGTGTAAGTCAACAATTGAAATCATATCTGGATACCTAGCAAGCTTAATGCTTACAGAACCAGTCAGGATTTAGAACTAAATATAGTACTATCTTAGTTCTAGTAAAAGTAGTAAGGGATATTCAGAATGTTGTACAGAAAACAGCAACTCCTTGGTCTGTCATATACTGCTTGAAAATGGTTCACTTAATGGTTACTTTGAAAAATGTCAGTTCAGGCCTATCACCAGTTGTATCTGGAGTGCCACAGGGTTCCGTACTAGGCCAACTCTTGGTCAATATTTATACGAACAATGTTATATTCTCTGAGCCTGAAATTTTAAACCACTGTAATGCTGCTGATGCAATCATGTATACCACAGGACACTCACTGCTCCAGATACAGTTGATGCACTGAAAGGCTTTTGATACTGTACAACAATATTTTCCTAAACAGATGTAACCCCCCTGCAAATGGGGGTTCCCAAAAGACTTCCAGGAGCTTGCTTGAATGCTCCAAGCCTGAATGGTGTTTGGCGTTTAAGCCATTTATCAGTGAGTGTTTTTAGAACCTCTGGTACTGTCTCTTTAAGAGCTGTCTGCTTGCAGACATAATTAGTTTATATGGGGGGACTGTGTGCTTCTCTGAGTACCACTCGAGCTGCTGCTAATTCACTTCATTTTGCAGTCACTAGGAGTGCAAAGGGAACCTATGTGAAAGATGTAACTGTTTGCCAGAAATTATTTAGAGTAATAATGAAATTACAGTTTGTCTAACCTGCTTTCTTTGCAGTCAGAACTGTGTCTGCTAGTTCCCATTCTAGTTCTGAACTGCTGAACTGGACCAATCAGTGTAGGGTAAGCTAGCTCTAAAATGGTGCCTTGGACGAATCAGAACTTGGACTCATAATCTGAGCCAGCCACAAGAGGATTGTATGGGCAGTGACTCTGGGAGATGTAGTTTAGACTTCAGTGCCTTTTGGACCAACAGCAGCAGTCTATTGAGTGACAGCCAATCCAGTCAAGAACTGGGAGGAACTCAAAGGAAGTGCCCGGTTTGTCGGTTGGAGTTCAGTTGAGCTTTGGCAGTGAAGAAGGAAGGAGCCCTGTGCTTTTCAGTGTGCAGTTTTAGTCAAAAACGTGTGCAAGGCCCAGAGTCTCGGTCTGCAGCTTGTTAGGACTGAATCCGTCTCTGTGAAAAGAATCAAAGGATCTCTGAAGAGTAGAAACCAGGCTCACCCTGTAGAAGACTGGAGGAATTGCTGAAAATTGCACTCGGTCTGTCAGGAACTGAATCTGCTGTGTGCTCTCCCGGGTATTGTGCAGTAATTGCGATCGGGATACAGATGCAGCCTGCCTGGTATAGTGCTTTCTTTTATATGGATGTGTGAAGAGGTTTGTGTACCTCAAGTGAGCCCTGCTGACATTGAAGGACCCTATCTTATTTGGAGGTCGTGAGTACTAATTCAGGGTCGCTCCCTGTTGAATTGCCACATTAAATCCAAATGGAATTACTGTACTGCTGACTGTTTAATTCTCCTTTTCTCTGTGTGAAAGGGCCCCTACCAGCTGCCTCGGTTTGGACTAGCCACTAGGGCTTGGGTACCCAGGGACAGTAACTGATAGGGATCAGGCCTGCACAGAGCCATAGGTAGATTATTAGAGTGATAAGCTAATTAACCTGATTTCCCCCTGTCCTTGTTATATCCCCCTAAATAAATCAGAGCTGCTTGTTTCAGCAAAGTTATACTGCCTGAGGTATTTGTCTATGTTAAAGTACTGTACTGTGACTGTTGCACTGTATCTCATTTCACAGGAGGTCCCAGTGCCGGAACTAGACCTGGGGGTAAGTGTATACTGTGAAGGTAATTCTGATATATTGTGTGGGCCACTAGTGGGAAGAAAGGGGGGTTGCAGTGTCCCAGAGGGCTGTGACCAAGTTAGTTTAACTATTGCAAACCCTGACCTCTGGGTGGAGGCACCCGCCATTGGATCCAGGCCTCTCAACCTGTTAGTGGCAAATCAGGCAGGGGTAGTAGCCCCTGGGATAGCGCCATCTGGGGGTTACACAGAGATTAGTTCTCATCTCTGACAAGTGCCATTAATGTTGTTTATTTCTGACTCCAAGTCAATTCAGACCAAAGAACAGCTAAAAGTTAACACACAAAACAATGATTCTCTTCAGTTGGTTCAGTCTTACAGATATCTGTGATTATTGCTTAATCATCATTGCGAATGAAATGTTCATAGTGGAAAACTGTCACACGGTCTGTGTAGTAAACATAGAATGCTATATGGACACAGGAAAGGTTTTGCACTGGAGAGTCAAACATCTAGTGAACTCAGTGACAGTCCCAGTACTGGATTATGCTGATCTGTTGCATGGGGGGCCTGGGGGACAGAGCTGGCAAAGAAAGCTGATAAACAATTGGTTTTCACATTTTTGTCCTCGATATCCCCACTACCAGGTCAATATGTTGTATGCTATTAAGTGTATGACAAAACCCCAAAAGAAAAACAATGCAGTATGGGAGAGCGAGAGGGCGCAATACCACGAATGGGTCTGTGTGTGGTACTGTACCCTCTCACTGTCCCAGGAAGAGCATAAGACCTCTGCTGGGATAGGGGTTCACTGAGCAGCTGTCGTGGCTCAACAGGATGAGCCACTGGCAGCAAGGGAGGCAAGCAGTGCGTTTGGGACTTGGTTCGACTCCTGGTCCCAGAGTCATGGAATTTTTTTATTTTTTTACACTTTGTGTGATATTTATTCCCCCCCCCCCAGGAGTTAGTTATTTTAGTTGGCGGGTTTAGGGGTGCAGCCCCCCCCCCGTAACACAGGGGTGGGGGAGTGGAGATCCCCACAAAAACAAGACTTATGCTGTATGCAATATATTGCACTGTATTGGCAACACAGTTTATTGCTGTGGCATAATGTCTTGTGACATTATGACCCCATGCCTGACATCCCCATACATGGCACCACTGCCTATTATATCTTGACCTAAACTGGATGAGCCTACAAGAACATAAGCATCTACATACTTTGAATTTCATGTTTCAATGTTATAAACGTTTGGTACCAGACCATATCACCGGCTATCTGTCTAACAGAGCAATATGCTCAGTTTTGTGGGCTGCCCAGGGTGTTGAATACCAGTTCCCTTTTTGGGAGTAACTATGGTTGCTCATCTTTTATTCATATGGGTCACAGAATTTGGAACACTGTTCCTTTAAAAATAAGGCTGGATAACACTCCCATTATCCTAGAAATCTTCAGTCTTGGTTATTTGACTAGGCTAGAAACCAATACTATGCTGTCCAACATATGTAATAGGATGACTTATTGCAAAACTTTTTTATTTATTATATTTTTTATTCTTTTGGTAATCAGGTAAAGCCCACTAGGCACAAGTACCTGTTTTCAGGGGTGACACAGGAGCACTGAGGTGGTTAAGTGACTTGCTCAAAGTCACACATTATGCAGGTGGAGGTAGTGGGAAACAAACCCAGATTGGCTGGACGTGCCAAGCTCATTCACAGCTTATTACTCTAACCACTAGGCTATACTGCAAACCCATATGCCAGGATTTTGTTTGTGGCATGTTATTTCTGATGAACATAACTGATTCATGACCTGACTTGCTGTATTAAGATAAACATAATGTTGGATTAATACAATTGATACTTTAGTTATTAATGTGTAATATTTTTCTTAAACTTTGTAACAATGTGTTTGACTGTGGAAACCCATTAAAAATAAGCCTTGACTAAAATGATAATCCCTATTCACATTCAATAATTACTGAATAAAACTATTTATTACTACTACTACTTACTTAAGCAGCCAAACATTCAGAATTTTTTTTAATTACATTTTGCTAGCTGGCCTGGTGGCACTGAAGGCTGAGGTGCTGGACACCTTACCTCATGCTACGCTGGTGACTCAGGTTCAGGAATGGACTCAGGTCATCAGGGTGCCAATACTTGGGGGGAAGGTTGGAGCAGGACTGAGCAAGCAGAAGGCAGCTCTCCTCTCCTGGGGGCAGTTGCCACCCCCCATTGTCCTGCTGCCACCGGGTGGAGATTTGGTGGTTAGTGCAGGTGGTGGGGGTGACAGACAGGAAGGGCACCTAGAGATGTGGCATGCGCATGCCTCCACATGCATGCACACATAAAAGGTAGGGGGCTGGGATCCTGGAGAAAAGACAAAAAAATTACCATAAATTCTGTATGAAAAAAAAGAAAGAAAATTACATTTTGCAAGTAAACTGCAAACTTATGAGCCCCTGCAACATATAAACTAGAGAATGCAATATCATCATGTTTGGCAGTTTCATAAACCCTAAAAAGGAGGCTGAGTGAGCCAACTTTATAATTACTCATCTAATAGAAAATCCATATTACAAATAGAGAATAATACATAGGCAGGTATATTTTATGATGTTTTTTTTAACACTGCTGAGGTGTGTGATGAGCCACAAACCTCAAGAGTGAAGCTTGTGAGATTTATGAGGTCATCACACACCAAAGGTGTGTTAAAAAAAGTCATAAACACACACCTGCATACGTTTTATTTTTTGTAATTACTTGTGCAAATTATGAAAACTACAAAATAAAGATGACACAGAAGAACTTGGTGACTACAGGGAATGTATTGAAGCCACAGACTGGGGAAAAGAAATGGTAAAACAAGTGTTTTAGACAATGAGAGGGGTTCACAATCATGGTTTGCCACAACAAGCTTTGTTTTATTTATTTAGTTAGTTTTTGTTGACCAGGTAAGTGCACTAGACAAATTCTGCCTATTTTCAGGCACGACCTGGGGGAGGGGAGACAGATGAATGCCAACTGACTTTGAGCCAGAGTAACCTGTTGGTGGTATTTCTGTAAACAGCAGAGTGCAAGATAGAGAAAGCCACAACAATTATGGATGTGACATCACATCCAGTTTTTACAGTTTTTGAAAGCACTCCAAAACAGAATATCAAGCGTCACCAGTGATTATATAGCAAATAACTGCAAAATAACATCAGACACAGAATTTAAAGTTGAATGTTGTGAATTTTAGTGAAAATTAGAGAATTTGTTTGTAATTTGGAGGTAGTCATATCCATGAATTTTTGCCCAGCCATACACCTGACCTGCCATGGTGGAGAAAGGAAAAAGCTGGGTAGACTGGAAATAACAGTGGATTAGTATGGGACTCTTGTAAAAGTAGCAGGAGAGTTGAAGTGGGATTATAGGACTGGGATGTTAATGCAGTTAAGGTCATTTACTGTACCTGCCTGCTGTACAAATGAGCATGATTAGAGATAGGCGAAATCTGCAAATTTCAATATGTGAAATATTTCATGAAATGTGCACATTTTGTGAAATATTTTGTGGGTGCGAAATTCTGCTAAAGAAATGTAGATTTTCACCTGCAAAGGGTGGAATTTCACCACTTGCGGGTGACCACTCCTGCAATGCTCCCTGCCTAGAGCCGGAGCAAGACTTGGCCAGCGGGTGGTCGGCATTCCTCTGCCACCACCCAAGAGCTCCAGAGTGGACACTTGGCCCAGCAAGCCGAGTACCACCCCTGTAAGTCTCCCTGCCTAGAGCTGGAGCAAGACTCGGCCAGCGGGCAGTCAGCATTCCTCTGCTGCCGCTCGAGAGCTCCTGAGCAGACACTTGGCCCAGCAAGGTACGGCAAATGCCGCAACCAATTGGAACATGAGTGCCTTCTTGGGGCCTACTCCGACTTGTCCACGCTTTGCCCTTAACTTTACACTAAACGCTTTTTTTGGCTACTTTCTGAATGTTTTCTCCTCCTTTCCCTGTAAAAATGTACAAAAAAGTGCTGTAATAACTGAAACTGTGGGGACTGAAATAAGCTGTTTATTGGGGAACTGTTGATATTGTAAGTGATTTCAGCCCTCTTGTGCTTCTTAGGCAGTGCCAGACGTTTAGGAGCCAAAACCAATCCACAAACTTAAAACTTGCTAATTTTTTTTGTCTCTGATTCCCTGCTGCTTTGCAGACCCTTTGTCCAAAGCAGCATATAATTTGGACTTCTCTCTCCTTTTCCCCAGCCAAGGACCACTCATGCAAGGCTCCCTGCCTAGAGCTGGAGCAAGACTCAGCCAGTGGCAGGCGACGTTCCTCTGCTGCTGCCCGAGAGCTCCAGAGTGGACACTTGGCCCAGCAAGGTACGGCAAACGCCGCAACTTTTATGCCTGCTCCCCATCTCCTTCCCTTATTAAATAGAGTTTCTCCACGCCCCCTTTAAAAAAAAATTACGATCATTGGTCATACAACATCCTACTATATCTTAAATTGAGTACCAGCCAATGTTGACTGACTTCTGTACATCTATCCCTATCCTAGCTTCTCTATAAGCTGGGATTCTGCCAGATTATCAAATAACTTATTGCCACGGCTGTAATCACAGCTGTCATACAAATTTTTCACTGCAGCAATCCTGATACATCTACACTGACCTTGCCTTACTAGCATTACCCCCTCCTTAGTATCTCTCTCATTCACTCTGCATCCCTCTATTGTACATCTTAGTCTAGATTAAATTTCTTAACACTCACTATGCAGTGGCGGAGCCAGGTTTGGGAGCATTTGGGAGCCAGAGAGGCCATTCAGTCAGTCACAGGCTCCACAATGGGCACTAAACAGTGAATAAAGATGGTGGCAGGGTGCCACTACTCACACTGGGGCAGCCAGGAGGGGCAACCACCCCCAGCCTCCCACTAGCTCCGCCACTGTCACTATGCTGCTATCGCTATAAGGTTCATTCATACAAAGGATTTTCATGTAATAAATGCTAGCTAAGGATAAGCGGGCGTTACATGCACTCCTTGTCTTCAATTGTGGTCTTGTCAAAACAGTCTTAGTTCAGCACTTGGAGTAGACCCTCTCTCTATAAGGGCTACCATGGAGACAAAACTGTGGCTGATACTCCTGTCCCTCCTGTGCCTGGAACCATGCAGGCAATTTAATCAACAAAAAAGTGTCCCGGGGGATGAATGTATACCACCACTACCCTGCTATGGGCCTATTACAAGCTCAATAGATTATATATGTGCCTATCACCTACCCCAGCTACAGCACTGCTTACAGACATTACACCTGAGTGGCACAAGATCAGAGCTGTACAAAGAGGCCACACAACCCCTGTCTTACAGCGTGGAACCCTCACTGATACTCTCAACCAGATTACTAGTTATTGCCATGTTAGGAAGGCAAAACATCAAGGTGGGAATCCCTGGAACAACATCGGAGGACCCACGTAGATACACAAAAAAAAAGGATCTATAAGTTATCCATCACTGCAATAAAAAAGCTTCTGCTCCTAATTCTACTATGACCTGGCAATGTAGAAATCAATCCTGGGCCCACAGAGGCTATCCATTCTCCATCTGACTTGGACAAACTTAAAGGCATGAGCTTCCTTCATGTCAACATGTGCAGTTTATTAAAAAAGATCTCTATGATTCAAACGTGGGTAAATAATACATCACCGGACATTTTGGTAACATCAGAAACTTGGCTTAGACCTGCCACAACTGACAAAGAAATTAACCTACCCAATTATCTACTATTCAGAGCAGACAGAAAAACTAGAGGTGCAGGGGTAGCCATCTATATCAAAGACTCCTTCGCAGTAACCTGCCTTGACACATCATCTGTAGTCGATGAATATGAATGTCTAGTCCTTAAGGTGGTGGTCTCGAACACCACATCACTGCATGTGATAGGATGCTACAGACCACTGTCCATGGGTCTCCAACTCCTAATGCATCTAATTGACAGCATGGGAAAAGAGTCTATGGAAATGATTATACTAGGGGATCTCAACTTAGACTGGCTCTCTAAGACTTCTTCACCCCTGCAATTGTTCTGTGATACACATGGTCTGTTTATTGTTCTAGGAATTAATACCTTTGAGCCAAGGCTCTTTTATAAAGGTTCCATGTCATTAAGTACAAAAACATAGTAGACAGTGTTACAAACAATCAGTAAGCTGTTTAACAAGGCCACAACTTAAACAGTAACATTTACGTACAGAAAAGAAAAAGGAACTCACAGGCAGTGTCAAGGGCAAGGAATAAGGATTGGAGAGCTTGAGAGGGAAGAGAGGGAGAAATAAGAAGTTTAGGAGCAGACAGAACCAGGTTAGTAGTACTCAGGTTGTCCTTGTCAAAGAGGAGGCCATGGTGGTTGAGTGAAACAAATGTAAGTGCACTCAGTGGGATGAGACTTTAGTCAAAGCAGTCACAGGAGCTGGAGGCTGTGAGGTGAGTGTAAAGTATGGATTTGAAAGCTCCCAATGTCATGGAGGATAGGGAGGGCAGGTTAAGGGCATTGTACCAGGTAGGGGCATGGTATATAAAAGATCTTTGTCCCTGAGCAGTCCGGCATCTGTGGACAAGGAAAGGTTGGTGGTCAGATCTGACACAACTTATCAGCGAACCGACCATACCTAATAAAAAGAACCCAGTCAATAGCTCACTGTTGGATGTCATCCTTGTGAGCAAACCACATCTTTTCTCACATGCTGGTGTATTCTTCAATGATGTCAGTGATCACTGCTTCATCGTGACTGTAAGATCAACCAATAAACCTCTAGCACCATCAAAATTCGCTATTAGAAGATCGAGGAGAAATTTCAACCCTCATGCATACCTACATGATCTAAAGTTCTCTACGTGATGGCAAGATTTCTTTCTGTCTAAAACAGTGCACTCAGCATATGAAATCCTAAATGAAATAATAATAGCAGCCTTAAATCGACATGCACCTCTAATTAAAGTATGTGTAAGAAACAAGCAATGCAAATGGTTCACTCCAGACCATAAAACTGCCCTGTTAGAGAGGGATAAGCTTTGGAAAAAAGCATGGAAAACCAAGTCAGCATCAGACTGGGTTCAGTTTAGAATGGCAAGGAACATATGTACAAGCAAAATTAGGGACAAAAAAGCAGAGTACTATCGAATTGAATTGGACTCATCTATCAAGAACCCAGCTAAGTTCTGGAACATCATCAATGACCTATCTGGCCACACTCCAGGAAACTCACTCCCAAGCAAGATTAACTCCGGAAACGAGATTATCACTGGCAGATTGGAAATCCTAGACTCATTCAACAATCATTTCATGACTGCAGGCCTTGCTTTCGACAACTCTCCTGCTAATTCAATACGCTCACAGCTTGGCACTCAATATATTGACACCACAGTGACAACGTCTATATTATCTCTGCAACCAGCCACACTGAAACAGGTTGAAGAAATGCTTTGCCAACTGGATATTAAGAAGAGTGCTGGTGCGGACTCCCTCAACCTGTACTTCCTGAAGATTGCCTACTACATACTAGCGGTACCTATAACTCACTTGTTCAACCTCTCCTTCTCCCAAGGAATAATTCCCACAATCTGGAAAACCACTCAGGTCATCTCATTATTTAAATCGGGGACACTCACGACCTTAACAACTACAGGCCTATTTCTATTCTTCCTGTCCTTTCTAAGCTGCTGGAAAAAATTGTTAGTACTCAACTGAGATCTTACCTTGACACTATGAATCTCCTAAACCCTGTACAATCTGGCTTCAGAGCCAAGCATAGTACCATTACATCACTAGCAAAAGTCACAAATGATTGGCAGACAGAATTAGACAACAGGAATTGTATATATGCTGTGTTTCTGGACCTAAGTAAGGCATTTGACATGGTTGCACATGATCTGCTCCTCTCTTCACTGGAAGATATAGGGCTGGATTCACTCTCCCTACAGTGGTTCTCCAACTATCTCTCTGGACGCCTTCAACAAGTCAAGGCCGAAGGCGGCGAACTCTCACCCCTTAAGCCACTGCGAAGTGGCGTACCTCAAGGATCCATTCTTGGTCCTATCTTTGCTATCCATATTAACAACATTGATGAAAATGTTTCCAATGCTACAGTTCGTCTATTTGCGGATGACACAGTGCTCTACGTGAGCAGCAGTGCACCAGAAACAGCATGTAGCGACCTTCAAACAGAGTTCAATTTACTCCAACTTCAACTCCTACATAAAAAAACTACTGCTTAAAGAAAGAAAAGCCATGGTCCTCTCTCCTGGCATGCATACTAAAATGCCAGCAGAATAGGCCTAACGGTCTTTCATGTCTGCTCGTTTGGTCAGTCCCCAACCTGGGTGTTGACCTTGCTGTCCCCCTCGCCTTCTCTGGCTTCTCCCTTCCCAGTTCCGGATATTCTTGCTGCATTGGATTTTGCTTCCAGAACCCTTCCCCTGTACCTGTCCCACCCCCTCTTGAACCCCTCCACTGTCTCTGCCTCCACCAGCCCCCTAGGCAGTGCATTCCATGGCTCCACCACCCTCTCAGTGAAGTAGCACCTCCTTTCTCCCCTGAATCTTCCCTCCAGCTTCCAGCCATGCCCTCTAGTGGCCCCTTCCTCCTTCCTTCGAAGCACCCTGACTGTTCCTCCTATTACCCTCTTCATGTACCTATAGACCTCTATCTATGTCCCCGGTCCCTTCTCTCTTCCAATGTATACATATTTAGTTCTTTAGTCTCCTCACTGGTCCTGTCCCCCAAGCCCCCAAATCATTTTGGTTGCCCTCCTCTGGACCCTCTCCAGGAGGTTAATGTCCCGCTTTAAGTGTGGCCTCCAAAACTGCATGCAGTACTCAAGGTGCTGACCTCACCAACAGTTATACAGAGAGTATCACTTCCCTCCTTCTGGAGGTGATCCCCTAGCGATGCATCCCAGCATCCTGTTGGCCTTGGCTGCTGCCCTCCTACAAGTCTCAGAGTTGTTCATCTTGACATCCACCACCACCCCCAGGTCCCTCTCAGCCATCGAGACTTGTAGCATTTCCCTTCCCAGGGTGTACACTTGACCTGGGTTTCTGGCCCCCAGGTGGAGTACCTTGCATTTCCCTGCATTGAACCTCAGCTTCCACTTTCTAGACCATCTTTCCAGAGCCTCCATGCATGTGGTAAACCCTACTGTCCCAGGATCTCTCTTGCACCTATCCACAATTCTAGGGGAAAATTTAGAATTCTTTACTAAATTCAAGTACCTGGGAGTATGGCTTGACAACAGGCTTTCTTTCACAGAACATATGGAGGAACTACTAAAAAAACTATGCCAAAGACTTGGTCTTTACTTCAGAGTTAGCCACTTTCTCATGATGGATGCTAAGTTAAGGTTGGTACAGGCAACTTTTCTCTCTGTCATTAACTATGCTGACTTTCTATATAAACACTGTCACAGCTCCTACCTTGCAAAACTTGATACTCTATACCATAGAGCCTTGAGATTTATTACAGGACTCCTATTTACCACACATCATTGCTCCCTATATGCAACAGTGGGATGGACTTCACTTCAGTTCAGAAGGGACAGAAATGCTGCTGCATGGACTTTCAGAGCATTAAATAACCAATTATCATCATATGTATCAGACTGTCTCCAGCAAAACATAGTAAGTATATATGCACTAAGAAGCTACTCTTATATCACATTGAAAGTTCCCAAAGTTAACACTCGCATTGGAAGGAATGTCATTAGCTTCACACCACCCTCTTAGTGGAATAAACTACAAAAAATATTGAAAATTAGTTTTCCCATGACCATTAGCTCCTTTAAAGGAAAACTCCATGTTAAATCAGAAAAGGATATGTAGTAGTCTTTTTTTCTGTGTTCTAACCAGTTCCCAGTGTTTTCTTTTCCTCTGGCTGTGAGAAATGTTTTTTCTAACTTTCCCTGTTTTATTGCCCTTGGAGGTTGCCATTCTGGTTTCTTTTATGGCCTGTAGTCTTCCCAGAGTGCCCTTTGGTGTGATGTCTAATTGCCCCTGCAGGAATCCAGTGTCTTGTTACAGGGTCTGTCACAGCTCAGCCACAGAGAAAATAATTCTTCCAGAGAAGACACACTACTAGATTTTGGGTGAGTGTAATCATTATTATTTTTTGAGATCAGTACCTTGTCCTGCTATGTTCTGCTGTGTGTGTGTGTGTGTGTGTGTGTGTTTGGATCATGTCACTGTTTGCTCTATTCCTCTCAGTCACTTTCAGTTTTTACACCAGTACTAAGTAGCAAAAATTGAACATCACCTTATAGGTTGCAACATAGCAGGACAAGGTACTAATGTCAAAAAAATAATAATTACACTCACCCAAAATACAGTGTGACTTCTCTGAAAGAAGTATTATCTTTGTGGCTGAGCTGCAACAGACCCTGCTAAATCTAAGGGCATAGCTACATCGTCATATGAGCCAGGGTGCATCATAGGAGAAAGAAAGCCAATAAACCTATCTGTGATGGAGATCCCCAGGGGTCGTAAAACTACCATACAGCTAGTGGGCTAATTTAGGAAAAACTCTTAAGAGCAGACAGAGGGAAGGACACACTAAGACTTAACATACATATCAAAACACTCTACGTAACATATGTTTTTGCACATTCTGGGTGGACTTCTCTTTTAAGTCACTTTATTCACACCTCATAAAGGAACACTGCCAATGCTTCGCGCAGCATTCACTAGACCTCACACTTACTCTGTGCCACTACCTTGCATGTCTAGCACATCTAACCCTATGCACACATACTCTACCTTCCACCCATCATCCTCGTCTCCCATTTCTGTGGGATTCTCCCAACACTGCTCCTAAATTAAGTCTATATGACCCATTACCTGAATGGATCGCTATAGTCTCTTTGCCCCATAGCCCTGCTTCTCACATGGCTCTTACCTTCACCCTCTTGTCCCTATTATCTCTTTTTCCCACTCCATACTAACAGCCTACATTCTACAACTCTCCTTCCCCAGGTTGGTCCACAACTGCCAGACACCCCCTTCCCATTACCCTAAGGTTATATCGGTGAAGGATGGAAAGGATTACAGGTTAGATAATTATCTAAACCGCTTATATATTCTCTTAATACAATGAACAATTATACTTGGCTGCTATGTATACAAATATATGGGACCTATGACCTACATGTTTTTTGTCATTTGTTTTGCTTCTTTGTTGAATCACCAGGATCGATGTTTATTACCCTGTCTTATCCTATGTACACCATGTATTAACCCTTTACTTTGTAAATGTTTATGCCTATTTTTACATGCACTGTCCATTTGAAATTGTAAATAACTTTGTAAAAACCAAGTCAATCTTGAAAATGAGCTTCTCAATGATGCCCGCCTGGATAAAGATTTTGATTGATTGATTTTTGATTCTGAAATTCCACCGTTCGCCAATGAAATTCTGCATTTCACACATGCAAACTTTTTCATGGAATGCATGAATTTCACAAAATATTTTATGTGGTGAAATTTTTGATTTTGCTGGAATTTCACTGGCAAAATTAAATTTCACTGCATCTCTAAGCAAGATCTATAGCAAGCACTGCAGCTAGAGGGAAGAAAATACTGTTGACCACATTGTAATATGGATTACTTGTTCTTTGGACATTAGGTAATTTGCTGAATTAGGGATGTTCCTATGGGGAAAAATAGCCAGAGGTATCTTTACCAAGGTCACCTTGGTCCATTGGCCTGCAAGGAATGAAAGTGAAAGAAATCTGAGTCTTCTTTGACTGGGTCATGAAGGTGACTGACAAAAGCCAGGCAGTAAATGTACTGTCTGAACCACCACTCCAGCACAAACCCAGCATAAGAAAATGTGCTGTACCTAGACATTAGTTAAGACTTTAACTCGGGAAAATTGGCTGGGGTGAGATCACAGAAGGTTGCCTTGAATGGGCATTCATAAAAGTAGGGTGTCCCAGGGAGCAGTCTTAGGCCTGGTTCTTGTTATTATCTTTATATGTAGCATTGGTAAGGAGACCTGGGGAAAGATCAGCTTTTTTGCAAATGATGCAAAAATCTGTAGATGTGTTAACAGCAAGGAGGTTGTAAGGGTACTGAAGGATGCTCTGATGGGCAGGAGACATGGTCCAACATCTGGCAGCTGAAATCTTATGCAAAATAGTGAAAAGGTAGGCATACAGGGGACAGGAATCCAAAGATAGAGCACAAGACGGGGGTCTGGTGCTGGAAAAGATGGCAAATGAAAGAGATCTTAAGGGTGGTGTTTGCAGACAACCCAAAACAATTGGTGCCATGTAATAGAGCATTGGAGAGGGCAAATAGAATGCTGGTCTGCACAGGCTGAGGCATCAGCAGTAGAAAAAAAAAAGAAGTGATCCAGTCCATGTTTACATCCCTGGTGCAGCAACACTTGGAATACTGCATGTAATTCTGAAGCCTGCACTTTTTGAAGGATGGAAAGAGTGTGGAGGCTGTGCAGAGGAGGGTAACCAACTTGATTCAGGAACAGCAAGGGAAGTCCTGTAGGTAAAATCTTCAGGACTTTAACGTGCATTCTGGAATCCAAGAGGGTGAGGGGTGAGTGGGCAACATGACAGAAACAAGTTTCTGCATACGATAAACAGAGTGGATAAAGGTACTCAATGAAGCTGGTGAGAGGAAGATTCAAAAAGATTTCAAGAAGTATTTCTTTAGAGATGATGGAGGAAAAATGGAACAAACTATCAAGAAAGGTGGCCTGTGCCAAATCAGTTGTGGAATTTAAGCACAGGTGGGACAGGCACATGGGGCTGGCAATAATAGGTGAAGAAATGAAGATTGCACAAGAGAAGGGGGAATGAGTGACCGCTAGGGTACTCACAGCACACCATAGGTAGGATTAGACAGACTGGATGGGTCATAAACCTTTTTTCTGCCATCAATGTCTACGTTTCTACATTTCAAACAGAACTGCACCTACTAGGGTTGCACTACTCACTCAAGTGATCAAACCAACAAAAAAATGAAGTCTTTTGTTAGTAGAAATATACTTTTGAGGCTAATAAATAGCTAAATCTGAAATGTTCAGTGATTCAATATTTTAAATAAGTGTCTGTTTCTATACACTGGGAATCATCAATGCAAGTCACAAAGTTACAGTAACACAAAGCTGATGTTGAAACACTGAAAAAAGTGTTATGGTGGAATACTTATTTTATCGTATGTGGGAAATGGCAACTGTTTTCTCTGTCCCTGAGTTGTAATAAATTGTGCTACTATTAGCCTTTTATGTGTTCTGACTCATATTGTAATTTTTTTTAACTAAGATAAACACAGGCCTATCCACACACTTTATAGTGCACTGATTGATTAAAAATCCAAATGCCTTCTCAGTCCACTGCAATAAAATTCTCTATTAGTATTGCTTCTGTCTCCTTCGTGCAATAACATAGTTCTAGTTATAGTTCTTTTTGACTAAAACCAATATAAAGTCTTTTATTTTCAAGTAATAAAATGCATATCAATGCATTTACAGAATTTCAATGCTTGCATGTGGACACAAATATAGTCCAACCCCAGTTACCCAACCTCCCCTGAACTGAACTCCTATCTAACGAACCTAATTTGTGTCCCCCACTGCAAAATGCAACTGCTTGTTGACCCTAATTGCAATCACTTATCGCCCGATTGCAGTTAATTGCTGCTGGTAGAAGAAAGCAGGCTGTTAATCACTCTACTTAACACCTCTTAACCCACAGCAGGTCTTGAATTGCTATTTAGGCATTGTTATAAGAAAGCCTTGCAATGGTGTAAGTACCTGAACATGGGCGGCAAAAGAAAGTGGGTAGTCCTAACCGTTGCTGATAAAATCAGGTAGAAAATGTGCTGGATAAATGTATTCTTTATCTAGAAAGTCAGCCTGATTGTGACATAGTTCAGGTAATGCTACTAAGAAATATGAAGCGACATGCAGCACACAAACAGGTAGATGGCTTCAAACAAAGAATGATAGAATAATTTTTTTTAAATGATCTGGACTTGATCTGGACTTTTTAGTCTGATTTTAATAGTTTTAATGCTTTTACAGTAATAGTTTTAAAAACTACAGTAATGTGCACGTTTAAAGTGTTTGTTCTTTTTGTACTTGGTTTTACAATGATGTATTAAATCATTCAACTATATTTTTTGCTTAGCGCTGCATTTTTTACAATCTGGTATATGTCTAGTACTAACATACTGTGTTTCTTCCTCTGTCCCGAACCTCCATTTATCCAAACCAATTTCATATCCCCCATGCAGTTTGGATAAATGGGGTTGGAATATACCATGAAGTAATAATTATGTCAGGCATGTACTCCAACTAAAATACATTTTGCTTGAAACATTTGCTCAAAATATATTAAAACTATCAGAAGAAATAAGATATTTTGCCACATACTATACAAGATATGCTGCTGCAATATTGTATCTATATGTAATATTGTGTATGAAATATCTAAAAAAGACATTTTTGTTTGTGTGTATACTGTACTGTGCTGTAATTCTATAAGTTATTTGGAATATTATTAAACTTCTTGTGAAACAAAAGATGAAGGCATAATCATATCGTGGTAACATTTTGTCTAACTGACACACAGCTGTAATGATTTACAGTGTGTGATTTCTGCAGTTTGACTGTTACCCAAGGGGCAACTAGGCTTCACTCTCCTGTTTTTTATACCTTGTTCAAACATGTGTTTATTTATAAATATAGTCTCGTCTGTCACCTTGCCTAATTTGTACTGCTTTTCATTTATAAATCTCTTGTTTTCTCCCTCAACTTGTGTGTCTATAGTCTGGTCCCACAGTTTTAGCCTTTGCAAGATTATCCTTAAACTGATTCCATCATTTCTATGTCCTCCTCCTCCTTCCCTTATTCTTTAGACAAAATGATGTCTTTGCAATGGAATATAACATTGTGAGTAGGTGTAATTGATATTACCTTCATTGCAGACACTATTGATCAGTTTGCCTGTTGTACTGTTTTGCCAGTAAAGTTACTGACTTTACTCCCAGTTGTTAGACATAAGGCTTACTTGATACTGTAACTGAATGGCACTCACCTTGTTCCATTTTCTCAACTACTTGTTTTTGGTTGTGCATTCCAGTTGAGAAACATCTTCCTGGCTGGCAATTGGAGGGAGAGAGGAGTGACCACTACCACCATGGAATCTTAGTGATCAGAGGGAATGGGGGACCACTAGCATCAGGGATGACTTGTTTAAATGAGCGGCTGGTGATTGGAGAGAGAGGGGGAACCCCTACCACCAGGAAATTAAATATTTTTTTTCATTTCATTTATTCTTTGTTCGCTGGGCTAGAACACTGCACCAAAGGTCCCTTTTCAGGTCTGACCCAGACATAAAGAACAATAAGGTCTCAGTGGGCCTACCCGGTTACCAAAAACAAATACAAAAATAAAATCACAAAATATTCATTAGACATAACACGTACTCTACAAATAACAGTTGCATACAGAAATCTGGAGTAGGCGTTGTTTCATCTTCATCTTAAAATTACCAAGGAAGGGAGCCTGACGAATACAAATAGGTAACGCATTCCAGTATAGTGGGGCTGCAACTGAGAATGCATGTGTTCCAATTTTAAGCCTTGCTTTAACAACATTCAAACAGATATCATTTGCTAGTCTAAGACTAGGCAACATAAATCTAGTTGAAACTAAACCTGACAAAAGAAATAGGGATTTATAAAGAAAACATTTGAATATGTTACTACTCAAAAAATACTCAATCCTTGTAAGAGGGGACAGCCAACCCAAAGATGAATACAGAACACAGTAATGTGTATGAACTTGAACTGCAAGAAGAAATCTACAAATAGTATTGTAGGCCACCATCAGTGCATGTAATTCTTTTGAACCCAAGTTAACATATAAAATTGATGCATAAAGTATGGGAGAAGTGACTCAACAGCAACAACTTTTTGTGTCTCCATTGTAAAATACGATCTAAACTTGTACAATAAACCTAATTTTTGATTAATGGTTCTAACAACAGACTGGATTTGGGGGAAAAAACTAATCCCAGGGTCAAAAAGAACACCAAGATATCTGAATTGATCAATGTGTTCAATTGGAGACCCAAGTTGATCATACAATACAAGCCTTGGAGAGTCATTGAGCATAGTTGGCATTCCAAAAAAGCATTGTCTTGTTTTTTTTTAATTTAACAACATAAAATTATTTGAAAACCATAAGCAAACTTCCCAAAGTCTTTTTCTAAAGAGAGGGTCAGTTCAGATACTGACTTGGACTGGGAAAAAATAATTAAGTCATCGGCATACATACTAGAATCACTAAATAAACATAATTGAGGCAGCTGATTAATAAAGAAAATAATAAGGGCCTAGTATGGACCCCTGAGAAACACCGCATGATACTAGAAACACATTTGAAGCAACATTTCCAATTTGAACAAATTGACATTGATTTGACAAATAGTCACCAATCCATAACACTGCAGCTTCAGAAAAACAATGCTCTTTAATTTAAGTGAGATTGTGATCAATTAAGTCAAATGCCTTGGTCAGGTCCATGAACACTGCCCCTGTTAACTGTCCCCCTATCAAACCCAAGCAGGATGGCATCCGTGAACCTGACCAAGGCAGTCCCTGTACCATGATATTGGTGGAAAACTTGTTGTTGGCCCGCCAACACATCAAAAGATGTCGAATAATTATTAATCTGCTGAGCAACAACCTTCTCAAGCAATTTACTAAGGGGATTTAGAATGGAGATAGGCCAAAAATCATCCCAATTAACTGCATTTGATTTTTTGGGGGAATTGTAATAATCTAAGCTTTCTTCCAATCTAACGGAAATTGACAAGTAACTAATGACAAATTAAAAATATATGATAAAGGATTAATGATACATGGCAATGCCAACTTCAAAAAACATTCATCTAACCCACCCCCACAATCTGAAAATATGTCAGAAATGCTGATAAGTTTCAACATTTCAAACTGTCTAATCTCTTTGAACTTAAACATGAGCTGATTTACTGGAGTATTTGCACATTCAGAACTATTCCCTCTAGATTGAGATACGTTAGACCTAAAACTAGACAAATCAGAATTTTTTTTATTTAACAAATCAACAATTTTCAGAGGATCAGTTACATCTACCTCATTTACAGTTACTTTTTGAATATTAGATCTAACATTAGAAGATATTAAATTATTAATTTTATCCCAAAATTTCTTTGGATTCTGTCAGCTGGATTCAAACTGATTCTTATAGAAATCATTTTTGATTTTTCTCACAGTGCATGATGCTAAATTCCTAAGCCTATGATAATTATTCATTGTAGCTATACTGGGGTGACTGTTATATCCTGCCCAGGCTGAGTTCCTTTCGTGAATTAATTTTTTAATAACTGGAGAAAAACAGCTTTTTGGAGTTCCTCTATGTCTTAAAGTTTGAATAGGGAACAACGTATTTTGAATTGGAAGAAGTTGCTTACAAAAATAATCCAATGCCAAATCAACATCAGGAATGCACTCCAAAAAAAGACCAGTCTATTCAGATAAATGAAAATATAACATCAAAATTAACATTTCTAAACAACTGAGTTTGAATTAGACAAGGAGGGAGTCTGGGGTATTTGAAATTCATTACACAGAATGTTGCCATGTGGTCACTCACAGAGTCAGCCAGAACACTAACCTTAGCCATCCTTCTCATATTGTTTGTTAAGACCCACTCTAATATTGAGTGATTTAAAGTAATAGAATTTAAATGTGTAAGCTCGTTGATGCACTGGACTAATCCATGTGATTGCAAAAAAGATTCCAACCCCAATCTTTCCCTCGAAAGCCAATTCAAATTCATGTCACCCAAAATAACCATATCATATTTCTGCATATAAGAAGTTAGCACTTCAAGATAGTTTTGCAAACCTTCTTGTTCACATTGAGGGGAATTATATAAACAGACTACTATGACATGTTTCTTCCCTCCCAGAGTAAACTGTAACAACAACCAATCAGTGGGACATTCCTCAGTACAGCTTGACCCAAGAATGTTAACTTGTAAATAATCTTTGAAATAAACCAGGACACCCCCCTTTTTCTATTTTTTTGATCAGCAAGGGCTAGTTTAAATCCAGGAATACTACATGCACTACAGGGGACAAAGGGTTTTAACCATGTCTCTGAGAGAGCAACAACATCAGGTTTATGGAAATCAATTAGCTGTACAATTTCAGCAATTTTAGGAATCAGACTCTGCACATTCAAATGAAGCATTTTAAGACCATGGCTATTTGCAAGAGGAGAAGTTTGAAAATTATCAAAGGAGTCCAGTACACTATTAAATGCCGGGGGCCCAGGGTTTTCCTCAATATCACCTGCTCTAAGCAACAGCAAGGCAAGTTTCAAACCATAACCAATCTTTCATAAGAAAGACCTAGAATGGTGCATACAGCAATGCCATCCCCAGTATCCACAAATTCTGATTTCAACTCTATTATGGAACGTTATATGCAAGGGTTCAATCCTATTAACAAATGACACCATTACATTTGACATGGCACAATCCTCCAATACAAACTGTTCCCTCTCCCATTCAGTCCCTTTAATTATTATCAAACTATCATTGCACATCAACCCCCCCCCCATTAACATACAGTCCCATAGGGTACAGACTCCAAAACACTTCATATTAGCCCCCTACACTTAGCGTCAAATTATTACACTTTCAAATAATAACTACCCCAACACTCCACTACCTCTTAGGGACTCACACTGATTCCCAGCACTTGGAATCTTCATGATCAGAGGGAGGGGGGACCACTACTACCAGGGATAGCTACATCTATGATGGATTTTGGGGGGCAGTGCTACTGGTCTCCACAGCCATGCAAATGGGCCCATAATGGGCATGCAAATAGACCCTTAGCACCTTGCATGCCTAATGGGCTCATTTGCATGGGTACCTTTAAAATCTGCAGATAGCACTCCGGTGCTATCAACTCTTGAGCCCAAATTCAGAAGCCATGTCAGGGCAGCAGTACCAGACTTAATGCTGCACTGACATGGCCCTGTATTAAGTTGGATAGCACCCGACTGCATATACCATCCTGGGACACCTGGACAATTGCAAAGTGCAGTGCAAACACTTGCACTATGCTTTATGCCCTATTGAATATCAAACCTTTTATGTTTTTATATTGATATATGGTCATTGTAGTGATATATTAATGATACTGTGTATCTACTTAGCTGGCTCCAAGCTTTCATTAACAAAATTAAGGACTGAACTCACAAAAAGAAATGGGACTAAGTCCCACTCCCCAACTCCAGTTGTGGACCGAAATCTCTGCAGTTGTGGAGATTTGTATTCACAGTCCCCTGCTGCTGCAGATATGTTTCGCCTGGTACCATCAACTGTAACATTCTTCTGTAGCTGTAGAGAAAAAACATCCACAAGCTACCATAAATAGTAGAGCCGGTTGCAAACCAGCTCCGCCTTTGTGGCTACCATAGCTGTGGGGAACACTATGGCTCCACAAATGGCAACCCACTTGTGCCTGTTTTTTCCCACAGCTGCTGGATTTTGGGGAGCTTTGTGAATTCAGCCCTAAGTCCGTTGTCCTAACAGTTCCAAAGTTATCACATTTGAAAGAAAATGGGCTGGATTCACAAAGCCCCTGAAAATCCCACAGCTGTGGGGAAAAACTCAGAACAAGTGGGTTGCCACCTGCAGAGCTGTAATTTTTCTCATAGTTACGGTATCCACAAAGATGGAGTCAGTTTACAACTGGCTCCATGATTTATGTCAGCTTGCTGGTGTTTTCCCCACTACTGCAGAAAAATATGATGGCTAGTGTGATCAGGTGTAACATCTCCACAGCTACAGGGGACTGTGAATACAAATCTCCACAGCTACAGAAATGGAGATTGGAGTTAGAAAGTGTCACTTAGTCACATTTCACTTTGTGAATCTGGCCCAATATATTTTGAAATGTCTAACTCTGGAACTGTTGGGGCTAGAAATTTAATTTTGGTTTTTTTAATGAAAGCTTCGAAGCCAAGCATTAGGAAATGGTGAAATTATTGTATCAATATTATGTATCAGTAGTAATTATGTTATCAATATAAAAAAAAAAGACGGGCAGTTTTTTCTAACTATAGCGATGTACATATTTACATCTTGACAGAATTGTTTTTTTTTAATTAATGTTATCGATACGCTTTTTTCCATAACAATAAAGTATATCGATATACTTCTTTAATATTGACATGGAAGATGTCATGATGATTTTAAAAAATAAAAGAAAAAACTTATTTTGTACCTTTTCTGAATTTTGGTATCAGTTCCATAATTTGTTTATAATATATATATATATATATATATAAATATATATACATATAAGTGTTATATCCATAAACATTCATCTTATACCTTAAATCTTATGGCTACCATTTTACTCTTCTCCCCAGCAGTATCAATTCTTTCTTGCTTTCGCAGCCAAAGTCAGTGAAAGTGTTGTAAGATAAGAAATACTGTCCAGATCACACATTTGGTGATTGAAAGACCCTTTAACTTTTTTTTTTGCAAAGACCTACCTACACGGACTAATTTTAGAGGAATAAGCTGATATCTTAGGTAAATTCTAGGTTTTAACCTCAAAGGAGCAACTCAAACTACAGGAAGAAGGTTTCTTCCTACTGCAACCTCTACTTCATGGAATTTCTTACCAACAGTAACTGTGCACATTTTCCACATTTTTCAAAAGAAAATTTAATGCAAGTGTAAGAGACACTTTAAAGAGCACATTAACCATGCTTTTTACATTTTTACCATGATAACAAATTTAAGCATGTGCGAAATCTACTTAATATCCCAGTGTATTGTTCTGTGTTTTTGCTTTGAAAAGGTCTTATTTTTCACTTGTTTGGAGACCCTTAATAATGCTGCCTTTTTCATGCCCAATATTCATTTTTAATTACTATAGCATTCCCAATACCAGTGACAGCAGCTGAGTGGAAACCTAGACTGAAGTTTTCCATGCAAACGCTTCCACTCAAATGGAACTGGAACTGACACATAATTGAAAATTGAATTAACAGGTGGGTAAGAAGAAGAGTTACACAACAGCAGAAAGGGTTTCTAAGAAGCTGATTGGTCAGTGGCTACCTTGCACAATGATGTTATCCCAGCACATCACTGTATCAAGGTCCAGCAGCCACATGACCTTTTCACATTTTCACACATAAAGAATATCACTGCACAAATGCTTCCCATCATAACACAAACTGTGCCCCCTAAAAAAAAAAAAATAACTGTTATTGTTTCAGCCAGCTATTTTTTACTTCTGCTTCAAAAGCGTGCTGCTACTCAGATCACAAACGTTTTACAAACTGGAGCTGCATGTGGCTTTACAAATTCCCTCTTACTGTCCTTCATTCCTTGGGGCTCACAGTCAGCCCCCCTTTTATAGAAAAAGTTGTGTGCACCACCAGTTTCTGTCTCTCAGACTGTTTTCTTTCTATCTCTAAAGCTGCTCAAATAACACTGGAAAAAAGCAGTGGGACCGAGTGACTTATCAATCACGTATAAAGTACCGGAAATCTCAGTCACTGCTACTCAGTGTGCTGGTCATCTTCATATTTTGACTGTGGTTTTCTGCTTCTTCAATGGCTTTCCAAATTCAAAAAAGCATTCACTTGGTCCCAGCGCTGGCATTGGGACTGGGTAAACCAGAGAGTAACAGAAACACAGAAAGAGAGAAAGACAGAGACAGAGACAGAGACAGAGAGACAGAGTGAAGGAGAGAGAGTGAGAAGCAGAGATATTGGTGGGGAGAGACACACTGTAAACATGAATACAGCACCACCTACTGGCCAAAAGAGAAAAAACAGAACTTCTTTTAAAACTGTATACTTAATCAGGCTGGGCCCAAAAAATAGAAAATAAATGTAGTTTTGTATTTTTAATCATTTTATTTTAATAAAAGTAAGCCACTGTATAATAGCAATAATGCACTCCAAGATGTGTGTCTGTGTGGGATAACATCACTTTTCAGGTGTTGGACACACTTGACCAGTGGCCTTGTAAACAACCACATGAGTCATGACTTCATCCCAGCATGACACACATCCTGTCATGCATTATTGCTGAATTAATGAAGGACCCTAAATGAAACATACTTATGACTGTTTCAAAACCAACACACAAAACAATACAATGGGATGGGATCACAACCACAGCTAAAGTCCTTCATACAGTACATGCCCACATTTCCAAGTCTATTACAAATGTAAAAAAAAAACAAGGCACAATATATGTTCCACTTAAGGAATGTCTCTGTTTTTGTAAACATATGAACTAATTCTACCCATGCTGTATTGTGTATAACTCCTTCTAAGAACGTGAATTCAGATTGATATTTTGAGCCCAGTTCACACATGTTAGTGACTATTGTTAGGAGGTCACAATGACTGCTTAGTAACAGTTGCAACCTTGCCACCCCTTTGTGCTTTGCATAATGGGGGAGGCAGTCCTGCCTTGCACCAATGCAAAACACATTACAGACTGTGAGGGTAAGGGGCAAGGGGCACAATGCAAATGGTCCATAGGACCATGCACAAAGTATGGGACTCTTGCAGGCTCGACTGCAGGGTGCAGTGCCACCCTAGACTGTAGAAGATTTGCCATGCAGTAGGTCAGCATATTGCAAAGCTACAGCCAAAGTCCTAAATAGCCAGTGGTGATGGGTAAGGCTGAAACACCCAAATATTGATCCACATAAACATGTGCATGGGATGGGGGTTACAGTGGATACATGGACATTCTGTTTGCACCCACTAGCTTCTAGCTAACAGACATGCATTGTGATAAAGTCACAGTGGGGAAACTCCTCTCCCTGTGACTATACAAGGCCTTTGTGTATTGTGTTAATTGGTGACAGAGATCCCGGGCTCTTGTGTCATCCCAACAAAGCAGTCCATGTCCCACTCCACAACAACACTCAGTACTCACTGATATCTGTGCAAATAAATACTATTGTTACATAAATAGTCGAATATGGCTCAACATTTCACACTATCCAATGCTTTGTCAAGAGTCACATATAATCATCCCATTTTGTGCCACCACCTATCGTGACTGAGAATGAGGGGCATCATGCTTAATTGTATTGAATGGTTGTGATCCCATCCCAGAGCACTCTTGCGAAACAAGCACATTATCTTAATGAGTTCCTTCCTTGGTAAAATAAATCATTTAATTACTTTGACAGTTCAGGTGTGGGGGAGGAGGTGGACTGACCAAGAAAAAAATGCATATGTGCCCCAGTGTCTGTTTTATTATATCAATAACTTCCACAAAGTCTGATTATCTTAATTGGTTACTTGATTTACCCATTATGCAAGACATTGAGTCCCAGTGGCAGTAATAGCAGGCATTGTTTAATATCATACACACATTATGGGGAATCCTAGCAAACAGGCAGCCAATAGGAGAGCTTTTTTTGGTGCTGGTAGGGCAGCACAGCAGGGCTGGGAGGAACTATGCAGGGACCCTGTGACACAATTATTCTGCCTGCTGTGGTAAACTGCCTGCTCTGCTCATTAATGCACAGTCAGTGTCCACCTACTGACTTACTGTTTCAATACTCCCCCATACACCTGAGCCTTCATTGTCGCAAAGGAGTAGGATATAAAAAGCTTTTGTTTTATATTATTTTCATTCAACAAATGTTTTCAGTGTCATCAGTGTTCTGACATAAATACATCCAATGGAATAAAAATAAAACTGGACATTTGTACACGTTGTTAATAATGCAAAGAACAGCATCTGAGAAACAACTATAGCCTCCTACTGCTTGCAAAGGAAATAAAGCCATCCACTGTTTTTTATCTTCAAATGAACAGTGTGACTGCCTTATTACATAAGATGCTATAGGGACATATTCTTACATTTGATGCTAAATCATTAACAAATTAGAAAAGGAAGCCAGGGATCTTTTTAATGATTCCAATTTATTAAACAGAAAAGGGTAAGACACAATTGAAGATTTTCAAAAAGTGTCATGTGAGCATAGTTCCTGATTTTGAACATAATCTGCATTATGCCAAATATACAAAAAAATTGGGAAGGTATTTTTAAAGTTTCTGATGCATTTGCAGCAGTTCCCTGGTATTCTGGCTGTTTGTATCAAAATGAGATGCACATGTAGCTTTTATGATGTGACTGGGACCAACAATTGAAATTGCAGGAGTACGCTGGAATCATGCTGCAAATACTAGCATTATGTTGACCCCCTCCACCCCATAGCCATCAAACAGCTACAGAACTGATTCTATTCAGACTACACCATTTTGGCTATATTTCTAGGTTGTGAAGTGGATTGCCTCCTCCAATGCCTGATCTGTGCTGATCAGGCTGGTTTTGCAAAACAGAAGACTGCCTCTCTTAACTTGAAAGTCATGATTTATTTGATATTGCAGTTTTGAAGAGAACAAATCTCATTGACTGTGAACTTCCAAAATGCTGAAAAAGGTGTCTGGTTGCATCAAACAGGTTTATTTGTTGTAAGTCAAGGAGACAAATGGCTTGCCATTCAAGGGCATGATCTTCTTGATATTCTGTATGAGAAACCAGTTGCTGTTTACATAGATTTTGTTCTATACTCCCTTCAATATAGTGGCATAGCCAACATTTCAAAAAGGTATACTCTAACATCTTCCTCTGTCCACAAAACGGTGTTATGTGTAGCCTTCCTCATTTTTACCTTATCTCAAAATCCATATCCCTACTGTCTTCTTAATAGCTCCAGTGCTACTACTGCCTCTGCCCCAATTTTACCTCCAGTGTTAACCCGACCTATAAAAACTCCCTTTTCTGTTACTATGTCCAATATCCCCTACCCTCCTCATAAATCATGTCATCTGAACTCTGTAACTATGACCACCCCATTTCTTTATGGTCAGGAATTACTTCGCTTTATGTGCACCCATATTTCCAATAAAACACCCCAACATGTTGTCTCATTCTGTCGTTCCTCCAAAAAGGTAAAAAAAAAACTTCTCTAACCAGGGCAGCAATCATCCTCCTGTTACTTGTGGGCAATATCTACCCTAACCCAGGTCCCACTCTCCATACCCCACGGAAACCTGCTGCTATGATGGGACTGTGGCTGGCCACCATTATTGTTTGTAGTCTTCTAAATAAACTTGATGCATTTCAAGCCTGGGTCTGCCACCACTGCCTGATGTAATAGCCGTCACTGAAACATGGCTAGCACAGCATATCCCTGACTCAGCTGTAAATGTCCCTGGTTACAAGCTGTTTAGGTCGGCTAGACTAAATAAGCGGGGCTGGGGTAGTGCTCTCTATATCGTGAGCACCTACATGGTATAAACATTGCTACCATAAGCCCTTCGAAAGGTGCACAGACTCTAACTGTCAGGGTTGATATTGGAAACTCAAATAAATCCCTCTACATAATGTCTGTATACATACCCCCTTGTAACTAAAAAAGGGATGTCTTCTCATCCGTCCTACACTCAACTGAACTCCTCCCAAAAAATTCAGAAGTCATAGCGCTAGGAGATTTCAATTCAGACTGGCCTGCCCCCCAATCATCCCCACTCAGGGATGCAGCAGCAGCCCAAAATCTGTCCCAAATGGTCCTCACCCCCACAAGAGTGAACAAAAATACGAACTACAACTCCCTCCTTGACCTCATACTTACTAACCATCCTGAACACATTCTGGATGTCCAGGTTCTGTCGGACTCCATCAGTGATCACTCCCCAGTAACTTGTCTCTGGACAAATAGCTGGAAACCACCTCCACCTAGGACTACCAGGTGTCACCAACTGAAGAGAGGGTCTCTCAAACACCTTAGAAATCTACTTCAAAATTTCGATTGATCCCTCCTTGATCATCTGAAATTAGTTGATGCCTCTCTGTCCTTTTTCATAAGTTCCTTCCAATCTGCCTGTGACATCTTCGCCCCCTATGTCACACGGGTCAAAAAGTCCAAATCATCCCCTTGGGTAACACGGGCTCTGCTTGAAAAAATGAAGGTGCATGATGACCTGTGGTGCAGAGCCCTTCAGTCAGGTCAGCCTGCTGACCGCCAATGCTATCGTGCTGCTAGAAATACTTGCACCTGGGAAATACGGCAGGCAAAGGCAGCCTATTACCAAAATAAACTCTGCCATGTGGGGTGATGGAAAAAGGTTCTGGGAAAAAATAAAGGAACTCATTGGAAAGTCTCCTTCCCCTCCCCCTGATATGCTTATCCTTGATGGTATCCCTACCAAAGAACCCAGCAAAATTGGGGAGGCTTTTAATATGTCTTTCTCTGACCTTAGCACTATTCTCCACTCTGACTTTTTCAGTACTGATGGAGGATATTTCCCAACACCCCCTAGTGTACCGCCATTTCATCTCAAAACAATCTCTGCGAGGGAAGCCCGTGCATATATCTCCAGGTTCCTAGGAAAGTCCAGACACAGTGGTGACTCACTTGATGTACAATTGCTATCAATAACCATTGATGATGTTCTGGTTCCTCTCACTAAAATTTTCAACAAGTCCCTATGCCTGGGATAATTCCCGTCTCTATGGAAAAAGGCGAGGATTATCCCAGTACATAAAAATGGTGCATGTACCTCAACTAGTAACTACCAGCCGATCTCCATACTCCCCCAACTCTCAAAATCCTTGGAGAAAGTAGTGGCAGATCAACTCACTAACTATCTAGATGCACGACAACTAACCTGCACTCAACAACACGGTTCTAGGAAAGCCCACAGCACCACCACTGCTCTACTGGAACTCACCTCCTTTGTTCATGACGCTCTTGACCATGGAGACCTGGCTGGTACAGTCTTTATTGATCTCTCCAAGGCATTTGATACCATCAATCACACCATGTTCATAAACTCCCTCCTCTCCATTGGCGTCTCAAAAGAAACTGCTTGCTGGTTCTCCAGTTATCTCTCTGACCGCACTCAACAGGTGATGATAAGTAACATCCTCTCTCCTAACCTATCCTGCTGGATCTGGTGTGACCGCAAGGGTCTATCCTTGGACCGCTTCTTTTCTCACTCTACCTGAACTCACTACCCCAGGCCTCCTCTGGGTGTCTTCTTCTATATGCGGATGATGCAGTGATCTTCAGTAGGCACCCTGACCCCACTCAACTTCAGGAAGCCTTGCAGAGCTCCTTTGCTCAAATTGAAGCCTGGCTGTCCTCACACAAACTTGTTCTCAACACAAAAAACATGAAAGTCATGTTATTCGCCCACCGACAACACAAGCACAGCTCTGAAAAATTAACTATACACAATGTGATGGGCTCCACACTTGAACAAGTTCCCAACTTTAAATATCTTGGAGTTACCCTTGACTCCACCCTCACCTATCGTGAGCATATTGCATCAACTTGCACTGAAGTTAATAAAAGAATTGGTCTCCTCTACAGACTTAGACCATGTCTACCTCCAGAGGCTATGCATTTAGCTATCTCCGGCTCCATTCTTTCACTGGTAGACTACGGCATAATCATTTATGGTGCCACCTCTGACTCAGCTCTGTCTAGCATCAAACATGCCCTTAACAAAGCCTGCAGATTGGCTATAGATGGTGATCGTCTCACTCACACCTGTGACCTCTATCTACGCTCTTCATGGCTTAACTTCCAAGGGCAACTTGTTTACCAGACCTGCCTGATGGCCAAAAAAATTCAGTTGGGCTTAGCTCTTCCAGGCTGTCAAAAGCTCCTCCTAAAGAATCTCCCAGCCCGCTGCACAAGACACTGAGACACCACCACATTCCGTGTCCCCTTTGTTAATTCCACTGCTGGCCAAAGGTCCTTTTGCTTTAGAGCCCTACTCTGGATGAACTCAGTTCCTGACTCTATCTTAACAATTCCCAGACTTGGACCTTTTAAAGTTGAGCTACTTAATCACATTATGTCAAACTCCCACTGTGACTGCAAATGAAACCTGGAATAACATTAATGCACCTTTGTTTCACGATTGTTGATGTTCCTTATCTGTGTAAATTGTTACATTTCTTTCTGAAAGTTACTGTCAATATTTGCTTGACTTGTGTCTAAATTGTGTATGCATGTAATACTGTGTTCTAACCCATTTATGTACGACGTGGAGCCTTTGCAAATGAGTCTCTGACTCAAAGGGTTGTAATTCCTAGACCTTCAATAAATAAATAAATAGTAGAGATGTCCATATCCTCAGATGTGTTATCCCTGAAGTTGCTTTCTTCCAGAATCCAATGAAACCTTCAGATCCAGAGTATCTAAGCAGAAGACAGCCAGCTAAAATATGTTTATATGTAGAGTATAGTATTACATTGATTTATCCTCCAGCACTGCCTAGATTTCTGTATATTCTATAAAATGGGTAGGGAATATCATCTATCTTGAACAGCCAAGAACATTCCAAAGAAGTGTAGTTCATGAATAGGAATGCCACTGGTTCATTTTGCCTTCCAGCACCAGGACACAGCACAGTAACATACCAATGGCTACTGTACCAGAAAACATTTTAAAAATTATTTCTGGTTGGCATCTTGGTATACAAAAGAAACTATCCCTTCTCAAAGCCATTAGTCAAAAAATACCACATTTCAACCTTTGAGCAAACACACACTCCAACTAACACTCACACCACCCAAATAAGTATCAAAATAAACATAATATGACCAAATTCCATCATTTTTCCTTTTTTGTTGCTGCTGAAAAACAGCCCCGATAAAGTTCCTGATAAGATGTCTTCATCTGTCAAGTGCTGTTTTTAAAACACATTGCACTTTTTGTTTTTTCCAGCTCTTGAGTTCCATGGAGTAATGGATGCAACTCTCTCCCATTCCCAAATCAGCCAACTACAAACACGTTTAATCCTGCTCCAACCACAGCTTCCTTCTGCTGCCTGTAATATTGCAAAGACATGCCAGATCACAAATGTTAAACAAAATCAATGCTGCTTCCTATTAGGAAACTGGACAAAATCCCGAAACCATCATTCGGCTGCAGCTCCCTCCTGTATCACCACAGAAAGTTGCTGAATCAGCAAATTTAAACAAACTCAATAATACTCCCTACAAGTCAAACAGATAACCCTTGAAACCTGGTTCCAGCACCAGCTTCCTCCACACACCACCACACAGACTCACTGAATCAATGACTTTAAATGAAGTTTAATGTGACTCCCCATGAGGCAATCGGTAAAGAAGCCCTTCAAAACAAGCAACTGGCAACATTTAACTCACAATTCCTAAACTACTTTACTGTTGCTATTTAAAAATGTAAATTGAATCATGGGATGGGGTAACATCAGTCTCACAAATTAAACAATATTTATAAACTAGGTAAGTAAGGGCTCCCCTGGGGCAACTCCTTCCAAGTGTATGTCTCAAGCCTAATGATAGACATCTTGGATCTCTACTTTGTTAGTACTGTGGTTTTTGCTTTCCTTATTTTTGTAATATGTGATTTTGGTGAAATAGACATACAAAAATGTGTATGCTTATCTCTTGTAAAGTATTTTATCTTGCATTTGTTCCATTAAAAATCTGTTTGTTTCTGCCTCTTGGGGTGTTTTGTATCTCAGCATTATATTTTGATACTTTCTAAACTTGCTTGTACCTGCATTTTGGAATTTATTATGTTTTGCATCTAACTGTCCTGGGTGCTACATAAAAAAAGGTTATTGGCACATTGTTGTCACCCGGTTATCAAATTCTATCTGCATTTAATTTTCCTTACCTACTACTGCTAAACACTGCTGTGACAGCTTCAGCATCACATAAATAATGACCCCAAGGTCTTTCTGTCTATTACAACTATTTATTTTCTATTGAAACAGTACCTCCACCTTAATTTTGTTTGCATCTAAGTGAAAAACCGTACACTCTTCTGAACTGAATATCATTTGTCATTTGCTAGCCTTCTCTCCAAGTACATTCAAGTGCTTCTGTAGGCTGTCTTCCCTCTTCCTTGGAATCTACCACCCTTATTATATTTGCTTCATCAGTAAATGCAAACATCTAACTTGAAATCCCTGACAGTTTATGATTTCCATCCAGTTGCACATCGATATACTGCAAACTCTCTATGGAAGTCTGAAATTTAACAGTTGCAGTTGACTATTCCAAATACATAAGTGGACTGGGGTCAATATGTACATTGAAAAGCACTCCATATTTAGGCCTTTTGTCTTTATGAACATTCTCATGTAATTCCTGAATATATGCAAGCAGCTGCACAGAAGTAATTGGAAAAACATAGTAAGAGAAGATTCAGCAGTGGCTCTTGAAGTCTTACATGGGGCATGTAGTAAACACAAGTATGTATGCAGGAAGCCTATTATGTGCTCAACAACAGGAGTTAAGTGAATGAAATGTACACTTGTCCTGATTTGTCTTTTCACAGAACACTGTGTACTTTAACTACAGTAGCTGATTGAAATGGCAACTTGAAGGTCAAGCTGTACCCAACTTCTGAACACTTACTAGGACAGTGCCAAACCAGCCTAAGATTCTGCTTCTTGTTTCCTGCAAACTGTCCAGACCTTGGAGGTAAATGCCTAGCAGGCAGTAAAATGCAGAGATGTGCATATCTGAGAAGGATTCCAAAAACAAGGTGAATCTATTGTGGTTTAGAGTTATCCAACTCTGAGGAAATCATTAAGGGCAGTAATACCATACAAAAGTGTAAAGGCAAGCAGCACAGTACTTCTGTTCTAATGAATACAATGGACATACTGTAATCCTCATATACTGCATGGGTGTATAGGCAGCAGGTAAACATGACAGAAGTCCCAAGGATACATTGAGCCCTCTTCCACTTTAATCTTAACTTTCGAGACTCACTTTTTGTCAAGCTCTGAGAACCAGTTGTCATGCAGACCTCATCAGCACAATGGTATTTTCTGGCACGCACACTTTTCTCATTTTAGTTTATATTATCTATCTATCTATCTATCTATCTATCTATCTATCTATCTATCTATCTACCTACTGTTTTTACACATGTATGCACAGCAAATCTGATTTGTAGCAATGGATGCCTAGAGTGCACTGCTTTAAATGTTTCCATGCCATGCCAGTAGCCTTAAAATGCTGGGTATGACTCTAGTTTTTTCAAGAAAACACAGTAAAATACAATTTTATTTCTATATAGTGTCTTTCATACTCAGAACCATAAAATGAATTGCAAGTAAATCCCAGAATAAGTAACATAGAAAAAATTGGTAACACAAGGAAGAATAAAAACAGAGAAGATACACGTCTTCTTACCATGTAAGAGACGAGTTTATGTAATAAGTTCAGGATACAAGTGAGGCCTGGGATGCTTGATATCTCCAGGGAGGGTCCACATTTACTGTTGGTTGCTTAGAGAGATGTAAATCAAATTAAACCTAAGTTCAGACCCTCCCTTCCCTAGCTTTGTTATACAGTGTTCTTCATACTCAGAGTCATAAAATGAATTACAGGCAATCCCAGAATGAATAGTAAAGAAACAGATAATATGACAAGGAAGAATATAAACAATGGAGAAGCATGTCCTCAAACAAAGCAAGAGACCTTAGTTTGTGTAATGACTTTAGGACAGCAACCAGGCTTGGATGTGTGGCCGCCAGGGAGGGTCCGCATCTACTGTGCTTTGACTGCCCCTGATTGCTCGGGGTGGATGCAAATCAATGAGACCAGAGTCCATACCCCTCTCTTCCTTCCCAAACCTTTCCTGGATGTTCAGTGGAGCTAGGCATGGGCCCTCATTGTCTGCCCAGGTCCTGCTTCATACATGCAGACATAATACATCTGGTTCAATATCATGAGAGCCTCTCTAAGGAGAGGGGGAGGGAGGAGCACCACCACTTGTGGAGGTTGAGTTTTGATCTTGCTCAAGATGAAGATCAGAAGTAGCTGAGGTATGCTTGTAGGGATATATTAGAGATAAGGGGGTTAAGGAAATCCATAGGATAGGAGGCTGGGAGAAACTATGGGATGTAAGAGGGAAAATGCACAAGTAAGAGGTATGCAAAAATAAAAGGTACAGGGAAGTGTAGGGCTGGTTAAGCGTGAGTGGTACTAAAGCCATGTTCCCTTTGCTTTTTCTGCTTTAGGGGTACCCATCCCATCCACAGACATTGAATGCTGTGCCACACTAGCATGAGCCACTGTACCATACATGCAAACTATACAGACATTCAAGAGTGTATGACACTGAGAAAGTCATTTGATCAAGCAGTGCTTCAGCACCCCCACTGGCCCCCACCAAAAATGTAATATTGTAATGTGAGGTGTTCCAGATCAATTGTAAAAGAATAAACTAAAGCAGTACACAATGTTACAATGATAATTTTGTAGCCACACATTTAGATTGCCCTATACACCACTTTCTAAGGATGTCATTTATCTGCTTTGATTCTGCCTTAGCATTTCTTTGGGATTTCAATTTTTTAAAAGTAAAGAACTATAAATATGGCACTAGGTCAGAATTACAAATGTCAGGAGAGCTCTGTCAAGAACAGTGCAGTACAAATAATAATGTCAACAACAGTGCCAGGTAAAAATACTGTGAATCAAAACAGCACCAAAGGTAGTAGTCATAAACCACACTGATGACTGCTACCATTGCTCAAAGTAGATTATAAACTTTTATTTTGAGGGGGGCTATGCCCCTACACCCTCATAATTTAAATTGCAACCCAAGGGGGGACAGATCTAGGGAATAGGAGAAACTTGGGAAAAGGAGAAACTTGGGGGGAGGGATTTTTGTCCTGGGTGTTACACAAAAAACTTACACTTTGGGCATGGAGAAAAATGAAACTACATGTGTCAGGAGACCAGGAACAGAACCCTGGTTTCCCACTCTCTGGTGCACATGCTGCTGCTGTCTTAATCCTCTCCACCACAGGAGCAGCTCAACTAGCTACTGCACTTTTCTGTTACTTATACACCATTACCATTGCCTGAATTACTACAGTGGTAGCAGTACTTGGCATACACTATTCTCCCCCTGTTGCTATTCATGCATTACACGGTCCTGACAGCACAGTTTAGACAGCGCTCTTCAGGTGATGCTATTCTAACCTGGTAGGATAAATATGGCTAACCTCCAAACTTGTAGTCACATTCTAAGTTATCTTGGCACTCTCATTATTTGATGTCACCCTTCTAATTTAGAAACTAGGAATCTGCCAGCAGAAGAAGGCATTGCAGTCTATATAGTCTGCCTGAAGCAGAACACATGTCCCTGTGTTGCTGAGCTAGACTAGCAGGCACCAGACACTGCTCTGTGAAATTAGGAGACGAACTTTGGGGATAATGTCAGCCCCCAAATCCTAGTTTCTACAAAACAATGCTGTCTCAAGTGGCATAGTATAAACATGTTTTGCTATGAATAGGCAAAAAGATGAGAGAAGCTGGAGGGCGAGAGGGGGTATAAGAGTGCCACCCCTCCCCCAGGACGCATCTGGAATTGAGCAGTAGTCTGCTCAGCATATCTTCCTGGTAAAACATTTAAATAAATAAATAAATGTAAATTATTTTTTAATGTGGACTGCTGCATTAAGCAAATCCAAGGGAGGCTTGTCGACAACTGGATTTATAGCATATCTGGTAATCTATAAAGCATCCACACAATTAATTTGGCATGCAGCAATTGATACCTCACAAGAAAGGTATCAATCACAACATTGTAATGGCAATGTTACATTTAGAAGTGCTGACTTTAAAACTCTGTTCTCTACAAATTTATTGTGACTAGAATTACTAACGCAGCAAAAACAGTAAGCCCACAAAACATTTCTTTGAAAGCTCATGCAGTAAAACAATTGAAATTGATTCATAACTTCAGTACAACATGATATGACAGCAGTAGAAATGTAGTACAATACATATTTTTATAGTCTGTCTCTGTCTCTCTCTCTCACTCTTTCTGTGTTTGCTTATTACATTTAAACAACACCTAAACACTAAATTTAAACTTTAAAATTACCTTCTTTTATGATGCCAAACAGCTTCTGTTTGTTTTCAACAGCTGACTTGATTGTTGTGCAAGGACATTGTGATGTCATCAGTCATTGTTCAAGCTGCTCTCCCATTGCTTAAGTATTCTATTAGAACAGGTCAACAGTAAGGATAACAAGTGATGATGCATGCAGAGTAAGAATATTATAGATATTCATACTCAGAAAGCATCATCGGTCATCCACCAAAACACAATTTGGTTTTGATTTACAAGGTGCTACATTCGTGATTGTGACGTGGGGTAGCAATGTGGGAACCATGAAAATGTGGGCCAAAACTGGCCATGTTAGTCACAAAAGAAAAAAAATGAAACAAGCCTAAGTTCAGATGCATGTGTGATTAGTGTACAGTATTTCAAGACTTAGTTTCTTTAGTAGATGGCAGCCAGCTGAGGTAGAGGGAGGGCTGTGCCAGTTGATGAATGCTGGATTTTAATTAAAAGATGGGTCGGGGAAGGGGTTATGGGTTCTAAGTGGATTGGGGATATGATTTTTTTTTTTACTAGCATGAGGTAGGAGGGTGGCAAGAGTGCTAGTACATGGGGGATTTGTTTTGTATGATTGCCCTATTCCAGGATTTAGCAGTCAGAGCAGGAACTAAACATGAGGGAGCTGCTTCGGGCCACTTGCTGTCTGGGGTACTGTATGTCACTAAGTAGCTGCTTCATGTGCAGACCACAGGGCCATTCATGAGCAAGCTATGTGTCTACTGCTCTGTCATTATGCTGCCGTCTTGTGAGTAGCCTGCAGATTCATTCATGAAGCAAGCTCCAGGTCTGGTAAAGGGAGTATCACTATGTAGTGTTCCTCATGGAGTCTATAAAATGCATAAGCTAAAGGTGTCTGTTTTTATATAACTTTTTAAAATAGTAATTAATTTAGTTGCAAAAAAATTATGTTAAATTATCTATTTGTGTTACAAAGTACAAAGCAGAGAAATGAACAAAATAAGAGTAAAAAGTCCCTGGAACCTTTGTGAATAAGTGCTGTGGTGTTCTTAAAGTGTAAATAATCATGATGTAGTGTTGGCATTACCCTAATATTGGTACTGTCTTGCTACATAAGCCACATGACACAGCAATGCCTGCATAAAGAGTGCCGATATTAGAGTAACGCCAACACTTTAGGATTGTTCAACCCTGAGGAACATCACACCACTAATTTATCAGGTTCCAAGGATTTCTTTCTCCAAGTTTTCAATGTCCATACATTGGTAACCAGTAACTCTAATAGATGCTTTAACATAGTTTCGCTACATCCTTTGCAAAAAACTTTCTTTAATGCATGAGTTAAGGTTCAAGTTAATGCCACAAAAGTAGGGAAATGTGGCATTAGGGTTAACAACCCTCACTCCCACCCCCCAAGTAGCAAAAGGAAAAAATCATTAGGGTTTTGGGTCTCTGGAGTATTGGTGAATCAGTGGTAAGATCTTCCTTGGGGATGTCAACCCTAATGTTAACCCCTTCCCCCAGACTATAGCCTCCTGTTGAAAGCACAAGGTACAGCTCCAAGCCAGTGCCTCATACTGATACACTCTTGAAAGGTAGAGGAGTATGTCTTGACACATGTTGCCATTACAATGTGTTGTAGCTTTCTACACACAGGGTCCTGCGGGCCCTGTGTAAAGAAAGGTGATCACATCTGACCTTGTTTGCTCAGAGAACAGGGTGAGTACTAGGGTTGACAACCACAAGGAAGACTGCACCACTGATTCGCCAAGACACCAGAGACCCCAAACCCTAATGTTTTTTCCTTTTGTTGCTTGGGGGATGGAGGTGGGGAGTTAGGGTTGTAAACCCTAATGCCACATTTCCCTGCCTTCGTGGTATTAACTTGTACCCTAACTGGTGCTTTAATGAAGTTTTTTTGCAAAGAATTTCATTTCTTTTTGAGATAATGGAATTGTGTCCTCATTCATGGGGACCTGATTGAAGACATGCAAATGCACTGTGCACAAGGGAAGAAAGGGAAGACTCCATCTACCTATAGAAGTGCAGGGTCCTTGCATGCCCTACAATTCCATGCAACAACAGATGCCAAAAATTCATGGGGCTATCAGCTTGGCTGTGGAAGCACATGGCTGTATGTTCTCTGCACTTCCATGTAGGTGCAGATACAGATGCATAGGGGAAAGAGCCAATCTGTCAGCCAATACACAGGGCCCTCTGCCACTCATGGGTGCAGATGTGTAGGGCTCTATGCCAAGAGAAGAGCTGTCTTCACTATATATACAATCAAATTTCACAGTGAGAAACCAGTTTAAGTGGCAAAACCCAAAATTATGAAGTGCAATCAAATTTCAAGTCGAGGAAATTTCATGTCAAGAAACAAATTTTCTGTTGTGAAATGAAAAATTCTGATGTGCAATCAAATTTCATGCTGAGAAACCAATTTTCTGCTGTGAAATTAAAAATCATGGTGTGCAATCAAATTTCAAGTCGAGGAAATTTTATGTCAAGAAAAATATTTTCTGCTGCGAAATGAGAAATTCTGATGTGCAATCAAATTTCAGGCTGATAAACCAGTTTTCTGCTGTGAAATGAAGAATCATGGTGTGCAATCAACTTTCATGCCAAGAAACCAATTTTTTGTTGCAAAACGAAAAATGCTGATGTGCTATCACATTTCATATTGAGAAACCATTTTCTGCTACAAAGTAAAAAATGGTGATGTCCAGTCAAATTTCATGCTGAGAAACCAGTTTTCTGCTGTGTAACAAAAAATCATGGCACGCAGTCAAATTTCATACTGAGAAAACAATTTTCTGCCATGAAATAAAAAATTCTGAAGTGCAATCAAATTTCATGCTGAGAAACCAATTTTCTGCTGTGAAACAGAAAATTATGGTCTGCAGTTAAATTTCATGCACAGAAACCAATTTTCTGCTGTGAAATGAAAAAGTGTGATGTGCAATCAAATGAAGCAGATTCATGTTTTTTTAAAGCTGATGTAGTGAAAGTTTGAATTAGTAGTTTGTTAGTGAGATGAGAAACAAGATGGAGGCTGTCACAAAACAAAACAAAGTTGGGGAGTCATGAGCATATCTCACAAAATCAAAAATGGCCCTACGACATCATATTTTCGCTGTGGTATCAATGTTATCCCAAAAACCCTACTGAACATGTTCAGAACAGAAAAAACACAAACCTTAAATCCTTATAACTCTGGAACTGTGTAATATTTTTTCTTGAAACCTTCCAAAGGCACTACCTTGCCAAGGCATGCTTCTAGCACTGAAATTTTGGGAAAAATTCCATTCCATGTAGGGTGTAGGTGAGAGCAAAAAAAATCCCATGTTAAGTTTAGAAAAAAAAATGAGACGTCTACAGGATAATCACATATGCAGATCTCAGAAACTGCACAAGCTGCCATTACAAAACATTTTTTACATATTAAGATCTTGCCTACTAGACAACACATGGAAAATGTCAGCTAATTTTGTCAAATCCTGCCATAGCTATTAAGCTGCCGAGTTAGGAGTTTAACATTGAACACCCTACTCAACCCTTACTATAAGGACACTATCGTGCCCCTATAATATAGTATAGCGGTGCAGTAGCACCACTATAGTTAGGGTTGAGCAAGGCTTTCTATGTTAAACCACACATTTTGCACTATAATAACTTTGAAACCATTTAACAGATTTCCACAAAAGTTTGCACATGCAGTTTTGTGGGCTATATCTCTTGACGTGCCAAGTTTAGTTCCAGTCAGATGTGCAGATTCTGAGATTCAGATACTGGAAAAGTATTAAAAAGCACAATTTTTCACTGATTTTTTTCTCATTGCCTTGTGCCCAGATGGTTTGGAATTTTGGTCTGAACTTTTCAGGGTATAAAGGGATTGGGTCACAGAAGTGCCTTTCACTTGTTTGGTGAAAAAAATATTAATCCATTCCAAAGTTATTAAATTTTAAAGTTCCAATTTTTTTAAACGGGAATTTCACTCTCCAGGAGAGCAAAATGGAACAAGAAAAGAATTTAGTGAAATGAAAAAGGATTCTTTTTCATGATGGCCAGTCCTTTATCATCAGGAAAAAGTCCTTTTTCTTGAGCTATCATATTGCTTTCTGTTTTAAAAAAATCTTGAAAAGCCACAAAAATGATATTCTGCCCACACACCAACACAAGTATCTTGTTCATCGGGACTCTGTTATTTGGATTCTGTGGTTATCTGGTTGAAAAATTACCCCAAATGTGTTTTTTTAAACATTCAGAATCTTTTTTCACGACTTGCTAATGCTTTTTACGCGAGTCCTTTTTCGTTGTCACAAAAAAGGATCACATATCACAAAACAGGATTTTGGACTTAGTTTTTACCTGACTTACTGAGTTCTTTTTCAAGAGAATGAAAAAGGATCCCATCTCATGAAAAAAGTATTTCTGACTTCGTTTTTTTACCCGATTCTTTATTTGTGACAAGGAATCCTTTTTGTTCTCACAAAAAAATGATTCCTTCTCATGAAAAAGGATTTCTAACTTTTTTCCAATTCTTGTTTCTTGATAAGGGATCCTTTTATGTGAGTTTACTTTCTTCTCATGAAAAAGGATCCACTGTCACGAAAAAGGATTTCAGACTAATGTATTTCAACTGAGTTTTCAACTTTAATGCATAAATTTGCCATTTTTGCATATTTTTATACCAAATTTTCCATATGGCCTTTTTGAGACATCACCTCATGAACAATGTCAGTGGAATTACACAAATCCAGCCCAGAAGATGATCTCATGGTTGATTGGTGAGATCACTTTTCAGTTGGAATATGGAAATTTTCACCACCCCTGTTCATGAAGTGGGGTGATAAGAAGAGTGTGTTGACAATTTCAGGTAAAAATATGTACAAATATCAAATTTATGCAACACATACACATCTATGGAGGTCCCACAGGCAAATACGAATACCATTATACTATCTCAAAAAGTAAGGAAATTCATTGCAAAAAACTTTGTTACTGCACTAGTTAGGGTTAAAGTGATAAAGGTAGGGAAATATGGCATTTGGGTTTCAAATCCTAATGCTCCACCCCCACCCTGCAGGCAGCAACAGGTGTGGGGTGTACCTTGGGGTTGTCAACCCTAATGCTCACACCATTCTGATAAACTGTACCCATCTCAGCTTACTTACAAATGGACTGGGGTGAGCATTAGGACTGAAAACTCCAAGGCACACTCCATGACTGTTGCTACCTGCAGGGTGAGGGTGGGGTGTTAGGGTTGGACACCCTAATGCGACATTTCCCTGCTTTTGTCACTTTAATCCTAACTAGTGCATTATCAAAGTTATTTGCAATGAATATATATATATATATATATATATAATAGATAAACCACTCTGAGGCATGTGCTCACGCTCTGATATACGCACACCTTGGTGTGCGTTGTGTGTGTTGTTATGCATGAGGTCGCACGCTGAGTGCATCAACCACCCAAGGCGTGTGTATATCAGAGCATGACTGCACACCTCAGAGTGGTTTATCTATCTTATAAAATGTCAGAATTGTTTTTGTGGGGTAAAAGTGCAGGTGTGCGGTTGCGCTCTGATATACACATGGTCATGTGATGCTGTTCTGCTAATAATATTGCTGCAATTTCCCTACCCATTTTATAAATAAATAAATAAATATATATATATATATATATATATATATATATATATGTGTAGGCTAAAGCAACAAAAGTAAACAACTGTGGCTTTAACGTTTCCAATCCTGAAACCCAAAACCCACCCCAAAGCGAACTGGGGTGGACTCTTCCTAGGGGCTGTCAACCCTAAAGTTCATCCCATTCTATATGCTCCAAAAACATACACTCCTAATGGGGTGAGCTTTAGGTTTGACAATCCCTAGGAAGAGTCCACCTCTGATTTTCTTTAGGGACCTGTTAAGAGGAGTGAGGGTGTGTGGGGAGTGGGGGGAGGTGTTGGGTAGTGGGTGCTCAGTGGAAGGCCATGGGTGGGGTAAATTGGTGTGAGACCTTTATTTTTAAAGGTTAAAAAAAGACATCGAGGAACTGTTTTCTTTATTGCAGGTACAGCAAAAGGAGAGGGTATTGGAGGGTGGGGATGGGTGCCACTGGACACCAGGGACAAAGACAAATATTATGGGGACAGCGATTAAAGGATGGGGTGCCACTGGACACCAGGGAGCAATAAAGAAATGTTATGGGACAGAGATGTGTGATGGGAGGGTGGGGGCACCACTAGACACCAGGGAAATAAATAATTATGGGGGTGGCAATCAAAGAGTGAAGGTGCCACAAGACACCAAGGAAATAACAACTAATTACATGTGCAGTGATTGGAAAGTGGGGGGGAGTCACCAAACACTTGAGAGCCATATAAAATATATATTGAGAAAAGAAGAACATGGGGAGGGAAATCAGAGGGTGGGGGGCACCACTAGACACCAGGGAAAAATAAAGTTATTATGGGGAGGGTGATTGGAGGGTGGGGTGCTTCTAGACACCAGGAAAAAGATGCTGGCCAGTGCAAAGGCTTTTTCCCTCAAGAAAAAGGATCTTTTTTTATGACTCATGACTCATGATGAGTCATGAAAAAAGATTTATAATGTGAAAAAAAAAACAACATTCCAAGGGCATTTCTCCTGCAGTTAAGTGCAAAATCCAGCTAAGGTTGTCCCAGTAAGCTACATGTATTGGCCACTCTTCAGAATGTCATTTTCCAAATTTGACTTTTAAGGGAAAATGGAAAACAAGATGGTGGCAAATGAAAAAAGATTATTGCCCTAATGAAAAAGGATTTATCTATTCCTTCCCACCATGTGAAAAAAAAAATGAAGTTTTAGATCCCTTCTCTGTACTTTTCTCATACTGTAACTGAGACAAACCCTATATGTGAAAGCATTTTTTTAATTTGCAAATGATGTGCAACCACATTTGTAATGTGATACATGAAATCACCTTATGAAAAGAAGTCTTTTTCTTATACTGTGCATGAGCCAGATTTTGCTACATTATTTTGCTAATAGATTTATAAGTTAACATTTTTCATCCTCAAATCAGCTGAAGTGAGCACGTTTGATGAAGATGTAATGATCCTGTAAGTTTTAGTTTTTGAAGACCAGACATTTTTTTAATTAGAGGTGAGCAATCTTAAAAACTGAATTTTAATACGTTACATAAGTAAAACATGCCTGAACCAAACTTTACCAAATTTTTCAGCTTACGAGACCCTGCCATAAAGGGTGTGCGTGCCAGTTGTCAGGACACTTGGCTCAAAAACAGCAGAGTTATAAGTGGTCATAAAATCAAGGGTTAACATTAAATGCCTACTCAGCCCTAACTAAAGCTGCTCTACCATGTCACTACAATACCACCAGTGGAAATAAATGTGAAAAAATTAGCTATTTTTGTTGATGAAGCAGCTAGATTGAGAACAACTAGGATATTTACACCATAGATTCATCTTCAACTGATATTCTCATTCTAGACCTGTCACAGTGAAAGACCTAACCAGTGGGAGAACACACTGCTTAATGCCTGATGACATCACAGAGGCACTCGTCGGCAGAGTAAAACAGAATGGTCTCCGACAGAAACAGGTAAATCTTCACACAGAAAACTGGTTTAAATGTTTTCCTTACAAACGGTGTTATTAACTACAAATCAAACACACAATGGGCTGACTATGAAAATTTCAATGTATTACCGTTGAGAGGAAACGGAACCTTACAATTCACTCAACTCAACAAAACTTTGCCACTTATTAGTTATGGTCCCATGCTCTCATTCTTGTAAAACATTTTGTTGTCGGGTCATAATATATAAAAATAAAACAGGCTCTGTATATTTTTATTTAATTCATATTTCATGGACCATGGATGTCTAAGCATTTCCATCAACTATAAGTTGAATTAATTAAGAGGCAAACACACACTCTGACTGGCTACTGTACCAGGTGTTAGTCACTTAGAAGTGCCCAGTACATCTCAGACTGACATGTATATTTGGAAACTTTATTAAAAGAAGCTATTTCTCTCTTATTAATGTGATTATACATAATCATAATAATGACCTCATAGTCTATCCTTTCCTAGGGATTGACAACCATCTGGTGAGGGCTGGCCTTCAGCTGTACCTTGTACCACCGTTCCCCACAGGCAGTCTTTCATTTCCAGCAAATGACTGGCTCTTTGGTCATTATTGCTTCAGTATGATTAGTCTAGCTATACTAAGGTAATCCAGTAACACATAAGAGTGAAGCCAAAGTTGTGCATGTGTGTGAGTGTGTTGAGGGGGGGTATAAGACACTAGAGAGCTTAAAATGGTAGGTCTGATGTACTGCTGCTTTAAAATATCTTGAAAGGCCAGCATCAGAAAACATATTTATTTAGTCATGATATTGCTAAGCCATTTTCCATTCAGTTTGGTGTTCCACCAATACCAGTAACATGAACACACTGGAAAACATGACAGTGATTGTTCCAAGGCTCATCAGAGGCAGTTAAAAAAATAATTGCTCTACAAACACTATATTAGACCCATTTCATAATCACAATAAGCATGAGGCTATCCATGGGGTACATTGTGCTGGGATAACAGCACTTCTCAGGTGGTAGCAACACTTGGCCTTCAGCCTTGCACTAAATGCTTGCCCTTATCCCAGCACAGTGCATACCCTGTCATGCCTTATTTCTTAAATATCAAGGAGACTGGGTTAGCCGCCCAATGGTACAGTTGGGCTGAGCACTGTATTGTTTGGGGTAGGGCTGTACCAGGGTCACAGAGGGTCTAATAGTTTGCCATAGCTGATGCTATTATTTGCTTAACCCATTTCCTTTCTCTAGAATATTGACCCTGCTTACTCCTAATAAACTGCAGACAAACGGTTGGTCTCAACACTGACTGAGAAGAGCAATCCACAATGCAGGCAAGTATACTGCAAAACTTTATTGAACGGAGCTCTTGCACAATCCATGTATTTTTAAGAGCTCTATACATGCTGCTTGTTTTTAATTTAAGATTATTAAAGGTTTGCAGTATGCTTATCCACTTTAGGGATTGTTTCTCTCAGTCAGGGGTGAACTTCACATTTTGCTTGCATGATATTTATTAGTGTCAGAGCACCATTCAATTTCAGAGTTACCTCTTTTGTATGCCACTGAACATCTCATAAATGCCTGGTTATTTCTTTGCATATCTGTGGCATGAGAATATGTTTTACAGTGTGTGAATTATTTTTAAAGTACAAAAAGTCATAATTTGGGTAAACTGTTGTTGCATTGTCTTGGCATGAGTAGATTGTCCCAGTGGGTATTATAATGGGTTGTTATTGTTTTTCATGGGACAGTAGTAGCTTGTTACCTAGTCCACTTCATTTTCCCTGGAGGAAGGCATTACACCAGTAATATAGAAACAGAGAAACATAGAAGTTGACAGCAGATAAAGACCACAAGGCCCATCCAGTCTGCCCATTTATTCTACCTTATGAATGTGCCATAGGCCTTTACTGTGTCAACGGCCTATTTAGTCATACTCATCTGTATTGCCCCCTTATGCCTATCCCATGCCTGTTTGAAGCCCTGCACTGTATTCATACCCACCACTTCCTGAGGCAGGCCGTTCCATGCATCCACCACCCTTTCTGTGAAAAAGAACTTCCTCACGTTACCCCTTAATCAGCCTCCCTCTAATCTCATGCTGTGTCCTCTGTTCCTGCTATTTTTCTTATATTGAAACATGTTAGACTTTTTCACCTTGTTAATTCCCTTAAGATATTTATATGTTTCGATCACATCACCTCTCTCCCTCCTTTGCTCTAGAGCATACATACTGAGCTCTGTTAATCTGTCCTCATATGTTTTGTGATGCAGTCCCTGCACCATTCTGGTTGTCCTTCTCTGGACTGCCTCCATTTTGTTAATGTCTTTGTGCAGGTGCGGCCTCCAGTGCTGCATGCAGTACTCCAGATGGGGCCTAACCAGTGTTTTGTAAAGAGGGATTATTACCTCCCTCTTACAACTTGTGCTGCTCCTACTAATACACGCCAACATCCCTCTAGCCTTACCTACTGCTTTAGTGGTCTGCTTGGATGATTTCAGGTCATCTGTGATGATGATGCCCAAGTCTCTTTCTTCCCTTGTGATTGCCATCAACTCCCCTCCCAATCTATAGATAGCTTCAGGGTTTCTCTTCCCTATGTGCATGATTTTGCACTTCTTTGCATTAAACCCCAGTTGCCACTCTTCAGACTATTTTACCAGTTTTTACAGATCTCTTCTCATTCTGCCCACACCATCTGGATCATCTACTCTGTTGCAGATCTTGGTGTCATCTGCAAACAGGCAAACCTTACCCTCCAGTCCATTTGCAATGTCACTGATGAAATATTTTGAAGAGGACTGACCCCAGGACTGATCCCTGAGGTACCCCACTTGTGACTTGCATCTCTTCTGACTATACCATTTACCACCACTCTCTGTTTTCTGCCTGCCAACCAGTTTACCACCAAGTTGACCAACTTCTGACCCACCCCAAGCCTACTTAGCTTATTAATCAATCTTCTGTGTGGGACAATATCGAAAGCTTTGCTGAAGTCAAGGTAGGAGACATCAACTGCATCCCCCTTGGTCCACTACTCTGGTTACCCAGTCAAAGAAATCTATGAGATTAGTTTGACAGGACCTTCCTGTTGTAAACCCATGCTGTCTTGGATCTTGTGCTTCTGTGGATTCCAGGTGTTGTACTACCCTTTCCTTAAGGAGTGCCTCCATAATCTTGCCCACTACCGACTTAAGACTGACTGGTCTCTTGTGCAGCAGGATCACATGAGCCCTTCTCCAGTCTTCTGGGACCTCTCCTGTGCTCAGAGAGTCATGAAACAGTTCTGCTAATAACTTTGCTAGTTCCACCCTTAGCTTCTTTAGTGCCCTGGGATGTATGCCATCAGGTCCCATTGCCTTGTCCACTGTGAACTTAGCTAGCTCTTGTAGGACCCTTACTTTTGTGAAGGGACTTGTGCATACCTCCTTCCCCTGTGTCCATGGTGCTGAGCTGTGGGCCCTTCCCTACCTTCTCCTCAGTAAATACTGAGCAGCAGTATCTATTTAGGATAGATAGTTTGCATGCAGGTGTTTCTTGGTCTCCACAACTGACCGGCTGGAGAGATCATTAGTTCCTATGTGTACCAGGACATCAATGTTTTTTTCTGCTTCCTGCATGATTTTAGCAATGTGGTCAGTGTCTCTCCATGCTGATGTACCTGGGAGACATCTGACCATTACCCCTGGCTGGAGGTAGGTATCAACTCCTCGAATCATGGAGTCTGTGAAGATCAGAAGTGTCTTGGATTATCTTTTTGCCTTTTTTGTTTTGGTCCCTATTATGGGTGAGTTTTGTAGTGCTAGTTCCTATGCCACAGTGTCCTGCTCTGCAGTGTCCTCTGCCCATTTGTTTGATTTCAGAGATAGAGGCAGATACCTGTTTGTAGTTTTTTATATGGTTTGTGGAGGTGATATGCTGGTGAGCACTGAGTGATGGGGCACATGATTTACCCCTCCTAACCACCTGCTAACCTCCCAGACCAACTATCCTCTGCAGTTGAGGTGCTTCAGCTGGATGTTGGGGAAATGGCGGGTGGTTCTTGTAATAAATTTCCTCCTAAATATGAGATTTGAGGTGCGCAGTCTCTGCCCATGTTGCCTGGAGTTGAACCCTTAGCTCTCCGATGGCTCAGCACGTAGGACAGCATCCTAAATCCTGTGAAACTGCCCTTTTGAAAAGTGTCCCACAGTACCTGCAGTTACTAATATCCATTCCAGTTGAGTTGCCAAATTTATAACCTGGTCTGAGTTATTAGAAGGAAAATGAAAGTAAAAAGTGTAATGTTTATTTTTTAAATGGTTTTGTTTGTTTGTTTGTTTTTGTATGACTTTTTATAACAAGTTAAATTAATTATGCCTCTTTAAGTGAAGTCACTGTGTGGATACCCCTATGATCCTCTCCTTCCTGCTTTGCTACAGGAAATGTCACAACTGTACTACTCTATAAAAGGAGTGTAGCATGGGGTGGCTGGGGATGGGTGGGTGGTTGGGCCCTTCCTGCCAAGAAAGAAGAACCATGGATGAAAGAAATAAGGAGGTAAAGAGAAACAATCAACCAACAAATGCAGATGCTATCCCTCAGTCTGTATCTTGTAGGTGCTCTTATAATTAGCTTTGAAAGCTTAGCCTAATGAAAGATAAAACTGTAAAACCTGTCAGCACAAAAAGTAACAAAACCATTAAGCACTATCTGTAACAATTTAACAGAAGATATACCTTGCAATAGCACTTTAATCAGAGAAAAATAAAGCAGTAATCTGTAAGCACAAAAAGTAACAACCTGTAAGCACAACCATCACAATTTAACAGAAAACATACCTTGCAAAAAACAAACCTTGAAACAGAGAAAAAAAGCAGTAATCTGTAAACACAACACAGTATCAAGCTGCAAGCACACCCTGTAATAATTTAGCAGAAAATATAACCTGCAAAAAAAAACTATTTCAATCAGAGAAAAAATATATCTGAAGTTTAACTTGCTATCTTTGGGTAACAAATCCCTACAAAAGTTATTGACTCAGGTATCTCAACCTTATTTGAGCTCATAAGCTGGGGTAGTGTACTGTCATCTATAGTGACCTGGTACAAGAGTATGAAACCTCATTCCACAGAACAGATCTGCCCAGCACATACGAGAAATTCAACTGGGAACCCAGATCTCACTGAACCCGAAAGCATCAACCAGTGGGAAGGAGTTGATCTTAATCACTGTGCTCTTGTACTTCTCAAGCTGGTAACTGAATACCATGTTGGCCCTTCTCATGTATCTCCATAATCTCTTTTTTTTCAGGATAGCAAACTGTCTGCACTATGGACACAAGCTGAAACTGTTCATATTCACCAAGGTGGTGACAGTTGTGAAGGTTTTGTAACAATAATTGACATCCTGCCAGAAACTGTCAAAATACTTGAGAAACTTGTCTACATACAGCTCACTGTTTTTATAAATAAAATTAACCAGTTCACACCAGTCCAGCTAGGCTTCAAAGTGAGTCATTTCACTCCTGTAACATTCATCAACTGACATCAATCTAACAGTGAATGAAGGATGCTTGACTCTAAGTAAGGCATTTCCTACTACTGCAAGAAAAACAGATACCTTCTCTTTCTCTCTGTCTCTCTCTCTCTCTTTCTCTCTACCAAACATTAAAACAGGATTGAGGTTACATTACAGTTCTCGATCTATAGTCTCACTAGTTGGCTGCTGCAGGTAATTTAACTTGCTAATATCGTGAACATGCTCAGTGTGTGCTTTGTGTATACACCTGCTGTATAAATAATGACATCAAAGAGCTGAAGAGAAAATGAATTGTTTTCTGACTGGCTTCACCCACTGTAAAACTGCTGAATTGTGCCACTTTCACAGAGTATAAATTTGGTTTCAGCTTACTGTTAATTGAGGGCTGTGTGAAAAACATTTTGTAGTTAGTTATTTTAATTTCATGAAACACCTTTACTCCAGCTCAATGTACTGAAAAATCATTCACAAAAAGTCTTTATACATCAAGGCAATACTCAAACTACAAAAGAGGGGAAGAGGAAAAACAAATACAAAATAACAAAGATAAAAAACAATGTTTTAAATAGAAAAAAGTGTTTAACAGTACAGTATTATACAGAGTGACAGAGTTAAAACTAACCACAGAAGGTAGGTGGCCTTTTTAATTAACCCAGGTAAGGTTTTCTCCAAGCAATATTTCTTCAGCTTAAATTTAAATGAGTGAGTAGGGCAGGCCCTTCAGTGCATTAGTGCTGCTGCCACCTGTGATACCCACGACTCAGGTTTGGAAGTGAGCCCTGGTTGTCAGGAAGCTTGCCGGGGGGAGGAAGAGCAAGCACCCCAAAAGATGCTCTACTCCCCTGGGAAGGGAAGGGAAGGCAGTCCCAATGCAATAGTGCCATCTGAGTGACCACAGGTTGCGATAAATTCAGGGGTGACTCACAGAAAGGAGTGATGCTGACAGCAGTGCACTCCATCAGCATGCTTAGAATCCTTTATTGAAGTGCCAGTGAAATAATTTAAAAGCAGATCCCACTAAAAACTTGCCTGATGCATTTCACATTTAAAATGCTTTTCCAAAGGCAAGGTGCCCTAGTCAGTATGTCATTTGTAGTGATCTTTTTAAACAGACCACTCACATTGATTACTAGTGGAGACTAAGGAGCCAAACAATTAAAACCAGTGACAAGGTGCAATAAGTTGTAGAATGATTGCTAAATTGAATTAAAAACAGTACCTATAATACTATTTAATTGTGTTACTACTGTTATCAGTAGTATCCGATCCACCGATGAGGGATTGCTAGAGGTTCCCAGGGTACGTTTGCAGAAATCGGGAGCAAGGGCATTTAGCTTTGTTGCTCCATCCCTGTGGAATTCTCTGCCTCATTGGGTACGAGATTGCCTAACCGTTCAGAGTTTTAAAACTGCATTAAAAACCTATCTTTTTGATCTGGCGTTTGGTAATTGAAGTGTTTTTTATGTGGTTTTATATTTATTGGAATTTACATAATATATGCAATTTTACTTTATTTGTTATATTTTGTTGTACAGGCCACCTTGGTTTTGGAAAGTTGCCTTTTTTAAAAAAATAAAAATTGATTGATTGATTGATGATTGATCAAATAATTAATTTATGGAACATTATATTACAGGTAATTGCAGTCACTTTAATAAATCTATGTTGCTACATTAAATACGAGTCCAGGTGTCCAAGATCATATGGCTTCTTCTTCCTGGCACTAATGAACCTCAGAAGACAGTTTTACAGCCAGCTGAAAGAGAATAAGACAGCATTCATATTTACAAAAGCATGATTCAGTTCTCATTTTACTGTAAATGGGGCCAAGTCAAACCCTTGATATAACTCTGGTGACATCCTGGTTCCCAATTCATAGATTCAGAATTCCTCCCTCGTCAATACCTTCTGATCAAAGTTCTCCCTTCCCCTGGGGTTTGGATGTTCTTTCTCAATGCCATTAATTTAAAATGATGTACATATCCATACTGAATGGTATGTACTATATGTGATGAGCCATTGCATAAGTTATATTGTTATTTGTTTTTATGCAACCATGTTCCCCTACTTTCACACATATTTAATGTCAGGTGAGTTTTTAGTGGGATCTGCTTTTAAATTTTATCACTGACACTTCAATAAAGAATTCTAAGCATGGATTCTAGTTGCCCATGTTCTGTTCAGGGTGGTGAGTGCCACGAACTTTTACTGTCTGCATTTCTGCTGTTGCTTTTCAGTGCAAACAGAAAATAATCAGGTGCATCACAGGAATTATCTGGGGTACTGTAAATGGGTAGCTAGTCCTAACACAAGTCCAAGCAAAGAAAAGTTATAGCACTCCAAGTCCAGTAAAGACACTTCAAATCCAGGCCATTTCAAACAAAAATTATTGTATTGAAAGTGTTCCACAGTAATCACTCTGTTCCAGTGCTTGGCCCCACACAAAGGCCTTCATCAGGGAGTGGCCTAAGCTACTCAGTCACACACCTTTATAGGAACCATCTTAAAGTGACACTTGCATTATAATTTATTTAAAATTGAAGAACATATAACAATAAATTATTTTACATATGCAAGCTTAACAGCTTTGTCTAGTCACACGGTAGCCACTGTTATGTCTAGCATGGGTATCGTGATGGAAAAGGAAGATAAAAAAACATGACAGCTGAAAAAAAGGTGAGATGTCCAGAGGTCAATTGACAGAAAAATAAAGTTAGTTGATAAAAAAAATTAGAGGGAAAGAAAAAGAGTACATAAGATGTAAAAATTGGAAATCTGGACAAAGAGATCCACCCAAAATTAAAATTAAAAAAGCTGATACCCATGACTGATATTGCCCTACACACCTCAGAGATAATAAACAATTTCCTGCATACATTTATGTTAAGAACCTGGGTATCTATCAATCTAAATTTTCTGTCTAGAATGTTTTCACTTTTTTCCATTCTTTTCAGGTTCTCTAATAACCCCCTCACACACCCTATGTCTCCCCTTCTTCCTTACCCCACTCCCATCTTCTTTTTTCCTTCCCACTCCACCTCCCCTTTATCAGATTTACATCTTATGCACTCTTTTTCTTTCCCTCTAATTTTTTCATCAGCTAACTTTATTTTTCTGACACCTGATCTTTTGACCTCCCACCTCTGTTCAGCTGTCATATCTTTTATCTGTCTTTTCTTGTGATACCCATGCTAGACATAACAGTGAGTGTTGTAAGACTAGACAAAGCTGTTAAGCTTACATATATAAAATAATTTATTTTTATATGTTTTTTAATTTTAAATGAATTATAATGTATGTGTCACTTTAATATGGTTCCTATGAAGGTGTGTGACTGAGTAGCTTAGAAACAACCCTGATGAAGGCCCTATTGTGGGCCCAAAGCACTGGGGCAAAATGATTACTGTGGAATACTTTCAATAAAATAGTTATTGCTTTTTGGGAGCAGCCATATTCTGGTGCTTGTTCCCTTTATTTGAAAGTCCATCAGCATCTCTCCCCTCTGTAAGCAGAGATGGAGAGAGATGCTGACAGAGATGCATTACATATGCTAATGTACGAATCATCAGGTAGAGTCAGCATCCTATAGGGAACAGGAAAAGTGAAGGGGGAAAACACCACACAGAGCACAAATGAAGGGTCTGACTACTTGTTGGCTTCAAACCAGCAACAGAACTCTGTCCAGTGCACCGGATCACTGTTTGGTGGTGATGGGGGTCCTGCCAGCCCCACCACTGGGGGTAAGCCTTGGAAGAAGTCACTGGAGAGAGATAAACCCCTGAGAATCCAGGTGTTCAAGCTGGTGGAGGTGGGGTTGGAAAAGGATGGTTGGATCAGGAAGAAATGGCTTGCACCAGAGAAGAAAAAAAGATTAAGAAAAAAGAAAAGAGTGAGAGGAGGATGGGGGCAACCACCATGAAAACCCAGTCACCATTTCAGTTTAATCTTGATAGCAGCATTAACTACAGCTCATGGACTATGTTCATACTGTATTCACCCTGTCTGGCAAGTACGTGGTCAGATGGTCACAGATATATTGGGAACTCACTTCATTCATGGCTTTATATGCTAATTCAAGAACCTCATGGTTAATCTTTCACCTTATAGGCAGTCAGACTAAAGCCCATAGTAAGGGGGTGATATAATCTGACCAAGCCTCGCCACAGCATTTTAGACAAGTTGTAGGCAATGGATTAGACACCTGACAAGCCCATATAGAGAGCACTACAGTAGTCAAGTTTCAAGGAAACAACAGCCTGCACTAGTGTATGCAGAGCAACAGAATCAAGGATGGGTTGGAGTCTGGAAATACTCTTGCAGTAAGATGATAAAAGCAGCGCCAGGCTATGATCAACACTTGAGATTCAAATATCATCATCCATAAAGGACTACTTTCAGATTATGCACTTTCCTTGTCAGCCCAAGTTTAACCCATCCCAGTCAAGGGGAGCTTGAGGCTATACCACAGGACTTACACCTACCGGTCTAGGCCAGCCATAAACAACTCTGTCTTGTCTGTGTCCAGCCAGTTGGAAGCCATCCCAAAACATTAATTTTTATTGGACAACAGCATGACTTTTGTTTTATGTTATTTAGTAATAGCCCTTTGACATACATCCAGGTTTGAGTCTTTTCAAATGCTTTGTATATTGTGCCACAGAGCTGGTGATAGCATCAGCTGAGGTGCATTTGCAGTATCATCTGTATATATGGTAGGTGTATGTTGGTGCTGGAACTGCTGCAGGCAGCTAGAATGCCATTAACAAAGAGGGTCAAAAGTTTGGGCTGAGTATGGATCCTTGTGAGACACCAAGATTAAACATGTTTGGTGAAGAGGTAGTTCTATTGGCCTTTAAAACCTGAATGTTCTCAGTCTTTGTAAATAACCTACCACTTGGCATGCATCCTAGGCTGAAGGCTAACACTGACACCTGTGTTGCAGCTCATGGGGGCTCCTCTCTCACTCCATAAACAAATTCAAATAGCTATGCCTTTCGTTAGACAGAAATCTCATGTTTGACAAAACATCAACACTGCTGTGAAAACAGTCAAACTTGGTAAGCTCTACTGTGTTCAGGCCAGCAGTCATTACAAATCAGAAGAAAACTAGCCCTCAGGTTGCTACTAATAATATCTGACTATGATGAATGGCAAAGTCTACTTGCCTTTACCAAAAAAATAGTCTGGCCAATGTGTCCACCAATAGCTCATCGTGACTTCTGTGCTGATTATTTGGTTAAACCTAAGGGCATGTAAATTATTCCCCTGAAGCCATCTACTATGCAGGTGCAGCATAGACATTGGCTAAAATGTCCTTAGCTCCAACTGCACGACCAGAATAAAGAACATTCATGTACTTCCTCAGGCACCAGTTAAAACTCTAGCTCCTTCCTCCTGACACCTCCTTGACTGAGCCTTAACCTCCTGGTGAAGCGGCCAGCAGGGCCCCTCCTTCTGTCTTGGTTTCTTTTCTTCACTACAACAGTTTTCTCCCTCCATTACAATGTCAGAAATAACTCTCCCTACAGGTCAATTGCCTGCTGTCAATAGTGTTCTTGTTCACTATGAGTTGCTGCCTCACCTCCATGTGCACTTATTAGGTGTTCCTATTGAGCTGTACCACAGTTTATTCCCTGTACATACAATTTTTACATTTATTCTAATTTTGTACACACTTTTACCAAATGTTGTTTCGACCGATTTGCCATTATGTATTGTGCTGCTATTCTGCCCCCGTGTCATACCTGTAAACAAACCTTGGCTCAGTGTGCCTCTCCCAGTTACCAATTTTCAAATCACTCAATCAATCAGTCAATCCATAATGCAGAGTGGCCCACACAGTCTGAAAGCCCATGAAATGTTCTTATAAATGAGAAACTGGGTTTACCTGTAGCTTGCAACAGTCCAGTGATATAGAGTAGTTGACTAAATCTACCATATATAGAATAATGGATAGGGAACTGTGCACAACAAGGCTGTGTTTCCATCGAGGGGGTTGATGACATCATAGACCTCAAAAGCGAAGCTCAAGAGGTCCCTATAATGTCATCAACCACCCGAGATGGAAACACAGGGCCTTGTTGGTGCACAGTTCCCTATCTATTATTTTATATAGTATATGGTTCCCCCCAAAAATGTGGTCAGTTTAATTCACAAAGTTGAGGTATAATTTCATACCTGTGTATACCTTCAGTCACACTGCAACATCTACCCAGTCCGCCGTCATCAGCCTACGCTTCTAATTCGAGCATTCCATTCTCACCGTTGTCCCCAGTGCTGCCGACCACAAACACAAACCGAGGTAGTGTTTTTACAAACACTAAAAAGGACAAACTGAATGTTTGGAAACACGGAGCCAATTATGGCAGAGTCCGTGTCCAAAGAATCTTTTACCCGCTCTCCCAGCTACTTGCTAAGTGGCGCCGCCATGTTGACTCATATTTTTTTTGAAAGTGCGATGTTTCAGCCAATCAGGAAACAGTTCAAGGGTAAAATGTTGTTGTACTATCGATGTGATGTCAGAGTGATAGTACAACTATTTTGACCTTTGAACTGTACTACAACAAGATTTCAGCAGTTGCTGAAATCCATTCACAATACAGGCTAACCATATACTATACATGGATACTGCGTTGCCATCATTTTATTAATACTTAGTAAAGTGGTAGTGGAACAAACTGTGCCTAACTACATGTTCAAGGACAGGTTATTCCTCCATGACATCACAAGGTTCCATAAAATGGTGTCAATGTACTATCAATATACAGTTTAGTCAGCCATATCTCTGGAAAGCTTACAGCTACAGCTAAACCCACACTTTGTTTAAAAGAACTTTGCATTAGCTTTCAGATGACATGTACCACTGCACATGAATATTCCCATTCAATGAATCCTGGAAATCATAGAAGAGACTTTGAAAACTGAATTTTTTTACACAAATTTAGTTTAGGTTCTATATATTGTCAGTATACAGTTCTCTCTTTTTCTTGAAAACTGTACTTGAAATGGAATCTCTGTCCCCAAAACCTGATCTTCCTAAGCTCCTTGTTTTCTCTTGCCACAACACTCCTCTGCTTGTGACAGTATCATCATTTCTACAATAAGAGATTATGATGTAACAAGCAGCAAATTATGATATCAGGTGCGGACACACAGCCGTAGCAGTTGAGGTCTGTGGACAATGATCCCTGTGATTTTGGTTTCATGTCAATACCAAAAGATTTTATATAATGTTTAATGTCTGCTCATGCTGCTATAAGGATTCCTGGTTTTTTGCACTCCTCTTGAACTACTAACTTTCTTTATATGGATCCCACAGTTTGTAACTACCATGTACAGTGGGTTATGATTTTATGTATGATATAGTGTATTTTTTTGCTATGTATTACTGTATTTATTATGTACATTATTTTGTATTTCACTCTTCTGTTATTCCCCTATCCCTGAGTCTTAACTGGAAACATGCCTTGGTCTAGTGTGCCTATCCAGATCACTAAACTTTAAATACTGTAAATGAAAAAAGGTAAAAAGAACAATGGAAGCTAAATACAGACACTACATAAAATGTAAGATGATGCATACAAGTATCACATTTTTACAAAGTTTCTCCTGAGATACCAGGAGTACTGAAAAACACTATAGTCTAAAATTGATAACTCGCATTCTATTTAAAATCTGAACTGTTAAAACATGAAAGGACCACAACCTTTTGAGTTTTTAATATCATTGGATATTAATAACCTACAGTATTCTCTGGAGTCACATTAATCAACATCTTTGTGCACCTTCAATAATTCTATGATGTGCAAACTCCTTACAGATCATGGCAGTTCATGCCTACAGTACTTGCTATTCCCTGACAACTGTATGCAAGCAATAACACACAATGAGGTGTGGTTTATCGCCTGATAAGAGCACGCCAAGGGGTGTACTAAGGCATGAGGCACTTGCGCCGAGTGCCTTATGCCACTGAGTGTGCTCTTATCAGGCGATAAACCACAAATCAGAGTGTGTTATTGTGCTTATAAAATGGGTATTCTAAAGTAAATAAAAAAAAAAGGAGGAAAGAAAATGTCCAAAATGTTTTTAAAAAGAGTGCTTTAATACAAGTTATAGGAAAAATAGTCCCCTATTACTGTACTGTGCTGTATTTCAGACTGGCTAGCTGGCCAGTAGAGGGCTCTTTTCAATTCAAAACACATAGTGCTGATGTTAGTATCCCACCCTGCCCACCCCCCCACACACACATATGTGTAGAATAATTTTTAACATTAACTAGGGTGTTGTGAGGTGTTAGTCTGCCCCCCCCACACACACACACAAAATCCTCTAAAATATGCTTTTTCTTCTGTTGTGTGTGTGACCCAGTAAGTGCTTAATGAGTTTCAGCTAGAGGATTGGACGCGAGTGTGTCTCTCACCAGCCACTGCATTTTGTGCTTTTGAGACAGTGCTTCTTCGATTGCGATCATCGCAGTTGGTGTCTGTTAATCCCCCCCAGCCACACATACAAAAACACAAAATACCGAAGAATATGCCTTTTCTTTGTCTGTGTTTTTCCATGTCTGAGCAAGTGGTCAATGACTTTCAGTCAGAAGATGGGACTGAGGCCAGTACAAGGGAGTTTGTGGTTGACAGAAGTTGGTGCGTGAGCGAGTGAGCGTTGCTGTGGCAACGCACGCTCACACTTGCCTGTAGGTAGTTGAAGCTGTGAGTTGATGATATTTCTGGTATCGGCAACTTCTGTTTTAAGAAAAATAGGAACAAGCTAAAAAATGACATAGGATGTTGTTTGTGAAGCAGGAGGGGATGAGCGGACCAGAGCACGGACAGGAGTTGCTGTGGCAACACACACTTGGAGTCACTTGTAGTTAGCTGAAGCTGTGATTTGAGTTCGGTCACAAGGATGTCACACTGTGAGCTATGCCAGCCTGTGTTTCTGTTTTCAGCTGGCAGAGCGCACTGATTCTGTGCAGTTGTGGGACTTGGGAGTGGAGGGTAGTGTCGGTTGGCTACTATATCATCTGGTAAGGACACGGCTCAGATGATGTAGTAGCCAATCAGGATGATGGATTTTTTTGGCCATTTTATAAACATCATTATTGTATGTGTTCAATACCTTGTCACATGACAAAAGGTAAGATATATAAGTTGCACATCTGGTTATTTATGCACTTGTTACTATATGTACACTGAACTAATCTGTATAATCTATGATTCGCTGAATCAACATGTTGTAATGTGACACATCTGAGATGTTTTAGCAGTAACTCACACATCTTGGGTAAGGTTTCACCCCTGGTGAGGTGACAAATGGTGTGCAATCCCTTTGACTAATAGAGTTTGCCCTTTAAGGTGCAGACCAGGTTGTCCTGGTGCACCCCTTCCCTCTGTCATGGAATGGTAGTGCTCAGGAGGGAAGGGGGAAGGAAGAGGAGGGGCTAAGGACCAGAACAAAGGACAGGTAACAGGAAAGGGAGGGGCAAAGGGAGGTACATAAGGGACAGCACAAGGGGGCCTCAGCCACTTTTTGATGGAGTTTTTGATTCTACATCAACTGCAGCACGTCGGATTGGCATATTGTTTTGAGGTTGGTTCACCAGGAGAAAAAAGGTAAGGAAACAAACAATTGAGTTGTGGGAGGATATGTGAAGTTGTTTAAAAAAAAGAAAACACAGTGTATAGTTAAAGAAATGTAGTTTTGGACAGAACAGAGCATAAAAGATATGGTAGAAGACAGGGTGAAGCAAGGTTTTGATAAACAATAGGATGTTTGAAAAAAAAGAGAAAGACTAAGAAGAGCTGGTAGGTTTTTAAGGCTGTGTAGAAGGTCCAAATTCATTCGGTTTGCTTAACATTTGATGATATTAGTGTTGGTCAAAGGCAGACAGATTGGGGTTACAATTATCTCTGCAACAGTCGCTGGAAAGGAGAGCCATTGATAGAATTGTGAGGCACAATACAGCTGGAAAACAAGGCTAGCATGTGTACTAGGGAGGCCTGCTAGGATGTATTGGGGGCTTGCACCAGAAAAGGGCCAGATGATGAAAGCTGGGACAAGGGCAAAGGTTTTGTGGTTGCTGGGGAAGTTAGCAGGCCTGGAAGAGGCCTTGAAGCAAAGGAGCGAGAGCGCGATCTGGGGCCACATGGCGTGACGTCACATGCCACATGGGTTTGCGATAAAAGCTTTTCCCCTTGTTTTTTGTGCTGCTTGTGGGCCTATTTTTTCTGTTTCATGGTGAAATTAGTAGGCCTGGAAGAGGCCCTGAGTAAAGGGAGTGAGAGCGCGATCCGGGACCATGTGGCGTGATGTCACACGCCGTGTGGTGGTGAGATGAAGCCTTTCCCATTGTTTGTGCTGCTGGCCGCATTTGGGCCTGTTCTTCTCTGTTGGTGGTGAAATTAGTAGGCCGGGAAGAGGCCCTAAAGCAATGGGAGTGAGACCACAATTCGTCGACAAGTGGCATGACACCACACTCTGCGTGGTGGTCACGATAGAACCCCTCCCCTCTTGTGCTGCTTACTGCATGGTGCCTGAGTGTCATCTAGTCCAGCACAGGTGGTAGTGTTGTATCATCCCTTGGGAGGAAGCTCCTGTGGAGGGCAGCCTGGCTTGACGAGTAGGAGACAGCAGCAGTGTGGGTGGCTCAAGGGGAAATTGCAGGGCTTGCGATGTAAACATTCTGGTGATTCCAATGAGGGGACAATTGGACTGTTTGTAACAAGGGGGAGTGGTGGCACGCCACGACCACGTGGCGTGACATCACACACTGCGCAATGGGCTCAGGGATGGGGTGGGGGAATTCGAATAGAGGAAGGGTGGGGGAGACAGGAGAGGCCAAAAAAGGCAAGGAGGTGTGTATGGGCCACAAGGCAAGACTGGTTCACAGGGGAAGTGGGAGCGCAAACGCGCATCCATGCCAGCGGGTCATGGATGGAGAAACAGGGCAACCCTCACCCCAAAAAAGAACCTAGTGGCTGCCTCCCGCTTGGGTACGTCATGGGGAGGGGACAGCAAGTCCCTCAAAGGGCATTTTTCATTAACCGGGGCTTCACGCACAAAGGTGGTAACCCTGAGGGGAGGCCTTGGCAGTAACTTCGCGGCCACAGTAGATGGCGTGGGGGAAACAGGGGAGGGAGGGGCATATGAATAAGGGAAGGAAGGGGGCAGGGCACACAAAAAAAGAGAGGGGGGAAATTAATAGTAAATAAATAAGAGGGGTCAAGGGAAGGCTTAAAGGGAGCCAATACATAGGCCTGGGGGGGGGTGAGTCGCAAAGGACATGGCAGGGATCAGCCAACAGGACTGGCTGCCTATTTGAGCATGATAGAGGCCTTTGCTGGGGGCCCGACCAGACATGCAGGCATGTGGCACAAGGAACAGAGGTAAGGCATTACAAAGTTTATATAAATATATATATATATATATATATATATATAAAATCCTGTTTTCTCTTCCTGTAGTAGTCTTCACAGTGAAAGGGAAAGGAAGGACATGGCACCAAAGAACAGCAGGCCGTCAAAGGAAGATGCTTACAGGGCTATAATTGAATTGGCAGAAAAAGCCAACAGAATGTGGGAACTGGTGGAGGGGGAGGAACCAGGGAGACCCCGGGAGAAGAGGAAAGTGAGCCCGGGAAAAGGGGGCAGAGGGAAACGACCAGTGGAAGGGCCACGCAGTCCCACTAGGGTGCCACTGCTGGCAGTGGGACATGCCAAGGCAGCTGATCCAGTACCCCTGCAGCCTACAGACTCAGTGATGCCGGCACCTCCCCCCGATCAAGGTGGGATCTCCTTTGGTGAACCCGGACCAGATCCCCAGAATGTTGTGTTCCCTTCACAAATCCTAGTAGTTCACCCTCCTCCTCCTCAACCACAGGGAGAAACAAGGGAACACTTGAAAGACTGCAGGCAGCAAGGCCCAGACAAGGATACAGGTAATGCATCCAGCACGGTGGGGGACAGCATAAAAGATTACATAGGTCAAATTGTATTGGCACTGGGAACAGGAGGTCTAGGGCAGATGGAATCGGCCCTGGAAGAGATTAGGGCGGAGAAGGAGGTGACAGACAAAAATGAAGGGTGTACAGAGAGAGAAGAAAAAGTTACAAGGGAGATAGGTGCACCTGGGATGAGGATAGGCGAGCATGTGCCACTGACCACAAAGGAAAAAATATGGAAAGGGGAGTATGTGGATATATTTGCTTTGGTGAGCCGGGAAGCGGCAGCCAAGTATGAGGAAACTGAAGGCATAGGTAAGAGTGAAATGGCAGCGGCTATAGTGCTGTTAGGGAAGAAGGAGGATGACAAGTTCGTAAAAGGGAAGACTTGGGATAGGTGGTTCATAGGTTTTGCCATTTTCTCAGCCATCGTACTGGAAAAAAGGCCAGAGCTAGGCAACCCGCTCATCACTTATTCCTTAATAATATGGAGGGCAAAAGCAAAGGGCGGGGTGGGGTGGTTACACTATGATGAGTTTTTTTTTGGCAGAGAATGGCAACATTCGGGGACGTGAGATGGGACACAAAGCAGCTAGATTTATGGATTGATTATGTAACAGATCAGTCCACACCCAAAGGTGAATGGTGAAAACGGGGGGGCTACACCCCAAAGACACTGCTGGGCTTACAACAGGGCTTTTTGCTCATGGCCGCAATGCCGTTTCTGGCATGCTTGTTCAAAATGCGGGGGAGGGCACCCAGCAAGTAGATGTAGAACTACATGGGCCCAAGGGGCACAGGGGCATGAGGGTCAAGGGTCAGGGCAGCAGTTTTTTCCAAAAAGGCCGGAGGTTTAGAGGGCAGACATGGAACAGGGGGGAAGGGAGGGGTAGAGAGAACATGAGTGGGGGGGGTCAGAATCACTGAGAGTAGAAACATTGCACAAGACAAGGGGGAGGGACCGGGGTGGAGTAATAGGGGGCATGACAGGGTCCAGTTTGGGATGGCCAGAACCCCCATCAACTTGGAGGCATGGACAGCCTGTTTGGATGGATATCCAAACACAAGCATGTGGCATATGATTATAGGAGGTTTTAACACAGGGTTTTCACTGCAGTGGGGAGGGTGCTCAGACAAGCGAGAGAGGTGAGCAACCTGGGGTCAGTGAAAGGAAAGGAAGGGATGTTAAGACACAAGATAGATAAAGAAAAGGCAGCAGGGAGGGTAGAGGGCCCATTTAACACCCCCCAATGTGGAACATGTGGATTTCGCCATTAGGCATGGTACCCAAGAAACAAGAAGGGGACTACAGGGTGATCCACCACCTGTCCTGTCCGGAAGGGGACTTGATGAATGATTTCATCAGTGAGGAGCATAGTAGGGTGACATATGCGACATTAGAGGATGCTGTTCAGATAATCCAGGCCACAGAGGATGCATGGATGGCAAAAACAGACATTGAGTCTACTTTCAGACTGCTGCCAGTTAGGAGAGAAGACTGGGATCTGTTGGGTTTTAATATTGGGGGGCAGTATTATTTTGACAAAGCAATGCCAATGGGATGTTCCATAGCATGTGCGACGTTCGAGGCATTCAGCACTTGTTTGCAGTGGATATTCCAAGAAAAAACAGGTTATAGGACAGTCATCCATTATTTGGATGATTTTCTGTTCATTGGGAGGGGAAAAAGAGACACAAAATATGCTGGGTAAGTTTCAGGAGTTGTGCCGGGAGCTAGGGGTTCCACTGGCACCAGAAAAAACAGAAGGGCCCAACAGGGTGATGGAGTTCCTGGGAATTGCGATAGATGCCCCAAATGAAATATTTAGACTACCGGACAAAAAAGTAAATAAATTGAAGGAACTGATTGAAGTGCACACCAGCAGGAAAAGGGTACAATTAAAACTAGTGCAGCAGGTGCTGGGGCATCTGAACTTCACCTGCAGGGCCATCTGACCAGGATGGGCAATCACAAGGAGGGTAGCCAGGGCTACAGCAGGGGTCACCAGACCACATCACTGGGTGGACTTGACACAAGGTGTCAGGGAGGATTTTAAAATATGGGAAGAATTCCTTAAGGAGTATAATGAGTGCTCTTTCTGGCAAGAGGAGTGGCTGTACAGCACAGACCTCGACCTCTACACAGATGCTGCTGGGGGGCTAGGCATGAGGGGGGGTTACCTGCAGGGCAGGTGGTTTGCAGAACCATGGCCCGCCAGCTGGGTGAAGGACAGAAAAGTGAGAGATATAATACTACTTGAGATCATGCCCATATGGGCAAGTACATTGGTCTGGGGGGAGGAATTACGGGATCAGAAAGTGACATTTTGGTGTGACAGTAGAGCAGTGGTGGATGTGCTAAACAACAGGGGAGCCAGGTCAGATACAGTCATGCAGGTATTACGACATTTGGTGTTAAGTGCTTTGCAGCTGAACATGTCATTCAGAGCAAAACACATAGAAGGGGTACACAATACCCTGACTGGCAGGCTTTCCCGTCTGCAGCTGGACCATTTCTGGAGGCTGGCACCAGCAGCAGAGGAACTAAAAACACCCATACCAACAAACATTTGGGACGTTGGCAAGAAGGAGCAGAACTGCTGTTTCACAGCTCATGGGCGCCTCGGACTCTGAGGGCCTACGATGGGGCCTGGAAAGTGTTTCAAACATTCAGGGCTGAGCAGAAGATGGAGGTAAGTGGGCCACTCACAGAGGAACAGTTGGGAATGTTCACCATAGAGCAATGGCAGAAAGGGACTGCCCACACCACAATGGGGGTTTATCTTGCAGGGATTAGTGTTATTTGCAGCCTAAAAGGGTGGAATGACCTGACAAAGTCACTGCTCATCAGGACAATGATGCAGGGATGGGGCAGGTTGAAACGTGGGCCAGAGGATAATAGGAGGCCAATACGTGAGCAGTGGTTAATAAAGCTAAAAGAGGTGCTCCCGGCAATATGCAGATCAAAGGCTGAGGCCCAGCTATTTCACATAATTTATGTGATGATGTTTTCGGGGGCTATGAGAGAGGGTGAGGTGGTAGGCCATGGGAAAGAGGACAAGGAAGGAGGTTTGGAATGGGACAATGTGAGTTGGGGGGTAAAAGAGATATGGATCAAGCTCAGGAAGTCAAAAATGGACCAAAAAGGGTAAGGTTGCATGGTAACACTGAAAGTGCAATCAGAGATTGTGAAATGCCCAGTGCAGGCTCTGTGAGTTTTCACCACAGAGCAGGTGACCAGGACGGGAAAGCTATTTGAACATAGTGACGGAAAAAGGGTCACCGGCTATCAAGTCACGGCAGTGCTGAAAAAGGGGATGCAATTTATGGGGGAGGACCCAGCTAATTACTCATCCCATTCCCTACGGATTGGGGCTGCCTCACAGTGGGCAGCAATGGGGGAACCCATGAAGGACATTTTGGAAAAAGGGTGCTGGTGGTCAGCCAGTTACAAGAGATACATCAGAGCTGAGTAAAAAAAAAAGAGAAAAAGAAAAGTGTGGTACAGAAGGTGGTGCTCCTATGGGGAGCACAGGTAAGGAGGAGGAAAGAGGTGGGGATAATTTCAAATTAAATGCTAAGAGTATGTGTAAATTAATTAATGTTGTTTGCACCCCATAGGTAGAGGGAGGCTCATGGAAGTCTGGATCTGTGGCCATTCCTATATTTATTGGGCTGGAAAGAGAGCAGAGAAGAAAGTTGGGGGAAGCAGCTGTACCAGCATGTAAGACAGTGTAGGTTGGTACGGCATGGCATACGGGGGATGAGATGGGCACAGCTCCTTCCTGCATTGAAGGAACTCAAGGGACATCAGCCCAGTCCAGACCTAATCATTATACATCTAGGGGGCAACGACCTGGCAGGCAGACCGTGGGTACACACAGACTTACAGATAAAAAGGGATCTAGTGGCAATACGGCAGTGGTGGCCTCAGGTGTGCCTCGCCTGGTCAGACATGATATCAAGAAGGGTGGAGACAGGAGCACAGCCACAGGGCGGTGGAGAGGGCCAGGAAGAAGATGAATAGAAGGGTGGGGACTTTGATAAGGCAGATGGGGGGACAGGTGATACTGTGGGGGGGTAGAAGAATGGGTGGAGGACTTCTACAGGTCAGATGGTGTGCACTTGTCAGATCTAGTCATAGACATGTTCAACACAGAAACAATGGGCTTCACAGAGGAATGGAGAAAACAGGAAAAAGCTGGTATATAAAAAAAAGGGAAAAGGGGAAGAAAGGAGAGTCCCTGAGGTAAGGGAAAGAGTGATACCCTAAATATGGGGGGGAGCCAGCCATCCAACGCAAGCTGGAGACTGGCTAGTGGGGAAAAAAGTGGGGGGAGGGGGGAAGAAAAAAGGAATAACACAAGAAGAGGAAGAAGAAAGCTGTCTCGGTTTTCACCGTTACCTAGTGGAAAAGGAGAAACAGAGAGGCACCCAGGTTTTCATCTGGGGGAGGGATAATTAGAGATTGATATGTGGATGGAAATAAATAACATTTCTGGAAATATGATAATAAAGAAATGGAAATGGAATATTGGATTATGAATATAAATAAATGAATTGCCAATCTGAGCACAACAACAAACAATGGTCTCTGTCTTTAGTGAGGGAAAAAGGGTGGAATCAGGGTCAATGGAAACTGAAAACAGATTCTATCCCCAGACCCTGGAGTAGAGATTAATCAGAGGAGTAGGTAGGAAGCAAAGGGTGATGTAGAGAAACCCATGTAATTCTCCTTAAAGGGGAACATGCAGGTACTAGTACCCACAACTATGGTGAGCAGCATCCTCTGATCTGCACTTTTAGTGAATCAACATTATTTTAACTTCCTTTGTTTTCCTGTTACACAACTTTATCTGGTTGATCCTATTCCCTTCCCAACTCTTACATCTTATGATAGTAGCCACTTAGGTGACATACCAGAACCCTATTGCTGATGTCATAATCAAGGTTCTGCTGCAGGTGATTTAATATTGGAAAATGTGAACATCAGCTTTAAAAAGCTCTGATTTATTGGTCTGCAGTCTAGTGTTAATTCTAAGACCAGGTATAGGTTGTAAGATCTATTCTTAGCCTCTGGGTTATTGCATGACTGCTAAGTGGTGAATTGGAGCTTTTAAAAGCTCATCATCACATTTGCCCACATTAAATCTCCCACAGCTGATCCCTGATCATGAGATTAGATTATGGGATGCTGCCCAAGTGACTGCTATCTTAAAATGTAAAAGGGAGGAAGCTGGCAAGATCAACCAGATGAAGTTATGTAACAGGAAAACAAAATGAGTTCAAAATGTTCTATGCACTAAAAATGCAATATGAGGACTTTTGCAAACCATAGGTGTAGTGCTAGTGCATTCATGTTCTCTTTTACATCACCCAAAATAGAAGGAGGTGAAGATCTGACTTTATTGATTATCAAGACTGTGAGTTGATTACTGTATCACAATAAAAGGTGAACTGATCTAAATGCCAGGATGGTCCCAAAAAGACAATGGCCATAGTGATAGGATAGTATATATCTCAAATACTGAAGTGTTTTTGAAAGTTGGTGTGTGAAACATTTCCTGTGACCAGGGCTTGGTGAAAATTACCTTTTTAGTAGACTGGAAAGTCATACATGGGCAAAGAATACATAAAGATTTCTAGAGAAGATTCAAGTGGCCATCATCATAGAAGAAAGGGGTATTCAATGCCAGCTGGTCAAAATGTATGATCACATGGTGAGGTCTGATCTTGGAGACATTATGTTGGTCATGTTGTGATCCAACAAGCAGGTGGAAGAGGCTACTGTAAGTTGAGCAGGTGAGTGTGAATGTCCAATGGTGTATGAGCATCAAGAAATTAAGATACAATGGAAGACATGTGCATGGGATTTTCAGGAGGTAAGGGTGCTAATATGAGATGACAGTCAGGAAGTATGCCCAGGAACTCAGTTTTAGTTGCTGACCTATGGCTTTGTATTTAGCTTGAGGAATTCCAAGGTGGTAAACCAACCCACAAGGCAAATAATACCTGACTCAGGAGGGACAGAGGAATGTTGTCCAGAAGGTCGTAGACAAAGTGGTGGTAGTGCATGCCTAATAATATCCAGCACAAGACATCTACTATTGTGTTAAATATTTTTGGAATGTTTTTATAGCTGAAGGCAAGGCATATAGCAAAGTAGCTGGAACTGTTCCAGTGATCCCATAGAGATGCCACATAGTTGTATGGGCACAATTGTAAAGGCATCTGGCATGTCCACCTTCAATAACTAGCCTACAAAGCAGGTGTGTTTTCTGGATGGCATGGCACATCAATTTGGACATACATGAGTGAGTAGTCAGAAGAAGACACGAGGGAATTGATGCTCAGTACTGTGGATGAATGAGGGGGTGGATAAGAAGATGATCAATGACTTTTTTTCCCCAGAATATTTACAGGCTGCTAAGCTGATTGGACTTAATATGTTGGAAACAGAAGAAGATGAAAGGGGTAGGTAATAAATCCTTTGTCTAATTTCTGTTGAAAAAGGCATTAAAATATATCAGGTTCTAAAGCAGCTGACAGAAGATTGCACCATTCAAACGAACAAAATAGTTGAGCTATAATTCCAGTATGAAATCCTTCAAAGAGGCAAACTGTTTATGAGAAAGGTTAAAGAGGAGACCAATCAAATTATTCATGTTTAGTGGAGTAGATGTGTAATGAAAGTATCATTTATGATATGAATATAAAGGGTTATGGTGGCAGATATGTGAGGAAAAAATGTCAGCAGATCTGTTACACATGTGGAGGAACTTGCAAGCAGATGGGGTACAGAAGGATTTAGTGAAGTTAATAATTTATTATATAATACAGTTTGTCAACCCTTTCCATCTGTGAGATTGGAAGGCTTGAGGAAAATATGTTGTCTGAGTCCAGAAGTAAAAGGGAGTGGATCATGTGTAGTCATGGGACATAAAGAAGATGGATGGGTGAAGGAACCACAGACTGAGCACACGGTTGCTTTTTTGGCCTGTGAACTGACAGCAGTAATATTTGCTGTCTAGATTTTGCTTAGTTAAATTAGGTGTTTAAGCACTGAAGTTGTTTTAGAATTCTGGGTTGAATCCTATCAGGCCCTACTGCTTTGTCCACCTTCAGGTTTTGGAGTTCTTTCAGGACCCTTTCTTCTGTGAACAGACTGGTATAGCCCCCCCCCCATACAGAGGGCTTCTATTGATTGGTTTAAGTACCCCCATCTCTCTCCTTTTGTGAATACTGAGCAGATGTATTGATTCATTCAATATCCCTGCTTTTTCACTGTCACCCTCTGCCCACCCCTCCCTTTATGAAGCCTCACTGTTCCTCCCTTGGTCTTTCTTTGCTCCCTAAAATACATATAAAAGGTTTTATCCCCATTCTTAATTGAGTTTGCTGTCTTCCAGATTATTAGCCTCCAAACCCCTTGAGGTTATTAATCTCCCTTCCCACTGTAAATTATGAGCCTCCCCATCCATTTGGCAGATTATGGGTCCCCTTGCAGGTTATTACTACCCATCACCCAGTAAAGAATTCTAGATCCCTGCCCCCTCCTTTTTTGCATGCTTTAGATTCCCCCTCCCTCAGCAGACATTTGGTTCCCTGAGCAGCAGTACTAAACTCTAGCAGAGAATGCCTTGTGAGTCCGTGCTTTTTACACTAAAGAAAAAAATCCTTGCTGAGCCAAAGACCTGCTATTAAGCAGTTTGGGGGGGGGGGGTATCTGCAATAAAAATGGTACTCTATTACAATTGAGAAGGTATCCTCCCATGACTAACCAAGTAAATGATTCAGTGCACCATGTAATGTAAAAGAAAATATATTTTTTATAATGAGGATAAAAATGTTTTAACTACATTTTTGCAAGTTGCACACAATTATTTATTTTCAATTTACAATGCTTTGCCCCTTTCATACCAGACAGACCTTCACTGGCCATGTTCCTGCCTCCAGCCCCATTACCACCTTCCCCAGGACTCAATACCACCACCATGCGTTCTTCCCTGGCTTGTCCACTGGGTGGGGTCATCAGATTTTAGTTCAGTTTGGTGGTGGAAACTGTGGTCAGTGGTATGGGATCTGCAGTGCAGAGCTGGCATCATGCTGCTTTGCCTGGGCATTTTCATTTGTGCTCCCACCTGAAGGGATGCAACCTGGTCTATTAAAGACTCATGCATACATGCTGATGTGTGGTGATGAATGCACCTCAGTAGTCAGTGAATTTCCTCTCATACTCTTGCAGCTCGTTAGTGCCACCATCTGTGGTCACCCAGATGAGGATAGCACAACAGAGATGGATGTGAAATGATAGACACATCTCAGTGGTCAGCAATCTCCTTCTCATATTCCTGCAGCTCCACCTTGCACTGCCACCTTTGGTCACCCAGATGAGGGTAGCACAGTAGAGAATGATATGTGGTGATGTATATGTCTCAGTGGTCAGCGAACTCCATCTGATATTCCTACAGCTTCAGTTTGAATGCTCACTTCTGGTCACCCAGATGAGGGTAACAAAGCAGAGATGGATGTGTGGTGATGGACATGTTTCAGTGATCAGTGAGCTCCCTCTGATACTCCTGCAGCTTCAGTCTGAATGGCTACTTCTGGTCAGCCAGGGGATAGCAGCAAAACAGAGACTGATGTATAGTGATGCATGTGTCCTGGTGGTCAGTGTCCTCCCTCTCATACTCCTGCAGCTCCAGCTTGTACCACCACCTGTGGTCACCTAGATGAGGGTAGCACAGCAGAAACTGATGCTTGTGATGGACACATCTCAGTGGTTAGCATCCCCCCATACTCCCACAACTCCAGTTTGCACCACCACCTGTGGTCACCCAGATGAGAGTAGCACAGAAGAGACTGATGTGAGGTGATGGACATGTCTCAGTGGTCAGCAAACTCCCTCTCATACACCTGCAGCTCCAGCCTGAGCCACCATCTGTGGTCACCCAGATGAGAATAGTACAGCAGAGACTGATGCATGATGATGGACACATCTCAATAGTCACTGATCTCCCTCTCATGCACCTGCAGCTCCAGCTTGCACCACCAGCTGTAGTCACCCAGATGAGGGTAGCACAGAAGAAAATGATGCATGGTGATGGACACAGTTCAGTGGTCAGTGATTTCCCTCTCATACTCCTGCAGCTCCAGCTTGCAACACTACCTTTGGTCAGCCAAATGAGGGTAGCACAGCAGAGACTGATGTGTGGTGATTGACATGTCTCAGTGGTCAGCAAACTCCCTCTTATGTTCCTGCAGCTCCAGGTTGTGTCACCATCTGTGGTCGCCCAGATGAGGGTAGCACAACATAGACTGATGCGTGATGATGGACATGTCTCAGTGGTCAACAAACTCTATTTCATACTCCTGCAGCTTCAGCTTGTGCCACCATATGTGGTCACCTAGATGAGAGTAGCACAGCAGAAACTGATACATGGTTATGGACACTTTTCAGCAGTCATCAATCTCCCTCTCATGTTCCTGCAGCTCCAGCTTGACCACACCTGTTGGCACCCAGATGAGGGTAGCACAGCAGAGACTGATGTGTGGTGATAGGCACATCTCAATGGTCAACAAACACCCTCTCATACACCTACAACTTCAGTTTGCACCACAACCTGTGGTCACCCAGATAAGGGTACCACAGCACAGACTGATGTAAAGTGATGGGCACATCTCATTGGTCGGCAAATTCACTGTCAAGCTCCTGCAGCTCAATCGTGCACCACCACCTGTGGTCACCCAGATGACTGTAAGACAGCAGAGACTGATGCATGGTGATGGACATGTCTCAGTGGTCAGCAAACTCCATCTTATACACCTGCAGCTCCAACCTGAGCCACCATCTGTGGTCACCCAGATGAGAATAGCACAGTAGAGACTGATGCATGATGATGGACACATCTCAGTAGTCACTGATCTCCCTCTCATGCACCTGCAGCTCCAGCTTGCACCACCAGCTGTAGTCACCCAGATGAGGGTAGCACAGAAGAGAATGATGCATGGTAATGGACACAGTTCAGTGGTCAGTGATTTCCCTCTCATACTCCTGCAGCTCCAGCTTGCAACACTACTTTTGGTCAGTCAAATGAGGGTAGCACAGCAGAGACTGATGTGTGGTGGTTGACATGTGTCAGTGGTCAGCAAACTCCCTCCTATGTTCCTGCAGCTCCAGATTGTGTCACCATCTGTGGTCACCCAGATGAGGGTAGCACAACAGAGACTGATGTGTGATGATGGACATGTCTCAGTGGTCAACAAACTCCTTGTCGTACACCTGCAGCTCCAGCTTGAGCTGCCACCTGTGGTCACCCAGATGAGGGTAGCACAGAAGAGAATGATGCATGGTAATAGACACAGTTCAGTGGTCAGTGATTTCCCTCTCATACTCCTGCAGCTCCAGCTTGCAACACTACTTTTGGTCAGCCAAATGAGGGTAGCACAGCAGAGACTGATGTGTGGTGGTTGACATGTGTCAGTGGTCAGCAAACTCCCTCCTATGTTCCTGCAGCTCCAGATTGTGTCACCATCTGTGGTCACCCAGATGAGGGTAGCACAACAGAGACTGATGTGTGATGATGGACACGTCTCAGTGGTCAGCAAACCCCTTCTCATGTTCATGCAGCTCCAGCTTGAGCTGCCATCTCTGGTTCCCCAGATGAGAGCTGCATGGCACAGACTGATGTGTAATGATGGACACATCTCAGTGGTCAGCGAATTTCCTCTCATATTCCTGGAGCTCCAGCTTGCAGCACCACCTGTGGTCACCCAGATGAGGGTAGCACAGCAGAGACTGATGCATGCTGCTGGACACGTCTCAGTGGTCATTGATCTCCTGCTCATACTCCTGAAGCTTCAGTTTGCACCACCACTTCTGGTCACCCAGGGGGTAGTGGCACAGAAGAGACTGATGTGTGGTGATGCATGAATCCTGGTGGTCAGTACCACCCTCTTATACTTCCATAGCTCCAGCTTGCACCACCCACTGTGGTCACCCATGGGGCAGTAGCACAGTGGATACTGATATGTGGTGATGTATGCGTCCTGGTGGTGAATGCCTCTCACTCATACTCCCACAGCTCCATCTTGCAATACCATCTGTGGTCAATGAGGAGGCAGTAGCACTGTGGATGCTGATGTGTGGTGATGCATGCATCCTGGTGGTGAGTGCCTCCCTCTCATACTCCACAGCTCCATCTTGCACTACCACCTGTGGTCACCCAGGGGGTAGTAGCACAGTGCAGACTGCTATGTGGTGATGCTTGTCTCCTGGTGGTGAGTGCCTTCCTCTCATAATCCTACAGCTGCAGCTTGCACCACCACTTGTGGTCAACAAGATGAGGGCAGTAGCACATTGGAGACTGGTAGTCCTCCCCTCCAAAAGAGGGGATCATCCTTTCAGATGTTTGGTCCTCCTGCCCTGGCTTGCCCTCTGATGACTCAGGCGCATTCTCAAACTGGGGTCATTGGTGTCACAAGCAGTTGTGCTAGCACTGTGCCAGTGGGCCAGCCACTGCTGCATACATTTATGGTGTATGTATGCTTTTACACCAGGTGGCATGAAACAAGTTACCCCTCCCCCCAATTTTACTATAAAAAATGAAAATAGATTTGAAGACATGCTGCAGGTAATTCATAAATACAAGATGAACAATTCATACTAATAAAACAGCACGCAATTCTTTTTGTACAAACTTTTATTAAAATTCCTTGGTGATATACTCTAATAATCTTTTTGTCTTCATCAGTAAGAAGATAGAACACTGGAGACTGACAGCCCTCATCAAAGTCGATTACTAAATTTAGTATTAAAGCAGTCATTGATTTGTCTTAAAAGACTAATTTTAGTCATTTTAATCATCTTTAATTATCATTAAAAAATACAACCACTAAGCATGCTAAATTCTAAGAATATATTTAGCAGACTACTTGTTTAAGAGTAAATTATTGCTAAATGAGAATTAGAAATAGAACTGCAATGCTATTTAATGTACACTTTTTACTTCTGGATCATAAATGAAGATTACAGTCAGCTGAGTAGTTCAAGGATTTGAATTAGCCAAACAAGGCTGGGTATATTCCTATGCATTTCACTTCTATTAAACAAGGAGGCAGATCAAACAACCAGCAACATTAATGAATTTTAGAGAAGGTAAGCATTCATAACCTGTGGGGTTTTACCTAGACATAATATGAGCAAAAAAAAAATGCCCCTTTAAAAGGTCTACTGAACTACATTTCCAGAAGTCTACACAGTCTATGAACTACATTTACTAGCTTACTTCTTGTTTGCTTCCCAGACTGATGGGAAACAAAAACTGCATAAGCACCGACAAACTCCATTTTGGACAGAGAACACCCTGCTGTTGCTAGCAGTAAAGATTCACATGTATGAGGTAAGTGCTTATGTTTAAATAGAGAAGTACATCATTTTAACTCCCTGAAATTTTAAATACAGTTAGGGGAATTATATTACTCAGGGTTCATTTAATTGAAATGTGCAGGTTTCACTATCAATATTTTGTTATGAAGAAATGTTCTCTGCTCTGAACTCATGTGGTTACAAACCTTTGAAAAGCCTTTAAAATACACAGTTTATTTTCAATCAGATCACTCCTTAAAGTATCTAGTGTGCATTGTGCATGTAGATTACCTAATGTTTGTGGTATATCTTTTACTGATTTAGTTACTTTATGGTTGTAGTTTCTTTGGGGGAGGGGAGTTCATTATTAACAGCAGGAAGATTGCATGAATGAGCAAATTGAGAATGTATTTGCTGTCTGTATGTCCATTCAGTAGTCTTGCTGAAGGGTAGGAGTTGACCATTGTTTTGTTACATTTTTTTAATCACAGTCACAGCAACATTTGATTTTCAAACCAAATGGATTTATTCAACTTTGTTAGCATACTTATTGAGAAATGTTTCAGTGGCTGTTTAGAAAAATTACTGTGTTTGATGTGTTTTACAATTAATTTGTTCAGTTTTGTTCATGTTTTCATAAGTAACAAGCTGTGAATAAGCTTGGAACATCCAGCAGACTGGGGGTTTGATTCTCACAATCTCCACTTGCATACTGTGTGACCCTGAGCAAGTCCCCAGTCATCCTGAGTTGCCTCTGAAAACAGGTACATGTGCCTAGTGGGTCTTAACTGGTTACCAAAAGAATACAATACAAGAATACAACAAACCAGTGGTCCAGATAATGTTTTATACTAGGAAGTATTTACTGCCAACTACTTTCACCTGGTAGTATTTCCACCTAAATAGCAGTAATACCATCCATTAACCTGTCTAACCCCCAACTTCTAAACCAAATCTGAAACTCGCTGGGTGCCAGCAGTCATGGACTCTTTTCTTCTCACGTGCTGTGGTGTCCTAACATACTTCCCTGATTATTGCCATATAATGCTTCACTCCTATTTTTAATATTTTTCCATGTTGCAACTACCCTTCTGGACAGCCACCAAAATACTGTGAATGTGTAGGGTGGGAAACAAAATCCTAAAATCAGAAAGTGGGAGTAAATCATGCAAACAGTGCAGTAAAATACTCCTTTACCCCATCCACCATCTATTCCACTGCAGTAAACCTTTATTTCAGCAGCACTTTAGATATAGTGATGTGGGTGATGGTGGAGGACTCTGGACTCATGCAAACAGCGTAGTATGCAACTGAGTTAGTGTGATTTACACTTTACTACCACTACACTACCTGCTGCTTTGCCAGTTTCAATGTTGGTAATATTGGACCTGCTTACACTGTATATGGACCAGCTTATGCTGTCTGTGGTTAGTTGGTATGGTTGTGTGTTTTTTTTATCTGTTTGAGTTGGAGGGCTCTGCCACACACCCTGCCATGTTTTTTTGGTTTAACTGGGGTTGGGGGTGCTACTAAAATTGATAAAAAAACCTGCAGGGCCATACCAACCAACTCCTAGTATGAGTAGCACAACTAGCATACATGGGTAAGTAGAGCTAATGCTGGAATCAGTGGAGTGATCAGAGTGGGTCTCAATGCATGAAGGGAGAGTAAGAGCATAGTATTTTTACCAACATAACATAAGTGGGTCCCCTGCTTGGTGGTCACACCTGATGGACTTTGAGTTCATTTTGGTCAGATTTTAAATTACCATGTTACTCAATGTATAACAGTTTTGTGCTCACAAAGAAACTCCCTTTTCTAGAGCTCTGATTTACTTTTCTTCAGGACGGGAACAGTTGGTACCAAGTGAGATTTATCTTCTTTGGTTTGAGGGAGGGAGATGATACTTGTGGGATGGGATTGATGCTTGGGGATGCTGATACTTGGGAGGAGTGGGGGCTGACTCTTGGAAGTGGGGGGTGATGTTATTGGGCTGATGGTGAAGTGGGCGATGCTGGGTAAAGAGATTAATGATTGGGGTGCTGATGCTTAGGGGACTGATGTAGGGATGGGGAAGGGGGCTGTTGCTTTGGAGAGGGGGTTGATGCTTGGGAGGAGTGGTGCTGAAGTTTGGGTTGGGCTGATGCTGTAGTGGAGGGGATAATGCTGGGGGATAAAGGCTTATCCTGGGGCAGAGACTAGGACAATGCAAGAGAGATGGGGAGCTGATTGGCCGGGGCAAGAAATTGAGTTACCAACAATGAGGTAGCAGAGGTAATAATTGCTACAGAGAGCTGATATGCCCATGGGGGAGCAGGAGCTGATGATGGCTGTGACTGGGTTTGCAGTATCTGGCAGACAGTATTTCATATACTTTCTGTGATTATTTCCCTCAGCCTATTTTAATACTGGGGGCAGGTGCAGGAGAACAAAATAACTCCCCTAGACATGCCAACCTGTCAGGGCAGTGGTGGGGCTGCTGCTCGTGATGAGGATGACCTGCTATTTGTAAAGTGCCCAGGGTGCAGGAGGGCTGGCCGGTGGAGAGGGTAGCTGCCTGTACCCATATATGAGCACCTCTTCTGTGGGAAGCATCGTGGGGGCCTTCATGTTAAGGTGTGGGAGTATGCTAGCTTGCACATGCATATGTTTGTTGCAAGCACGCATATGCATGTTGATGTTGCTGACTTTGAGGGGAGGGAGTAAAATTGATCACAGATTCGGTCTCACCATGGGGCAACTTATGGGACAGTTCAAGTTCTGAAGATGTGGGGTGACAGGGCTGGGGATACAAGATGAAAAGGGCACAGGCCGAAGTTGAGTAATAAAAAAATGCCCTAGACATTTTCTTCTCTGGCTTCTTGTCCATGTGTTACATCACAATCCCCCTATTTATGACACTGTTACTTGCACAATAAATTATGTCATATAAACAGAATTGGCATGATGGGTGTAGACAAGTAGCCAGAGCAAAATATAATTAAATAATGGTGGGAATTGCAGAAAAATATATAAACTATAACAATGTTGTCTAAATATTAATTTTTTTCAAACTTGACCCAGTGGAGTTGGAGGCTCCTTAACTGATTAGTTACTAAGATGAGCCACAGAGACAGTTTCCTGTCTTTTTTCAGGGCTGTGGGTGGAGCCTGCAGCTGTTTTGCATCAGCTTGGTAGCTTTAAAAATGGCTGATCGTGGAACCCCTTCCATTGGACTTTTGGAAGTATCCTTCCAAAAGCCCAAAGAAGCTTAAACCCCTCCGCCATGATTGGCTGCTACAGAATAACAGCCGCACTATTTCGACTGTTACTTCCGCATTTCAGTGTGTGAACTGCGCATGTGCACAACTCATGTGCATGCACAGTTCTGCAGGTGCCGGCATGTTGCGAATGACAAAATGGCATTCACTATTTTCTGTGCCTCTTCCCCAAGTCATGCCGACATAGGGGTGCCCAATCCCCATGTCGGCATCCTTTAAAACCCCCCCACTCATGTGGCACGCTGGGAGCCCACCCCAGTGTGCCGAAATGTTTTGTTTTTGTTTCTGTAAACTACAAAACAGTCCCTCATTATTTTTTTCCCTGTAAAACTGGAAAAGGTCCCTTGTTGTCGCTGTAGTCACCCTCCTACTGAGCTCCCACCTCACCACACCCCCCTCCTTACCCCATACTTACCTCCAGAGGTAGGCGCTGTCATCTTCTCTGGACTGGAACAGGTCTGCACTCTTCAAAGCCCAACCGTGAACTGAAGAATTAAAGGTAAGCATGCCATACAGCCATTCAACTGACAAGGGGTTGTTAGAGGTTCCCATGGTCTGGCTAAAAACATCTGGGGCCCCAACTTTTATGTATGGTGCCCCCACCCTGTGAAACTCTCTACCTCATCAGATTCGAGAGCACAGGACCGTAGAGAGAGCTTCAAAGCAGGCTTAAAAACCCACCTGTTTCAGCAAGCATTTAGTGATTATTTTATCTGACTTATTCGAATTTTGTATTGTAAGTATTTTTAGACTGTTTTGTTCTATTGTTTTCTATGATATTTTAACAATGTACAGCACTTCGGTTTTTAGAATTGCACTATACAAATAAAGCTTATTATTGTTATTGTTATTATTATTATTATTATTATTATTATTATTCAATGGGGGTTTCAACTTATGCTGATATCTCAGCCATTTGTTTGGAATTTCTGCCCCAAATTTTCAACATGGATTTTTGGGACCCCATCTCATGAAAACTGTCACTGTCCTGTTGTTACTCTATCCTGAAAGGTGTTTTTGTGGTCACTGGGTGGAACCACCTTTCAAAACTGATTCATGAAATGACAGTGCCACTGTTCATGAGGTAGGGTCCCAAAAAGCCCATGTTGCAATTTGGTGATAAAAATCCAATAAATGCATTACGAGCATGCCTTGTGCAGTTTCTACGCACACTCCTAACATCACCAATTTTTAGTATTGTCACTCCACATTTTTAACATTGCCAGTTTTGCATACCTCCTTCAAAACAGTACAGCTGCCATTTTTCACAACCTGCCCAAAATGTGTTTTCACACCTGTGTGCAGAATAGCAAGATTGCTCTGTGTAATCACCTTTTGGGACAATTGAATAAAATTGGCACTGTTTATGAGAAGGGGTCCAGGAAAGGTCATGTTGAAAATTTGGTGTAACACCTCCAAAAAATGGCCAAGTTACACCTGGGCATGAATAAGTTCTACACACATGTGTAATTTTTCTCACTTGGTAGCTCTTCACAGCCCTATTGGCTCTGACTAAAGCTTGTTATAAAAAGCCAACATCCAAGTTCTGTCTTCCTATTTCACTAGTGTGCTATTTGTTTCATATGTGCATTTTGTAGTTTACAGGGGGCTGTGTTGATGGACACAAAAATATGGGGTTGTCTCAGGATCCCATTAAAGTTCAGTGGGACATGGGGATTACTTTGCATCATCCTTTGCTGCAGAGTGTGCCTGTGAGAGCTGAAGACAATATAGATCAGCAAAACTGGAGTGCTACTTTGGGAATATAGGGCCCCGATATTCAAAAAACACAAAGTGGAGCAAAAAACCTTGTGCTGCACCTTGCAAATGCTTGAGAGCGCGAGGTTGTTTTATTCAGTTCAATAGCACACTGTTGTTATTCAACTGAATATAAGGCCATGTGGGCACAGCGCTAAGTCATGTAGTGCTGCTTTAACATGGATCCTGAAGTATGCCACCAGAATGGATAGTGCCAGAGTGCTATTTGCAGTATTCAAAGGGACCCATGCAAATGAGCCAGTTGGGCATGCTTGGCACTAAGGAGCACTTTGCATGCCTATTATGGGTTCATTTGCATGGGTGGGGAGGCAGGTTTGCATAGTGCCATCCCCATCCCCAGTTGCCTAGTTCCAGATGAGTAGATATGCTTGTACTAGTGCCCTTCCCCCCATTACTGACCTGTACTAAGAAAACATCCCTGGCAGCCCTGAACCACTAGCACCAGGGAATAGTATTTGTTCTTCAGGGCTGGCAATTGGATGGAGGAGGTTCCACTAGCACTAGGAAATATTATTTGTTCTTCAGGGCTGGCTACTGGGAGGGGGAGGGACCACAACCACCAGGGAATATTATTTGTTCTTCAGGGCTGGGAAATGGGGAAGGGGTGGTGGGGAACTGTACCACCAGGAATTATTTGTTCTACAGGTCTGGTGATAGGAGTGGGGTTCCATTACCACCAGGGAATATGAGCATATGAAAACTGGCAGCAGCAAAAGGCCATCATGGTCTATCGAAGCTGTTTGAGATTGCAGCTAGCTTCCTATTCAGCAGCTGCCCCACCCTCCTCCCTTTACCCTCCCTTTGCCCTGACCCACCCCTTCATGAAGCATCCACTGTGTTACATGCCACAACCTCAGCTGGTCGTGTGTTCCACTTTGCCACCACCCTTTCTGTAAAGAAATGCCTCCTCACCTCCCTCTTGAATCTTCCCCCTTCCAATCTCCTGTCATGGCCCCCTAGTGTCTCTCCCCACCATCCTCCTGGGCTAGACAATATTATTTGTTCTTCAAGGCTGGCAATTGGAATGGAGGGACCAATACCACCAGGAATGATTGGAAGGTGGTGGGATCTACAACCACCAAGGGATATTAGTTTTTCTTCTGGGCTGGTGATGGGAGGGAGGGGGAACCAGTGCCACTAGGAAATATTACTTGTTCTTCAGAGCTGGCAATCGGAGGAAGGGGAACCACTACCATTAATGAATATTGCTTTAAGTCGGTGCAGCACAAGGGTTTTTTTTTTTACATCGGGGTTGGCGATCGGAGAGGAACCTAGGCTAACACCAGGGGATGTCTTTTTCACTAAGGGACTGGCAAAGGAGGAGTGCTGTGGATAACTAGGCCAGGTATTCTCCCCTAGCCTGGATTAAGTTGGGGTTTTGTTAGGTGGTATTTGCACTGTGCAACTGGACAATACTAAAACCTTTTCTGCTGCATAAAGCCACTGAATATGGGGTAGCGTGGCTATTCATGGCCCCTTTTCCCACCCACATTATGTTTTGCACAGGTGCTATCCCTCTTTGCCTGCACAACAGCCCCTTTTGAGTATGGGGATTCCATGCAGACCCTGGCTTGCACAGCAAAAGACCTGTTAGCACCTACACAAACGTCTGAGTATCGGGCCCATGGAGTCGGGTTTGGGGATTGGTTTATGAAAAATGGAAAACTCTTACTCACTTATCTTAGTGACTTGGCAGTTCAAAGATGGTGCATGACAGAATCGGGTCTTGGTCTTGAATTGGGACCCTTCCATTAAAGAGTACCTTTCTCGGTGCTCAACCTCCCCCCCCAAAAAAACAAAAACAGGAAACTCCTTTACCTGAATGGAACTCATGGCTGTAATTTTATTATGGAAGGGATGGAAAGGGATTTTAGTTTGTCCCCAGGGGATTGGCTGCTTGATTCCTTTCATTCCCTTATTACTTGCTCTGCACCTGTTCTAAGATGTTTTGTGAAGTCTATATAGGGAGAACACCATTCAATTCCTATGGAATGCCTTTTTTTCAGTGCTATTTTCTCTTCTTGAAATCAGGTTTTTGCACAAATCAAAGCCAGGTTTTAACTAGTAAGAGTCACAGAACAGTTTAGCATAGGCACAGCTGTATATGAGGAAGTGGAAGGGATGGAGCAGCTTCTATTCAGATAAGGGAGCCCCCAGTTTTTTTTAGCAAATTAGAAATAACACGGGTTTTAAATTGCCGGTATCGCATAGCACTTTGCGATATGAACTGGCTGCTCATGCAACTCATTTCTACTTTTCTTTGCAAAACAGTTGGATCCATTCTGTGAGCTTCCCCCGTTCTCCTCAGCACTTCCCTCATTCTCCTCAACTGCCAAAATTATACTGTAATTAGTCTCACTGCTGCAGCCTTGAATGCTGGCAGTAGCGCCCAGTAGTACTGTGCGATATTGCAAAGCACTTGTGAGAGACTGCCGGCATTTGGGGCTGTGGTGGTGAGACTATTACAGTATAATATTGGCAGCAGCACCAAAACACCTGGGAACTCAATGGGGAGTTAACCAGCCAGTCTCTCTGGCTTTCTCAAGTCATTCCTCTGCTCTGACTGCAGCCCCCCACCCTACTAGATCTCCAGTCTTCCCCTGGCACCTGTTCAGTCTGACTTTTGGCACCAAGCATAGCTACTGGGATCCCATGGGAGTAATTGTGTGGTGGCACCACAGACAAGACCGCTTTGACCAGCAAAAAGAGTAACATGCTGCACAGGTGAAGTGAACTGAGAGAAGGAAAGAAGTGCTGCCCTCGGTGCTGCTGCTCTGTCAGTGGGATCTCAAATATTTATGATATGGCATGCTTGTGCCAGTTTTGAGGGATGACCTGAGTGCATGGAGGGCAGGGAAGTTGCTCAGAGTCGCACAGTATGCAAACTGGAGGTTGTCGGAATCAAACCCAGTTTTGTAACATTGGCCCACTACATGTAAGTGCCTGTTTTCAAGGGGAGGTTAAGTGACTTGTTCACAGTCACACAGTATGCAAGTGGAGATTGTGGGAATCAAACCCAGTTCTACTGGAGTGAGTTGGGTGTCTTAATTCTTTGGTAACTAGGTAACATTGGCCCACTACATGTTAATGCCTGTTTTCAAGGGGCAGTTAAGTGGCTTGTCAGTCATGCAATATGCAAATGAAGGTTGTGGGAATCGAATCCAGATCTACTGGATGTACCAAGCTCATTCACAGCTCATTACTCTAACCCTAGGCTGTACTGCCAATTAGACTTGTGTCTGTGTATTGAAACAGATAACACAGAGTTAATTTTGATGAGAATATTGACCACCACAGGGCTGTTATAATGCCAGAAGCTTTGCCCTCCCCTGGTTGGGCTGGGAAGTGTAGATATTGACAACATTGTCCTTATCGCAGTTGCCCATACCTGATTCTGCTAATGAACTTAGATCACCAGCCTAGCAACATAATATGTGACTCCTTTTATACAGAATATTAACCATTTCATATAACTGACGCACTTTGTAGGTACCATTAACTATCCTCTCCAAAATATTAGATATGTATGAGATTTAGTTGTTGTTTTTCTTTTATTTTTACATCTATTCCCCTGAACTATGGATTCTTTGTGGCCCCATTTCACTCACTTTACTTTCAGGCATCTTTCTGACAAGGATATTCAGGTGAGCCCTACTCTAGGATGGGTGAGTGTGCTGTTGGGTTTTATTATTTAACAATCAAAAAATGCAAAATGATGCAGCAGCATCTTTTAGCAGCTGTCATGCAGAGAGCCCATTTTGTGCCTTGACTCACAAGCTATTTTTTTGTTACATTTTATTACAATGCACTGGAGCTGTCCTTTTAATAATCTGTTTAGAATGCTGTGTTTTCCCCCTTCAGTATGTATAGTATATCACTGATCTCAGTGATGCAGATAGTAAAAGAAAAAAGGAAGTGCTTTTTAGCCCCACTCTGGCAACTAAACATCAGTTACATAAAATGACATCCCTAAAGTAGGCCCATCGGTGCAGGGTTCAAGATGCTATTGAGCTCAGGCTGTTGGGGTTCAACTTGAGAAGAAGTGACCATACCACAGGCAGCTCTTCTTTTGTGGGAGGGGTTATGTGCTCTGCTGCACACCTGCTACCTAATGAAATCTGATTGGGACCAGTCAGGACCACCAGGCAGAAGGGATGCTTTCACACTAGGGTATAAATGCGCTTGTCATTGCACACCTACGGGCCTGTGCAAACGTTTGGATGGAATACCCCCTACAGAAGCTGGATGACAGCCCAGTCCACTGCAGACCCTGTACTGCCAAATGAGTGTCCTCTTCCACTGGATCCTGTGCTGAGAGGCCTGGCCAACCTTCATGGCCCCATGGGGGAAGGGGTGCGATACAAACAGTGCAAGATAGGTGAAGTGGGTAAGTCCTAGGGGAGGCAGGTGGTAGCTAGGGTCAAGGGGGCTGGTCCTGATGGGGGAGCTCAGTACATAGAATAAAAAACAGGATTTATAAAAAGGACAGCTCCAGTGGACTGTACAAAATCATCAGTTCACCACATAGCAGATGAACCATTTTTTTTTGTTTTGTGTCTTGCTTTGCTGTCAGGAGCATTTACACAAACGTTTTGCAGTTATTGCCATCTTGGTTGTGTGCATGCCAAGTTGGTATTTATAGCCCAAGATGATGATGATGTCAAGACTTAGCTGTATTAGCATCAACCCTCTCCTCATCAGTTTCATTACCTGAAATCAACAGCCAAGATATAATCCACATACAGGAAAGTATCAATTCTGTCCTACCCCCTATTGTGGAAGGCCCTATTTTTGTGCATTAAAGTCCTTACAGGAGCAAGGGACAACAGAAGGGAATGCCATGGGGCTGGTTCAGTTGCCCTACAGTAGAGTGTTACCCAACAGTGCAGGTTACTCAGCTTAGAGAAAGATCCAGAGTCTTTGCTTGTTTGGTGGCTTAGAGATAGCTGTGCTCATATTTGATCATCCTGACATTGAAAATGGAGAACTGCTGTACTCTTGGCACCCTGTGTTGGACCAAAGAAAATTTTAGAAGTGTCGGGTCGAAATTTGCATCAGTCAGCTAGCCAAATGCTGGTAGATGTTGTATCGGGCTAGTAAGATTTTCCTTTAACTAGCCATGTGGACGTGCTGGAGAAGGTAACATTTCAGTCAGTACACCAGCTGGGCTAGTGGAAATGTCTGTGGGGCTAGTTGATTTTCCCAGTCACTAGCCCTGCTGCCTAGCAGCTGCAAAACTTAATTTCAACCCTTGAGTGTACATCCTTGCCTCTGCAGGGATGCAGTAGACTCTGGCCTGTGTTTGTGATGAGAGGAGTGGGTCAGCTGATGACAGAGTGCTTGTCAGGGTTAAAACTGCTCACCAAATAGATGAGTCCTGAGCAACTAATTAGAGAAAGAGTTCAGAGAAGATGATTGGCACTACCTTCTACATAGGCACCTTCACTACAACTGGATGCAGTGATGGTTCACCATCACTATGGCCAGCCTGGCTGTCTGCAGTGCAGATATATTTGAATGTGGGTGAGCAGTGTAATCCCAGAGGAGGGTATCACTGTCTGAGGACAAAGAAATGGTTATTAAAAATGATACCATCAATGAGAAAGTCTGGTGTGTGCCATAACCTTCATTTTCCTCCTTATTTGCTGGTTCCTTGGAGTGGTTAACCTTATTATTGCCCTCTGCATTAATTTTGTTAGTGTGTGAAGGTTAGTGTGGGTTAAACAGTGTCAGTGGCTCAGTAGGTAGCACACTCGCCTCTGAGGCCGGGAGATCAGAGGGCTGTGGGTTCAGTTCCCACATCTGGCACTTGGGTTAATATCCCAGTACTGACATTGTAATGCAGCATGAGAGGGGTGCTGCATTTCTGAGGTGCCGTCTTTCGGATGAGACGTTAAACTGAGGTCCCATCTGCCTGGATTGGTGGTAGTTCAGGTGGATGTTAAAGATCCCATGGCACTTATCGAAAAGAGTAGGGGAATTTCCCCGGTGTCCTGGCCAAATTTCCCTCATTCACTAAAAATACCACCAACAGCTTAATCTGGTTCAAGGTCAGTTGGCATTCATCTGTATCCCCCTCCCCCGGGTCGTGCCTGAAAATAGGCAGGATTTGTCTAGTGCACTTACCCGGTCAACAAAAGCTAAATAAATAAATAAAAATAAATAAACATCCATTTGTTTTTGTTTTGCAGTGTAGACTCTGCCTGGATGCTTCCGGTGCCTGGATGATGCTGGTGCATTTTATTGGTTTCTAGTGCACATACAGCATGTTCACAGTATGTCTGCATTTTTTTCTTATTAAGATTTATCTTTAGAATTGTAGGTGGCTTGTTAGTACATACACACTTGCTGAATAGAGAAAGTCCTTAATGTTTTCTTTATTTTTTCACTTTTGGCCAGGAAAGATGCATTAAGTCAAGGTTTGTTTTCAGGTGCATCCTCTGAGCACAGGGAAGTTAAGTGACTTAAGTGAAAAATATGCATCTTTGCAGATGACACAAAGATCTGCAACAGTGTTGATACACAATGGGGGGTGGAAATGATGAGAAGGGACTTGGAAAGGTTGGAGGAATGGTGAAAAGTATGGCTGCTTAGATTCAATGCAAAGAAGTGCAAAGTAATGCAATTGGAAAACAAAAACCCAGGGGAAGAGTACTCAATGGGGGAGGGGGTTGTATTAACAACAAAAATGGAAAGGGACCTGGGAGTAATCAATCAGATGACCTAAAGGTAAGCAAGCAATGTGGGAAGGCAGTAAGGATGGCTGGGGGACACTGGGATTTATAGGGAGATGCATCACCAGTAGAAAACAGGAAGTTGTTATCCCTCTGTACAGACAGTTGGTGAGACCCCATCGGGAGTTTTGCATGCAGTTCTGGAGACCCCATCTCCGCAAGGACAGACAAGATGGAGACAGTCCAGAGGAGGACAACTAAAATGGTGCAGGGTCTGCAACAAAAGCCATACGTAGAGAGACTAAAGGAGTTTAATATGTATACCCTTGAAGAAAGGAGAGAGAGGGGGAATATGATAGAAACTTTCTAGTACCTCAATGGACTCAACAAAGTTCAAGAGGGCAGCATCTTTCAGAAAAAGAGATGTGCAAGAACAAAGGGACACAATTTGAAGATGGGGGGTGGCTCAGGGACAATTTGAGGAAGTATTTTTTCACAGTGAGGGTGGTAGACACATGGAATAGTCTTCCTGAGGAGGTCGTAGGGTTCAAAAACAGTGGGGGAATTCAAGAATGCATGGGACAGACATAAGGTAATTCTGGTGGGGGGGTAGGAAAAAGTAGGCTGTTGGATAAGATCACCCTACTAGAGGAGGTGGAGTAGCAATCTATGTCTCATCTGCTATTCAGTTCACTAAGCTTCTCGCCATCTCAGCCCCTAAGGCACATGAGGTACTTATCCTTAAATTAACCTTACCTTTCTCTATCCTGATCTTTGTTACTGGAGCCTATTGTCGCCCTGGCCTTCCCTCAGCTACCATCACTGAGCTCATTACCAACATAACTTCTCTCACCTCGTCTAGCAAAACTTATATTATGGGAGACTTTATTCATAACTGGTTGGCTCCTTCCCTCAAAAAAACCTGCAACCATATCACCTCTATGAACTTAACTCAACTCATCACGGAGCCTACCCGCATAAACCAGAAAACTGGTAACCACCCCCTAATTGGCTAGGACCTCATGTCCCACCCTCACCATGTAATTAAATCTGGCCTATTACCTGATACCCTGAGTGACCACCATATGACATTCCTGATGCAAAAAGTTCACAGACCCAAGACCCGCCAAAAACTATACTCTTTTGTTCTTACAATTCTCTCAGCCTTACCAACTTCCTCCAAGATCTAGCCCAGACAAACTGGGATCCAATTGCCTCAGAAAATACTCTGATGATCCTACAACTATTTTTACAATAAATTCCTAGAGGCTTGGGCCACCCGTGCCCCTTTGCGACACTCAAGGGTCAGGGTGATCATCTCCGCTGGATCACCCCTGAACTCTTGGCATGCCACAAAGCCCGTGATCTGGCATGTAAAACTTACAAAATATCTAAACTCCCCCATGACTATGAACGCTACCACTCCCTATGAAATAAATGAACAAAAGCAACTCGACTAGAAAAATTGGACTACTTCTGCTCCACCTTCCAGAGTAACATTAATGACCCCTCCAAATTCTGGAAGGTTATTCACTCCCTCTTCTCCACTCCCTCCTCCTCCCCCAACCTCTCCTCATTATAAACAATACCCAAGTTGCTGACCACCATGGTGTGGCCACCAAATTTAATTCTTACTTCACCTCCTGTGCTGCTGCTCTACTGCCTTCCCTCCCCCTCCCACTGTCCCTTCTCCCCCTCCCCCGCCTCTTCCACCCCCTTTTCCTTCTCACCAATCTCCCCCTCTGCTACCTTGGATGCTCTTCATGCACTCAACCCTTCAAAAGGCAGCTCACCTGACAGATTAGACCCTAAACTGCTCTATCTATCTACCCCTGCAGTCACTGCCCCTTATCAACTCTCTTCAACCTGTCCTTCTCTACATCTACTATACCCTCAATCTGGAAGCACGCCACCTTTTCTCCCACTGCCCAAGGGTGGTGATCAATCCTTGTCTGCCAACTACCACCCAATTTACCTCCTCACTATCCTTGCTAAACTTGAGGAACACTTGGTCCTAACTCAACTGTCTTCCTTCCTTTCTGACTCAAACTTCTTCACTCCATTCCAATCTGGGTTCCGGAAGAACCATTCCACTATAACCTCCCTGATTAGGCTCACTGACTCTATCCTCTCAGGGATGGACAGTGGTCAAATCACATCCGCTATCTTTGTCGATCTTGCCAAGGCTTTCAACACTGTTTCCCACCCTCTACTTCTAACCTCCCTCTTCATGGCTGGCCTAAACGTAACTGCCATAAACTGGTTCCAGGCCTACCTAGAAGGTAGAACTCAGTCAGTTAGAATAGCAGACACCATTTGCTCCCCTCTCCCAATCCTTACTGGCGTACTTCAGGGATCTGTCCTGGGCCTGATTCTCTTCTCCATTTTTTAAATGACCTCCCCTCCATCTGCTCCTTCTCCTCCTCCATACATATGTACGCCGATGATACCGTTTTTTTTTTTTTTGCTCAAGCCAGTCCTCTACTGATGTTAAATCCAGACTACAGCATGACTTCCATATAGTTCAGCACTGGTTTTCTAACCATCAGCTCTCCCTGAATGCCAAGAAGACTGTCTCCATGACCTTTGGCACAAGGCAGAGACTATCTAGACTCCCCAGCTTGCCTTCCTTCCATATCACTGATGGGACAGTTCTGGAGGATTCTTCCACCTTTAGGAATCTGGGGGTTTGGCTTGACCAACACCTCAATTTCTCTGGGCACATTGATGACATCCTGAAGAAACTGCGCCCCAAACTTGGTGCCCTCTGCAGGAACTGTAGCTGCCTCCTGCTACTGGCAAGACGTGAACTGGTCCAGAAGATGAGTCTACCTATTTTTGACTACTGTGATGTAGCCTACAGTGCCGCTCCCAAATCTTTCCTACTCAGGTGGACACCCTTTTTAACTCCTTCTGTTGCTTTGCTCTTGATGCACCCTCCTCTTCACATCACTATAGCCTTTACCATTCTCTGGCCTTCACCTCACTAAAAAATCACCACCTCCTCCACTGTGTTAAATTTGTATCTAAATTTTGGTTTCAATCCCTACCCTCTTATCTCACCACCCTTCTGTCCTACCTCCCTTCCCCAACCCACCCCCTTAGATCCTATGACCATCATGTATAGCTAGTCCTGAAATTTTTCACAACTTCAGGCCAATCTGCCTTCTCACACCATCTCCCTAAACTCTGAAATGCCCTCTCTCCCCAAATTCGCTTTTCTTCCTCCCCCTACTCACTCTCCCTGCCCCTCCATAACTTTCTTTCTCCTAATTGAAACAGCAATTAAGCTCCCCCACCTATCACCTAGTTGCCCTCCTTCTGTCAAACAGATATCTATATGTCGCTTATCAAAGGCTGCACCTTTTGCTCTTGCAAGCTGGATTCTCCAGATAACTGTCAGCACTTCTCATGCACTGTTTATGCTTGATGTCATTAATTGTATACTCTGATGTACTGTAATCACTGTTTTTATGCTAGACTATACTCTTTAATGTTGCTTATGTACTCCCCGTACCCTTTCCCCCAGGACGCACCATGAGATGAGCAACGTGTTGCTCAGTGTGCCCTTCCTGGTGAAACACTTCAATAAATAAAGAAATAACCTAGGATCTGCAGCTTATCCAGCAGGTAGGGAAATGGGCAGACTAGGTGGGCCATGCAGTCCTTATTTGCTGTCAAAGTCTATGTTTCTATGTTTGTTCATGGTCACACAGTATGCATGCAGTGACTGTGGGATTCAAACCCAGTTCCTCAGGTTTGCAGCTCAGCTCTCTTAACCACTGCGCTACACTGCCTCAAAATGTGTAGTTTCTATTCATCTAGCTCAGTGGTAGCGTTCTGGTGTAGGAGCATCAGGGATGGAAGTACAAATCTTGAGCCACTGAATTGGGAGCATGAGATAACAATTCTAAAAAAAGTTTAGTGTAGGTCAGCCCATGAGCACAGTGGTAATATTGTGGCTAGGGGTCAGTCAGTGGGGGGCAGATTGTGTCCCAGGGACTGCTCTCCTTTCCTCTCCCAAGTAGATGGGGGCCGCCATTGCTGTCTCTGACTGCCTCAGGTGGAGGCCAGATGACAGTGCAAGTTGCAGGTGAGTTAAGGCTTGTGGTTACGTGGTGCATGCATGCCTCCACATGCACATGCTTACATGCTGCCATGGTGAGGGAACGGGAGAAAATGGAGCCAGGTAGAGGCCTGATTATTGTGCAGACTGTGAGTAAGTTAAATGCTAGTGTCATGGTTTCATGGTCAATGCATGCCTGCACATGCATGTGCCTACATACCACCATGGTGAGGGAAAAGGAGAAAATGAAACATGGAGCTAGGTGAGATTAATGAAGCTCCATCTTCTCCCTTCTCAGCCCACACTTTGAAATCGAGGAAAGTCCATCCTGGGCTGAATCACCTCATGAGTGGAAATTGTCCCATTTCCTCCAGCCCCCCTAAAAAAGGCATCTGACGGAGACCCACTCCGTGAGTCTATTAAAATATCAAATAAATGCTGGGCTGATATGGGAAACCCACAGTGATATAAGACACTCCTGGGCTGAGACCCAGGAATGTTTGATTAGCAGGTAAGGGGAAGGGTGTTGGGAGGTGGGAACTGGGCCAAACTGCAGATAAATTTGTAGTGCCTCCGGCTTGCTCCTCATGCAATGGCTCGCTACATTACTCCCTGATGCAGCCCCTGGTTCTCTCTCTAGGAATCGCCTCTCATTTTCTGCCCCCTTGTACTGTCCATTTCTGTCCTTGCCCCCTTCGCTCTTCACTGTGCCATCCTGTCACCTGTCTCCCTCGCCACTTCATTTTGTTCATGTTTTGCCGATTCCATAGCCAGCCACTCTGGTTCCCTGCCAAGTTCCCTGCACCATCGACGTATTTTATTTTTTAGTTTCAAACCACATTCTTTCACTGCCACGGTCTTTCGGCCTGGGAAGGACACTGGGTTCCCTCTTCTGTAGCATGATTTCTCCTGCAACTCCCCTGGACCTGTTACTCAGTCGGTCACTTGATCAATCTATCGGCAGTCCATCTTGATCCTTTGCTGCAAGCTCAGCTTACCACTCACTGTTGTCTGTTGCAGTACCTCTGCACTTCTGGAAATTGGTGTTGGTTTACCTTTCTGATTAGCTGGGCTCTACACTCAGTCCACCTATGGACAGGACCTATGGTGCACTGAGGTATTTATAAGGACCTTCTTCATTGTTTTACATCATCCTTGATTACTGATCAGTGTAAGTTATGGGGGGGTGGCGTTAGATGACGATATCGGAAAAGGGTATGTTGCACAAACCTCCTGCCATTACTGCAGTGCTTTGTTACACTGTATACAACGGAAGGCATACATTGCACACATTAGGCAAGGATTATGGCTATCATTTTCCTCTTTCTTTATTCTATTACTCAGTCCCTCTATCTTTTTATGCAGGGTCACCTCATCTAGCCAACACTATGTTACTATCTGTGTGCAATGTCAGTCATAACGTTTGGACCACACCATTTACCCGTATGGACAGACTTGTGCTCATTTCATGGGTGCTGGGAGTGCCCGAATACCCAGAAAGTTGACTTATGCACCCTAAGTATTCTGACGGCTGCCTGCAAATTTTATTTCTAGGGAACCTGGCCACAGGAAGAAACAAAAAACAAAACAATCTGGCCCTATCCTGCCATCACCCTCCTATTCATATTCTCCTACCTCATGACCTCTTATGAATCATATCCCTCCTACGGTTCTCCTCTCATCCTGTATCGGCTGGGTCCTATGTTACCCCATTGACCTCCCTCCATCCTTTGTCCTTTCATACCTCGCTTTCCTGTACCAGCCTCCATAGCTTCAATCCCTCATTGTACCTCATCCGTTTCCTAATTTTACCTTCCTTGTCCTAGTGCCTTTTCTAGTACCAGCCATCATGGCTTCACTCCACTCTTAGCTTCACTCCTCATGAAACATTGTCTAATTTTGCTCACTCCTCATTATACCTCATCCAGTTTTGCTCCTCGATTGCTCAACCTGAGTTGCCTCTGGTTCCTGATCTCCCTTCTTGGCCTCAGAGTCTACCTCCTTTTGAGGAGCCTACTTCCTTTTACTTCCTTCGTAAAAGTTCATTTTCAAGTTCATTCCTGTCTCCTCCTCTTCCAATTCCATACCTTCCATCCAGGATTCACTCCACTCATGGCCTGCTATTGATAGTCTTTTTGGGCGTACCTACCATAACTCCTATGCCACCTATCAACCATGGCCATCCTGCCAAATGTATCGAGTTCATAACTCCAGACATATCGAGTTCATAAATCCAGTCACCATTCACTCAGCATTATCTCAAAGTTTATCTATTTACATCACTTACTCAAACATTCCTATCATTGAATTCCATACTATCTAATTGACTGCAACCTCAGGGTCTAATTGTTTAAAGTCTAATTGTTTACATTGCATAATCAAGCATGCCTCTTCAACCTCAGTGTCTGCTCACTCTCATCGCTCAATCAAGTGCATCGCTCAATCAAGCCAGTCTGCATTATCATCGGCCTGATCAGCACATCTGGAATCTCCTCGTGAGCACATCTGGATACCCCTTGCTCCTCTGACTCATACATGGATTTACTCCCTCCCATCCTTGCTCCTCTGATCTATTATCTCTCATTGACTACTCGAACATACTCACCTTGGGTCCCTGCTACCTCATGTTCCTTATTTAATCTGTGCTTCTTTGGAGTTCTTCCCCCATACCATTGTCATCCTCACTACTTATATCCATCTATGAACCATTCTCTTTACCAACATATGTCCTCAAATCAAACGTCATCAGCCTGGAGGGTAGGCAACCTAGGCCTTGGATCCCCAGAGGTTTCCTCCTCAAAGGATTTTTCTCCTCTCCTCCGTGCCAATGGTCATAATATTAGTCAGAGTTAGTGCTTTCTTCTCACTAGTTAGTTAGGTTCCACTGTTGGATGGAGGCGGACGGTGGCCCAGCTTTCTCTTCTCTCCTTAGGAAGTTAGCTCTTCTCTTCACAGAATTCATTCATCATCCTCTCCTCTTGGAAGCTTGACATCTTTGGGTATTCTTTTTGGGCTTCTTTCTAACTTACCTTTAGCTGACACATTAATTCCAGGCACCTGTAGGGGGGGGACCCTCTTCTAGAGTTCCTTGTGTCGTACGCCTACAGGGTGGTATATCCCATGGATAGAGAGGTGGAAAGCCACAACGCAAATCAAGTTAGATGAGCATCATCTCATATTCTCTCATTCGGTTGCATAAGCACATCGAACTTTCAGCTGCTACACCAAGATAAAGTTTACGTTTGTTTGAATTGCTGGTAAACTAGTTTTGGTGCGTCTCTTAAATTACTTTTTTTTTTTTTCCAACAATTGCAGGAAAATAAAGATCCAGTATGTGGAAGAGACCCACTGCTTACCCTTTTGTGATAGATGGCAGACTGCTGCCTCATTGCCATTGGCAAAAAACCAGCAACCGCACTGCCATTGCTGAAATACCAGCAACTGTATTTACAAGGGAAGAGTTACCTAGAAATACACTTTACATAGTGGGGTATTCATGCTTTATATAATGGAGTATTAGAGTTTTAAAATGACCTACCCTAATTTCCTAGCAACTGATGCAGACTGAAGTGGTTGGTGGTAAGATGCAACAGAGTGATGTTACCACATCATTCAAAAAGGCAGTTGCAGAGCTTAAAGTTCATTTCACCGAAACAATAGAAAGCAACATTAATTATTGGAGTAAGATATTAAGAAAAAAGTGCAGTCAATTTGGGAAAATCACTTACTAGAAAAGTGGTAATTCTTGGGTTTACAGTTCTATAAAATTAGTTACAGTTGCTGATACTTATATTATGTCCATATGTTTTCTAGTTTTGATAGACTTATTGGTGTAAGCACTTTAATATAAAGTGATTTCCAAGACTCATGGATGTAGTACTTTATTTGGTACCTTAACATGTCAAGTCAGTTGTTAGATTACAATTTTATACCAAGAGCCATGGATGTAGTACTTTATTTGGTAGCTTAAAGTAACTGTTATGTAGGTGTTTGGGCTTCATAGCCTGCTACCCTGGGGTGACGATAGCCCCTTCTGTGCTAAAATTAACATTTTTAATGCGGCCTGTACAGTTTGGGAAGGGATTGTAATGCTGGCCAAACCACCAGCCAACCAATCCCTTTCTGCTTTGTTGTCTGTCTGCTCTGCCCCAGCGCTCCCCCATTTTGTGAAATGGTACCAGGGAGAGCACAGAGATGCACCCCATACAAATCTATGGGGCTGATTTTCAAAACAATTTTATATAACTGTAAAGTACCTTTTGATAAAATTGAAAGCCACCGCTCAACTAATAGGGTGGTGCCATAAGTGCAGTGTGGCCTTTGTTCAGTGCTGTGTGCAGTTCCGAACCTGGTGGGGTGCGGGGGCCTCTCTCCCAGTCACCCTGCTCTTTTCCTCTTTGTAGGAGAATGGACCTGACCTGGACTGGTCATCACCCCCACCCCAATGAGGAGCTCTGAGGCTCTGAGGTGTATTGCATTCCTACAAGGCTTGGCGGCAAGGCTTTGAAGGTTTCTTCTCCTCCTCTGACTGGTTCTGTCTCTGGGGCCATCTCAGAGTCCTCTGACACTGTTTGCAGTACCAGGGACTCTCACGTCACTGTGGGATGAGGTGGCACCATCCCCAGTACTGTGGATAAGGGCTGCGCCATCCCCGGTGCTTTGCAAAAGGGAGACTCTGTCCCTGGTGCCATGGAGAAGGTCAGTGCTGATGATGGAGTGAGGTCAGGGGATGCTGACAGGTCTGGAGGTGGTACCATGCCCAATGCAGAGTCAGAGGTTGGCACCTGTGGAGGGGCCAAATCTGGTGCTGAAGCTGGGAGTGGCACAGCTTCTATTTCCTTGTTGGGGGTTAACTTGGGGGTTGCTAGGATAGCTTGTAGACACATGTGGCTCCTCCAGTGTTGCCTCCCCTTGATACCTCAGGGACAGATAAGGGGCAGGTCTCTTTCTGAGGGGGAGGGCTTGAGAGCACATGAGATTGCCCAGGCATCTTCTGTCAGGGCTGCTGGTGGCTCTCGTAGGAATCACAATGCTGATCCCTCACATTTTCACTCTCCTCAGTGGAGAGGGCCTGCATCTGGTGGAGTTAGGGGCCATCCACAAGGGCCAGCCTGGCCCAGTCTCCTCACTTTGGGGCTATTTCCTTAGGGCACCACTCGGGCTGCACCTGCATGGTTGTGTGACCTTCTGTGGCTTTGCTGTACAGCCCTACCCTCCAGGAGAGGTCGCATGAACATTCCCGAAGCCCTAGCAGGGATCTTTCTCTGGTTTGCCAGTCTCCTCCTCCTCCTCCTCCTTCTTCGGATCCTCAACCCAACCCTTCTGCTCTCCCAAGGTTTTCGTGTCCTGTTGTGGGATCAATTTAGGGGCTCAACTGCAACCTTTCCTCACTACTTTAGAGTTCTGGACCAGGTCATTTGTAGACCTCAACCTCCTGCTGCATCCAGACCTGAATCGAGCTCCTTCACCTCCTCATCTTCCTCTCCTGAGGAAGAAGTCTCCTCAATCTACTTGTCTTCAGACGTTGATATCACCAGCTATCAGTGGTCTTGTAGAGGCTGATGAAGAAGCTCCACATTTCCAATTTCTCAAGACATGATCCTGCCCATCTGACACAGGCTCTCCTGGAAGAGTTTCCATCAGAGAATGTGGCCATTCTCCGTGGCCTGTTCCTTTTCAGGAAGCATCCCATCGGGTCTGGCAGTCTCCCGCTTACCCTTCTTCTGCCCAGAGGGACTGCCAGTGCAGGTATCGTGCCCCCCTGGGGTCTCCAGGCACCTTTCCTCACCCCACCTCAGGGACAGAGTCACTGAATACCCCCCCGGACATCGTCGCCCATAACACAACCGTGTCCTGGAGTTCGACTCAGCTAAGTTTAACCACAGGAGGAGAAGGATCTTCTCCTTGGTGCATCTCCTTTTATGTATTTTATCACATCAGGCCCTTATGGCTATCTATGCTAGACACTTACGGATGGTGCTGGGACAGCTCCTAGCCACTATGCCTGATATGGAGGCAACCAGGCAGGCCATCTGTTTTTCTGCTTCTGGCCTACAACTAGCAAGGCACCTCTCAAGGGTGTCTTACATTGCTAATGAGGTAGCATCTAGGTTGGCAGGATCTGCAATCTGTGTGAGACAGGCAGCATGGCTTCACCTTTCTAGATTATCACCCCTGGCCTGGCACAGCGTGATTGCCTCCTCTTTCCAAGGAGCCAATTTTTTTCTCCTGCAGGATGAGACAGGATCTCCCAGGTCTCTGGAGTCCCTGTCTCATCCTGACCAGTCTCTGGCCTCTCCAGACCCACAAGGGGCTCTTCTCCTGTGATCCTCCCCCACAGAGGACTGAGGGGAATGCCTACTCTCAGAGATGTGCCAGGTCCCCTTCGGTGGGGCTTGGTACTCACCCACCAATGATGAATGGGGTGAAGATACATACAGAAAGATATGAAAATTATGTACCTACTGTAATTTTTGATCTTCTTGTATATCTTCACCATTCATCACTGCTTTCCAGCCCATCATCCCCTCTGGTGCCTCAACCTCTGAGCAGTACCTCCTCCATGCTTGCTCACTCCTCTGTGGGGACCTTGTGGGGTAAGCCCCTGCTTCTCTACTCTGTTCCTTCTGGGAGCTGTTTCTCTTTGTGAGGGGAGGACAAGTGGGGTCCAACCATTTTGCCCTTGATAATGGAGGCTCCTCATGTCTCTCTCTCTCTCTCTCTCGCAAGATGAGAGTTTGGTTGCTTCAAGCCTTTAGATCTGTGGGCATGAAGGACCCGAGAACCACTCCCCTTCTCCTTAAACCAGCTGGTTGACCTAGGACAGTGCCTCTCCTCCCAGGAACCATTCTACTTTGCCTTGCTCGGGATCTGTTTCAGGGTTAACAACTCCTGGATGTAAAATTCTTTTGGGAGGTCCTTCATCTTTGAGTGGACTCTGTCCCCATCCCAGTGCCCTAGGACAACTTTAGAGACCCTAGCACCCTACTCTCTAGGGACTTGGTCAGGCACCACCTATATTCCTCCTTTGGGGTCATTTTCCTCAGGCTAGCTTTGCTCAAAACAGCCCGGTCTCTTCTCAGTTGGAGACAGGCTGATCTCCCCTATTGAGGAACATTTGGGTAAGGTAGGGCTGGATGCAGCATTGACAACCTTCTTTTTCCCCTGTGGATAGTAGGGTGTTGAGGGGTCTCTAATATTCCTTTGATATCCCTTATTCCGATTTGTTTTTCCTGAACCCTTCCCACTTCTCTATTTCCTAGGACTGCTCAGTGGTTGGGGCCCCTTCCTAGTCCACACCCTTGGGTAACCTCCCTCTCCTCCTGTGTCAGATTTTTCTCCTTTCTTTTTATATTATTTCATTTTACTGTCTCTAGGGCTCCCTTGCCCCACCCTCAATTTTTTCTTTATTGCTGATTTCACTCTCTCTGGAGATGGAACTGAGGTGAGGGAGGAGTCAGTGCCAGTTACTGGCTGACACTCAAGCAGCATGCTGTGCATCATCCTCAAGGGTGGCACCATCCTCAAAGCTAACTCCTCCCCCAAACACAAAATTTGTAAGCTAATAGCTCCCATGGAGTCATAGTGCCTCTGGTGTATACCCATATACCCACCAGTGATGAATGGTGAAGAGATACAAGAAGATCAATAATTATGGAAGATACGTAATTTTCATTTTTGTGTGCTGCAGGCACATTCATGCCTCATGAATTGCACCATGCATTCACGTTTTGTTACTGTGCCTGTATTGCTAGCTGTTTGTGTTTCTCAGTGGCAGTGGTGCACTGGCCATGTAGTTAGCATGTGCTACTTCCACAGTGCTGGGCAGGATTGCTGTTGTGTCCTCACTAACTGCTGTTTCCTCTCCAGGAAGTTTCCTATATTGGGGTATGAAATATCATACGCTACCTGAAACAGCATGCATTTATCATATGGTATTTCCTTCATGAATATAGCCAGAGAGGTGTTAAATTTCAGTTTGTCTCCTGTTCCCACCTACTGATATGGTTTTGATACACTGAAAATATTTGCTGAATTTAAATTATGAATGTCACTAACAACTGATCTGCATGCATTTTGACTGTCAATGTACTGCATAACAATGGAAACTTCACCAAAATTGTAACCTGTTCAATAAAACTTGGAATGATACACTGCTATTTGCTTGTTTATTTTGGAATGATTTAGCAATGTGTTTTTCATAATTCACAGCAGTGCAGAATTTTTAACAGCCATAGAAGGAACACTGAGGTGAAAGTTGGCATGGAGGAACTAGGTGATTAAGGGGATTTACTGAAGGTCACAAAGGGTGGGATGCAAAGACAAGTATTCTGGGTAGGTACAGTGTTTACATGTTGGTTTGCAAACCTCTCTGATATTACCTCACTGCCAGATTTTCAACAAGGAGTATTTGGATCTGCTTGTAGGCATTGAACCAAAGAGCATCCTGGTTCATGGTCCAGTACTTAAACATCACTGAGCAGGTGAGCTAGTACTATAGGGGATTATACTGGCACACTAAAGAGGTAGGTGGGGTAAGGAAGCAAAGTGGCTAGAAGCTGAACACATGCATGATAATATTGGTTCAGGCAAAAATAAAAATGTTATCTGTAGAAAGATTATTTTGGATGATATATTGCATTATTAAGAAACTTAAAGACAATTAGATTTTTTTTATTAAAACATTTTCAATATACTCACAAGGGATATATTTTTAGTTTGTTAAGAAATTGAATAACTTCAAAAAAAGTATTCTACTGTCTTAATACAAACTCGTATGGAGAAATGCAATTCTTGTAATGAATATTTATTTTAGTTATAGAAAGTTAGCATTGGAACACCTTTTCAGACTTGATAACTGGGAAAAATAATGATTTAAAGGCAGACTGCCATAAAGCCTTAATTTCCTACCTTGAAGAGCTTGCTTCAAGACATTTGCATGATTTTTCATACTTAAATTAAACAAACAAGTGTCTGGATTTATGGGAAAGCAGTCTGAAAATGAGATTTCTTGGACTTGAGTATATCTAAGAACTCGTTTCAAGACATTTGCAAGATTTGTCATACTTAAATGAAGCAAAGAAATGTCTTGATTTTGGGGAAGAAGTCTGAATTTAAGATTTTTGCGACTTATATCTGGATGTTGAAGAACTCATTTCAAGACATTTTGCAAGATTTTTCATACTTAATTCAAGCAATGAAATGTCTTGATTCGAGGGAAGCAGCCTTAATTCAAGATGTTCTGGACTTCAGTATTTTTAAGAATTCTTGTTCCAAAACATTTGCAAGATTTTTCACACTTAAATTAAGGAAATGTTTTGATTTTGGGGACGCAGTCTTAATTCAAGGTTTTCTGGACTTCAGTATTTATAAGAACTCTTGTTCCAAGACATTTGCAATATTTGTCATACTTGAATTAAGCAGATAAAAATTGTTTTTGGACACACTGTCTTAATTTAAGAGTTTTTGACTTATTTCATTATGCCTAAGAACTCTAATTTTTAGTTCAACCATCATATTTTAAGATTTATAATCTTATTTTAAGAAATTTTAAAATTTTATGCAAATCTAAAATCAAGTCCTATTATCTTATTTTCCAAAAGTCTTACTAAGATAATTATCTTACCCCATTGGCAGATAATTTTGCTTATTTTAAGGATAAAATGTATACATTTAAGCTTTTTTGGCTAATTTTAAGATGGCCATTGTTTGCAGTGTTAGAGGTGCAGCTAGCACTTGCCCACTAGAGATGCAGTGAATTTAAATTCCGCCGGCGAAGTGAACGCGAAGTGGGCACTTCGCGTTGCCACTGTGGTACGTGGAGTGGGCAATGCAAAGTGCTCACTCCGCCTTGTCATTACCACTTTGCGTTAAGGCGGAATGGCAATGCTTAGTAAGGTGAAGTCATTGCTTTTAATGGACTTCACGTTCCTCATTATGATTCTAAGTGATCCACTTGGTGTTTCAGATTTGGCAGCCCCCCCCACACATCACATGGCTTACAGTACTGTAAGTCACATGTTCTTTAGCTAGGCAGGAAGAAAGTGAGTCATACAAGCAGACACTTTTACTTTCTCCTGTGCAGATGGAGAGAGAGTAGTGTGTTTTGTGACTGCTGATACTTTTAGATCAGAGTGAGGAGGAGATTTAAACTTTGATTTAGACCCAACAACTTTTTTAAAAGCTGCATTTTTTTGTCTTTTCTGTACTCTTTTTTACTTAATTTGTTCTTTCTGTAAATTTTATTTTTCTTACCTTTATAAAGTGGGCTAAACAATTGATGCACTAATGACTTCACCCTACACTTCACACTACACAAAGCTAGTAAACATTCAGCCATCAGCTATAACACTGTACTATGCGGGTAATTTATTTGATTGCTTGTTCACAGTACAGGGGCTAACAGGGTTGACAACACGCTGTGAATTTTTGATGTGATGGTGATGGCGATGACGGAATAAAGAGGGCAATTTCCATTACAATGTGGTCGAGTGGGAAGATTAATGAACAGCGGATGGTGGACAGTGAGGGAGATGGATTACAGAGTGCAATAACATGGACATACAATAGGGACGGGAGGTAAGAATGGCGATAATGGAGGGTGGTGGATAATCGAGGGGCGAATAAGTGAGGGAGCACTGTAGTTAGTTGTTTGTCTCTGTCTGTGTGACTGTGTGTGTGTGCGTGTTGGGTTACAGTGCGAGTAGTGATTGCTCCGACTGAGGGAGCACAGTAGGAGAGATGGACCAGGGTGAGAGATGTCTGGGACAGGGCAGGTCTGGGAGAGTGTGGTAGTGGTAAGCATCGTACCATGTGCATGTGTGGAGGGCATGGGCACCCATTCCTGTTGGACCGCTCAATACTTGTGAGTGATCCCCCCGAAGCAGGACCAGCACCACCTCCTGCCCTGACTCTGAGGCAGTTGAACCACCACCACCACCACCAAGTCCAGCACCAGGTCCTCTGGAGCAGGATGTGCCTGTTCCCACGGGCCCAGGTGTGGAACCCATCCCTGTTCAGCACCGTGACCTGCAGGCTTAAAATACATCCAAGTAACTATTAAAAAAAATGTATGTTGTGATTCATGACATGATCGTAAATCGTGATTTGTGAGTGCATTTGTGACCGTGATGATGAAGAAACATGAATGCCTATGGCTGTACTTCCCCAGGCCCTGACGAGCTGTAGCTTAAAACTCCCAGACTTAAAAACACGTATCAGTGAGTACAATGGTGGGGTGGTGAAGCCTGGAGAGATACTACAAAACAGGCTTACAATACATCCAAGTAACTAGAAAAAAATTAATGTTGTGATTTGTAACGTGAATGATTGTGAATCATGATTTGTGACTGCATTTGTGACCGTGATGATGAAGAAACGTGAATGCCTACCGCCTACGGCGGTACTTCCCTGATGAGCTGTAGCTTAAAACTCCCAGACTTAAAAACACGTGTCAATGAGTACAATGGTGGGGTGGTGAAGCCTGGAGACATACTACAAAACAGGCTTACAATACATCCAAGAAACTAGAAAAAAAAAATTAATGTTGTGATTCGTAACGTGAATGATTGTGAATTGTGATTTGTGACTGCATTTGTGACCATGATGATGATGAAGAATGTGATTTGTATCACGAGTGACTCGTGATGATGGTCCTGACTTAATAATGCATATTAATGAGTACAATGTTCATGCAGAATTAAGCACCAAACCTGTCCAGTACTCTGAAGGGAAGCCAAAGAAACAACTGTGACTTAAGTTACAAATGGAGATCGGGCCCTAAAGACATGCAAATGCACAGACAGATTACGATTGCGCTGTGCACTGAAGAGATGCAGACACAAAGGCACAACACCTAACCAGTGCTCACCATCAGAAATTCAAATCTGGAAAAGAATACCTTTGCCAGTTGGGGCAGGCCGTGGGGGGGGGGGCACTGTACTGTACTGCTGCAGTAACAGTCACTAGTATTAGTACCAGTAAAGATACCACAAAGAAGTAAAAAAATCACACAGTTGCGGTGGATAGCAGCTTCACATTGCTTAAATTATTATGTTTCACAATAAAAGGTGTCTGATTTGATGACACGCGTCACACACATACACACACTAAGTAATGCATAGCAAATTGAAAACTTCAGTAATATAACCACATATTTTAAACAAACTAAAAATATGCAAAGCAGCACCACAACAGTCAGCAAAAAAATGGCAAGAAATATTGAAAATATTACTGTGTGTACATTAACACAGTTAAACAAGAAAAATATCATCAAAACAGAAAGCACTGTCTTTTCTCAAGCTAATCTACTTACACACAGATACACCTCCACCAAAGCACACTTCCACTGTCTCTCAGTACACAGACTGAATGTTGTACATTAACATTCAAAATCCATACACAAACAATAAGCATCGATGATATGAGCACTGGAGGTTCCTATAATCGATGAACTAAAGTTTCAGCAAAAAATGATTCAAAAGGCTTTTTAACAACTTTTTGAAGGTTTGAATCACAGAGAGCTCTCAGAACAGATTGTCTCCTACAGCTTCCTAGACACACTACCCCAAACTGAGGCTGTGCAGAACAATCTAGAGCCCATGTGACCTGAAATCCCATGAATCACTGCAAAATTCACCTTTGGCGCTTAAAAACAAGGCAAAGTGAGGCAAAATGGAAGGCAGAGTAAAGCGAAGTCATTGTTTTCAATGGACTTCGCGTTATTCATTATAACGTGAAGTACTCCGCTTCGCATTGTGGAGCACTCTGCGAATTCGCCTTCACTCCGTGAATCACTTCGTGGAGCGAATTGGGGCCACTTCTCCCATCACTATTGCCCAGCTCCCTCAGTATCTTGGGGTGCAACCTGAGTGGGACCAGAGACTTGTGGACCATTAATCCCCTTAGACTCCAGAGCATCCTTTCTTCCAGGGCTGCTCCCAGTTCCAGCTTCAGAATAAGTGCTTTGATGGGTCTTAACCACATTCGAGAAGTGGCCCATTCTCCTCGGCCATGAATATTGAACTAAAGTATTTATTAAGGCTAGTTACCTTCTTCCTGCCTTCCACCCACTTTCTACAGTTTTTCTATTCCTTCTTTAGAATTTCTTTACTCTCTTATGTAATGGACAAAGGCCTTGTCATTTTCCTTTACTCCCTCTGCAATTCTAAGCTCCAATTTAGCCTTCCTCACTGCAGTTTTGGCCTCCTTCATCTTACTGAGATAAACCTCATGTTCCCCTCTCTTTGGTCTCCCTTGTATCTCTTGAAGGCCACAAGAACAACAGAGAAGCAGAGCACAAAATTAGGAGAGGAGATATACTTAAGTTAAATAATTTATATTGTTTTAATACACTACATAGGCTGTGCAAATAAATTCTGGTGCTTCAAATCACACTGGTTCTTTGTCAGGTGGTGTTACCTCCTGAAGCTGCTTTTTTGAACCTGACTGCCTCCCTCACTTCCTTGGACAAAAAAAATATTTTCCTTTGTTTTTGTTTTTCTCAAGCTGCTTTAGACAGGATTTTGAAACTTCTAATACCTTCCTCTGAATGGCCTCTGTTTTCCTTTCTGCCCCCTAAATGTCCTATCACCCTTTGTCTGTCCATATAAATTCCTTTCATCTTCTCATTATTCACCCTTCTGAAGTCTGTCACCAGTGTCACTGATTTGTTTCATTGAACATCTAGGGCAATACCTATTCACACTGAGTTGTGGTCATTTATCACTACTGGTTCCTCCACCCTGATGACATCATTTATGACATTTTGGTTAGAAGTACCAGGTCCAGGACAGCTGCCCTCCCTAATCAGCTCTTTCACCCACGGCACTAGGAAGCAGATCTGGATGATGTCCCAAGGGCCTGCATGCTATCACACTTTTCCCCCAGTATATCCCAATCTATGTTTGACATGTTGATGTCCCTCATCAGGACCACCTTCTCCAGTGCTGCTGCCCTTTTAATTCTCCTTAAAGGAGGACTGAGCTGAACCTTTAAGTCATTTTTCCCAGTAGATGCTTTTTTCATATATTTGATTCCTTTATGTTTCTGCTCCATCTTTACTGGCCATTTAGTAAACACAGTGGGTGTTTCTGATGTACAAACGTCTAGTAAGTGCCATTTTAGAACTCTGTGGTATAGTTTATGTCCCCTTTGGGCCACAGAGTTCCAGAGTAGAACATGAATGTATTGTGAAAACAATCTAAGTTCTTTAACAAGGACATAAAGGACATCATACAGTTCTAAAATGGCACTGCTCACAACAGTGTAAATCAGAAACACCCACTGAATCTACTAAAAGGTCAGTACAGATGAACAAACACAGAATGTGAGCCAATAATAGAAACACAGCTTCTACAAAACACACAGGCTTGCATATTCAAGGCAGTTCTCCTTTAATGCCCTGTCCCCAACCTCTGTCTGGTGTGGTGGCCTATAGGTCACTCATACTCTGAGGTCTCCCACCTGCTGCCAAATATACCCACGGTTATTTTACCCCTCCTTCTTAAGGACTACTCTTCGACTGCCCTTATGTCCTCCCAGACATACCCCATCAGCCCCTCTGTCCACTACCCTATCTTTCCAGAATTGGGCATATCCTTCAATAGTGAGATCCTGCTTGTGGTTAGGCATCACTTATGTTTATGTGATGCAATTATGCCTAACTATACTGTCACTGCCATAGCTTGCAGGTCCCCCATTTTGCTCAAATGTCTCCTTACATTCATGCAAACTAACATCCATGCATCTTTTTTTCTACCTCTACCTTGGACATTAACCTTTTATATCCCTCCCATGCCCTTTTCCTCTGGTTGCCTTACCTCCCACCTCCTTACATTAAGCCCTTGTTTGCTCCTTCCTTTCCCCAATATCCTTTATGCCATTTACCTGTATGTCATGATCCACCACCCTAGCCATTGCTTTCTTCTGTCTACCCTTCACATCCTTTATACTATTTATACTTTGATTCACCACTCCAGTTTGAGGAGTACCATCTATGCTTCATTTGTTATGTGCTCTGGGTTGGCTATTGTTGTGGTAGCTTTCTGACTACACTTCATTCATTAATACGGCACTCTGGTCTGCTCTGAAATTAATATGGCTGCTATTTTTCACAAAAAATTAAAAACAAATGTCAAACAAAAAGATGTACTTCTGTGTTTAAACTGATCCTCTTAGCTAAAAACTAAAGAAATATTACTTTACAAAAAAGATGGACTTTTGTATTTAAATGGAGCCTCTTGGTTTTGTCTTGATCTGAAAATTGTTTTTGTGATTTCTACAAAAATTGTAAATGTTGTTGAGGAGTGAGATAATCATAGCTGAACTCTATGTCTTACTTTTCTTGCCTTGTAGAAAATTTCAGGGCCATAAATGATTCATGCAAACGTCTGAGGCTCTTCTGAGCTACAATTGCTTAAATACTTTAAGCTTGTTATTAACTTGAAACCCTGAGCAGTATATGGGCTAATCATTCTACCAGCTCTGCCTCGATGTCTACTGCAGGCAGTTGATATTCAATTATCTCTGTGATCTGGATGTAGCCCCAAATTGTTCTGAAATAATGCCAAGCTGTTGAGCTAAATAATGACTTTATAGTAGAAATTTTTAACTAACATGTTGGACCTTAACAGGGTTTCAAATTGAAAAATTTTAATTGATACCCGGTGACCGCTGAGTTGGTTCCTCATTTTAAAATCAGGCAAACTTTTGAGTGTGGGCTTGTGACTGCTCATGACCTATGCTGTGTTTCTGAGGGTGGACAATATATGCTGATATAGAGACATTACAATTATATTATAGTATGTTTTTAAATTGCTTTATGTTCTTCATACTATGCTGTGCTAACCATGATGATGCCCAGATGATGCTCATTTAATAGGTTAAACAAAAATTGTTTGATTCCAGTACAAAACTGCATGATAAATTTATTACTAATTCTCTAGGTTTCAATAGTGCTTTTTTTATCTAAGGGATCATCTATATATATTTATTTGTATTTATTTATAAAACATTCTGTTTATTTGGGATTCCATGATATTGGAGAGAAGGGGAAATTTAGCACATGTTAAAATTATTTTTATGGTGAAAGACTATTTATAGTCATTATGAGGGATCTTTTAACAAACCGATTTGACCCGACTCTCTGGAATGAACTGATTTTATATTATTGAAGCAAAAAAATTAAGTTTCATGGATATTTAAGCCAGGGAACTATGGATCAAATTTTTATTGCGTTTTCTGATAATGGATCTGGATAACTTTTTATGTATTTTGTTTACTGACTAAAGTATAGTTGTGTGATTGCATGACATGCTTTATTCTTTTAGTGGATTGTAAAAACAATTTGTCAAACATTAAAACCAAACTTGAACCAAACAGACTACAATGCATTTTGTTGACCTTTAAAGCCCTGAATGAACTTGGACAACAGTACCTCTGTTAGCTTTTGATTCCCTTCAGCTCTGGAAGAACATAAGGTCCACAGGGCAGGGTCTGTTTAGGATTCCCTCCTTCCTCCTGCTTTAAATCAGTGAGGGATAATGCCTTTGCTTTTTTGGCTGGTGCCTTGTGGAACACATTTCCAAAGGAAATTTGTTCCACTCCTTCAGTGACATCATTTAAGGAAAAACTCAGAAACCACCCCTGGATTAAAGCTTTCAGTGATACTGATTGGATTATGTTCATTTTCTGCATTTGCACCTCATTTCATGATAGTACCGCCCTCCTGTGTTGTTTAACCTATGTGTCTGCTATTATTTGTTCTGTATGTTGACTGTTTTAGCACTCTGAGCTCATGGAAGAGTGTGTTAAAAATTAAAGATACTACTACAGTGGTGCTGACCTAGATGCAACACAATACTGCAGCATACTGCAATAGTTACTGAAGTAAACAATGCAGTTTCGATGGTAGTTAAGCCCTTTTGTCATGCAGTAACTTGAGATACTGCATTGCATTCTGGCCTCCTTCACTGCACTACTATCTCTAACATCCCTGTCATGCTGCTGTGTCAGCATGCTATGTCTTTCTAACCTACAGTGTGACTTCCCCATATACAGTTCATACTCTTTGCTCAGTGAAACAGCTGACTCATTATGCAAGAGGATGTACAGTGCCAGAAGGGGTAAATAAGCAGTACAACATAGTGGTGGACTGCTTTACTTTGGACCTGCAAACATTAGGAACAGCCTTATAAGCATAAGAAGAATGCTACAAAGGATTGACTTGGCTGCTGAATGCAACGAAGAGTATAGACCACTGACAGAGCTATATGAAAAAACAATGTTTTTTATGAGTAACATGAACTGATGCTTTAAATAATTTTTATTAGTTTTTAAAGCATAGAGATGATGAGCTATTCTTGGCATCACACCCTTTTAGAAAATATTTAGAAAATGTTAAGTGACTGTCATGACCAGATTCACTAGTTTGCCATCATTTCTTACTTGGTGATACCGATTGCCAATTTTATCATTATGGCCATCCAGGGAGTCCAGAAATGAACACATCAGCTCACCATGCACGGGATCTGGGTTCACAACATCAGCCTGGGCCCAGTCTGGCTAGCAGGAGGTTCATCTCTTGGGAGGTGGGAGGAATGCAGCATCCTGTGCTGTGTGATGCACCTGGTGACTCCATGGTATGTCTTGCAAGGCACAATTCTACATCACCCTGATATACACTGGGGGTGTTGTCAATGGACACAGAGTCATCAGCCATACTGCCCTAAAGCATGACATGAAACAAATATCTGGAGGACCTCTCATACTATTACAAACCATTAACTTAAGCCCAGGCTGCTGAATTCATTTCTCCTGTGTATCTCTTTCTAACTCCAGGTCAGTGAACCATCCTTGCGTTCATGTTATTATATGTTTATTGTTTTGTCTGTTTTTGGAAAAGTCAACTAGTCATATGTCTTCAATACTTTTAGAACAACCAGCCAGTTCCAGATCAGTGAGTACAGAGGAAGGCGGTACTTCTGACAAAGTACTAGTGTGGATCAATCATAAATTAAGCAGAACTTACTAATTGTCTATTTTGTTTAAAATGATAAATGAAAGCTACTTGAAATGCTCATACTTTCTTCCAGTTTCACTGAGTCTGACAGCACCAGCATGTGGACAATCAAATACGAATGATGCAGATACTTACTGTGATGCCATTCAAGAAAAGAACTGTAATGCCTGTGAGAATTACAGAGGTTGTCCTGTATCAGTAATTGCAGTAACTAAAGCTAATAAAGCTGATACTGTAAATGGGAAAAAAAAGATGAATGAAACAGAGTTTGAGCTTGTTTTCAATAAAATAATCACTGTGAAAAAAAGTGACAGATAAAGGGACTTTTGGATTTTCTTGCATCATTTTGTAATGGTCAGTTCTCAATGGGTCAGTTGAATTGTTTGAGTTAAACAGTAATTATTGATATGGAGCACCCCCTATGTATTCTCACACTCAATGTGCTTAGCGTGCCAACCATTTATCATCACTATGCCTCTCTGTCTGCATATAGGCTCTGTGCTTCTCTGCTGTCAGACTCCACAGCACTGGGGAAAGGTATGAAAATGTTATAAAACTTTAACTTGCCATTTTAAATTGCATGAAATAAAGAACATAGATGGATGGCCCCTGTCAAACAGTGACCATCTGCCTACATTAATTTGTGAATGAGATGAGCTGGCTCTTTAGGGACATTATCACAAGAAAAGTAGATGAGTTTCACAGTGGAAACTTTGTGAGGGTGAAAGAAAGCCCTGAAGTAATGTATAACTAGTGCACTCTGTCTGACCTGAGCCTCAGGAAAAATAGCTGGAAGTTTGTTTTAAATGTTTTGACAGTGCAGCTTAGCTGATTTGCATACATATGATGCCTTGTGCTGGGACTGTGGCTTTAGAGTATTGTGTAGTTTGGAGAGATGTACAAAAAAATCAATATAGCATACCTAATGTCAGAGAGGAGGTGATCACTCTGTCCAGAGATATGGTACTAGATGTTTTAAAGGCACAATCCAATTTTGAATGAGCAAGTCATATTTAAAATGAACAGCTCCATTTTCCCCTGCCCTGGACAATGCAAAGAATGGTGATGGGGAGCCTAATTTGCCTGCACCTGCTGCCTATATTTAGTACAGAGAAAGGGCCCCAAGTGCGTTGCGACTCTGGGGAGGTGAAGCACTAATGATCTACTGACACCAGTCCATCATCACCAGACCCCATGGAGAATGCTAACAACTGAAAATCAGGAGTTCTGTGCACCACAATTTTGTCAGGTGCTGTATATGGGGAGAACATGATGTGTTAGGTTAGGGGAACCTTTTGGTCCAATGACTTTGAGATACAGAAGATAATACAGTCCACAGGACTATATAAGCCCCATATTGGTATGTATGCCTTCCAATAGGGCTTCAATAAATCCCTCATTATCTTTAAAGTACAAAATAATGCATTCTGCTGAGGTTTCATACCTAAATATATCAATTCACATTCAGACTTGATGGATTAGGGGTCTTTCTGTGTCCTTAAATGTCACTGTCTCTGTTTCTATGTTTAATGGGCTTACATGGCTGGCAGTATAGACTAGAGGTTAGAGTAATGAACTGGTAATGAGCTTGGTATGTCCAGCAGACCTGGGTTTGAATCTCAAAAGCTCCACTTGCATACTGTGTGACCCTGGGCAAGTCACTTAGCCACTCCAGTGCTCCCGGGTCACCCCTGAAAAACAGGGCTTGTGCCTAGTGGGCCTTATCCAGTTACCAAAAAGAATTAAAAAAAAAACAACTGGGTCTAACTTTGCCATCTGCACACATGCAAACTAGAAAAGCTAGTAGGAACATATCTGGATGGTGCTTATTTACCCAACTTTCAAAAGTAATGGGGCACTCCTCACTGTCTTTTGCATTTGAAAAGCTAAATATTGCAAAGTTGGCTGGGCCACACATTTGATTTGTACAAGAAGCCTTTGTTGTTGGTTTGTTCTTTAAATCTTTAATAAAAGTATATGAAATTTCAAACAAAAGAAGCATTGATGTTGTACTCACACAGCTTGCCAACTTTTGAAAACAGGGCCAGCAGTCTCCATAGTCTGCAAAACAGCACTGCATTTGACATTTTAACACGTTAAGCAAAATCGAACAAATACTTCTGTTTTTACAGGCTCCATGCATCTGTTAGAAAATGCTAAATTTCAAATATCAAAAACTCACACAGTTAATTACAAAATACATAAATATCAAGCAAGTGATGCTTCAAAGCATTCTATTCAACCTGATAGGATAACTAAGGAAGACTGTCGAAAAATGAATTATAAGATGAAGACTGTCCAGACTTTGCAAGGGAGCTTATTGCTTTCTGCTAGGTACTTTATTTTTCCTACAGGGTTTTTTCCTTCCTTCCCATGTCCCAGGCAGCTTCCTTGGTGACGGCTATCCCAGCCCTATCACTCTGACTTCTCTCAGGACTTCCCTTCACCACACTGTTCCCCCAAGCCTTACCCCCCACCTCCCACCCCGCGGGTCAGTAGATTTCTCCACTGAGGCATGGTTCTGGTTGATGTTGGTGCCCAAGTCATCGGATGTGGAGCCTGTAGGCATCCAGAGTCATTCTGCCAGTATTGGGGTATTTCTACCTTGGTTTTCTTCCTGTTCTTGAGATCAGTGTGCATACACTGATGTGGGAGTGTGGCATGCAGACATTGCACATACTCATTTGTCTGTGCCAAGTCCTTGAAGAGGTGGCCACATGGTTGCTGGGTGACAGCCAAGCTGCAGAGGCATGCACTTCCCCCTCCCCCAAGGAGAAAAGCTGTCAGTGGATGCGGAGTCCTCCTTCCCAGGCTGGCATAGAAACATAGAAACATAGACTTTGACGGCAGATAAGGACCGCTTGGCCCATCTAGTCTGCCCATTTCCCTACCTACAGGATAGGCCGCAGATCCTAGTTAACCAACAGACTATTTCTTCCTACCCCCCACAAGAATTGTCTTATGCCTGTCCCATGCATTCTTGAATTCTCCCACAGTTTTAGACCCCACAACCTCCTCAGGAAGGCTGTTCCGCCATCCACTACCTCTCTGTGAAATAATACTTCCTCACATTGCCCTGAACCTCCCCTTCTATCTTTAAATTGTGTCCCTTGTTCTTGCGCGTCTCTTTTTCTGAAAGATGCTACCCTCTTGGACTTTGTTGATTCCACTGAGGTACTTAAAAGTTTCTATCATGTCCCCCCTCCTTCTTTCCTCAAGGGTATACATATTAAGCTCCTTTAGTCTCTCCTCATACGGCTTCTCTTGCAGACCCTGCACCATTTTAGTTGCCCTCCTCTGGACTACCTCTATCCTGTCTATGTCCTTGCGGAGATGGGGTCTCCAGAACTGGATGCAGTACTCCAGATGGGGTCTCACCAACTATCTGTACAGAGGAAAACAACTTCCTGTTTTCTGCTGCTGATGCCTCTCCCTATACATCCCAGTATAACCCCAGCCCTCCCTACTGCCTTCTCACATTGCTTGCTAACCTTAAGGTCATCTGATATGATTACCCCCCAGGTCCCTTTCCTTTTTTGTTGTTGTTACTACCTCCCCACCCATTGTGTGTTCTTCCCCTGGGTTCTTGTTTCCCAGGTGCATTACTTTGTACTTCTTTGCATTGAATCCTAGCTGCCATACTCCTGACCATTCCTCCAACCTTGCCAAGTCCCTTTTCATCCTTTTCACGCCTCCTTGTGTATCATCCCTGTTGCAGATCTTTGTGTCATCTGCAAAAAGGCATACTTTTCCTTCCAGTCCCTCTGTAATGTCACTGATGAAGACATTAAAAAGGACTGGACCCAATACTGAACCCTGCGGTACCCCCACTAGTAACCCCTCTTTCTTTAGAGTGGACTCCATTTACAATTACCTTCTGTGTCCTGTTATGCAGCCAATGTTTTACCCAGGTTACCACCCTGGAACCCACTCCCAGGCTGGTTAATTTGACTATTAATCTTTTGTGTGGGACTGTGTCAAATGCCTTGCTAAAGTCTAGGTAGGCCATGTCCACAGCCCCTCACTGGTCTACTACTTTGGTGACCCAGTCAAAGAAATCTATTAGATTCGTCTGACATGACCTTCCCGCTGTGAACCCATGCTGCCTTGGGTCCTGTGCCCCACTGGCCTCTAGGTACTCAATTATTCTTTTCTTCAGAAGTGACTCCATCACTTCCCTACCACAGAGGTCAGACTGACAGGTCTATAGTTTCCTGCCTCTGTCTTGGTCCCACTTTTGTGAAGGGGAATCACATCCGCCTTCCTCTAGTCCTCAGGTACCACACCATCTTCCCATGATTTATTAAAAGAGTAGCCAGTGGTTTCACTAGTTCCTCCCTTAATTCTTTTAGAATTCTGGGGTGAATTCCATCAGGACCCATTGCTTTGTCCACCTTCAGTTTTAGGAGTTCTTGCAGAACCCTTTCTTCTGTGAAAGGACTGGGATCAACCCCCCTATCAAGAGTGCTTCTGTTAATTGGATTAGGCACTTCCCCCTCCTCTTTTGTGAATACTGAGCAGAAATATTCGTTCAGTATCCCTGCTTTTTCACTGTCCCCCTCTGCCCACCCACCGTTCATTCTATTCAGCCTCACTATCCCTCCCTTTGTCTTTCTACGCTCGCTGATGTACCTATATAAGGTTTTATCCCCCTTCTTAACTGAGTCGGCTATCTTTTCCTCAGTTTGGGCCTTTGCTATTCTGACTTCCCTCCCTGCTTCCTTCTGCCTTAACTGGTACAGCTCTCTGTCCTGCTCCTTCTGTGTTTCCTTATACTTCCGGAATGCTATCTTTTTCTTCCTGACTTTCACAGCCACCTCTTTTGAGAACCATAGTGGCTTTTCTTTCATTTGATTTGTTTTTGCTTCACACAAAGGCTTGTTGCCTCTGTGATGGCAGTTTTGATGATTCCCCATTGTTACTCCACACCTCCTTCTAGCCTGTTTGCTAGTGCTTTTCTGAGGCACTCTCCCACCTTGCCAAAGTCAGCCTCCTAAAGTCCAGTACCCTCACTTTTATCAGCTTGACTCTGTAGCTGAGTTTAACGTGAACCACACTGTTTGATGGTCACTTGTCCCCAGATGGCAACCCACTTCTAGATCTGAGATCCTCTCACTTCCCCCATTTGAGAGTATGAGGTCTAAGATTGCTCCCTCATGAGTGGGTTCCGAAACTAGCTGTCTGAGGCCTGCCACCTGTAGGGCATCAAGAATGGCCCTGCTCTTGGATGTGGCTGCAGCAAATATGCTACAGTTAACATCTGGCATATTCAGGTCTCCCATCAACAGTATCTCCCCTTTCTCTGCCATTGTAAGAATGCCTTCTATCATATCCTCTGAGTGACCCTGATCTGTTCCCAAGCCTGGGCTACCAGGATGGTAGGTGGTGGGGCACCCAATGCCTCAGCCCAGTGCACCATTAGGCTGGCCCTCAGCAAGGGACTTGAGACATAAGCAGGCAAGAAATGACCACTCCTCGTGCATCCTGGTAGACTGCTGTGTGGGGATCTGGCAACAGAAGATTAATGTAAGACTCACAAAACATTTTTAATGCACCGATCATCCAAAACTAGTACTTCCAAAAGCATTCCAAAGCTATGGGAGGCAGCCCTAGACCCCTGACTGAATAAACAGAAATACACACTTTTCTTCACTGTTTTATAGTCTAACCATTGCTGCCACAAATGCAAATGATAACAAGATCTGGCAGAGCCACTACGACTGTGAATGCATTAACTAGATAAGGGTGTTTCATGGGCTTAAACATAAACATTTATTTATTTAAAAATTTTCAGATTTACAAACCTTTGAGTCAGAGACTCGTTTACAAAGGCACCTCGTTGAAACTAATACAAAGACAGCACAGTTAACAAGTCCAAAGACAATGGCTCGGAGAGCAGACAGTTATAACAATCATTCTCTGGAGATACATGGGTAGCAGCAGATAAACAGATTACATAGTTTAGGCACATATGCACCACATCAAGAAGACCAACGCAGTTCAAACAATATACAATAGCTAAAGCAAACAGACATCAGGAGTCAAAGAGAAGTCCAGAGTATTCACATGAAGGCTGTTGCATACACTAACTGAATTAAAGTATAGTACATTGAGAAAGGGCATATTTAAACAATAAAGCACGGCAGGGTGTGTGTTATCATATAATAATGTCACTCCTGGGGTGGGTTGAAGCACAAGATGAAGCCAAGTATTCATTTATTTGCATGTATTTATTTGACCCACTGAATCAGCAATATTTGCACAAGCTGAGCCCCAGTACAGATTTTACAACACTGGTCCTGGTCTGGTGATCTGGGTTTTACCCATACCAATTCAATGTGTGATCTGCTCAACTCTGGCTTCATAAATTTATTTAATTGTTTTTAGAGGGGCTTCTGGTTGTGACCAATATCAACAAACAAATGTAGTCCAGTGTGCCCCCCCCCCCATCTGCCCAAACAGGCCTGTAATGGAGGATTTTTTAATCTCTCATGTCCCAAACAGGGGCTCTTAGTTGTCAAACTTTGGTCAAAATGTGAACAAGCCAAACCACTCCATCAAAGCAGGATGAGACCTACTTGTTTATGGTGTTTTGGACAGGTAGATGATAGAGGAGTTTCCTCTACCTTTTGATAGAAGAAGGAGGTGCGTTTAAAATACATAATGTGTTATAACAAAAAAGGTCTAGAGAACATGTCATTTTGAGATCAAACAAGACCACAAGAGTATGTTTCTGCAGATATGCAACTGTTTAAAATTGCAAAATTGGCAGTCTTAGAAATGTTAGCACACTGCGGCTTCTACTAGCATCGGTTGTCTAAGAAAATGTTAGCTGAGAAATTGCCAGCATAGTATTCAAATTATGAACATTATCGCATTGTGCAACTATAGAGATTATTAGCTACCTAAACACCCCTGCTAGCATTGCCAGGAACTAAAATAATATCTGACCCAAATAATTGAACACAGAATCTATGCAGTGATTTATATGAGGTAATATAATAAATAATCCACCTGGTTCCTGAATTGTATTACTCACCAACAAGAATTTGGTGACCCTGTTAGCCCCACTAACTTGTAAAAAGGGTACTCTTAAACTCACCCAGAAAAGCTTCCTTGCACTGGAAAATGTTTAAAATGCCTGAGCTGGATTCAGACATTACTGGAGTTCAGTGGCACTAAATCAAAGCACCCGCGCAACCACCTTGTGCTATTTTCTACACAAAAACAGTCCCACAGAGAAAAGGAAGTTCTATGGACCAAAATGGAGCCATCCAAATGTTTGTAGCCCCAGTTTCTCAAACAACTGCTAGCAGCATGACCATCCTCCCCTATTTCTTTCCAGTTTACAAATCTCCTGCTACATGAGAGCTACAAACTGACTGGCTCTCAGCTCTCACGAGATTTCGGCCACCATCTTAGACGAGGATAAACAAACTAGGTTTGACTAAATCCAACATATCTTGCAGTGGAGAGTGAAGCTAGCAATTGCTACAGCTTCTCTAAGCAAAGTCCCCTAACTTACTGACCATGACAGAGAACTGAAGAAACATGTTTTACAGAACAAAAAAATGCTTCTGCCCCAAACTGTATCCTATTACAATAGCACCTAGCAATGCAGATGATCCCTCACTCAGTTTAACACAGCCAAGGCAAGTTTTAGCTAAAGCAGCCTGCCCCCCCCCCAAGGCACATGTCTACTTTATCCCAGAGATAACCAAGGCATACAAAAAGGGCCAAAAATGAGACACCGCACTGTTCTATATTGGATGAACATACAAGGAGGTTTGATTGAAATAACTATTTGGGAAATAGTGTACTTTAATAGTCATTTCTTTTACTAATATTTAGTTGCTTTTTCTCTCTTAAAGGCGCAATCACATATTAATTAAGGAGCTGCTACTATGTACTGTGTGTGACAAAAGTAATACATACCAATGTGAATGCATGACTTGGTCCTATTAATTTAATAAAAAAGGTCCGGAACAAGATAATTTATCACATTTTTGAAATTTAAAGGACGTTAAATTTAAAGGATGCTAAAATACTAACTAATGTGCCACAGTTCCCCATTACAAGCATAGCAGCACTTGAAATGCTCACTCAAGACATCACTACACAACAGTCTCTGAAACATTTTCTCAGTCCCTCTGTGTCTCGCCTCAAAACGACATGTTCTCTAGACCTTTTTTATGACACATTATGTATTTTAAACTCACCACCTTCTTCTATCAAAAGGTAGAGGAAACTCCTCCATCATCTACCTGATCAAAACACCATAAACAAGTAGGTCTCATCCTGCTTTGACGGAGTGGTTTTGCTTGTTCATATTTTGGCCAAAGTTTGATAACTAAGAACCCCTGTTTGGGACATGAGAGATTAACAAAATCCTCCATTACAGGCCTGTTTGGGCAGATGGGGGGGGGGCACACTGGACTTCATTTGTTTGTTGATATTGGTCACAACCAGGAGCCCCTCTGAAAACAATTAAATAAATTTATGAAGCCAGGGTTGAGCAGATCACACATTGAATTGGTTTATGATTAGGGGGAAGCTGTGACTACTTTCCTAGTGATTTGCTCCCAGCCACACCTAGCAGACTGCACTTTATAAATGTGACAAGGAAGCTGGAGTATTGTCTTTGCAAACAGAGAATGAAACAGCAGGATTCTAACTTGGATCAGCAAGGTACTTTTTACATTATATAAAGTGCAGGACCAAACCTCACCCCCCCCCCGTGACAGATTGCATTCTGGGAAGATTACCTTGGCAATATGCTATAAAAAAAAACTGAAAAACAGGTTTAATGAAGTGAATGCTGACATCCTATTACTATTGTCCAGGAGAAAAGAAAACATAGTTAAGATTTTTTTTATGTCAGCTCTGATTAGAATAGTTTTTAAAATCACCTATTGTTTTCTCAATCAGTGTTTTCTAATACATCTCAAACTTAAAAGAAAAAACTTTATCATCAAAGCCTGTTTTCAGCTTCCTACCATACACTTCATTTGTAAAAAAAAAAAAAAAATGATCTTGTCACAGACCAGAATCAGCACTAACTACTAACAGAAAGCAGCTAGAGTCTGATAATTATAGCAGTTTATATCACTGATGATCTGGGCAGTTAGATCTGGGTTTGAATCCCATAGCCCCCACAAAAAAATGAACATTTTCTTACAGAGCTGGGTGTGTCTCTAGGTCTCCTTCTGAGGCACCAGGTGGCTCTGATAATCATTTGTTCCAAAGGATTGTTATGCAGTTTGAAGGCATTAAATAACTTCTGTTCTGTTCTCCACTGCACAAGCATGTCTGTTAGTTGATAAGGTCCCAAACTAGTGTATCTGGTTACAGAATACTAGAGCTATCTGATGCCCCTCCTACATGAATCAGAAAAAAGTTTGGGGTGGAGGCGGAGGTGGATCTTACTCCCCCAAAAAATCTAATGCTGCATCCCACTACTCAGGTTCCAATTCTTGTACCACCCATTTAAGAAAAAAAATAGTACCCTGCAACCATTGACTAACATGAAAGCATATTTATTTGAGGGCAGAAAACATTGCTTGGAGGAGGGTAAGGCAGGCAAGACTATTTACACCTTCAGTCAGTTCCACGGACAGAAAATATGACATCACTCCTTTTGTACATGCAATACTCCTGTAGGCTCTGCCCACAGTCATAAAAAAGAAATAGCACCTGTTAGGTGACATTGGCTCATGGTGTTTCTTCTTGTCCACCCAGCCCTGCAAACCAATTAGATATGCATTCAGTAAAGCACTGAAGCACCACTTGCAGCTTAGGAAGTGCATCACCGTAATTATGTGGGTCACAAATCAAAGGTATTGTGTAAAGCCAAAATCTTAAAGAACTGAGGGCTAAAATAGAAGAAAGGCAGGTATGTGAGGTAAGGAAATGCAGAGCAGAGCAGAGACAAGAAAAACAAGTATTTGTCAATGCCAAATGTTTGCTTACAGAGTAATAGAGCTTTAAAGGGAACATAAACAACATATAATTTAAATCAGATATTTCTGGTGTTTTCTGTTCATTACTGACAAGATTTCCCTGGTGCTCCTAAATCATCTTGGTGGCTTTCCTCTGTCCAGTCTCCATCCTGTCCCTGTCATTTTTAAAGTGGGTGCTCCAGAACTGTATACAGTACTCCAGGTGTGGATGCACCACTGATCTGGGGCAAAATTAGGTTCCCATTCCTCCTGGAGAACCCCCACCCTATGTATCCCAGCATTCTGTTTGCCCTCCCATATGCTTTATTGGACTGAGCTGTGAGCTTTAATTTATCTGCTATAATTGCTCAGGTCCCTTTCCTCCGGTGTCTGGGCTACTTTGACACCTACAAGCCAGTACTCCGTTGTGGAATTGTTTGCACCATTATGCATGACTTTGCCTTTATTAGCATTGAACTTGAGCTGCCAAACCCCCGCCCTCTGTACTAACCTCTCTGGGCCCCTTTTCATGTCACTGACACCCTCCTGAGTGTTGACTATCCCACATAGCTTGGTATCATCCGCAAACAGGCTCTCACCCTGCATCCCTTCACCAATGTTGCAGATGAATAAGTTAAATAGACTGGTCCTGAGACTGAACCCTGGGGTACTGTATTAGTGACTGCCATCTCCCCTGAGTACTGCCCATTGACCACTACCCTCTGAGTCCTCAATCCTCCCAGCAGTTCTTGATCCACTGTGTCAGTCCTGCCCTTAGCCGTAGGTCCCCTAACGCCTTTGCTAACATTCTATGCAACACTGAGTTGAAGGGCTTACTTAAATCCAGATATAAGGTGTCAACAGTCTAACATTTGTCCCCTGACTGCATAGAAATCAATGAGGTTTGGCTGGAACCCACCCCCTTAACAAAAGCATTTTGCTTTTCTGTCCTGCAGGTCATTTGCCTCCAGGAACTCCAGTATCTGCTCCCCTTTTTTTTAATTAACTCAGTTTATCCTCCTTGCTTCTTACTAGCTGGGACCTCCTTCAGCCCTACTCCAGCACCCTAATGCCATTCTCCAGACACCCAGCCCCACCTGGATCACCTGACTGTCTAGCCCACACACCTCTTTGGGGCTGCACAGGCACCCAATCAATGTCCATGGGTGCCCCCCCTCCCCAAAGCCACAAAGGTTTTATTTACTGTACAGGTGAAAATCTGGTTGTTTCCGAGCCCTCTGAAGTGACAGACAGAGCTTTGAACAAGGGATGGTGCAGTCATTTTATAAAAGGGAACAGTTTGGAAAGCATCATATGGGCTGTGCTGAAGTGCACAAGAGAACTTTTAGTTGATCTTTCTAGCCCCAATATTCAGAACTGCACCTGGCAATGGCACATGTGATGGTGCAGAGCAACTGAGTTGCTCAAGTGCAACTCAGGGATATATTCAAAAGAGATGAGCCATGATGTATCTCCTTTGAATATAGCAGGTAATGCGCACTGCACAAATACAATGCGCTGGTGCATCCCCCCCAGACAGGGCTGAACACCAGGAATGGGAACTGTGTCAGTGCAACAGAGTTACACTGTGTATGAATTCCTGATATTCAGCCAGCAGTATGCAAATGGAGCCATTATATATGCAAAGCACAAATGGGGCCATTTGCTTGTCATTATGGCTCCATTTGCATGGGTTGTGCAGAGCAGGCCAGCGAAATGCACCTGGTACCTGCACAGCATGTGCAGCTGCTAGAGGGGGGTCTAGTGGTACCCCCCTCTCTCTAGCCCTGATTACAGCAAAAGCCATCTGCTAAATGCCCTGGTAGTCTAGTGGTACCCCCTTCCCTCCCCATAGCCCTGATCACAGCAAAAGCCATCTGCCAAATGCCCTGGCAGTCTAGTGGTTCCCTCTCCCTGCCCATAGCCCGATCGTACTATAATCCTTGATCAAACATTCCCTGGTGGTCTAATGGTTTCCCCAACTCCACCTGTATCCCCAATCACTGGTAAAATCAAAGTACAAATTTCCCTGGTGGTCCAGTGGCACCCCCCCCACCCTACCCGTATCCCTGATCGCTGGTAATATCAAAGTAAAATGTCCCCTGGTGGTCCAGTGGCACCCCCACCCACACAGAACCCCCTGCCCACCCAGCTCCCCCCTGTCATCAGTGGGCAGCAGCACACCTACCTGCATACCACTGTGGCTGCCTGCTGGAATGACAGCTTACATTGCAGCTGTAAGGCGGACCAATGGGCTTGCAGTGCATACTGTAATAGTACTTCATAAATATGTGCATGAAGACTTTCATTCACATATTTGCAAAGTACTATTAGAGTATGCACTGCAAGCCCACTGGTCCACAGTGTGGACAAATGGGCTTACAGCTGCTACTATAAGTTGTCATCTGACAGGCAGCCGCGGTGGTATGTGAGTGGGTGTCCTGCTGCCCACCGATGAAGGGAGAGAGCTGGGTGGGCAGGGGGTACTGTGTGGGTGGGGGGGTGCCACTGGACCACCAGGGAAATTGGTACTTTGATTTTCACTGCTGATCGGGATGCTGGTGGGGGGGAACCACTAACCACCAGGGAATGTTCGATCAAGGATTATAGTGCGATCAGGTTATGGGCAGGTACCAGACTACCAGGGCATTAGGCAGATGGCTTTTTGCTGTGATCGATATGGAGAAGGAGGGAGGAAGGGGGTACTACTAGACTACCAGGGCATTTGGCAGATGGCTTTTGCTGTAATTGTGACTACAGGGAGGGTGGGGAGATACCACTGGACCACCAGGGATGTTATGGGTGCTTTTGCACAGTGTAATGGGGGGGTGGCCACCCACAGCTGGTGGCTGCTGTGTTCTGCCTTGCAGTACAGTGGCTCACCTGTGGGTGGCCATCATTTGAGCCTTTTTTTTCAGGCTCAACTTTGCACATCACCATGCAGTACATCTCAGGGTTGTGCCAGCATATGCGCTGCACATCCCAGGCTGAATATCCAAATATGCCGCATATGCACGGGCATGCCCCCTGGGGATGCACTGCATATATTATCTTTGCGCCCCAGTGCATCAGGGATTGTGCTGTGCAATTCCCTCAGTTGAATATTGCCCTGGGGTGCATTTCTGGGGTTGCGCTGATGCAACTCAGTTGTGCCAGCTGCAACCCCTTTGAATATCTTGGCCACTGTGTTTAGGTCTGGATACGCATACACCATGAAAGAGATCCTGCCTTACTTAGCCACAGTCACACCTAAATCACAATAAATCTATGCATAAACACTCACCCCGTTCACTCATACTTCTTAAAACAAACAAATAAAATAAAATAAAACATTTGCCCAGTGAAAAACAACCCTGCAGTGCACCATAAATCATGAGTTATTAAAAAGAAACTAAGAAATAAAATAAAAAACAGGTCCAGTCTAATTAGTTAACAAACAATTTGCTCCTCATTGCCACCGAGGGGAAAGATCAGCAGTCAGTTCCATAGCTTCTCCAGGTGTGGAACACAGACCCACTATGCAAAATGGAAAAGGAAAACCAGGCCCCAGACAACTCTGTTGTTCAAAATGGGCAGACGTCCTCTCACTAGGTTCAGTGGATGGTGTCCTGAAGCAAAACTTTAAGAGGGCAACCAGGAAAGGGTGGAGGTATGCTCTCTCACAGTAATCTCAAAAGAGAAGCATTGCCACAGTTCTGTTGCCCATTGCAGCTCTCTGGGCAGCTGCTCATCAAGTTGTCAGACCAGACCCACAGGTCATCTCTCCCACAGTGATCCCTAGGGTAATGGAAATTTTCAGGACCCCCAGACATAGAACCTTATGAGTAGTCTTGAACTGCTGCTCATATCCACACCCTTGAACTGGCTGATTCTTCGTCTGGCTTCACCACCTCTCACACCTCCATGCAGTTGTCTGCCAGCTCCCGAAACAGATATGCTTGCATCCTCTGTCCAACCACAAGAGGAGTGGGAGAGAAAGTCCAGATCTTACAGAAGTTTCATGGTTTCCTCCAAAACTTTGTTCCTGCCAGGAAAGGGCACAGAAAATCCAACACCAAAACCCTGCTGACCACACCTGATTGATGCTTTCCACAGCAGATTTAGTGGTGAGAAATTAGCACCCAAGTACAGACGCACTATTCCACAGCCAGATAAAAAATTAATAATAAAACACCTAGTTCTGATTTAATCACCACCAGAGACAGACCAGGGTCCAGATAGTAGAAAAATGCAGAAACTGCCAACAACTGATGGTAGTTAACCCCCATTCAGATTACACTGTCTTCCAGGTACTAAGATTAAAAGGCTGAGGCAATTTACTTTTAGCCATTAAAAGGGCTTCTTTTTAATTTCAGTGTTTACAAGAAGAGAAAATTAATCCAGTTTTTTATTACTGTTATGTTCTGCTTTTGCCACCACACACACAGCAAAGGGTCCATCCATGCCCTAATAGCTAGCTAGCCTCCAGTGCAGAACCCAGGTCAGATGACACTGTCTAACAGACAGCAAGAGTAGGCTAAGGTAATTTACTTTTAGCCATTTAAAGGGCTTTTTACAGCTGCAGTGGGTGGATCCTGCAGCCGTTTTGTGGTAACTCTAAAAACAAGCTACCAGAATAACACCATAGAATGCTTCCATGTTGGAGTTACAGAGTGATCAATCCACAATTTCAGAATGGTTCACTGCGGATGCACTATTTCCTTGGTCAACAGAACATAGCACAATCCACAGTGTCCAAGATGGCCGCTGGAGTCCAATGTGCATGCGCGAGTCATCGCACATGCACACTGAACTCCAGTGGCAATCTTGGACATGGTGGACTGCGTGTGCATGTGTGATGACTCACGCATGCGCACTGAAGTCTGGCAGCCATGTTGGACACGGCAGACAGTGCTGTGTTCTGCCGTGACTTCAGTAAGCTCGGCTGCAGCCATATCGGCTCTGGATGGAACTTCTTAGGACAGTAGCCAGTGCTTTGCCCCAGTCAGAGATACAAGACTCTTGTGTCTGCAGGGGGCAGTGCAAGCTACAGAGGCAGATGAGTTTTATCTGTGCATCCCCCACCTCCCCAGTCAGACAACACCATGCCTGCAGCAATCAGTGACTAGAGGCTAAAGCAAATGTACATTTATTCTATCCTTTAAAAGGGTTTTTTTTTGTAGGACTATCACAGAGGCTAATGGTGATGAATTTGTGCTATTGTGCCATCACTGCTTCCAGTCAGAGAGACAACACACTGTGTCTTCAGGCCAGGCAGGGTAGGAGCACAACTAGAGCAGGCTGCTGACATAATTTAGTGTTAGTCCTTATTTTCTCACCCTGGAACTATAGCCCAGACAGCAAATTCTGACCCACTTCTGCCCCCCACCCCACACACCCTCTCATATTTGCTGTCCACCAAGGCCTCACTGGAGTTCTGCCTCCACTGCCTGTTCCAGGTTCCTGAGACCCTAAATTTTCTAAGACTGGCTCAGTGGGAAACTAACTGAACTGAACTCCAGTTCCAATGGGCACATCCTGGCTGGCTACTGCTCCTCTGGCAGCTGCTTTTGAAAGGTTCCGAACCACTGCAGCAGTCTCTGTCCAGTGAAACTGAGCTGGACCAGGACATTGGCACTACACAGTCAGTCGGGGAACTTTAAGAGCTGGGACACAGCATTGCCAAAGTGTTTTGGTCCAGAGATGTGGGACCACGCAGCACATCAAAGAGGATGACTGTTTTCATTCATAAGCTTGGGGCCAGCTGTGGAGGTGGGTGGGTAGTGCCTGTCATGCACTGTGGGACCTGAAAAATAAATTGACATGGGGAAGGGAATTGGTGTGCTACCAATTTCTTTTCCAGTAGGAGAAAGTGAGTGGTGGACTGCTGTGGAGGCAGACAGGTTGTGCCAGTCACCTACTATGGGACCTGGGAAAAAATGAGTGTGTGTTTTCTTGGGATCAAGTACAACTTAGGGAGGTGGGAAAGGGGTATGTACTGTAATTACCTTATCAGAGGTCTGGGGGTTCATATTAGCAGGCTACAGGCAGAGGAGATTATCAGAGGAGCAGAAGCGGGAAGGAGTACAGCAAGACTCATGGAGCAAATTCATAACATAAGCAGTTCTACAGTATATGACATTTATGTTCAGGAGTGATAGGGCAGGACCATAACTCAAAAGCATCAAAACCAAAAATGAGTTATGAAGGTTCTCGCCCTCACAAATGATGAGAAATATCATATTCTGAGCTATGCCATTGCGTGTCTTGGTTATACCACACTTTTTCAAATGTAAGACATTCAAATAATTTTTTTAGCTCTATAACTGTTCATTTTTGCTTCACCATTCTGGTTATAATGATTCATAACTCCACAATGATGTCATCAAACATTTTTTCAGGGGTTCTCCCATTGTACAGCATTGTGACACGTCAAACATGTTAATTTTGTTTGTATCATACCTAACGAACATACGAAATTTGCCAACAGATAAAGGCCTAGAGGTCTATCAAGTCTGCTCGAATGTGCAGCTAGCACCCCTTATTCTGCAGCTTATTCTAACATCAACATAAAATGTTTTTTGACAGTAGGTGTCATCAATAAAAATAACATCTTTATCTGGTGAAATGTATTTTCACAGCTGAAGTATTAACAGATATATTCCCAGTCTTTCTGATGTGAAACAACTCCTACTTCTTGGCTACATATTTATCTTGCCTTTCCATCCTTAGACTCTAAGCTATCCATTCTGAAGCATCCTCTGCTACGTTGCCATATATTTACAAAAAACAAACAAACAAAAACATTATTTCAATCCCTTTGTAGATGACTATAGAATTCACCTTCTGGCCCCAGATACATCATTTATTCCAGCAAAGGAACAACTTGCTATCAAGCAATCTCCTTCAGAAGGGTTTCCAACAAATAATATAAAATTGTTGCGGATCCCCATTTTACTAGAAACACTGGGAAAAATAAATTAAACAAAATAACTCATAAATTCAGTCAGACCTCACCTGGAGTAAGTGTGCAATTATGGGATTCTCAATTCAGTATGTACACTAAGGCTGTTGAGGGGGTGCGATGGAGGCCCACCAAAATGAGAAAGAGTATGAGAGTCAAGAGGTATGAGGAGAAGATAGGGGTTCTTAACATGTTCCCTTGGAGAAATGTAGGCTGAATGGAGGGCATAATCTCAGTCTTCTGCACGCTCAACGGTATTGACAAGAATGAACAGTGATGTTTCATCTGGTGTTTCTCATCAGGATGCAGGGCCATGCCTTAAAGCTCAGAGGTGGTAAATACAGTTGTGATATTTGGAGTCACTCTTACCCCAGAGTGAGGTGAACCTGCAGTATAGAACAGCTTACCAATACAGAGAGTAGATATGAAGACAGTGAAAACTTTCAAGGTAACCTGGACAAATGTCTGTTTACCAAAGGAATTAGCAGTTACTCTACCTTGGTTAAAAGGGGGTTTGTGTTATCCTTGTAAATTAGTTTGCACAGCTTACTTATTATACCCCGCATATGAAGCAGGGGAAGAGGCAGACCTGATGAATCTATAATCCTTTACAATAACAAACTACTTTGTTACTATATATATTAGTGCTGTACAAGACTCACAGAGTTTGCTCATGAAAAAATGGATCATTAACCTGGTAAAGTTCATCAAGCTCTAATTCATTTCAAAAAAGTTTACTCTGGCTTGACTGTAGAAGACTATTGTTTTGTGTTTAAGATGTACCAGGGAGTATTTATTTTATGCCTGGACACATCAAGCACAGAAAACAACATAATGGTGCAGCAGCCAGTATTAAAGGCAACTGGTTCCAAAAATGATATCCATTCATCACTGATAAATTTGAAGTGCTGTAACTAAAGTGTAGGGCACTCAGAGCAGTCATCCAACGTGGCCACCAGGAAAAACATTATAAAGCAAACAAACTAAAGATGACAAGGGGGCAGCAGCCCACAAAGAGTAAAAGCTATTGATTCCAAAACACAGTACTCCCTCACTATAGTGAACCCCACTATAAGGAATCTTTCTCCTAATGAATACCTGTGATGGCTCCCATTTTTACAGCTGTAGGTGGAGCCTACAGCCATTTTGTGATCTGTTTCTCCTAAAATAGATGACTGCGGCACCTTCCATTGGACATTTAGAAGCAGCCTTCTGAACGTCCAACAGAGCTTGTAAATCACCACCACAATCAGCAGCTACAGAGTAACAGCCACACTATTTCGGCTGTTACTTCCGTATTCCTGGCACCGCCATCTTCTGAACTGCAACTACATATGTGCGAATGCCATGCATGCGCAGTTCCGTCACATCTGCCATCTTGTGGATGGAAATCCTCCCATATCCTCCCACTGCTCCTGTCCTCCCTGCTCCCTCTGTTCCCTCCCAGCACTGGTGGGTAATAAAACCCTCCTGCTCCCTCTCACTGCTGCAGACCTTTCTGCTACCACTCTTTCCCCTTCCTGCACTGACATCAGGGTGCCCAATCCCCGTGTCAGCATCATGTAACTCCCCCAACTCATGTTGCACACTGGGAGCCCACCCAAGTGTGCCAAAATTTATGTTTTTTTTGTTCCTCTCTTGCACCAACATCGGGGTGCCCAATCCCCATGTCGGCATCACTTACCCCCCCAACTCATGTGGCACACTGGGAGACCACCCCAGTGTGCCCAATTTTTTTAATTCATTCCCCCCCACCGACATCGGGGTGTCCAATCCCCATGTTGGCATCTTGTCCATGCCCCCCACTCATGTGGCACACTGGGAGCCCATCCCAGTGTGCCCTAATTTTTTTTTTTTCCCTGTAAATAAAGAAAACCATCCCGACTTGTTTTTTTATCTGTAAAAAAGAAAACTGACCCTCATCATTGCCCCAGTGCCCCCTCCCCATCCCAAACCTCCCACTGAGCACCCAACTACCCACTCAACCCTTACCCCATACTCACCTCTGGACATCGATGCTGTCATCTTCTCTGGTCTAGGACACATCTGCACTCTTCAAAGCCGAACCACAAACTGAAGAATCAAATCTAAGTGCCGGATAATGGCACTCAATGGGGTTTTCAACTTATCTTGATATATCAGCCAGTTTTAGGAATTTTGGCCCCAAATTTTCAACATGAGGTTCTTGGTACCCCACCTCATGAACACTGTCACTGTTCATTTTGTTACTCTCAGTCCCAAAGGTGGTGATTTTCTTGGTGCATGCACAGAATCACCTTTCTGGACTGATTAACAAAATGGCAATGCCACTATTCATGGTGGGGTCTAAAAGATATGTTGGCAAATCTGTTGGAAACATTCCCCAAAATGCCTACTTATGACTGTGCATTGCGCAGTTTGTATGCACACTTTTAATTTTTCCAGTTTTTAATATTTTCACTCCAGATATTCAACATTGCCATTTTGGCACACCTCCTTATTAACAGTATAGCTGTCATTTTTCACATCCTGTGCAAATTGTGTTTTTGAACCTGTGGCGCAGAACAGCATGGTCGCTCTGCGCAATCACCTTTCAGGACAAGTGAAAGAAATGGCAGTGGCACTTTTCATGAGGTGGGGTTACAAAAAGGCCATGTTGAAAATTTGGTGAAACAACTCAAAAAAATGGTTGTTTCACGTTTTCTATGCACAAGTGCAATTTTGGAAATTTGGCAGCTTGCCACAGCTGTATTGGCTCTGGCTAGAGTTTGTTGTCTTAGCAGGCATATTAAAACCTCACAGTTGTGAATACTTGCTATAGTGAACAAACTGGTTGGCTCTAGGAGGTGTTTACGCTAAAGAGTGCCCACTGTATTATGTCTATTCATCACTGAAAAACATTCTGGACAAGGAAATAGGCTTCACAGCAGGCTGTAAATAGACAGTGTGCTGATACTAGTTTACTAACTTTGAAAAAAACATTTGAAACATTTATGTAAGGCTTCTAGTGGTAAAAAATTCTCAAGACAATGATGCGGAGTCCCCCAGTCAAGACTATCATGTCCAGATATTATATATGTTCATCACTGACACATCCAATGTGTGCTGTGTCAAAAAAGTTGGACACACAGAGTAGTCATCCAACTTTGCCCCCAAATCTTATTCTGAGGCATATGTAGCCCATAAAATGTAAAAGGAAAAAAAAAAACTGAAGATGATAATGTTGCAGCAGCCCATAGTAAGGGAACCCTACTGATTCCAAATATTATGTTTGTGCATTATAGACAACCCTTCTTGACAAAGCTTCAAGTTAGGCTGAGGACAGATAATTTGCTGATACAAAAGAATTGAATACCGAGTATTTGGCCAAATTTGAAAACAAAATCCAATATTTGTATAAGGTTTACAGTATGTAGGCCTGAACCAAAGACAATGGTGCAGTGGCCCACAGTAAGGATACTGGTTCCTAAAATGATTGCCATTCATAAATGTAGTAGCAGTACTGAAATCTATTTGTTCAACAGTTTAAAAACAGACTTTACAAACAGACAGTGAAAAATTAAAATAGCAAATCCATTTTAGGCCATAAATAGTTCAATACTGGTTCAGGAGATAAAAAAATGACATCAGAATGGTATTCCCCATAGTATGCATTGTGCATTAATTTTCAAGGGTCAGATGAAAGAGCATCCCTTTTCATATGACAACACATGGAAGATCCGAGACATTAACTAATGCCCCAACTTGAGCATGTAATGGGCCTATCACTAGGGATGGTAATTATCCCATCAATAATCTCTACAACTCAGTGCTACAAAACTAGCTCATAATGTGTCATAATCAGTCATGTGTCAGTATCTAGTTCCTTATTAGGTTTCTTCTTACACATATAGCATATGCATTCATCAACACTGCTATTGCAAAGGCATCATCAATAGTTCCTTGATGTACAATAACAGAATGGATAATACATCACACAGTTGTATGGAATATGTCTTTAAACATTTCCTAAATAGCTGTCCCTCCATCTCTGGTAAAAGGGATATTATATTATAATACAAAATAGAGATTCATCAAAGCCCTTATTACAGGAGCAAAACATTTTGCCATTTGTTAGTTTAGTTTTATTATACCGTGACAATAAGAATTTTCTAGGAAGAAATTCTAACCTTGCCAGAGTAATTGCCCTTCTGTTTTCAGCTGATAATGGCGTAATTAAACAATGTTCAAGACTATGGGAGATGGTATTTATAGCAAACCATTTTACCTTTTTAAACTGTTTAACTAAAGCCATGTCCTCTTCTTGTACCCTCTGAAATAAGTGTGCTTTTATAACAGATCTGTATGACGGGGATATTTTTTTTTTGTAAAATCAGCCCAAAGATGTGCAATTTCTCCATATGTTTCTTTAGTGCACTTAACCAGTATCATGGGCAGTTTGTATTTGTCCAGCCTCTTTTTCTCACTTAAACATTCAAAGGACTGTTCTTATTGTTAATAAATCTTACCCAGTCTGAGGCTAGCCTTAGTTTCATTTGAGAGAGAATCTTAAGTCTCACCAGTTCTGCTCTGACTATAGGAGCAGGGACTAACGGGGATTTTTAATAAACTTCTGCAGAAGATGTTAAGTGGGATCTTTAGATCTTTTTCTCAGTATACCCCCATACTTTTGATGCATATAATATAGTTGGATCAGTCTTCACTTCTCCAACAGGGTGGGTGGGGACCACGGTGTTACCACCCTATAAATGATTAAATTTCAACATTGCTTTGACTAATTGCTTGGCCTTATTCTTTGCCATGTCATATGTTTTAACTATTTACAATTGTTGATCATTTCAACTCTCAAATACATATACTAATTAACTGACTTATTTTTTTCTTCACCTAGAAAGAATAGTTTAGATTTCTTTGCACCAAATAATACCACAAATAAATATACTCATTAACGGACTAATTTTTTTCTTTACCCAGAAAGAATTGTTTAGATTTTTTTTGTACCAAATATTATCACTTTAGTTATGTAGATTGATATTTAACTGCAGTTTTGCACATGCATCTCTGAAGCTGTTAATTTTCCTATGGGGGCCTAATGCAGATAATGATAGAAGTACTATGTCATCTGTATAAACACGAATTTAACACAGGCTTGTATCTTTGGATAGTGGAAATTGGGATCTGTTAAGTCTTCCAGGAGATTGTTTAGCTAAATATTAAAGAAGGCAGGGACTAGTAAACATCCTTGAATTACTGCATTAAACACAGGAAATGTGGATAAGAGGCTTACAGATTCATCATACCTTATTTGGAAGTATGTATAAGAGTGTGGGATGAGGGAAATGCATACATGTATTTTTTATGGACTATTAGAAAGCTTTTGACCTTATAGATCACAATACAGTATTAGCAAAACTGGAGGGGTGTGGGGTATCCAAATTTATTACAAGGTGGGTAAGAGAATTTTTTCATAGCCATGTATTTGAGGAGAGATAAGAAAATGCAAAAACACCTGCACCAGCAGGACAGTGCCAGTCTACTTGGATTCTGTGCTACCCACTGCCCAGCATGAAGGCACGCCCCAGACCACCAAATCTGGAGAGGCATGAAGGGGGGAACTAATGTACCTCTTAAAGGCCCTTCCAAGGGAGGATTCCCCACTGGGTAGGTAAGTGGGAGTTCCCTGGGGTCTATGGTAGTGATAGAAATGAATGGCAGCTGAGCAAACAATGGCATGGGTAAAACATGAAAGGAAAGGAAAAAATTATTAGAAAAACAATCCATCCAGTAGTTAAGTGCAGTGCAGCACAGTGCATGAATTATGTAAAATACCCCTAAATTAGGACCATTTTGTTTGTGCTTGGAAAAAAAACAACAACAAAAAAAGAATTTGAATCCTGAAACTGTCAGTTTCATTAGATATTGATCTACAGTAGGGCTGTTTATTTGTTTCACAACAAAAAAGACCAAATTAAAAAAGTTATGTGTCTAAAAACTACAACAGCCTGCACGAGCACAAAAAAAAAAACCCAGAGAAAATATATATATAAAAAACATGTTTTTTCAGTCATGATTAACTTTCAAATCAATAATGATTGAAAATGAAAAAAAAGTTTTGTTTCAACCCTGCCCTCCATAGGTATACCACCATGAAACATCACTTCTGTTCTTTTCCTATGTGATTGACTTCTAAGTCAATAACAAAGGGGGAAAATACTCTCATTTCTACAATTGTTTTCTAACACTGGGTGCCCAACACTGGTGATTTGCTTGCCTCCTCCCTGGAAGTAAAGCTAAACTTGTCACCCTCTGCCACTCTCTGCCAACTATGTCACCCTCCTCCCCTACACTCAAATGAATCCTCTCCCCCACCAGTTGATCAAATCATTCCCTATCTGGCCTGCTCATCAAAATGATGCTTTGGTATCATTGCCAATACCCTGCCCCACCGTTGCTACCCTGATACATGTGCGATCTATTGGTCTCAATGTGGGTGACTAGCATAGTCATCCCTAAACCTTGGCCAGTTGCTTTCTTATGCTCTGGATATTTTGTTACCATGTTGTTATTATGGCAATAAAACCTACACATCACAATAACTAAAAACATATAAAACAATAATAACTTACATCAGAAATATAAAACCACACAAGCAAAAACTGAACTAAACTACAAAAAGTAACTAACATTAATTGCCAATTAACAAATCAGTCCTTAAGCAGTATAAAATACCTACCACTATAACCTACACCTCGGATTTCTAACAATCTCCAACAAAGATAGCAGATAAAAGTCAACAACAAAAAAACAAAAATACAGCCATAAAATCAACTTCAACCTAAAGATCTTCAACACATATCTAAAAATATATAAGTGCACCAAGACCTACTAACCATTCCATCAAATGAACTAGATAAACATCTAGCAAATTTTATTTTCATTCACAAAAAAAACAAATAGCTCTGAATATGTACCTAGCATAATACATGGAATTCTACAAAGCCTAGACAGTTACTATGAAAGAGAGAACTACCCTCACACCATCTATAGAGTAAACAAATTCAGTCTTCAATGAAACAATCAAGATGGCCAGCCCACCAGTGCAACAGTAGCACTAAGGCTTGTGGTGCTGACGACCCGAGTTCAGAAGCAATCTTGGGGAGTTGGAGGGTCAGCCATGGGGAGGGGGCTGAGCATATGAAGGACTGCTCACCTTGTCCAGAGAAGAAGGGATCTGGTGCCATGCAATATACTGACCCCAAGAAATGGGTGGGGGTTGTTGAGCCAGGGACCAGAGCAGAAGCTTGGATGAAAGGAGGTGGCAGACATCTGTACATTGGAGGCTGGGGTGTGCCTGACTGTGCATCAGCATCATTGCATGCCCGCCTCCACCAAGGAAGTAACGCAAGGAAGGAAAAACTTCAGACTAGCAGTATGAAGTCCAGGATTCCTGCCGGCACCACCTCAGCTGCCTCATGAGCCACCTCATCACCCTTGGAATACCATCTCGGTCCTCCCTTCCCAGTATGTCCATGGGGGTGGGATCCAACTGCGGGGAGCAAGCCATGGTCTCCCAAGGGAGAAGAGATAAGATAGGTTCCAGTGGGGGCAGCATGAGGGGTGCAAGTGAACAGGTTCCAGCACAGACAGATGTGGGGTACATCCCCAGTGGTCCTCAGGAGCAAAGACAGTGTTAATAAAAAAATGAAACAATCAAGACTGCAAAGCAAAAATTTCAGAAAAAGAGGGAAAAGGAAACAGGCAAAATCAAATGGAACAACTGATAACAGCAATAGTTCTGCATAACAGCACAAGTATGATAGGCTTATACAACCTAACTGCACTCTTCCATACAGTATGTTGTTTTTCAACATATGACTTCATTTTGCCCTCAGAATCATCAAGCAATACAAATTAAAATAGGATGACCTTAAATTATTACAAGGTGGATCCAGACACAGATATTCTGACTACACAGAATGTCAAACCAAAACCAAGACAGAAAAACCTGAGAGACACATGCCAGATAAACCCCAACACGAACCAGAATACAACCAACCCAGAAAAAGACCACAAAACTGCCTAGAAAATATATTCACAGCACAGACCAGAACAAATGAGGAATGACTAAATACCCTTTTACCTCACCCCAAATATTAATCATAAACCAAAATCACTATAGTTCCACAATATGAATATTGGAAAACATAAGCTCAGAACACTAATGAAAACAGTAAATAAATCAGCAGGTCTCCCAGATGACAAACACATAATGAACCATAGTACAAGAAAAATATCTCTTCAGTGCTTGTGAGCTATAACTTATCACCAACTGAAATGGCACAAAAACTTACAGTCGATAAATAATTACACAACCAAGCCTCCTGTTGTACTAGGAAACACAGGTGAACTTGTACTCATGGAGTGAGCGGGTGCTGAACCCAATAACAGTATCAAAGAGGCAACAAGGGGTAGCACTGTGCCACAAACATATATGGTTATGTTGCAAATAAAATAACTCAAGCCATGCACAGTGAAAAGAGACTGAATCCACAGCACTTACCACAGCACTTCATGTCCTAAATGAAACACTTCATGAGGGGGCTGATGAAGTGTCTCGTTTAGGACACAAAGTGCTGGGGCAAGTTCTGTAGATTTGGTCTCCTTTCATTTGCAACATAAACACATATGTTTGTGGCAGAGTGCTACTCCTTGTTGCATCTTTGCTCCTTTTATACTAATATGTAATTAAAATGAAAGACTAGAGGTTAGATTAATGAGCTGTGAATGAGCATGGTACATCCAGCACACCTGGGTTTGATTCACACAATCTCCTCTTGCATACTGTATGACCCTAAGCAAGACACTTAACCTCCTCAGTGCTCCCAGGTTGCCACTGAAAACAGGCCTTGGACCTAGTGGGCTTTAACTGGTTACCAAAGAATAAAAAAAAAATTACTCCACACTCTTAGACAACAAACAAAAATGATTTCAAATATACTAGCAAGACAACCAGAACCAAAAATTACAACCTGGAACAAACTATGGATACCAGCAGGGCTCCGGATAAGATTTTGGGGATGCGTATTCTACTCCTCATTTTGAAAGTGAGGTGAGTAAAACCAAATTTAGATGTGTACAAATGTCTGGATGGAGTGGAGTGAGGAGTACATTTTATAAAACAATGTATTTTTTTTCTAGATAAGAACTGATCGGGTGCCAACATAGCTCCAGATGTTGGCAGGTAGCAGCAATTTACTCACCAGTTTTAAAATATTGTAAGTAAAACAAAACTGGGATGCCTACGAGTGCTGTAAATCTGGAAAAAACTGCTGTGTTTGAATCACCAGTTATATTATGAAGCACTACTCTATTGAGTGTGGAGCATTTACAAATGTTGGGTGAGTATTGGTACTCATTAAAAAAATTTCTGAAGAGTATTTTCTAAAATGAGGTGAGTAAAATAGGTCGGTAATAACCTTATCAGGAGCCCTGGATACCAGAGCTAGAATTACCACAACAAAACTACACATGGGGAAAAGATCCAAACCTCATCCACAAAACCACAAAAACATATACAAGCAATGGACCCAGACCTCACAGATTTAAGACTATCTTCTACTTCAACAGCCAGAACATCCAAACAAGCCACAGAAGCTCCCCTGAAACATAAAACAAAACAAAAAACAAAAACAGCACATGGAAGTAAAACTAAAGCAGGATAAATGTCTAAAAAATAGTAGCATAACTTCTGTCCATAAAACAGGAACCACCACAACCAAGCCTCTTTTTATATTGAATAGACAATTAAAACTACCTGGACTGCCCAGCCAGAAGGCTCAATTGCTACTCAGAGCCAATCTGATGCCCACTCTAATTTTCATAGTTAACAATGCATCTACCCACTCCAATTATCCCACCAGAGATGTGACCGTGGGCTACAAGCTTAACCCCCACCCCAGCAAACACTGACCTTCTGAACATGTACATGTGCACACCACCAGGACTGCCAGCAATGCCAGTAATGATGATTGCCCCATGAGGACTTACGCTGAAAGTGGGAGCACAGCACCAGTTAGGCATGTCAGCAATGTGCAAACAGGACAGCACTCAGCAAGCACCATGAAGTCAGCAAAAGGACCATGCTCAGCAAGCACCACGACACTGGCAACAGCAATGCACACAGCAAGTACAAAGACGTTGGCCACAATGCATGTCAGAAACCTGCAATCAGTGACGTGCACAGCATGCATGACCAAACCTGAAACAGCACCAGCAAATGCACTAGAAATGCTGCCAGCATCCCCTACACAGTAGGAAAAATGTAACAAAACAAACTCTTTAAATGGCATACACAGTAGGCAATACCTGAGAACTGCAAAGGCCACCAACAGCCTGCACAGTAGGTACCACAAACAAAATGCCAGAATCTAGTCAGTACACAGAACAGGAGCCACAAAGTGTACATGACAGCCCTCAACAACCAGTTGCTAGCTCCTCACCATCCATGCGATATAGTACATCACAAACTGACTAATGCAGATTTTCCCACTTATGGAATCACACTGTTTGGCAGCACATGCAATGTACACGGAGACATGTATATAGCAATTTACAATGTTCTTCCTAGGAAAAAGAAAGCAAAAACCAATTGGATCATAGACTCCAACAGTGATTATGACTGAAACACAAAATAAGAACTTCACAGCAAACTGAACATAGGGTACAAAACATACTACTGAGGTAATGTACAAGGTGACAATAACATTACATTATAACTCTAAAATGCAAATACTACAACATGAGTTAAATACCCGTAGTGAAAACATACTGAATAAATTCAAACTGCTTGTACAATTCTTTCCTTCTCCATCCCAATGTATTACATAAAATAAAACAGGTAAGTATACCATACTCTAACTTAAACCCATCTCTGGGGATAACATGTTCATAAAGCCACTTTGCCTTCGGCCTTGTGGCCTTTATGAACTTGTTAGCCCCCTCAGTAGGTGTATATCCTTGTATATCACACTTGCCTATCACGTGTTCTATATTTATACCTGGGGCCTGGTTTTCAAAGGTTGATGCAGGGCTTGTGTCAAGCTGTGCATCCAGTCCATTTTTTGGTTCAGCTGCACCAAACATCTTTGCCACAGCTGCACTTAAGTTTATATTCTTGGGCATGGTTTCTACACTTTCCTCACTTTACAGCAGTTTGTGCCAAATATTTGGTGCTAGCATCGTAAAAATGGTCCACAGGATGCCACAATTTAGACTGGGGGAACCTGGTGTAATGTGTGGCATTGGGCACACAGGAGTGAAAACTCCCGATCACCAGCAGGGAGATTGCTGCAAGCCCCACACACTGTATGATCAGCACAACAGGGGCTTGCAAGAGTCTCTGATACTTTGGAAATCAAGCCCCTAGTTTCCAGCAGAATATGTGTAAGCGTGACAATTGTAAGCTCTCTGGTCTATACTAGCCACTAAATATTCTTCAATAAAACTAGAGCATAGAAATCACTCAGAGACAAAAACAGTTCAGACGCCAGAACTAGGCTTGCCAAAGGGAAGGTTGTAGTTTCAGTTTCATTAGCTCACATTTTGAATTTCACTGACTGTCATATTTGTTTACCATGAATTCCAGAACCTATCCCAAATAAAGTGTTTTTTTAATGCAACAAATACCAAAAGCAACTTTTCAACCAACAAGAACATTATGTTTATTCGCTCAGTAACTGATCACACTCAGAAATAAATCAGCTCCCTTGCAGAGATAAACTATAAGTTTTGTTTTTCACTTGGGATTTGGAGTGAATTGCTTCATATAAATCTACTGCAGTATAATCATTGTTTAAGTAATGTATATGGGATATCAGAAAATAATATTTAACAAGCCACAGGCAAGATATCAGTTGATAAAAGAGACAAGTGTTACACTATGGTTTTGATTCCCTCATTCTGCAGTTTTCTTGATAGCAAATTTTTGTGTTGGCTGTCAAGACATCATGAAGCTCTATTACAAGCACAGTAAAGCATCTTAAACTACAGCACCTTTGCTTAGCACCAAAATTTCAAATAGTTCTCTTGACTGTTATGATTTTAACATTCAAATATTAAATATTAGGTGGGAAAAGCATTCATACTACAAATCAATCTGGCTGCCTCACAGTTATTAATATTCTGATTACTGTACTTTCAGTATTCATGACAAATACCTGTTTGAGACAAAAGACAAACAGCCCCTAATGATAAACACACCTATTGGTTGGTGTACCATTAGTCAACCACTAGTTAATGTCTCCTGTTTTTCTACTCTAGAACAATAGCTGAGTCAATCAAAACACTAACATCAACGACTCATTTACGGGAGGGAGTGGGGATAAATGGAAGAACTTTGTTATTACTGTACCTTTTCAGTTTGTGATGATATTACAGTTTTGGGATCTAATTTAGAATTCAGTCAAACCCTACTTTATAAAACAACAAGAATATCCAGCAAAACACTGGCTTACAATGAAAGGTAGAGTGTAACTTATAATATGTAAGGGTTAGCTTGAGGTCTAGCATTTGGTCTTGGAGGCTAGAAGGATCATTTGGATTAAATCCCAGTTTGAAAAAATCCACAACATACTCTTTTCCTGAAGCTAGAAACTGCTTCCCTCCTAACTTGTCCTTTCAATTTATCATTTCAACTCAAAGTGATTTTCTAACCAAATGCTTTACATAAATGACAGCTGCTGCTTGCCTCTCTCTGAGCACTAATCCCACATGTCAGGCTCCCATGTGATTAAAAAGTAGTTTCTGATCCAGTGAACCCTCCCCGGAACCACTGATTGGTCAGCCATGAGTTACAAAGGGACTTTGATAGACTGGGAAATTGGGCAGATAAATGGCAGATGTAGTTTAATGTGAACAAATGTAAGGTTACTGGGAGCAAATGATATGAATAAGTGCGCAAGAAATAGGAAGGACACAGTGGCATCAAAGCAGGAAAGGGATGTTTGGTTTACTATACATAAGACACTAAAAAAGTCAAATCAGCATGTTGCAACAGTCAAGAATGTCAGTTGGATGCTGTGGTGTATCTACTGGTAAACTGCTAACAATACAAGGGATGTGATATTGCCTTGATATAAGACACTAGTTAGGCCACATTTAGAGATCTGTGCACAATTCTGAGTGCCATAATTTAGGAAGGACCAGACACAATTAGAGGAGATGTGGGATAGTGCAACTAGGATGATTAAGGGTCTCTAAGGAGTGAAATACAAGCAGAGATTGATCAGTTGGGACTTTTGCCACTAGAAACGATAGGACTGGGGCATGATCTGGACACTTAAGTTACTCAAGTATGTAGAGATGGTAGTTTCAAGCAAGTCATTCACTGCTTCTCAAGAAACCAGAATCAGGATGCATGGCTGAACAAAGGTGGAGGGTTACAGCTGGATGTTAGAAAGTATTAGTTTACAACTTCCCACATAGGGTGATGTTGAAGCTGCCAGTGGGGCAAGAGAAGAAGAAACAGTAGTGCAATTCAGATACATAAAAAAGAAAGATGTGATGTGGGGGTCTGGCATATTTGGATATAGTTGCAATGATAACAGAGATACAGACCTGATTTACAATTGGTCTTACTCCGACCAAAAACTGTAATGCTACATTAGAAAATACAGTAGCCCTACAACCATTGAAAACTGGTTCTTGGACAAGTCATTTCTTTCTCTGAGGATCACCTTGTCTACTCAGTCATTCCCATTATCAACTACCTTTGTTCACTGGTGTACTGGGCAACTTATATAAGCTATGCTTGTACAGAGTAAGTAGAATGATTGGTTACATACTTGAAATGATTAGTAGTATGTTGGTCCTGAGAGTGCATACGTACTGCAGTAGGTCAATCTATAAGTGCAGTTGATACATTATATGTAGATAGACTTGAATGCTTGTGCAACCTGGGATGACTGTTCACTTTCCCTGTCCTTGCCACAGGACTACTGCAGATGTGAGGTACCATGAAGGCACGTGAGCCTTCTTGAGGAGAGTTCCACCCAAGAGATGCAACAGCGATGAGGTCCAGTAAGACCAAAGGTACCATAGGGAAAACATCCACAGTTCCCAGAGGGAAAAAGAGAAGAGCCACCAGATGAAGAGAGGAGCAATAGTGGGGTAATGAACACTAGCTCTGAAGGAAACCGAAGCATTCACAATATACCCTGCTTGGTGAGAGATGTGAGTTGCTTGCTACCCCACTGAATCATGGACACTGTCATACCTCTCAACTGTCCCTGATTTTCAGGGACATCCCTGATTTTGCATCACAGATTTTCTCTGTCCCTCCTAAATTTGGTATTTTTGCCACTGAACAGTAAAGATCTGAATCATAAAATCATACTAGATAGTAGTTATATAGTCTAATTCTCAATCAGAAAATCCTTTTTATCACTAAACAACATATTGTAAGAGCATCATGAATGATACTACCTTTTTTAAAGATGTGTCTCTGATTTTGGTCAAGTGTCTTGATTTTATCCTTGATTTTTGTAACGGGGGTCAACAGGTATGGATGCTGTCCTTTAATTCACTGGTACATTGGGGGGCTTAAATAAGATATGCGTGTGTAAAATAAGTATTGTAGACTAACTGGTAGGTAGCTTGGAATGACTGGTAGGATGCTGGTAATGAGATGAGAAAAATGTGATCAGTACAAGTAGAGTAAGCATGAAAAATAGAGAACAGTGAATGGACAACTATGCAGAACCAGTGTGTTCTGCCACAGAAGGGTCCTGATTCCCTGTGACCTCGAGAGCGAAGCTTGAGAGGTTCATGGAAATCAGAACCCTGAGATGGCAGAATTCACTGGTTCTGCATAGAGTTGCCCATCCACTGTTTTTTATAGCGTATGGTGCCCCTAAAAGTAATACAGAAAAGTTTGATCTTTCTTTTTTTTAATAGGAAGACACGCATGCATGAGATAGGCACACAGGTATAATAGGTAGAGGAAAGGGAGGCAGGAGGGATGCCAGAGACCAAATAGGGTCAGAGGTGTCAGAATAGGCATGGAAAACTACAGAAAACTGATGGGCTAACTGGTCCTTTTCTGCCAACAAATTCTATGTTTCTTAACATATAGATCCATTAGTTAAGCACACAGATATTCCCCATGGCTCAGTCTACCACACACATCATCAGAGGAACAACAGTTGGGGATGCTGAGACTTTGAGTTGGGCATGATGGCAGGTGGGGGTTTGCAGGATCAAGCAGATTATAGTGATCAGATAAGGAATGTAAGTAATGAATATTTTCTCGGTGTGTGTTACATAACTGGGGCCTCTAAGCCTTTGTACATTAGTTTAGTGTAGCTGAGAGGTCCCCTTTTAATATAATGCATACATATGCCTCACCACAGCACAATTAACACTGAGACTCTGAAAATTTTTATTTGTTACAGAATTCTCTCCATTCTCCCAGCTCTACAATTTCAAACTGATCTCACTGAAGCATTTGGAAAAAAAAACACTAATTCTTTTCAACAAACATTGCATGTCTTTGGGTATATGTTTGGGCACAAATTATGCTAACTTATCTGGGGTGAGGGGGTCACATATTGTACCATCTGTAAAACAAGATACGGTAGTTTTGGGTGAGGCTGGTCCAACAGTGCAGTAGCAGCAGGCATGCCTTGCCATGCTTCCTACCCAAGCTAGTGCACAGAGCTTGGGATATCACTGCAGGCCAGTGAGAGGTAGGTTGAGCATTACTTAAGATGTTCTCCACCTTCAGGTTAGGGAAGGCGCTCCACATTATTGTGTATTAACCCCGGTGTTCCCAGGCTGCTATGTGAAGACAAGGCCTTATATGCCATGTGAAGCACTGGGGGTGGCATTAAATCACCTTCAGTGATGCTTTGATCACCAACAGTGTGTGTGTGTGGGGGTGAAGTGCAGGGCAGAGTTTAAAAGGCAGGGCTGAGAGAATGATGTGGGCCTAACAGCACACCATACAGGGCCGTGATAGCCTCAGTGCTTTGCCTCCCTACATTTTGCAGCTCACTCCACTAGTTTTGCACCCAATAGGAAAGAGTTTGCCTGGTACTGCAAGGCAGGGAGTGGAAACGAGTCCCTGCCAGACTAGTGGTTCTGTGGAGGTCGCCTGACACGTGCCGATCCATCATAGTGGGGCAGTTGTAAGATAGACATCACAGGGAGATGAAGAAAGGGAGTAAAGCAGGGGTCAAGATCAGATGTGGTAGCACTGATGGCATAAAAGGGGTACAGTTACCATGGCCAGCATCAGGTGAGATTGTTTAGCTGAGGTGGTTCCCAGTACCTGGACCTGAATAGAAAATGTAGGGATAGAAAGAGTTCACAGGAGAAATCCTTTGACACTAATATATAGGCGACACACTATTTATCCAGAAAGGTTCTAAAACAGTATTCTATTCCTTTAACTATTCTGTCATAGTATGCACCTCAATCTTCAATACAACCTTAACTTTTACGCTATCAGTTACTTTGGGATTTAAAAATATGCAGCGATGAAGAGGAAAAAACAATTTCAGCACCATGTACACTAAAACAACTGACCATAAAAATTTACTTGGAAGGAAGCAGACACCATCGGAGAATACTGTGTGAAGGAGAACATCCCCATAGACCATTACCCAAGGGGATGACAGATCTGTAACAAAGAAGGAGCGGTGATCAGGGAGTGAATGTCTCCTGTTTTAAGCAAAGGGAGCCCTCCCCCACACTGAGGCAACACTAAAGGAGCAGTGTCTAGTGGCTGAATCAGGGCTCCAGCCGGAACCAATCAGGGACATAGTCTGCCCCCTCAGCAGCCAATTCCAGGCACCTAGCCCACTTCCTACTGCTTCATAAGGAAGCGGCCACCCAGCGGCCCTCCGCGTTGCAGCCCTCCAAGTGAAGGACAAACACGACAAGGATATCATGGAGGAGTTTGCCCACAAGAGTCAGACCAACAAGGCAGCTTGCAGCCAGCTGCTCTGCATCTTGGAGGGGGGGCAGGGGAACAGCAAAGGAGTGGATTAGGTGTCTGGACTTAACAGGAGAAAGCAGAGAATCAGGAAGTTTTACCTGACAACTGAGGTAAAATTCCTGTTAAAATCTTGTAGCTCACACACCACATGGGAGTGAGGAGTGTTAGGGTCACACAAATACTGTATTTGGGAATAGGTGAAACACCCTATCTAAGGTAGGGGTAAAAAGGGTTTAAACTAAACAAAACAAAAACAGGCAGGGTAGATAAAAGAAACTGCTGTGGTTCTCAAAAGAGGTGGCTGGGAAGGTAAGGGCAAAAAAGTTAGCGTTCAGTGGGTACAAGGAGACACAGGGTGAGGAGGATAGGGAGGAGTATCAGGAGAAGCAGAGGGAGGCAGGGAAAGCAGTCGGGATTGAAAAAATGCAAATGGTGGAGAAAATAGCTCAGGCAGAAAGGAAAGGGGAAAATAAATTTTTCAGATACGTAAATGAAAGGAGAAAGATCAGCGGAGAGATTGTAAGGTTGAAGTGGGAAGGGGGGAATGTGTAGAGGGAGACCAGAAGAAAGTAGTCATCCTGAACAAATATTTTTGTTCATTGTTCATAGAGGACGTGAATGAAGAGGGACCACAGATAAGTGATAGAATCATAGCAGGAAGGGAGGTGGACACTAGTCCATTTGCAGAGGAAAGAGTCCTGAAGGAACTCGCAAATCTGAAAGTAGACAGGGCAATGAGGCCAGACAGGATACATCCAAGGATATTGAAGGAGTCCAGAGAGGTGCTGGCTGCACCTCTGACAGTCCAGTTCAGCCACTCATTGAAGATGGGGGTGGTTCTGGAGGACTGCAGGAGGGCAGATGTAGTTCTACTTCACAAAAGAGGTAGCAGGGAGGAGGCTGGTAATTACAGGCCAGTCAGTCTGACTTCGGTGGTGGGGAAATTAATGGAATCACTACTGAAGGAAAGGACTGTGGAATATCTTGAATCTAGTGGCATGCAGGATCCAAGGCAGCATGGATTCACAGCAGAGAGGTCATGTCAAACAAATCTGATAGATTTCTTTGACTGGGTGACCAGGGAATTAGATCAGGGAGGTGCGGTGGATGTGACCTACTAGATTTCAGTAAGGTCTTTGACATTGTTCCACACAGGAGACTCATATACAAGCTGGGTGGCCTGGTAAAGGGTCCAAAGGTTGTGAATTGGGTAGGGAATTGGTTGGGGGATAGGAGACAGAGGGTGGTGATAAACAGAGTTCATTCTGAGGAAGGAAGGGTGGCCAGAGGGGTGCCACAAGGATCAGTACTGGGACCGGTCCTCTTTAATGTCTTTATTAGCAACATTGCAGATGGGCTAGAAGGGAAGGTATGCCTCTCTACAGATGACACAAAGATCTGTAATAGGGTGGACACTCTGGGGTGATGGAAGAAATGAATAGAGACCTGAGAAAGCTTGAGGAGTGGTCAAGAGTGTGGCAACTAACTTTCATGGCAAAGAAGTGCAAAATCATGCACTTCAGGGACAGAAACCAAGGGGCGGAGTATAACATGGCGAAGTGGTCCTGATGACCACCAGACAGGAAAGAGACCTGTGGTAATCATATCTGATGATCTAAAGGAGGCCGAACAGTGTGACAAGGCAGTGGGAGAGCTAGTGGGATGTTAGGGTGCATAGGAAGGGGTATCACCAGCAGAGGGAGGAAGGTGGCGATACCACTGTATAAATCTTTGGTAAGACCTCACCTAGAATACTGTGTCCAGTTCTGGAGATTACAACTCTGGAAGGAGATAGACAGAGTAGAGGCAGTCCAGAGGAAGGCAACCAAAATAGTGCAGGGTCTCCACCACAAGCCCTATGACGAGAGATTAAAGGATCTCAGTATGCACATCCTGGAAGAAAGGAGAGAGAGGGGAGTATGACAGAGACTTTCAAATACCTCATGGGTATAAATAAGGTACAAGAGGGAACCATTTTTCAGAAAAAGAAAAGCTCAAGAACAAGTGGTCATGCTATAAATCTGGGGGGGTAGACTCAGGGGAAATATGAGGATGTACTTCTTCACAGAAAGTATGGTGGATGCCTGGAACAGCCTCCCAGTGCAGGTGGTAGGGGCAGAAACTGTTATGGGTTTCAAGAATGCATGGGATAGGCATAAGTGAACCTTAGTGGATAGGAAGGTGAGGGTAAAGCCAGAGATCAAGTAGGGCCTGCAGTATTGCACTAGGTAGGGAAAATGGGCAGACCAAGTGGGCCAAGTGGTTCTTATCTGCCGTCAGAGTCTATGTTTCCATGTAAGAAACATAATTATATGTTATAAAGGGTTATAAATGTGATATTGAAAACAATGTCAGTATTAGATCAAAGGACAGTTCAAGGAGTACTTTATTAATGGAAAGACAGGGTGGTCTAGTGATTAGAGCACTAAGTTGTGAACCTAAAAACCCAGATTTAAGTCCCACCACAGACAGTAGCCCAATGTGGGACTTTAAGCAAGTTACTTGACCTTCTCATCATAACCATGCTTACTTTTTCATTTGCAGGTAACTCCTGAAGGAGATCTGTGGTCAAAATACTGATTCTAACTGTATTGTTATTTATTTTTATTTTCAACATGCTTCTAATCAAGCCCTTTTGTTTTAAGTGACCGCCAACATAATGCAGTCTTCTCAGCAACAATCAAAAAAATTGGTAGAAGCAAAATCCCACTGACAATGTGATGTTGCATTTTAGGTGGGTTGCCTAGGTAAGGTAAACTGTCAAATGAGAAATATTAAAGCTTGGTAATGAACAGGAAAGCAACTGAATAATTTACTTTTTTCAGTATCATTAAACTTTAAATGGCAAGCATTGGTTCCATGGTTCATGTGTTTTTACGTGTCTGACCATCAAGTATTCTCAGTTACGTAGCCTGTTAGCATGTTTGTGCTCTGCTTTCTAACATTTAAAGAGGACAGTCACCCCCCCCCAAGTTAGCTCATAGTATCAAAGACTTTGGTAACTTTTTTCTGCCACCCCAACTCAACTGCACAAGAAACTGATTGGTTAAACTCCTAATTGTAGCAACAAGAATAGACACTAAATGCAATGCAACACTGCCATTTCAATACAGTTTTTATAGTATTGTTTCACAGGACAAAATATAGTGTATCCTGAATGTTAAGGACACTGCATACTGCAGCCATCAGGATATTTAAAGCATTTCTTGTGATCCTGGCTATAATTTCTTAAGTAATGTTTAACCTGCCTAAAATTTACAAATTGATACTGACAGTTTCCTTGATCTCAAAGGGATTCTTAATAGCACGTTCCACTGTATTTAATTAAAGAATGGATCAACTACTCTAATAAACACATGCAGTAATGTAATATAGCAGCTCTAATGCCCTTGTGGCAAGATTTAAGTTGACAGAATCAAACATTATCTAAAAGAATGGAAAGCCGAGCAAAACATGCTAACAAGATAACTAACTGAGATTACCTGATTGTCAGATACTTAAACCAAGCAAACCATGGAACAAACGACTGCCACGTAATGTTTGTTGGTGTTGAAAATGTCAATATTCCTCATCAAATGGGAGATCATCTCAGACTTGTTCTACAGCATAAAACTTTTTGGCTAAACAAGTTGATGACCACGACACTAACAGATGCTGTGAAGAACTGGACTTGCTCTAATAACAGGAAATATTTAAAATTAAAAACAACAAAAACCGAGCTACTCCACCATGGTTTCCTCACTCAGTGGCTATGTTCCTTGAGGGAGGGATTCTTGTTTCTGAAATTACTTTCAGGGTCTTTTTTTTTTAAGAAAACTAAAAGTTGGTTTGGACACAATAATCATTTCAGTCCTTTTGGGGTTTTATACAGAACTAAAATAAACCTGATCCAGAAAAGATTCAGTTGTGCCTGCTCTGTAGATCCCATGTTGCCATACAGCAGGAGCTGGACAGTGCTCCTAGGCTCAGTGCTATGACATGCTTTATAAGCACAGGGGTGAGGGACAAGGAGAACTGGGGAAGAAACAAAGGGCCAAATGGGTAGTGCTGGGTGAAATTAGCAAATCCTGCATTTGTAGAATTTTCATGAAATGCCGTGAAATTTAACAAAAGTTTGTGAAATGTTTCAGAATTTTCTGAAATTCTTTAACTGGTGATACTAAGTCTGTGTTAAACTAGAGGTCTGGGTTTGGCACCCATATTGTCTAGGAATGGCTCTAAACATGACAAGCTTCATGATATTTGGATGAATGGTGAATAAGTTTTAGGGGCTTAAAGTCTGGCAATTTAGTATTCATGTGAACAGTTCTGAAAATATTTCTTTGCTTACAACTTTGCCACCTTTGGAGCTAGATAATTGAAAACTTAGATGCATACTTTCTTGGAAGAGTCATAGAAACTGCTAAACAGAGAAGTGCTGGTTATATAAATTGTAAGTTTTAGCCATGACCTACCTCCCAACATGACTTTCTGGACTTGCTTTCGAACCCAGGTCATCAGAATGGCAGCATGACGCTCAGATGCTGGGCAATGGGGGGTGCCTTAAAGCTTAATATTTAGGGTCAATGAACCAAACAACATTGGTGATATTCCATTCTGTAGCTTGAAACTTACAGGGGCTTACAATTCAGCAGTTTATGTAATTGTGAAATGTAAATTAAACATTTCTAAAAGTTGGGGGACTTACAGCTCAGTAACCTTTAAAGTTAGATATCTGAAACTTAGCACGCATATTTATGGTATTGGTGAAGTTATCATACGAAATTTGGTGCAATTTGGACAAACTCTTCTAGTTTGCATAGTTGTTAACTGTAATTTTTAAATTTCCAAATGTTTGGAGGCTTATTACTTAGTCATCTTTAAAGACAGAGAAGTGAATCTTACCACACATCTGCACAGGCATTGATACAGTCGCCACACCAATTGTGGTACAATTTGGACAGGTGCTTTTTAAATTAGATGAAAATAACCAAAAGCACAATTTTGGCAAAATTTCATGACATTTTCATGGAAATTGAGCAACATTTGGCAGAAGTGAAATCAGAATTTCACCAGAACTCCACTGGCAGAAGATACATTTTGCCCAGCCCTGCAAGTGAGGCATCTGGGTCAAGGGACAATAGTTCTTATAACATAAAGCCTTAATTATGATTTAGTGTGGCTTTGGTCATATATTTACTATACTTCACCCAGGTTAGAGAGTGGTACCTGCAAACAATTGATCAGAGCTGATAAAATCTCTGACATGCACTACAGGCTATTGACTCTTCCACTGCTGCAGCCCTCTTCTCATGGCAGATGCAGGGGATTCTGGAATTTGTTGTGACAGAAAATGTCAGCTTGCAAGTCAACAGAAATAGTCTGCAGCAATTTACCGTATGGCATATGGCAATAAACAGTAAATAAACAAAAAAGGTTTTGCAGACAATGTGCAAATTGGAACCATCCTCACACTTGGGTGTGCATAAGACTCTTATGCATAATCTGAGCCTTTATGTCAAGTGTTCAAACTAACACGTACAGTATATATGAAAATCTCCCAAAACCATTTTGCATACTTCACTCTCTCTAGGCAATGATTACACATTGGCCTCACGTGCGCTGTACATTGAGAGACTTGTTACAAAGCTATAAATCTTTTAATGGATAGTAAATGAAATAACATGCATTGGAGATTCCAGCACATCAGACTGTTTTAGCGTGTTCTCATGTGAGGGCTTTGCTACTCCTTCTGACAGACCCCTGCATTGTAAAGTGGCTTGCTGCTGCTGGGACTATTACCATATTGAGGGAGCCAAACACAGCAGAATTAACAGGTACCAAAAGGACCAGGGACTGTAGAAATAAAGAATTATTTTATGTGCAGTTTTTAAGATCCTGTGAGTACTTTTCATTCTGTCCTGTAGCCTTAGTTAAGTTAGAGTGATACTGATATTGTTCAAACTCATGATTGTCTTATTCTCATCCCTAGAAGTAAGGTCTAGTAGTTGCAACATAGAACTTTATACTAGAAGACTCTAGGAGGATTCTGATCTTACCTTTTCCCACACAATGCCTACATAAAGATATTGTTATTCAGCTCTTTTAGCTGGCTGAGGCATAACTTTGTGGCCTGACATCAACAGAAACAGGAAATTAAAAAAAATAGCTCATGGGACAGGAAGATCATATTTACAGCAAATTTACTAAGTCTGTAAACAGTTTTTTTTGTTAATATTAGGTATCATCTTGCTCTAATGAACTAGTGCTTATCCTCCTTTCTCACTGGTACCAGGCCAGCATCAACTGACAATGGAAGTGGTGACATCTGATGCTGAGCTGGGGGCGAAAACACTGGTGGGATTCAGAAAAGCCTGGGATAAGCACAAGGGAATCATAAGAGATAGGTAAGGGGGTGGCAGAGAAAGTACCATAGACCTGAAGGGGTCTACAGTGTAAGCAATGCAACAAAATAGGGCAGACTGGATGGGCCATGCAGCCCTTGTCTACCATCATCTTCTATGTTTCTATGCTTCAATGAGCTGCAGATGAGGACAGCAGGCGCAGGACTAAAAGAAACCAAGGAATGGAGAATAAATTAAGTTGGTAACACCAGGGTGCCCCCACCCCTACAGGAATGTATTCTTTGAAGTGAATAGGAAACACTTAAGATATAGCAGGGCCATTTCACAGGCATAGATGTATGGGATGGTGGGGCCCCATGTGGACTGCCATCACCAGAAATAGGTTGAATAAGGTACAGATGCAGGACTCCACTGACTGTCGAACTGAAGCATGTTCTCAAGGAAGGACGACCCGATGGCAGTCAATCTGCAGTACAGGGGCTTGAAGGAGCAATGAGTTGAATCCCCTTGGAGTAGCTGGTGAGGGGGAAGATGGGACCCTCTGTTGTCCATCATCGTGTAGCAGACAGGACCCCTTGACCCATGGAGTAGTGCAGGATAGGGATAGCAGACCCCTACATGGTCTGCTATCATCATGTTGCTCGGAGAGCATGAATGGGAAGGCAAAAACCCCACATGGTTCGCCTTCACCATGGAAGCAATAGTGTCTGATAGGGATGGCGGGACCCCATGTGGTCCGCCATCACTGTATCTGAGTAATGCATTTCCTTCTATCAAGTAGTGCGTGATAGAGATGGCAGGACCCCACGTGGCCAGCCATCACCATATCACAACAGTACAAGATTGGGAAGATGAGACCTCATGTGGTCCGGCTTCACCGTGGAAGGGTGTGAGATTCAAAGACTCACCTGCAATTAATATAGTGAGATGAAGCCTTAAGGAACTGTCTTCTTCATTGCTGATAGTAAATAGTCTGAGGAGAGGAGAGGAGAGGAGAGGAACACTTCAGGGGATGAATGCAGGAGTAGAAGCAGTTGCTATATAAGAAGGGCCCCCTTTGGGCATGGCAGTATGGGAAGGGAACCACAAAGTCAGGTATGACCCAAGTTATCAGTGCACACAGAGCTGCTGAAAGTAAGGGATATGGAATAGTGGAAGTCCGGTCATATGATCCTGGATACAAACTCTCAAAGCTAGCATAGGTTTGATAGATTCCTGGAAAATAATGCATTACTCGCAACATTACCAAGCCTTGAAGGGCTGGCTGGACTGCAATTAAATGCCCAAATGCAATGAACTGATGCAGTAATCATTCCTAAACAACAAAATGGAACTCCATGCTACAGGAAGCAGTAACTTAGGTAGCAAGTAGCAATAGGAAAGGCAGCCATAAAAGGGAGTAGTGGTTAAAGTATCACAGTAGTAAGCAAAGGCCATGTAGAGGGAGAGTCCCTTGAAGTTAATGAGGTAGACAGGAATCGGGCTTGAATACAGGGATGGGGCATATGTATGGCCAATAAGTTATTGGACAGAAGGTAAATATAGATGCTTTCCTCTTTTAATAAGTGCATTATTTAAACCTGTAAGGGGAACGTGGTTAGGTGTCTCTGGACATAAGGTTCAAGTCCCATCATTTATTTTACCAGGAAAAAGCTCCATTGAGCAAGCTCATTCGCAAGGAGATCCTGGTTGGGACAGTTGAATACATACAGCTGAAATAGACACAGTACAATAAGCAGCGGTTCAATGGTCTTGGTTGTCCAATTAATGACTGACGTGGTTTGATATAGCTTCGCAAACCTATGGGGGGGTCTGATTGTTGAATTAACATAGTACACCCTGCATAATGGTAAAGATGCAAATACTATGAAGGCATATAACGAGAACTAGCTAGCTCAGACTGTTGGTTGTAGGGAGAGAGAGAAAATCGCTGTCAAAATGGAGCAGGTCCTGTAAAGATGGCAGCAAAAAAAAATGAGCTGATGTGGCGTGAGCATTAGGTGCCCCAGGACAATGTTGGGAGATTCACAGCAGATGAAGGAGGGGAGCCGGTATGTCCAGCAGAGTGAGCTGATGTTGCAGACTAGAGGAACACTAATTCCTGTTGGGAATGGTGTAGAAAAGCAGTCTGTAGAGTATCTGTGAAATCCAGTTCTGAGAAGAAGGCGCAACAAGGGCGAGCATCCAGCTGGGACAAGTCCAAGGCAGGAGTACGGAGGAGCTGACGGTAAGCGGCATGGAGCAATGATGCCTCGGAGGCTTGAGATACTGAATGGAGCAGGGAGGCAAAGACACAGCCAAACTAGTGGAGCAACCATTGTCAGATGGAGCAGAGTGGTAGCAACATGCCACAAGTCGGACACAGGGAGTGGCGGTGGAGAGCGGTGAATGAATAGCACACTGAGGTGCGGCTGGAAGGGGGGAAGCCCCCCTCCAAAAAAGGAAGACAACAGGAACAGGAGGTGCACATAGCAAAGTATGGAAACAGGAGAAGGGGAGGCTAGAAGGGAGAGGGAAAAGTGAAGACAGCAATACCAGGAGGCAAAGGGAAGAGCAAGCGAGCAACAGAACAGCACAGAAGGGGAAATTGCAGGAGGGAGGGGTAGGGGAATGACCAGCCACGCGGCCAAAATGCTCTAAGCAGAGTGGGAGGTGGTCTGCTGTTTATGTAGGGAATGGGGAGGAGCTATCCCCCCCATTGAACAACAGGCTAAAGCCTTCCAACTAAGGTAGAGGCATAGAGAGTGTATGCTGTGGGGTACTGTAAATAAACGTGAGAAACGAGGGGGAGACATATAGTTAGAGGAAGAGGTCTTGCAAACATTTTTCAGATGTTTTTCAATGCTGGAGGGCCAGATGTTGTATAGGAGCTGAGAAATCTGATCCAATAAAAACATCTGATAGCCGGTTTGATTGAATTCTTGCCAGGTTTGGATATTCCAGCTATCTGTCAGGAGCCGATGGGATTCTGAAGATGATAAGCACAAGAAGGTTAATGCTGCTGCCACTAGGCACACAGCACAGGGAGATTCTAACCGCACAGAGTTAGATTAGGAGAGAGATGTTAAGCCCAACAAGGTTGATGTTTTCATAACATCAGTCTCGCAGCCTTAGCTCATAAACCACATTAAAGAAGCACTACATAGTTTTAGTGCAAAAGACCAAAAAAGTTGAATACAATAACTTTTAAGAAATAGCAGCTTAAGTTATATCAGTAAACTCACAATACCTCAATGTTTCACACCTAGATGTGTGCTTTGTCTTTTGCCCTTGGGCTCTGGAATACCCACTTACGCTATCTGTTGTTTGCTGCAGTGATGATGTTGTCAGCAAGTGAATAGCACTGGAGAGTCTAACATCACAGAGCCTGGTACGAGAGAAATGCTAAGCACAGGGAGGTGATTAGCACAGGGATACTCTATCAACACCGACACAGGTCAGGAGAGAGATGGTAAACAGAGAGTTTACGTGACTGACTCATGGTTTCATACACAGTAAGTAGCAGGTTGGTTGGACTCAGACCTGGGTCTTCAGGTTTACAGCTCTATGTTCTAATCACTAAACTGCCCCTTGAGTCAGTTTCCCAAAGACAAATCTGAAAAGGAACATTACCTTCTTGGGGGGGAAGGGTACTGAGTGGATACAAAATGCTGGCAGTATATTACTGATCTTTAGTTTTCCAGGTTGCTTGCTCCTTGTATCCTTTTCACTCCTAATCATGACTGTTCTGTATTCCACTGCTGTCATTATATTTTAATAGATCACTAATGTATTTCATCCAGCAAGCCTGCACATGGGCACTGTAAGAAATCAGAGTACTTTGAAAAAGTAGTGACTGTATTCAAGAAGCTTAAGGGAGAACCGTCAGCACTAAGAGCTTGGGTGTAGGGGGTGGTCCATATCTGCACAAAAACATTTTTTTATACTTACTGTTTACCACAGTATAGTAGATTGTATCAGATTGATACAGTTTACGTGCAAGTTAATATTTTCTGCAACTACAAGTCCCAGAATCCCCTGTTTGCTGGCCCCGCAATAAATAAGTAAGTAAAATGTTATCTGTTGAGTGCTTATTCCCTGTGGCTCAGGGTGCTGTACAGAAGCTAGAACAATACAGACATAGAAACATTTTAGATATAAAAACTCCTGAATAACTATCAACTAATAATTAATAAAATAGATAATACAGGATAAAGTAAATTAAATGATCAGATAAACACTTACTGGTCTGAATAGCATCCAGTGTGTCAGGAGCCTTACTCCAAAGGTCTCCCTAAGTAGGTACAAGTTCAGGCCCCTCTTATAGGTCTCCAACAAGGGGCCTCCCTCAAGGATCATGGAAGCAAGTTCCAGAGGGCCAACCTGGCCACCTCAAAAGCTTGCTTACCAAATGATTTGAGTCGTACCGTGGGAGTCACTAGGAAGCACAGACTGAAGGAGCAGAGAACATTCTGGGTGTAGTAAGGAAACAGGAAGTTACTCAGATAGTCAAGACCCTGTACTGGGCTTCATAGGTCAGTAAACTGACACTGAAGGTGATTCGCCACCTCACCGGTAGCCAGTGCAGGTCACACAGGACTGGGGTCATATGACAGGACCTTGGGAGGCCTGTCAGAACCTGGCCCCTGCCCTTCCTGGGCTAAGTACAGTCAGAGAGGACTGAACTTAGCTCTGGGAGAACAGTGGGATTGGCAAACTTCTGATTCAAGCTTATAAAAGCTCTAACAGGCATTGCAGACTATTGAATCTCCCACTGCTGCTGCCTTCCTCTGATGTCAGCTGCAAGGGATTCTGGGATTTGTAATTACAGAAAATTTCAGCTTGCATGTAAGCAGAATCAGTCTGATAAATCTACAACACAGTGGTAAACAGTAAGTAAAAAAAAAAATGTTTTTGCACACAAAGCGAAAATTAGGACCAGCCTCCAACTTGGGTGTGAGGCTTTTAGTACTGACTGTTCCCCTTTAACGGATGGCTTTTTTGAAGTTCAATACAGAAAATCCTCACTTAATGACTAGACTAATGACTGCTTAGATGCTTAAAAGCTGCATAAGGACAGTTGTTAAAAGGCATGAGTTATGTTCATTATGAAGATAATGTTCATGATCACGCTGTTTGTGTTCTTCAGCAAGGTTTCCAGGGTGATGACCACAGAAAAATTATTGAAATTAGATCTATGATCCTGTTAGGTTTTCTCCAGCCCTCTGGATTAAATGACAGATTTTCATCCTACTTTTCTTTTGGCTTCCCTATGTTTAATGATTAATTCCATTAATTTCTCTTCACTGAACATAAATATGTGAATATGCATGACTGTATGGGGTACATACTGTATGTAGTGGCATATTCAACTGGATATTTATATTGTGATTATACAATACAGTTTATCCATGTTTCTGTGACATGGGATCTTTTTTTCCCATATTCTAGTTTTCCTTCTGGGATCACAACAAGCGAGGCCTCATTCTTCCAGCTGCTGCCACCCCCCCCACCACCATCCAATGTTCCCCCAGGATGCTGGGCAGTGAGGGCACCTCCCATGGTTTACCCCCATGACAGGGTCAAGAGAGGGAGGTCTGCCCCCCCAAAGCTCATAATCCAGTTTCCTCATTCCACGCAGCCCTGGTGACATGGTGGGTAGGGGTGTGGCAAGTGGGCATCATATGCCCTTGCTCTACCCTTTTCCCTCCAGTGTTTCCTCCCCTTAGTTCTCCCCAGGGCATCAGCAACTCAGTCATGCATGTGCATGGAGGCGTGTGTGCATGCTGGAACCAGTGGCCCTGCTCCACCCCCTCTGACCTAATACCTGGTCCCCCATCTGTGAGGCAATACCACTGAGCCTCCACTAAGTAGCAGCCAGGACCCGGGAAGATCAACCTCCCCAATACAGGAGAGGAAAGCTGCCTGCAAGCTGCTCGATCCTGCTCCCAGTCCTACCTTCGAGCCAACCCCCAGTGGACCAAGCTTATTACCGAACTCAGGTCACCGGCATGGGAGAGGTAAGGCACTATGCACTGCAGACCTCTACACAACTGGGCCATGCCATGGGATCTTTGGTGTCCATGTGTACAACCTCCAGAACAGGCAGACAGGACCTCCATTTTTCATCAAGGGATGGCACACTCCAACAGTACAACAACCCTTTAGTACTGCACTCAGATGCCATCATTTATGGTATGAGCTCTTGTGTTAGAGTAGAACCCATGGCCTGCTGGCCCAGATGCATATATGCTACTAACTGAGCCACACTGACATGTTTAATGCAACAAATGCAAATAGGATATGCAATAACCTGAGTCAAAATTTGTCTTTTTTCTTCACATGGGAGGGTACAGGACCATAATCAACGAGTGGCAGAGCCATAAGTGAGTTAAAGAAGTCCTTCCACAATCCTGCCCAGAACAACTCATTATATATGCCGATGACACTGTCACCCATAAGGACCTCCTACCCCTCCAACACAAACTCCAGAATGGTTTCACCTCAGTTGAAAGCTGGTTTAGCAAGCATAAACTGCTACTAAACTATATATAAAAAAACAAGTCTATGCTTTTTTGCAGCACACACAACAAATACAAGCTGCAACCTTTAACCATCACAAACTGCCATGGAGCTGCCATAGAGCAGGTTCACACATTTAAATATCTTGGGATCACTTTAGACAGTCACCTCTCTTATGGAACCCACATTGACAGTGTTACCAAAGCTGCAAATACCTGCCTTGGTCTCCTCTACAGGCATAGACAGCACCTTATACCAGATGCCTCAAGGGTCACAGTTCAGTGCTTTGTTGTCTCAGTTGTAGACTGCAGACTGATCATTTACAGCTCCGCCTCGCAAACAGCTCTTAGGCGCATATTCACAATGCTCAACAAAGCCTGCTGGCTCATCACTGGCTCCCACCGACTCACACATATGTGTGACTTATATGCACAATCTGTCTGGCTTCAACTCTCAAACCACATAAAATACCAGACCTGCACTATGGCAAAGAGAATCACCTTGGGTCTTGCGCCACTTAGAGTCCAAGCTCTCCTTTGCCCTAGCAGCAAGCTTAGATCCACAAGAGTCTCTGCAAACTAACACTTTCAGGTTCCCCACTGCCATACTTCCCAAGGTCAAAAATCCTTCACCTATAGGGTCCCCAGCTGGATGAATATGCTCAGCAGTGACCTCTCATCTGTGCCAATGCTTGGATCGTTCAAATCCAAACTCTGCCTATACCTCACTGCCTCCAGCACCTGTGACTGCCCAACTTAATTGGCTACCACCCCCACACCCTACTGCCTCCTTAGCCCGCCTCCCCCCCTTTCTTTGCTGCCTCTCTAGTCCCCTCCTTGCACTTCCACTACTCCCCGCCCCTTCTTCTTTTCTTTCTTATCTCTCCTTTTTTTTCTTTTCTTTCTTACTTCTCTCTCATTTTTTTCGACTCCAGCACTTCTATCTGTATTATGACAATGCCTCTGGCTGCACCCTCAGTTAGTTTCCACCCCATTGCTCTGTTCTCTTACTACTGCTGCTCTGTGCTCTATCACTCGTTATCCCGAATGTACATGACCACATATTCGTACTTGTTGTTATGCTGTTTACCTTCCTATGTGACTGAATGTCTTGTCTACTCTGTATTGTACCTTCTTTGATGTGGAACCTTTGTAAAGGTAATTGTAATCCTAGAATAAATAAATAAATACATTTCCCCATCCCAACTGATACAAACTGCATATTTGGAGACCTACTGTTGAGTATTCAATGTATACAACATCAGTTTGCTAGTGATAACTTTTAGTTTAAAAAAGAAAGGATTAATAAACCAAACAAGGACTGGAATTATCAACTAAAGGGTTGAAAAAGTAACCTCCAGTTGGAATAATTCCTTCAGCCTATGGCTTCAGTCAAAATAATCAATCAATGTCAGTCACTTGCACCCTCAGGACAATAGTTTCTCACTATAAGCCCCACCTCCTGTCCATATATGTAATGCATACTTATATACAGTATGCATACAGTGTCAGTGGCTCAGCAGGTTGTACAATCTCCTTTGAAAACAGGCAGTATCACCTAGTCCTCCTTTCCCAATCAACAAAAACTAAATAAAATAAATAAATATACACAATATATACAGTGTCTATCCAGTGCAGCCTACCAGGCTGCAACACAGTGTCCCAGGATCTTGTATGACAAAAGGGATTAACTGCTAGAGAAATTGCTTTGTTTGTTGTAGTAACTCTGCTGCAGAATATTACAATATTGAGTTGTATTCTGGTGGGCTCCACTGTAGATATATATGTACAGTACATGTATATGTATATGTATATGTATATCTACATGTTTCTAAAATGGAAAAGAAAAATCAGTGGTAATACAGTACCCTGACTGGCCAAAACATATCACATGAGCATGCATTATTCCACAATGACCACATGCCTCCCAGTATGACTGCACATCTGTGCTACTTTCCAGCCCCTTTTGGTCCTTAGAACCTTCTCACCAGAAGTGAGATCACTCCACACCTGGCACAGAAAGGCTGCCACACACACACACACACAGACACACACACACATATACACACCTAGCTAGAGATGGGAGAAGTGGGCAAACTCCGCTCTGTGAAAAATGTCGCTACTTTCATGCATTTTGTGAAATTTTTTGTGGATGTGGAATATAAAATTCCTTCTACCAAATGCATAATTTTGAATGTGAACTTTTACCCGCGAATGGCAGAATTTCACCTGCAGATGTTAGAATTTCGCCTGCGAGTGGTGAAATTCTGCACTTCACAGGCAAAATACTGCAAGGGGCTAGATAGATCTTTTTGCTTCTTTCTGGGTCAGCCACTTCACACCACTGAGGTCAGCATATAATTATATCGCCTGGAATCTGCTTCAAAGACACTGACATCCAACATGCTAATCAATCTAAGATCCTACAAATTTAACATACATTTGAAATATTACTGCACAAGGTACAGGTTCACTTCACATTCATAATGCTTGACATTTCATGAGTAAAATGAATTAAATTGTGAGTTGTAAACTGTGCTGTAAAACAAATTATTTGCATTTTGCAGAAACACTGGGTTGAAAAGGTATTGGATGAGAATTTTTTAGCTAAAATTAAAAAATTCAGTGGAATTTAAAATAAAAAGTTTCAAAGTGAACATCTGACTATAATGAAATTAACAGGATAAATGGATTTTAAAAACATGGTGAAAGCTCACCAAAACACAGATCACAAACCTGACTGCATGGCCGACAGTAGCTTGAGCATTTTATTAGTTTGCGTCAGTGTCTAGCTTAGCAAAAGGGCAGTGTGGATAAAAAAGGCTAGTTTGCACAGTTTTCTAACAATGTGGCAGTTTAAACATTGGTGCTACAGACAGGACTGGAGGTGTACCACTGAAGTAGCTGCAAGGCATGTGATTTTCTGCACGTGAACGTTGCACTTTATTCTATGAATGTTACTGTATATGTGACTGGAATGGTACTGGCAGATAGACTGAACTATTTCTTGTCGTTTACGGAAGTGCTCTGCGCTTTCTTTTCTTTTGACTCACCCATTAATTTGAGTGAGTAGAAGCTCTAGTATGAAATAAATCTTATTGCACATCATATAGGTAAGTGTCTTTTGAGTCACTGTTTAAGAATATATGGAATTTATATTGCTGATCCCACCAGCACTCAAAGAGCAGAAAGCTGTCTCTATATGCGTGGGTCCGGCTGCATTTTACACAAGGCACAGTATATCGCTGTTGCAGCAAAGAAAGTTGTTTTATTAGAAATTTTGATCATACTCTGATTAACTTTGGCTATTGGGTGATGTATGACTGAGAGTATGAACATAACCCTCATACATTGAGGGCTGCTCCCTGTGCTTGCCATTTTACTGTCCGCCGATGACTCATATATGATGCTTGTACTGTGCGGGAGCCCTTCTGCTACGGTTGCTAATAAAATGATTCTTACATAGAACATAGGGCAAGTAGTGGCTTCATGCAGGAAGACGAAATCACCAATTGAATTATTCAAGTAAAAAATCTCATCCTTTGAGACAGTCAATGTGGGAGCCCTTCTGCTACAGTTGCTAATAATAGTGTCAGTCTCATTGTTAAAAAATACCAACAAAATGTATATGGTACACTGTAACAAAACAAAATAAAAAAAGAGTATGAGACCATGCCGAGTTACAGATTTTAAAGTGAATCTGTACTTTCAAATGAACACGTCATGTCAAATGCTGCTTACATTTCAAAGAAAGAAAATGGTACAAATTCACAACATGATGGAGATATACTACTAATGCTCAAAAGACTGTTCAAATACCCACACATGCTGAAACCACTGCTCACACCACACTGATTGCCAGTGGTGAAGGTGAATGTGTCCTGTCAAACAAGTATGTTCTGTCAAACAATCCTCACATTTCTGAAAATCAAAATGCTAAATGAATACTGATAATGCTGAATACAACCCCCAAAAAAAACTGTTAAATCCTAAAACTGATCCTATTTAAAAAGCAGTGTGTAGCAATGTGGAAATGACAGTGGCCTGTCAAACAAATAGGGGCTTATTATTACTTAAATAATAAGGCAACATCAGGGATCAGGGTGGAGGGCTTATTTTTGCTTATATAATAAGGCAACCTCAGGGATCAGGGTGTGGGGCTTATTTTTACTTATATAATAAGGCAACCTCAGGGATCAGGGTGTGGGGCTTACTATCACTTAAATAATTAGGCAACATCAGGTAGCAGGGTGGGGGGCTTATTATCACTTAAATAATAAGGCAACATCAGGGATCAGGGTGTGGGGCTTACTATCACTTAAATAATTAGACAACATCAGGGAGCAGGGCGGGGGGCTTATTATCACTTAAATAATAAGGCGATATCGGTGATCAGGATGGAGGCGTATTTTCACTTATATAATAAAGCAACATTGAGGATCGTGTGGGGGCTCGTAGATTCCCCTCTGGAGTGAAAAGAAGCAGTGGAAATGCCAAAAAATGACTGAAAAAACAAAATTCTGCAATTTTACACCTGCAAAATATTTCATGGATCACTTGAATTTCACAAAATTGCCAATTTCATGGGAACTTCATCCGTGAAATTAAACTTTGGCCCACCTCTACACCTAACACAGGCAAGCTGCCACAAACAGCCTGGCACCAACAGCCATAGCAAATCAATACAGCTGACCCACACTGTTCTCATCTGGTTGATCCTGCAATAAATTTGTTATGTTTAACTAGCAACATTCTTTAAAAAAAAAGCTTATCCAGTTGATCCTGCCATTTTCACCATCTGTTCCATTTTAAGTACTTTTACTTTCCTACCGGTGCTGTAGCTTGACCCTAGCGATGTTAATTCTGGCAATGGACATGGTGGCAGACATTTAAAATAATGTATCTTATCCCCAAAAAAATGTACATTTGTTTTTTTAACTAAAGGTTATGTAGAGTTTTTCTCAGTGAAGCCGCTGATTATAGAGGGAGGAGACTGAGCGAGTCAGCAGATTCAGAAGGGAAGATGCAAGCACGAGCAAGTACTGCTATAGCAAGAGCAAGCAAGAGAAAGGATGAGCCAGGTAACTACTGTATATATCAGTTAGCCTGATATCTACAGTATAATGGAGAAGGTACCTGAGACCACAGTGAAGAAATGAGTCCTAGACTTTCTCATTGTACTGTAAATGGGTTGCTGGATGATAAGCAGCATGGGGTCCTCAAGGGAGGTCATGCCAGATGAACCTAAAGGAGTTCTTTAACTGGGTTATTAGCATGGCCAGCAAAGGGAAGGGAGTCAACATTCTAAACTTGGAATTCAGTAAGGCCTTTGACTCAGCCCCCCACAGGAGACTGGAAAAAAAAAACAGGGTGCATGGGGGTAGAAGAACATATAGCATCATGAGTGGAAAGTTGGCTTGGGGGGTTAGGACACACAAGCTAATAGTAAATGGGAACTTTTTAGTTGTAAATAGAGATGCAGCAAAGTTAAATTCTGCCTGCAAAGTGGACGCGAAGTGGCCCACTTAGCACTACCATTCCACTACGTGAAGTGCCCATTTAAAACCCTCACTTCACCACTTTGCATTGTAATTATGAGCTTGAGTTGCTCACTCTACCTTACTTCACTTTAAGGCGGAGTTTGAATTCACAGGCAGTCCACACACATCACATGGCTTACACAGTGTAGATCACAACATGCTTCAGGCAGGCCGGCAGGCAGACAGTAACTCATGCTTAAAAGAGAGTTTCAATTTCACCTTGTAGTAGGATAAAGAGGATGTGTGTAGAGATGCAGCAAAGTTAAATTCTGCCAGCAAAGTAGACAGGAAGTAAATCACTTCGTGTCACTTTACGACTAGCGGTGTCCATTGAAAGCGCTACTTCACCTTGTGATGATGGTGATAATGACTTTTCATTGCTCACTCCACCTTTAAGGGCGGAAGGAGCACTTACAGGCAGCCCACACACATCACATGGCTTGTACAGTCTAGGTAACATGCTTCAGGCAGGCAGGAAGTGAATCATGTTTGAAAGAGAGTTTCAGTGCAGCAGCAGCCCCTGGCTTCAACAACACGTGGGCCCCCCCCCCCACCTGTGTCTGGACCTCCCTGCACCTCATTACTGTGGGAGTTCTTTACTTCACTGCCTGGGGACAGCAGTGTAGTGAAATGTAATCTGTATGGTGTGAAGGTGCACTATGGCCCCAAAAGAACTCACCTTGGCACAGGTGGTCAGCACAGTCACCTGTACAATCACTACTGTGTACAGTGGCAGGCTAAGGTTGTAGAACAGCGCAGTAATGCACCTGCTGGCCCTGCTGGGGAAGAGGGGGCAAAACGGCGTTCACCTGCACGTGGTGGTGTGAAGCGGGGGAGGGCCACTGATCAAGCGGCTGCTCCACCACCACAACCTGCAGCAGATGATGGTGGCAAACCTGTCCAATTACCTTTCACACAGGCTGATTTGGGCCTGATGTGGAGTGAGTTGGAAGCTGTTAACCACCGTCTTGACAACGTTGAGCAGCAGTTGAAGCGAATTGAGGGGCACCAGCTACAAATTATGAGGATGTTTCAACTGCTGCTGTCCCATCAAAACGTTGATCATTAGTTTTATTTTGTCCTTGCACCCACCACCCTCTGCATGAAAAAATAGTTCCTGATGTTGCCCCGATCCATTCCCCCCGGCTTCAAATTTTGGGCCCTTCCTCATGCGCATCTCTTTTTCTGAATGATGCTACCCTCTTGTACGTTGTTGATTCCCTTTTGGCACTTGATATTTTTTATCATCCCCCCCAGGTCATCATTATCATCATCAACAGGAACCACTACATCACAACTTTTTTGAGGAGGGGAGAATTTAACACCAACAGATCCAGACACAGCCACCTTGACTTTCTTTTTCTCCCATTCTCAATCAATGTATCATCAGAACTGAAAAAAAAAATTAACTGCTGTGATTCATGAATAATCACCATGAAGATGAAGAACGTGATTTGTGTAAGAGTCGTAATGAGTGACTGGTGTGACATGACTAATGATAATAAACTGTACGCAAATACCTATGGCTGTACTTCCCTGACCTGTACTACACAAAACTCCCAGACATGAAAACTCATATTAATGACTACAATGGTTAAGCCAAGATACTACAGAATAGACTTACATGCAACCTACAACCCCAAAACTTAAAGTTTTGTAATTTGTGAATTGTGACTGTGAAGATGAAGAATGTGATTTGTATCGTGAGTGACTCATGATGATTGCCCTGACTTAAAAATGCACATTAATGAGTACAATGTTCATGCCGAGATATGCACCACACCAGTACTCTGAAGGGAAGCCAAACAAACAACTGTGACTTAAGTTACAGATATAGATTGGGCCCTAAAGAGATGCAGATGCACAGACAGACTAAGATTGCGCTGCACACTCAAGAGATGCAGACGCAAAGGCACAACAACACCTAACCAGTGCTCACAAGTCACAAATCAAAATCTGGAAAATAATACCTTTTGCCAGTTGGGGGGGGGGCAATGCACTGCAGTAACAGTACACTACCAAGATACCACAAAGCAGTACAAAAAAAATCACACAGGTGCAGTGGATAGCAGGTTCACAGTTTTACAATTACCGTGTGGCACAATAAAATGTGTCTGATTTGATGGCACATGTCGCACACACACTCACATGTACACTACAAGTAATGCGCAACAAATTGAAAACTTCAGTAATATAACCAGATCTTTTAAACAAACTGAAATTATGCACTGCTGCACCACAACAATCAGCAAAAAAATGTCAAAAATTACTGAAAATATTACTGTGTGTACATTAACACAGTTATACAAGAAAAATATAACCAAAGCAGAAAGACTGCCTTTCTTCCAGTTTATCTACCTCCAGCACAGATAGGCCCCTTCCCCAGGCACACCTCAAGTGTCTGTCAGTACACAGACTGAATGTTCTAAATTAACATTCAAAATCCATACACAAGCAATAAACATTCAATGATATGAGCATAGGAGGATTTCCTACAATCGATGTACTAAATTTTGCACACAAAAAAAGGCTCAGAAAGGCTTTTTGAATGTCTTTTAGAGGATGTGAATCTCAGAGCTCTGAGAGTAAACTGTCTCCAGCTACCACTGCACACACTCTACACAGAACTGAGGCTGTGCAAAACAATCTGAAGCCCATGTGACCTGCAATCCCATGAATCCCTGCAAAATTTGCCTTGGAGATCAGCAACAAGGCAAAATGATGCGAAGTACATAGATTTCAATGTACTTCACCTTAAAACTGGTGGAGAAGAGGTTGGGGGAAGATGGAGTAACGCAAAGTCATTGTTTTCGATGGACTTTGCGTTCCTCATTTTACACGTTGCGGATTACTTCGTGGATTCCACCTTGATCTGTGAATTACTTTGCAGAGTGGATACTGGCCACTTCGCCCACCTCTTGTAAAAGAGGTAGCAAGCCGGGTACCACAACGCTCAGTCCTGGGTCCCGTCCTCTTTTTTTTTTTCTCTTTTTTTAATTTACTGTTTTTCCTCCTCCTGTCCCTGGCTAGACCTCCTTCCCATTGGACCTCCCAGCCCCATCACCCAGGCTTCCCTCAGAACTTACCTCTCCCAGAGTCCCCATAGCTTGCCCTCCATGGCAGGGTGGTGGGGAGTCCCTCAAACTGCTGGAATCTGGATCCAGAATCGGGAGGAGCCAGAGTCACTGAGTGGAGGCCTGCAGAGGCCGACATTCATCCTGTCAGCTAGGGCGATTTTCAACCTTTTTCAGTTTGCTTATCAGTTGTCACTTTTCCCATCTCCACAGGGATACTGGCATTTGGGACAACATCCCTGGCGTGGGTGTGTGTGTAGGCATGCTTATGTGATATGCAGCTCAATGTGTCCTTCCCACATCATGCCCCATGCCATACCAGCAACAGTACACATGTTTAGGTAGCAGTGCTGCAACAGGACATGGCACCCTCCCTCCCAGGGGAGGGAGAGCATTCTGTGGGATGCTTGATCCCTCCCCCCCCCCCCCGGCTGACAACCAACAATCCACGCTTCTTCCCGAATCCGGGTCACCAGTGTTGTGAGTGGTAGTGCTACCGCTGCACTGAAGGGCCAGCTCAAGGATCCCCTCCTCTTTAACATATTCATATATGACATGGAGTGGGAATAGAGGACAAAATCTGCCTCTCTGCAGGTGACACATCTGTGCAAGGGTGGGCACTGATGAGGGAGTTAGGGCACTAAGGGAGAACCTATACAGATTGGAAAAATGGGCCAAGATCTGGCAATTGAGCTTTAATTTGAGGAAATTAAACAATAATGCACAACAGGGTGTGTTGTGCTGGGATAACGTCACACCTTGGGAGGTTGGGCACGAGGCCTCAAGCCGAGTGCATCTAACATCCAAGAAGTGATGTTATCCCAGAATGACACACGCATTATTGCTATTATACAATGACTCCTCTGCATCCCTTACAGTTTAACATTTAGACATAAAGTAGTCCCTTTCTCTGAAATCAATTAAGTCTTATTTTGGTAGTGGTTACAGCAGTATAACAGGTAATATGCTGATTTACATACATCAACAAGGAATTATGGGTAGATTATATATTTAACTTAAATTTTCTTTATTTAGTAGTGCAGTCTTGCTTTTTTGGTATTGGTGACTGCAGCACAGTGCCTTAATATTACAGAAGTGGTTACAACAGTATATTTATATGTATTTATTTATTTATGTATTTATTTATTTACTGTCGTGGATAAACAACCTTTGAGCTTGGAGCTCTTTTACAATGGTTCCATGTCAGTATAACAGATACAAAAGAGAAAAAGCTAGTCAAATAATAAACAAATACTATATATAAAGTGTTAAAAAATAGCTAACTAATTAAATACAGAATAATTACAGTGCAAAATTAAGGTAAGAAGTGTAATGAATAACACTGAACAAATTTGCATAAAAAGAAATATCTTCTTACCTAGCAAAGAAGTAAGACCAGAGTGAGCAGCCAAGAGTTAGCATTCTCAAGAAGCAGGGGGGTGGGGTTGGTCCAGTAAGGATTCTTGGTAGGAGTGGGGGTGGAGTAAGGTAGTGTGACAGTAGGGAGGTAATCAACAAATTGGGAGTGTGGTGGGAGGGGACAGAGAGGTTAAAGGTAGAGCAGGAAGGAGTGAGGGGGTTTACATGGAGGTGGAGGGTGGGAAAGTGTAAATGGAATTTACTTCAGTAGGGGTATGGGATTAAGTTGATATGGGTAGGGGATCAGTCCAAGCAGTCACATTTACCTAAGGTAGTCAGATATTGGCAAAGTTCCTTCTTAAGTGGCCCAATCTTTAGGGTGTAAGATATAGTAGAAGGAAGTTCATTGAGCCACAGTGATGCCTTATAGGGAAAAGATCACTGGGCAAGTGTTGTGTGATGAAAAGGAACATGTAAGACATTTCTAGTCTTGCCTCTGGTCTGATGGGTGTTAAAGGCAGGTTTGAGAAGCTTCTGCAAGACTAAGGGGGTTAGACCTAGTAGGGCTTTTTACCAAGGAGACAGACCTGATACTATATCCTCCACTGAAGTTAAGCCACTTGGTCCTGGCATATACGTCTTAGGTGTGCATAAGTTTGCCTGTACCTAGAACCAGCCTGCAAGCCTTGTTTAATGCCATTCTGACCCTATTCAATGCAATTTCAGTGGCTGCACTGTACACTACCAGACCATAATCTATGACAGTATAATAGTTAATATGCTGATTTACATATAGCAACAAGGAATTTGGGGTAGATTATAACGTTAACTTCAATTTTTCATACTCAACAGTGCAGTCTCATGTTTTGGTAGTGGCCACTACAGTACAGCACCTAATATGTAAATATATGTGGCAAGGCACTGTGCATACAATATTAAGCTGTCTTCTATTTTTCCTTACTTGGAGGTGCAGTGTCCTTTTTGATAGTAGTTACAACAATATAATATCTCAGATATTAATTTTAAAAATGAAACATTACGCACACAGTGATAGCTGACAAGATTTCTTTACTGAGAGATGTACTCTTCTATTTGTGTAGTGATACAGAAATATAATAGCCTGTATATTGATCTACATAGTGAGTAGGAATTGCGGGTACAGTAAATAGCTATTTTTTTTAATCTCCCTAATCTGAATGTGGAGTAATTTTTATTTATTTTTTGTTGCTGATGACATTCAGTCATGTGTGTGCCTGGATTTGATACAATGATGTTATACTGGGACAAAATCATGGTCACAGGCACACACTGACCAATGAGAGCCCAGGATTATTTCCTTGTCATTGTATAATGTAAGGTAATGCACATAGGGAAGAAAAACATGAGAATGCAATACATGATGGGGGGGGGGGCTGTGGTATTACAGAACATAGCAGATCTGGGGGTAATAATACCAGAAAATCTGAAATCTACAACCCAGTGCAATAAGGCAGTGGGGAATGTTAACAATATGCTAGGATGCATGCAGTGGGGATTAAGCACTAGAAACTAGATGGTGATCCTTCCACTATGCAGATCGCCCCCAAAGGGTGGAAGTTTTATAGCGGTTGCTGATCAAAATTAACCAGGGTATGGAGGGAAAGCACTAAAAGGAGAAGCTGCAAGACCTTGACATGTACACCCTGGAGATATGAAGGGAGAAGGGGACATTACTGAAACATATAAATACCTGCAAGTGGTAAAGAGGGCGACTTGCAGAGACATACTCTTACTAATTATGAATACAGGAACGTGGTAGAATTCAATGTAACTGGCATGCACGGGGAAGACTCTGAAGGGATGCCCAGAAGCACTTCTTCACTGAAAGAGTGGTAGACAAGTAGAACAGGTTTCCAGAGGAGGTGGTAACAGCCAGTCAGCCAGGAGAGACTATAGTATAACCCGGACCGCCGCAGACTCAATAGATAGCAAATGTAGTGACAACCTCTGTCAAAAGAGGTAGGGGACAGCAGCAGCAAATATAGTGCATGGTGCAATATAATATCACTTTACAAAAGGCAGTAGTAAAATATAATTATACAACAGCAAGAAAATTTCTTGGTCTCTGACTGGTCAGTGTGAGCTGGTACAGTGCTAATATCTGAGCATAACATCACTGTATGAAGTCCAGGCACACACATGACTGTGTCACATAAAGAAACCCTGATATAAATCACGACACACAGCTTTGTCTACCCCATCTGTCCCACATGCTCTCGTTGACAGTTCAAGCTTCCGAGTTGCACCTTTACTGCTGTGGCCACACATAGCACCCAGCAGTGTCCTGTCTGTCCCCAACATAATTTGCAACCATAAAAATTTAAAATAAACTTAAAATGAAGCCGTAGCTCAAACTCGCTTTCTCCCCACTTGTCTGACACACTTCCTAGTGCGATTGTGCTCAACACACTGCCACACTTGCTTGAGAACAAACCGGCGCAGAAACTGGATTCTGGCAATGCCTAAGTATTTTCACAGCAGTCTTCCTGTGTTCTCCCCACTACTCATACAGTCATTGACAAAGTAACATTTTCAAAACAACAGTTTCCACCATACAAAAAATATGAGTTTTCGTGCCAGCCTTTTACCCACTTCAGTGAACCTGTAACTGCCAGTGGCCCGGTTCACTGATGCTGCTCACTTTGTGGTAGAAAAGCTGCCATGAAAATTCAGTTTCCTTTTTTTTGAACTTGCATATTTTATTAGAGACAAGTATCAAGCGCACAAGCAAATTACAACAAAATAAGCAGATTACAGACCATTATGCTACATGTAATGCAGATCCATTAACCATCTCCTATTCTTTCTTTTATAAGTTCCAAAGAAGTAGGACTACGTCCTATAATGTCATAACCATATCAGTTAATCATTCAACATTTAACCTCTGTTATAAGTACAGTTAATATCTCTACTATTAGGTATCTGGTACTTGCTGCTGTCTCTTTTTTTTTTTCATTAAAAAACAAACAAATAAAACATATAAAACCTTAACATTGTGTCTGTCTATGTTATCCTTTGATTAGTTTCCCGGTGACCCTATTTCATTCAGAAAATATGTGCTGTTTCACAAGGTTTTATCAGTGGGTCAAGTCAATTGCTGAGCTAAAGTTGGCAGTCCCTCCATTTCCTCCAAGCAGGTAAAGAAAGGGTCCCACCATGAGTTATGTCTCTCCACCATTTGCCTTAGCTTGGCTGTCGTGGCTCCCATATGGGCTGGCAGTATAGCCTAGAGGTTAGAGTAATGAGCTGAGAGCGAGCTTGGCACATCCAGCAGACCAGACCTGGGTTTGATTCTCTAAACCTCCACTTGCATACTGTGTGACTCTGAACAAGTCACTTAACCGCCCAGTGTTCCTAGGTCGCCCCTGAAAACAGGCACTTGTGCCTAGTGGGCCTCACCCGGTTACCAAAGACAAAAAAATATATATATATCCCAAACTGATTTGACATTGGTGAGCCACTGAGTGACCGTTAACTGGTTTTGTGAGAGCCAATTTTGTGTGTCCACCTTGCTTGCTGCCATGGCCAGTATTAGAAATAAATATTCCCTCCCTCTGGATTTAATCTCCTGAGGAGTACAGGTGAGAATCAAATGTTGAAATTCAAGAGTTTGTACCAGATCTAGTATTCTCTGGATCTCCTTCCATATTTGAAGCCAGATGGTCTGAATCATGGGGCATTCTCAAAAGAGGTGAGAATGGGTGCCTTTCTGGCCACAGTTCCTCCAACATCAACCTGTGGGATGTTTAGAGTAATGCTGCGAGATTGTGGGGGTGATAAAGAAATGTATTGAGACTTTCCAGCAAAATTCTCTCCAAATTATTGAGTTTGTGGTTTTATGATGGTTGGCCCAAATTTTAATCCGGTCTTCATTTGAAATATCTCGCTGGCACTCCTCTGTCCAACTATTTTGTACTCGCTGAATTACCAGCTCTGACAGCCCATCATCAATTCTTTGATAAAACAGGGATACTAGGTATTTAAGGTCCCAGGATTTGGCCTTACTCCATACAATGGAGATCCCCTCTTCAACCTGCCCACCCAAAGAGGGCGTGGCCACAACATGTGTGATATAATGTCTGAACTGAAGGTACTTATAAAAGTCAGTATGGGGGAGGCCATACTCTTGCTGCAAAGTTTTAAAGTCCTTGACCCGATCCTCATCCAGGAACTGGATTAGAGAGTGCAAACCCTGACCCCTCCACCTAACCAAACTAAAGTCCTTTTGTGTGGTTGGGAAGTTGGGCAAAAACTGTAGTGGAATATAGGGCCACACATAAGTCAGTTTTTCCCACACCCCTCTTATTTTCAACCATAATAATAGTGTATGTCTGGTCCATCTATTCCTGATGGTACTTATTGAGCCTGGTAATATTATCCATGGTAGTACCTTCAGGGGGATCCCTGTATGCTTGCTCTCCTCTAACATACACCATTGCATGTGTGGGGGGCAACTCAAAATTTTAACCAGAGGGACAATTTGTGCTGACCAATAATACCATTGTATTTCCAGAAGGCTCAGTCCCCTTTTGTTTTTATTCTCTTGTAATAGTAATCTGCGGATTCTAGGTTTTCTGCCCATCCAGATAAAATCTGTCATATTTTGCTGTATTTGCTTTAAATCAATCTTGGGAATATGTATTGGTAATGAAGCAAAGGGGGAAGCAACCATGGTGGAACGTTCATTTTTATTGTATGGATTCTATTTAGGAATGATAAGGGTAGGTTATTCCATCTGCCCATATTTGTGAAGAGTTGTTTGAGTAGTGGGCCATAATTGTATTTGTATAGATTACTTAGGTGTTTTGGGATCCATATACCTATGTATTTAACTTTATCTTTCACCCACCTAAAGGGGAAGTTGTTTTTTGTTGCCAGAGTTAAATGTTCCTTTATCAATAGTGTCTCTGACTTCTCTAGATTTATCTTAAATCCTGACTTAGTCCCACAGTTCTTAAACATTTTCAATAGATTTGGGATGGTGAGGGTGGGTTTCTCTACAAAAAGCAGAGTGTCTTCTGCATACATTGACACTTTACAGCAGTTGCAACCCACCTGTATACCCTGTGTATCCTGGGATTGCCGTAAGGCGATTGCCAATGATTCTAAACTTAGTGCAAAAAGCAGGGGTGAAAAGGGGCAACCCTGTTGCATCCCTCTTTCCAGCTTTATTTCCCTTGACAATGTGCCATTTACCCTCACCCTGGCTGAAGGGTCACAATAGCATAAAAATACCCATTGTTTAAATGTGTCCCCCAACCCCATTTTGTCCATAATAACCCGAAGGTATTCACAATTTAAATGGTCAAATGCTTTTTCTGTGTCTAAGAAAAGGGCGAGTTGTGCAGTGGTTGTGGGGAAACTATAAGCTAGGACATTCAATATTTTACAGATATTATACACTAGATGCCTGTTCGGGATGAAACCAGTTTGGTCAGGATGTATCAAGAGTTCAATATACTTTTGCAATCTGTTTGATAGGATTTTAGATAAAAAATTTTAAGTCTTGATTTAATAAGGAGATGGATCTATAGGCCTCACATTTGTCTGTTGGTTTGCCGGGTTTGGGTATGATACTAATTAAGGCTGCCTTCCAAGAGTCAGGTATACAGCATTCCATCAGGTATTCATTAAACACAGTGGCCAAAATAGGGGCCAATGTGTTTCTAATTGTTTGTAGAATTCAGATGGGAAGTCATCAGGGCCTGGAGATTTGCCAGTTGGAAGGGAAATTATCACTTCCCTGACTTCTCCTAGTGTAATGGGAGCATTCATTACCTCTCTGGCTGAATCAGGTAGCCTGCTCAAGGACAGATCTTGCAGGAATTGCTCTGTTTTAGTTTTAATATCAAAGGCCCTTGCCTCCTCCTGATACAACTTCTGGTAGAATTGTTGGAATTGTTCCGCAATGGCAGAAGGGGTCCACCAGGGTTTTTGGGGGCACGATTTGTTGCTGATCTTAATGACCATTCTATCAGCCTGAGCTTTATGAAGTCTCAATGCCAACAGTTTTGCTGCCCTGCTCCCCATGTTGTGATACCTTTGATTCAGGAATCTCAGTTGTCCCTCTATTTTTTGAATGTCCACCTTATAGAGCTCTTCCCTTGCTTGCATCAAATTTGTTAATATTTGTCTGTTGTTAGGGTCCCCCTTGTGCACAGTGTCCAACTCCTGTATTTTGGTATTTTTGTTAATTTTTTCTTGGCAGAAACTACCCCAATAAATTCCCCCCTACACACTGCTTTCAGAGCCTCCCAGGAAGATATTGGTGAGCACTGTTGTCCCACGTTAATGTCATAAATTTCCTTTAGGAATCTGACATTTTTTTCATAATGCTTTAATCGTTTAAAAGGGAAACATTTAACTGCCATAATTTAATATTCTCTGCTCTAGGATCCCCCATTTAATAAACACAGGTGCATGGTCTGATATAATGATATTGTGAATTTTGGAGGAGATCACCTGATGTATATGATGTTTGGATATCAGGAAGAGGTCTATCCTAGAATAGGACTATTAGCCTGGGAGAAAAAAGTGTTGTCCTGCTGACCCCTGTGCTGTTGTCTCCAAATCTCTACCAGACTCATCTCTTCCACCAAAGAGACTAAAACTCTAGCAGCAGTTTTACTGTGTGCAACTGATAAGGATGATCTGTCCATAGTTGCAGATAGGGCTATGTTGAAATCCCCTCTGATTATTAACTGCCCGTCGGGCAAGAGTGCCAGTTTGTGTAAAGCCTCCCTTAGGAAATTTTTCAGTTGTACATTTGGGGCATATAGGTTGACTAAATGGTCTATTTACCCATGTACTGTCCCAATGACTCTCAAAAATCATCCCTCCCAGCCTCCTTCTACTGACTTAGTCTGAAAGGGGCATCCTTTTCTGAAGAGCATGGCCACCCCAGCTCCTCTCCCATTCGGGGAGTGAACAGCTTCTACCCTGTCCACCCATGCCCTTCTCAACTTTGCATGTTCTTGTGGATTCAGATAAGTTTCCTGCAAGAAAGCAATTGAACAGTGCAACTTGTTAAGTTCACCTAATATTCTAGATCGTTTAATAGGTGAGTGTATCCCTTTAACGTTATAAGTCACTATAGTAATATCACCCATAGTGGTCAGAAAGATATGTGGTCGATTTGCCAACCCCCCATCACCATCTCTTATTGTTATATACTTCCTATGTCCCCTCTATGTTGAGGTCGTTCTAATCATGCCTTCCTCACAAGACAGACACAAAACACAAAATACAATTAACAGGTCCCTCCAATAAACTCCTTGGAGGGGGTAAACGTTAAACTGTAAACTTCACTATAAACAGTAAACTGTGGTAACCAGTCCTTTGTAGAAAATGTGAAAAGTTTGTACTGCATCATATTTAAGCAGTACCTGCTGCATTTCTTCCTTTCCAAATGGAGACTTCCTAGGTGAGTACTCCCCAACTCACTATACACCACAGTTGTTCCCTCATGGTGTCGCGTGTAATGCCAGAGCCACCAAAGTAGCCCATAGGCTGGCATCAGCAAGCCTGGAAGAAAATGTGCTGTAGTCATGTGGCAACATAAAACTGGTGGGTATGATCCAATACCCCCCAACCTGTCCAATAGGTGATAACACCCTTCTTTTAAAGCTTGAGACCTCCCCTATTCCTGTTATTATTAGATAATGTATTTCTAACCTTTAATTCTATAAAATGCTTTCCCCCATAGGTTTTGTCTATCCCTCCCCTCTTAGCATCTCAGTACCTCTCACTCCCCCCTTCCCCCTGTTGGCACTGACTGACCGCTGAACAAGTCCCCAGTCCCAAGCAGTGAGTTCACAGGTTTTAGGGTAAAGCACAGAGTTCAAGGCTACAAATTAAGCCCCACAATGGAGGGTTCAATGATCCAATGGCACAGTACTTCATCCACCTCCCCGAGGGTGAAACATCTGGGTGGTTGCAATTCAAGCTTTCACAGGCCATCTGTTCACCAGATTATGAGGGTCAGCTGTAGTAATGAGTGACAAGTGTTTGTTCCACTGTGCTCAACCATGGGGGTGCACTCACTTCGCCATGAGCAGTACGGCCGCCAAAAAAAAGAGAAACAAAGTCACCTGGGTTTGGTTGCATTAGGATCACAAGAGTTGGAGGATTGATCATCTGAAGTGGCTTTCTTCAGAATCTTCTGCACTTCTGATGCTGTTCCATGCAGTAGGAGCCATGGAAGTGACTTCTTGCACCCTTTGTTTTGAGTTCCCCACATTGATGACTGCAGCTTGTGCTCCAAGACTTCAAGTTCCTGGATGGGGATAGTGATTTTATGTTCTGCCAAAAAGGGGGCTGCCTCTGCCAGGGAGGTAAAGATTCTATTACCAGAGTCAAGGAATACTTTGAGTTTGGCCGGAAAATTCAATTGCACCCTGATGTTATGCTTCTCCCTCAGCTCTTTAGCAATCACTCTGATTTGGGTTCTTTTATCTTGCAGCTCCGATGAAAAGTCATGATCAAAGTAAATGTTTTGACCTTCATGCTGCAAATTCTTGTGTCTCCAGGCTTCAGTCAGTATATATTCTTTCAATTGGTAGTGCAGCATACGTACTATCCAGGATCGCGGTCTGGCCTTGGAATCTACCGGCTTCAGGCCGAGAGAGCAATGTGCCCTCTCCATGTCTAGAGGCAAATCGGAAGGTAATGATAGGTTTTTTTTAAAAGGTGTGTGATAAAGTCTGCCAGGGTAGGGAAACCCTTCTCGGCTCCTTCTTGCACTCCGTGGATGCAAAAATTATTCCGCCTCGCCCGATTCTCCGTGTCCTCCAGCCTACTGTGTGTTTGGCGGTCCCGCTGTAGGAGGTACAACAGAACCCTGCTGTGGCTGTCCTGGGTCTAGGTAAGCTCCATGATTTTCTCCTCATTTTGTTACACTTTACTATTGACTGCTTTAAAGTCCATGCGTAAGTCTGCAATGGAAAAAATTTCTATAAATATTTGCTGATGACACTAGGTTAGGGGGTATAGTAAATAGTATAGCTGAACATAACACTTTGCAAGCCGCCCTAAATAAACTGGAAATTTGGACCTCCCAAAAACAATCTATATTTAACATTGATAAATGCTCTGTTATGCATTTTGGAAAAAATAACAAACAGTATAAATATAACTTGGGGGGCATAGCATTAAAGGTCTCACAGGAAGAAAGTGATCTGGGGATTAACATCAGTAGTAACTTGGATTTTAGCATGCAATGTAACAAGACTATGGAAAAGACTAGTGACATAGTACATTGTATTAAAAGACATATTAAATGTAAGGAAAGGCAAGTCGTAATCCCATTGTACACTGCACTGGTGAGGCCCCATATGGAGTATTGTGTGCAGTTCTGGGCACCCTACAAGAGGCAGGATGTGGGGGCATTGGAGACAGTCCAGAAAGGGTCACAAAAACTGTTAAGGGATTGGAAGGACAGTGTTTTGAGCAGAGGTTGCAGTCATTGGGGTTGTATTCACTGGAGTATAGAAGGATAAGAGGAGATATGTGTTTGGTTTTTAGGGCACATACGGACACTGTTTCGGATAGCATGAGATTAGTGCATAGGGATCACAGGCATAATACAAGAGCACATGGCCATCAATTGGCTAAAGAAAGATCTAACACAAATAAAAGGAGACACTGGATTAATAATAGGGTAACACAAATACGGAATGCATTGCCCTGTGAGGTGGTAGAAAGTAAAACCATATCTGAATTCAAAACAAAGTTTGATAAATATTGTACTAATAAAGGAATAAAAGGTTATTTTTAAGTACAATGTGGTGAGCTTATGGACTTCAGTCTTCAAATGCTCTGTAATATCAATGAAATCAATGGAGGACTCAATTTTATTAACTGCCTTTAAGATTTCTTGGAGAGCTCTCTCCGTGCTATTATGTGGTTCATCATCATTCTCCAGGTCCAGTTCCCATGAGGATTCGGATGGAAAACGGAGCCTAGCTGAGGCCACAAATCCTCAGATCTCTAGTTGCTTCATTGTGGTTTTCTGCCCCATTCTTTTATTTCCTTTTGAGTGCTCCGGCATCCTAGGCATGGGTATCGCAGCTGGTGAGCGTTATGGATGGAAAAATAAGCGATATATGGGAGAATGAAGGTCAATGTCTGGGTTGGTGCAGAGAGCCAGCAGATCAATCTGCCACCATTACAGCTACATCACCGGAAATCCAAAAATTCAGTTTACTTCCTCTCTCTCAGTTGGCACACATCCTACATCTTGACCATGCTCCTGGTGGTACAAAAGCTGCCATGAAAATTCTCTTTAGTTTCTCACTCTCAACTGGCACACATCCTGCATCATGACCCTACTCCTACTGTACAAAAACTAAAGCCGTAGACATACTCCCTTTTGTACCGCTAGTATCGCTATTGGCTCAGCCCCTGGCAGGAGACAAAACAAAGGTTCAAGTTGTTATACATTAAAAAAAATAACATACAATTACTGGGACAGACAAGCACACACAGAGGTGAGAGAGAAACAGAACACAGTATGAAGTGGCAGCACCATCTAGTGGGCAAAAGAAAAACTGACGACTTTTTTCCTAAAGGTGTTCCTACACATACCAAAAATTAAAGAAAAAGTTACTTTAAACATGTTTTTAAATTTTTTTTTTTTTTTTTTACAACTGAGCCATTGTACAATAGCAGTAATGCACTCAAGGGTGTGTGTCATGCTGGGATAACATTACTTCTCGGGTGCTGGATGCACTTGGCCAGCAGCCTTGTGCCCAGCCACCTGAGGCATGATGTTATCACAGCATGACACACACCCTGTCATGCATTATTGCTTAATTAAGTCTAGGAACTTGAGAGGAGCAGGAATTTATTAAAGGAGAACTGCACTGAACCTGAAAGTCATTATTGATGGCAGAATCTGATTTTTAAATGCTGGTTCCATTTCTGTTATTGTTCCATCTGTACAGGCCTACTAGTTACCTCAATGAGTGTTTCTGATTTATGCTCTGGGCTTGATTCTCGAAGGTTGACACAGGGCTTTCACAAGCCCTGCATCAAACCCTGTGCTGATCCAAACACTTTGTCGCATGGTGCACTCGATTCTCATAGGCCGTGTGCCTTTATGACACCGTACCCTTTTTACAGTGGCTTGCACCAAATAGTTGGTGCATACCCCGTAATAAAGTCAGCAAATTTAGACCAGCAAAAGCAGGTCTAACTCACCGCTTGTGGCACATGGGGGCATGGGGACTGAGAATCCTGATTGCTGCCGGAGAATGCCGCAAGCCCCATGCGCCATTCTTTCAGTGCACCCAGGGCTTGTGACATTCCAGTCTGTTTGAGATTTGAGCCCTCTGTGTTCAGGACCATTTTAGAACTCTGTGATGTAGTTTATGTCACTCCAAAATGCAGAGTGTTACAGTAGAACACAGATGCATTGTGCCAACAATTGTAGAACTGAGCAAGGGAGATAAACTACATCATAAAGTTCTAAAATGGTATGCGCTAACCATGTATAACTCAGAAACACCTAGTAGTACAACAAAAAAGCCAGTATAGATGGAACAGCAACATAATTTGAACCAGTATTTAAAAATCTGTTTCTACAGTGGGAAATACTCTAACTTACGAGATCAGTGCAGTTCTCCTTTAAGAATCCTGTGAAAATGCAGGTAATTGCGAGAGCACCTTGCAGTAGAGGGTAGGGAGTTTCAATATTTGGGAGTATAACAGGCAAAGGCAAACTGACCTATTCTTGTGTCACATCTGTATTCATAGAATAGATGAGATACCATGGATCTTAATTGGTAAGTTGCCATGTGATATTGGAAGTGGTCAGCTAGTTCACCTGGGGATCCTGAGTACAGCATGCAAATCTGGAGACCACACTCAAAAAAGGACAGCGGTATGGTTGAGTTGGTGCAGATGAGGGCAACAAAAATGATTCAAAGGAAGCTATAAGAGGTTTTCAACGGAAAGGTCTGAAGACCTTAGCATGAGAACACTAGAGACCAGGAGGGAAAGAGGACACCCAAGGTAGACATTGGGTAACAGTTCACAAGGAATAGAAACCCAGGTGCAAAGGAAAACTCAAATAAACTGGTGGCAGGGAGCTTCAGGAAGGATTTCCAAACTTATTTCACCACTGAGATGGTGGCAGATACATAGAACAGGCTGCCAGATTGGTTGGCTTGTGCCAAATCAGCAGAAGGATTCAAAAGTGTAGGACAGATATATGGTGCTAATGAGGACAGAAGGGGAGGATGACATGGGGAGAGAGAATAACCATTGGGGCATTTGCACCATACCTAGGCAGGGCTGCACAGACTAGATGGGACAATGGGGGTATCAGGTCAGTTAAGCGCTGCAATAACAGCGTGGTATTAACCGTGCTGTGTGAATGGCCAAAACATTGACAGCGACAGGGGTAGAATAGCATTAGGGAATAACCACTGCCCCTGTCGCTGTCCCCTAGAATGAGGAAGGGATCAAGCTGCCATTGAATGGTACCTGGTTGAGCCGCTCCCATGGTGGAGTGGCTAAGGCATCAGCACAAGGCAGCATTGGAGACCTGGGACCACGGCTCGGTCCCCCCCCCCCAGGTCTCCTGGTCTTGCAACTTATATTTTTGTTAAATAAAGAAATGTTCCTCCATCCCCAAAGTTCATACCCCCTCTGAGTTGATTATTTTAAGTCTGGGGAGTGTGGGGGGCACAGCCCCCCACAAAACAAAGAATCTATGTCTCCCTATTTGTTTTCATTGTGTGGGCAACATTTTGTGCCAGTTGGTGTTTAGTGCAACCTTATTTTGCCTTTCGGCATTTTGCTTGCGGCATTGTGTGTCGCACTATTTTTGTATGCAGCATTTTGACCCTGCACTGATAGTGGGCATTTTTCTGCCATCAACGCCTATGTTCCTAAATTTCTATAATTAGAAGTAAATTTTTTGCTGTTATCAGAGAAATAATAGGTTCTTATGGAGATTGGCCCCTCTATGTAGTTTTATTTAATACTGTATGCCAAAATAAAACTTTTCATATTACTGATTTTCTTGGTAATATTTCCTTTATCTATCAGGTACGTTGAAAAGAAGCAATGTTTCATTACAGCAAGTACTGTAGAAGGTTTCAATGATTTGCCATCAGATACATTATGTGCAAACTCCTTAGAGACGTAAATAGGCCACAAATTTAACCACAATCAGTAATACAGTGGATGCTTCTGCTATAGAAGTTTAACAGTACAAATATCAGGATAACTGAAGCTAGTTCAGTAATTCTTCCCCCCCACCCATGAGTATTTTATCTCTTAGATTCACTGGCCTACTCCCATTTGGATTGGCTCCCCTGCCCCAGCCCTATCTCCTGGCTTCTGTGGGTCTTACCAACTATCCAGTGATCTTCTGCCTTAGGATCCTTGTCAGAGGTGCCCATTTGCTGGTGTGGGGACTTGGGGGGGTGGGGGAGTCAGACCATCATCTCGCTGCAAATGGAGTTTTTCCTCCATTTTCTTCCCAGAAGGCTCCTGTTGCGTGCAGTGATGCTTTGTGTGAGCTCCACCTCTGTGTAGATGCCCCCTCCATATCTCCAGCCCCTTCCCTGCTGTGCCACTGTGCTGCCACCTAAATTCCTATAGAAGGTAGTCACTGAGTGGGACATGTGTACCCCAGCTACCCAAGGGAGGAGAGCAGTCCTAGGGATGCTCAATCCTCCCTGCCCTGGCCAGCCCCTGACTAACCTACATCCATTTCTAAACTTCGGTTTCTGGTGTGATACGAGATGAGGTAACCAGTGCCTCAGCTCTTCACACCACTAGGCTGCCCAGCTGAGTAATTTAAAAAACATATGCATAGAAAGAAAAGATTTTAAATGTTTTGAGAGGAGACCCCCATGAGTTTTATAGTCTAACTTATGCCCCTATCCTTCAGAATTGTTCTCTTATTAGTTTCTTTTTTTTATATATAGCTGTTTGCTCTCTGGACTGCGACCTCTGCCTGCCTTGAGGTCGTGGTCCCACAACCTCCCAGCCTTATCAATCACTCCCCCACCATCCAAGCTAGTGGGGATCCCCATAGAGTGGGGCATGTGAGTACAAGTGGCCTAAGACATATGGGCCAGGATTCAAAAAACCTTGCCCAGGTGCAAACCCAGGTTTATGCGAATAAATCAGGTTTTGTGCTGAGTTCCCACTCACAGAAGCTCGGTTTGCACGCTCAAACCGGGTTCGTGCCCAGGCAAAGTTTGGAGGGGGATGCCAGACAAATGAGGGGGAGGGGACCTAATAGCACTGCCAATTCACAGAGCATTTCCTCTGTGCAACAGCCTCTTGCATGGTCCCCTTGTGTGGAGCAAATACCAGCGACTGAGATCTTGCCTTAGCCCCGCGCAACCCCAGTGGTTGGTCGAGGTACTGCTGCCACCCCCCCCCCATCACCAATTGCTGGCCCAAGAATAAAGAAAAATGTTTCTCTGGTGCTAGTGGTCTCCCCTCACCCCTGTTGAATGCTGGCCCAAGAATAAAGAAATATGTTTCTCTGGTGCTAGTGGTCCTTCCCCCCACCACCAATCACTGGACTGATGTTAATACACATCTTTCCCTGGTGTCTGGTGGTCCTTTCCCTCACCAGATCCCATGCCCAATATTATTAAACATTTTCCCTGGTGTCCAGTGCCAGTGGTCATCCCTCCATCCCTAGCCTGATATCTTGAAACATATTCCCTGGTGTCCAGTGATCCCTTTCCCACCCTATCCCATGTCCAATATCGTTAAACATTTTCCCTGGTGTCTAGTGGTCCCTTCTACCACCTATCCCCTGTATATGAAAATGACACATTCCCTTGTGTATACTGCCCCCCATCCCTGGTTCCATGTATCAGAATGGGATACCATTCCTTGGTGTCTAGCAGACTCTACTTCCCTATCCTCGAACCCCTGTATAAGAAAGAGCATCCATTCCCTGGTGTCTAGTGGATCCCCTACCCCAAAAGGTAGTACCCCGCTCTCCCCAGTCACCGACCCCGGGCTGGCTACCGGTACAGCCCTCCACTCTCCACCATGGCCAGCCACTGGCTGAGTTGTTAATGAGCACATACTGTATACTGTATATCATACGTTTGAAGTAGCTGGCCAGCCCTGAGGAATTCGCTTCCCATATCTCTGAGGGAGGCCTCCTCAATGAAGACCTTTAAGACGGACCTTGAGATCTACCAGTTTAGACAGGCTTTTGATTCTAGTTAGCCCTAACTAACTGCACTTAGCTATAGATGTCACACTATTTCATTATCTAATTTAGATTTGTGTGTTTTAAATTGCTGCTATATTTATGATATTATGATTCTGATTTCTGAGTTTAACTATGTACAGCAGTCAGAGCCCCCAGGATTGGATGCTATAGAAATAAAATTACTACTACTAACAAAGTAAGTAACAACAATGAGGGCATGCACATGAACAATAAAAGCAAGTTCAAGTAATAAACTCTAGAACAAAAAACAATGTAAAAAGTGTAAAGTACATTAGTTATGGGGGTATAGACAAAACAAAGTGGCATACATACCATTGCTGGAGAAAATCAGACAGCATTCTCAAGGCCAATGGGTGTGTTGGCTGTAAGAATACTGTTTGATTAAAGTTAAAGCTTTTCTCCAGCAATGGTGTGTGCACCACTTTGTTTTGTTTTTTGCCTAATGTAGTTCTTGCACTGTTGATGGCAGTCGGTGTGCATGGTTTGCTTTTTATGTGAGCCAATTGTGGGGGTAGCCAGGATAAAAGCAGGGGGAGCATACCACCAATATATGGAAAGATATTTGTAATAGAATCATGGTGGGGTAAAATTAAAATTACACAGTAGACTGAGGGTTAAGCTACATAAAAGGATAGGAGGCAAAATGGATAAAAATTGGAGGTGGATAAGGTATGAGTTGTTGTAATGTAAAGAGAAGAGGAAGATGGCTTGCTGCAGGTGTATACTGTTTAGAAGTATGCCAGTAGGAGTGGTTTGAGACTGCTGAAAGAATGAGGCACTAATGGGGAGAGAAGGGTTGTTCTGCAGTGTTAGAAAGTAGCTAGAGAACTGGTATGGACAGCTACAAATTCACTGTGAAGGCTTTGAAAGGAATGAGCAGCAGCATATGTTTGGAGGGATTAGGAGGACAAGATGGCAGGGTTACAAAAAAAAGTAAGTGGAAACAGTGGTAAGAATGGAAGTTGGTAGGCATACAGAGTTGCATGCTACCATGTTCAAAAATGTGTTGCCTGGGGCATAATTTCATAAGTCACCTTCATTTTATGGTTCCTCTTTTTTATAGACCTTGCTGCTGTCTGATTCTTATATGTTGTTTCTGGGCCAGCCATGATACCTGGTGGCATACATGAGGAGAGTAATAGTAGTGGATGGCAATGGGGGCATGACTGGGAGAGGGGGCATGACACAAGCAGAAAGAAAACAACACTCTCGATCAGCTGATTGGTTAAGGAGCTAGGCCTGGCCATTATTCAACATCTACCAGGCTTGGTCTACAAGAGTGTCAACCCATGACCTTTTCAATCCAATGACAGTAAATCAATTCTGTGTAGTAGTTTTTCTATCAGCGTTTGTTCTTCCTAAAGACTGGGGCAGAGATGGATGGATGGGACCAGCAGTAACATTCATAAAGAGAGGAGATTTGGGTTTGGTTCAGACTTATCATATCATTTTTATCTTAGGAGCCACCAAGGCAGAGCGAATACAGTCTGCAACTTTTGTGAGCATTTTCAGTAGCAGCACACATAAAATCTAGAAGTCAAGATGTCTTTATTTTTTTTTGTTTTCATGGCACTGCCTTTTTTTTCCTCACTGAGTTCACTGATTTGACAACCTCAAGGTAAGGAAAATGGAAAGGAACTTCAGCTTCACATTTTATAAGCCAACTCCGGGGGTGAGGGGGTATCATGTAAGAAAGCTTGTAGCAAGTCTATACAGCAAAACGAGCTGGGTGGATAGATTATGGAAAGATACTTTATGTAAAAAAGAGGTACTTTTTACCTGTGAGCACACACACATAAAAAAAAATCAATGAAGCATCGTGTGTGTGTGTGTGTGTGTGTGTGTGTGGTAAAAACAAACAAAAACAAAAAAAAAGAGTGTGTTTGTCTGAGTTGGGTGAAGTGAATTGTTATCTGTGCAGTTAGCTAGGTAAATGAAGGAAACTGTGAATTGGGGGAGTGGCTTCAGCAGAAAGAAGCCAGGTGTTTTGGATTAAATAAAACTGCCCTAGATAGCTTTTGGCAGAGAACAGCAATAGGAAGAAGGTGCTGTTAGAACTTTACTACTCTACTGGGACTATACAGCAGTCCCTCCACCCCCAACTCATAGCCAGTTCTACATTTAAATGCACAGGATTTGACTGACAGCAGGAACTTCCTGTTTGGGAGCAAGAAGGGAGTGATTACAGAGGCACAAACGACTCACCATCCTAGAAGGAAAAGAGTAGCTCTCCATCTCCCACCTAGCTGTTGGAGGCCCGACTCTGAGCAAGTAAGAAGGCGACTACTGAGGAATATAGGAACTTCCTGTCCCAAAACAGGAAGATCAGGAGCATTAAGGGCATGGAGGCAGTAGGAAGGTAAGGAGAAAAAAATACATAAATAAACAGAGAGGAAAGAGTAAGTATACAAAACAACAGTTAAGGGGCCACAAATAAGACATGATGGGAGTGGTACAGTGCAGTGGCTGTGGAGAAGCAGTCTTCTGGGAGATGTCCTGGAGGATGCAGTGTTGTCCCATCTGCAGGCACCTCTCTGGGCTGAGGGAGGAGGTTGCTTATCTCCAGGCTGAGTTGGGCAGGATTCAGGGGACCTCCTCTCCCACCTAGGAACCAAGAGGGCCACAGACACTGCCTCAGAGGGTGCCAGGAAAGAGGAGCAGTTGGATCACAGTGGGCTCAGGGAAGGTGAGGGTGGTGGAGGCACATCCCTCCAGTTGTACCTCTCTACAATTCATATGCCATTCTGGCAGAGTGTGGTTCCTCTATGGAGGCACCTGCAGTGCAGACCTAGGAGGATGCTGCGAACCTCCACAAAGGAGACCCTCAAGAGGGTGGCATGGGACCCCATGGGGAAGGAAACAACTCCTGGTGGGGGACTCCATTGTTAGGAGGGTAGAACTGGGGAAGGGGGAGAGAGGGAGGTAAGGTGCCTGCCTAATGTCATGGCTTGGAGGGATAGGGAGTGAATCCTCAGGATCGCAGGAGCAGCTACACAGGGGAGGGAGCTGGATGTCCTTGTCCACCTAGAGACAAATGACCTGGCTGGGAAAGGGATCAGAATAGTGAAGGAGGAGTCTTTGGAGTTGGGGAGGGGCCTTAGACAAGTAGCACGCATGATAACCTTCTCAGAGGTGCTGCCTGTCTATGGTATGGGTGAAGCTAGGGTGCTCCACACCATGGGATTCAATCAATGGTTGAAAAACTGGTGCAGAGCTCAGGGTTTTGGCTTCATTGGGGACTGGGGATCCACCTGGAGGATGCAGGCCTATACTGGCATGATGGTCTGCATCTGTCAAGGAGGGAAACCAGGATCCTAGGTGATAGGTTTAAATGCTTCATTGACAAGCATTTAAACTAGCCAAGGGGGGAGGCACTGAAAAGGAGCTGGGAAATCCTAGCCCCCCCAAAAAAAATCAGGGTAGTTAGTGAGGTAAACACCAAGATAGAGACGTCAATATGGATAAGGGCAGGGGTAAATTGAGAAAAAGGCAAAGGCAGTAAGGACAGGGATGGGTAAAAAAAGGGGTAAGGCCATCAAAAAATGCAGGGTAATGAGGACCAATGTCCATGGTCTAGGTAACAAGCTCCCTGAAGTGGTGGCCTTGATGGAAAAGGGATGCCTGGATATCATGGCAGTCACAGAAACATAGTACACAGAGAACCATGACAGAGATGTCAACATACCATTGTACACAATCTACAGGAGGGACAGGGAGGGTAGAATAGGAGGAGGAGTAGCTCTCTCTGTAAGGGAAGGAATCAAAGCAATGGAACAAAAGGGTAAACAAGTAGGACAGGAGGCACTGTGGGTCACCCTGGAGACTGGAAATGGCACTACAATCTGCACAGGGGTTATATACAGCCCCCCATCTCGGGGGGAGGAAATGGACAAGGAAATGATAGAAGTCATCCTTAGGATGGCAGAGAAAGGGGCGATAGTGTTGATGGGGAACCCGAATATGCCAAATGTTAACTGCGAGCACCTTTGCTGCAGTCACATCCAAGGGCAGGGCTATTATCGATGCCCTACAGAGGGCATGCCTCAGATAGCTAGTGTTGAAACCCACTTGGGAGGGAGCACTCTTAGACCTGGTAGTCTCAAATGGGGATGGAGAGAGGATCTCAGATCTAGAAGTGGGTAGCCATCTGTGGACAAGTGACCACCAAACAATGTGGTTCACAATAAACTCAACTGCAGAGTCAAGCCACACAAAAGTGAGGGTAATGGACTTCTGGAAGGCTGACTTTGTCAGAATAGGAGACTGGTTCAGAAAAGCACTAGCAAACAGGCAAGAAGGAGGGGTGGAGCAATAATGGGGAAACATCAAAACTGCCATCACAGAGGCAACATGCCTTTGTGTGAAGCAAATAAACAATTCAAAACAAAAGAAAAAACACTATGGCTCTCAAAAGAGGTGGAGGGAAGGTTAGGGAGAAAAAGATAGCATTTAAGAAAGAATAAGGAAACACAGAAGAAGCAGGACAGAGAACTGTACCAGTTAAAGCAGAAGGAAGCGGGGAAGGCAGTCAGAATAGCAAAGGCCCAAACCGAGGAAAAGATAGCCAGCTCTGTTAAGAAGAGAGATAAAACCTTTTATAGGTACATTAGGGAGCGAAGAAAGACAAAGGGAGGGATAGTGAGGCTGAATAAAGAGACAGTGGGTGGGCAGAGAGGGGCAGTGAAAAAGCAGAGATATTGAATGACTACTTCTCAGTATTCACAAAAGAAGAGGAGGGTGAGGTACCTAATTCAATCAATAGAAGCACTATGGATGGGGGGGGGTCAATCCCAGTCCTTTCACAGAAGAAAGGGTTCTGAAAGAACTCCTAAAACTGAAAGTGGACAAAGCAATGGGGCCTGACGGGATTCACCCCAGAATACTAAAAGAACTAAGGGGAGAACTAGTGACACCACTGACTACCCTTTTTAACAACTCATGGGAGGATGGTGTGGTACATGAGGACTGGAGGAGGGTGGATTTGATTCCCCTTCACAGAAATGGGAGCAAGACAGGGGCAGGAAACTACAGACCTGTCAGTTTGACCTCAGGGGTAGGGAAAATGATGGAATCACTTCTGATGGAAAGAACTGTTGAGTACCTAGAGGCCAGTGGGGCAGAGGACCCAAGGCAGCATGGATTTACAGTGGGAAGATCATGTCAGATGAATGTAATCGATTTCTTTGACTGGCTGACCAAAGTAGTATACCAGAGAGGGGCTGTGGACATGGCCTACCTAGACTTTAGTAAGGCATTTGACACAGTCCCACACAAAAGATTAATAAACAAATTAGCCAGCCTGGGATTGGGTCCCAGGGTGGTAGCCTGGGTAAAACATTGGCTGGACAACAGGACACAGAAGGTAATAGTAAACTGAGTCCACTCTGAAGAAAGGGGGGTTACTAGTGGGGTACCGCAGGGTTCAGTACTAGGTCTGGTCCTTTTTAATGTATTTATAAGTGACATTGCAGAGGGACTGGAAGGAAAAGTATGCCTCTTTGCAGATGACACAAAAATCTGCAACAGGGTTGATACATTTATTATTTATTGAATTTTGATGACCGGGTAGGCCCACTGGGCCCTGGAGGTCCCTTTTTCAGGGGGCGACCCGGGTGTAACAATTATATACAGGTAACAGATCAGTACAGTCAGGTGATTATAATGTTTTTAACAATAAAAGACTTCATAGGATTATAAGCAGCAGGTAGTGGAGGACATACAGGCGATAAGGATATAGAAGTTACACATAATGAGACATTTTACATATCAAGTTCATGTTTAGACATGGGGGGGTGGAAAGGATTAGTAGGGACTTGGCAAGGTTGGAGGAATGGTCAGACGTATGGCAGCTTAGATTCAGTGCAAAGAAGTGCAAAGTAATGCACCTGGTAAACAAAAACCCAGGGGAAGAGTACACAATTTGGGGGGGGGGGTGGTAACAACAAGAAAAATGGAAAGGGACCTGGGGGTAATCATATCATATGACCTAAAGTTTAGCAAGCAATGTGAGAAGGTAATAGGGGTGGCTGGGTGGATACTGGGATGTATAGGGGAGAGGCATCACAAGTAGAAAACAGGAAGTTATTATCCCTCTGCACAGACAGTTGGTGAGACCTCATCTGGAGTATTGCATCAAATTCTGGAGACCCCATCTCTGCAAGGATATAGACAGGATGGAGGCAGTCCAGAGGAAAGCAACTAAAATGGTGCAGGGTCTGCAACAGAAGCCATATGAGGGGAGACTAAAGGAGGTTAAGATGTATACCCTTGAAGAAAGGAGGGAGAGGGGGGACATGATAGAAACTTTTAAGTACCCCAAGGGAATCAATAAAGTCCAAGAGGGTAACATCTTTCAGAAAAAAGATGTTCAAGAACAAGAGGACACAATTTGAAGACATAGGGGGGACAGCTCAGAGGCAATGTGAGGAAGTATTTTTTCACAGAGAGGCTGGTGGACACATGGAACGGCCTTCCTGAGGAGGTCGTGGGGTCAAAAACAGTGGGGGAATTCAAGAATGCATGGGACAGACATAAGGCAATTCTTGTGGGGGGTAGGAAGAAATAAGTTGTTGGTTAACTAGGATCTGCAGCTTATCCAGGAGGTAGGGAAATGGGCAGACTAGGTGGGCCAAGCGGTCCTTATCTGCCATCAGTCTATGTTTCTTGTGTGTGTGTGGGGGGTGGGTGATAGGTTATTTGCAGAAACATTTAAATATCAATACTTGGCCTAAAAGGAGAAACAGTGTGAGAGATGCCAAACCTCTAGGGAGGGGAACAGAAATTAGCATAAGAAAGCAGTGATTGGTGAGCAATTGATCGCTGGTGACAAAGTGGCAGAAGGAATGAAAAAGGTGCCCAGCCAGGCAAGTGTACAATTTGGGGCAGTGCTGTAGACTAACTCCACATAGTCAATCACCAGAAAGATCATTTGATGGATGATTACTCAGCGGACCAGGATAGAGAGGCAGAATGTGTTTCAGTAGAGCAAGCCACACTTAGAGTGAAGATTCTTATGCATAGTCTCAATGTAGGTGCAAAACCTGAGATGCTGGTCCATTCACACCCTAAGTACTAGAAGTGGGGTACCTCTTCAAAAAGGTTGCCATTCAAAGTCTTGAAGACAGGGGTATGTTGGAGGCTTGGGAGTCTCTGCATTGCACTAGGCAATTGTGATGTCATCAGCATTGTGAAAGCTGCTCTCTGATTGGTTCACTATTCCACTGTGATAATACTAACCTTCAAGATATCCACTGTAAGAACAGGAACAGCAACATCTTTTTAGATATTGTACTGTTATTGTTGCCTTCAGCCCTGATATACGTGCTATACAGTACGTAGGGAATACGCAAAGGCCTGACTCAGAATATGTGCCATTTAGCATCTTGTACAATGCGAGAGGGCAGGATAATAACTCAAGACTAGCAAAGCCACAAGTGAGCTATGTAAGTCATGCCCCCGCACAAGTGGTGATGAGTGACATACTCAGAGTCAGGCATTTGTGTGTCCAGTTTATAAGATGCATTTTAAATTGTATAACTTTTAAATCAGTTCTTTTTCTGAAGGTTTAACTCTTTCTGTTTCATTTCACTGCTCTAGTTTGAGTGCAGCAGCGGCCATTATGATCTTATCAGGTATTGTTCAAACTGGTCTCCCATTGGTTAAGTGTTTCTTTGTGATCTTTCTAAACAGAAGATAAAGGGCCAAAATGAAGATGACTATTTGTTTATCTTCACTGAGAATTAATTTGTGGTTTATTGTATCTGTAAGGTTTGAATCTTGCCTGCATTGTATAAATATATACTGTATGTATAAATGTATACATAGCCTATGATAACCCTTGACCGCTGATATCAACATATATTCTCTTAACTGCCTCGTACCCTTAGTCATCAACAAATAACTTATATTTGCTGGTAAGCACCATTATATGACACTAATAAACATATAGATCAGGGCAGATGCACACCTTAGGCCCTGTAGGACTCACTTTTCTGAGAGATTGACATCGGGGAGGCAGTATAGTGCAGTGGTTAAGAACACTGAGTTGTAAACATGAAGAATGGGATTTGGATCCCACAGCCCCCTTGCATACTGTGTAATCATAAGCAAGCCACTTAATTTCCCTATACTCCCAGAATGCACCAGGAAAGAAGACTTGGCTTAGTGTCTTTCTTAGGCAGAAATTGCAAAATAGTAACTACTCTTTGGTTCTGTCAGACAGCCAGTTACCTATCCAAAGTGTTAGATTCTGGAGAAGTCACACATGTGGCACTGAACTGAAGGTTTTGTAAATGTCAAGGTATAGGATATCCACTGCTAGCATTTTGTGCACCATCTGAGTTTTTGTACTGTAGACATCAAGCAGCTTAATTTAACATGACAGACACTTGCTTCCGGTCCTGCCCCTGCAACGCCTGGCTGCTTAGTCTAGCGCTCAGTGATCTCCCCCTGGGCAAAATCCATCCATCAAGTGCGTTCAGTGATCCAAATTAAGTAAAAAACCTACCAGAAAGGCAAAGGAGGGAAATTCTTTTTGGAATTGGGTGTTTGGTCAGATTTAGTGACAGTGATGGAAAGCGATGGGGAGTGGTCCGAATCGGAGGCCTCTGGCCTAGAGAATAAGCAAGCAGCCATAAACTTGGCCTCACGCAAATCTGCACAGAAAAGTTCTCATTCTGCAATAAAACCTAAGGCTAAGAAGGCAAAGCTTGACCTTATCTATCAAGAAATACTGTAATTTAGAGCTGAAAAAAAACAACTATATGGAGAGCTATGTAGAGATGTTATGGTACTGGAGCAATGGGCAGATGATACGGAGAGGCAACTTACGGTGCTAGAGAATCGAGTAGATGATTTAGAAATCCAGCTTCAACAAATGCAACAATAAGAAATGATAGCAGCTAGGCAAGAAGATGCCTAAAACAGGGCAAGGAGAGAAAATATCCGCATATACTGTATCCCTGAATCTGAAGAAGGCCCCAACATTAAAGAATTTGTGGACACTCTGCTACGCACAGCCCTAGAACTTCCTGAAGGGTTCCAGCTAAATTTAGAGACAGTGCACTGGGCCTTGGCTTCGAAACTATCTGATCCTGCTGCCCCATTTGAGACCTATAATTGCTCAATTCAATAGCTTTGCCACAAAGGAGCAAATACTGATGATGGCGTGGCGTAAGCAAAAAATTTATTACGGTCAAAAGTGATTTTACTTGGATCATGACTACGCACCAAAAACAATGAGGCAACACAGAGCTTACTTACCCTTGCTACCAGTGATAAGAGCAGCAGGACATAAGTTTTCTAAGTCTTATCCTTCCTGCTTGATTGTTCATCTACCGAACGGCAGGAAAGAATATGCAATGGCTCTAGAAGCAAGGCAGGATCTCTCGAAAATGGTCCTTCATTTTCCTGATTGAATGAAAGAAACAACTAACTCTACTTCATGCCTCCAAGATGGCAGACAGCTCAGCAGAAAACAAGAAAGGGACAGAACAATAACCTTACCCAGGATCTGAAGAAAGCATTGGCCATTTTTTGACATACAGAACATACATCCGAAAATGAGCAGACCTGAACAGAGCATTGCAACTCGGAAACCAGAAGCTGATCTACTGGGAGGTGAGTGAGTGGGTGGGTGGGGGTGAGGGGTTTATCCCAGGGGCATCCTCAATTCTTGCCTGCTCTGACTCTAGGCCCAGCGTTTATAAATTTAAAACCTGATGTGGCAGGCTGGACCAACTGCCGAGGCAGCGATGGTATTGGATCCCGTACCCCCCCCTTACTTCTTTCCATTGTATCCTCCTTCTTTTAAGGAGGATATACCAAGACTGCAAGTCAGGAAGATATTTGAAATTAAAGTAAAGCAAATGGGTTTCAGAGATTCATTGGAACTGTAAACTACCTAGGTGGTGCCGAGAGACAGACTAAAGACATTGAACAAGACGGAGGGCACCCATGGCTTGGACTTTTAGTGTGAATGAAACACCAGTTTTTTGTTTGTTTTTTCTTTCTTTTTCTTTCCTTTATTGTTGTTGTGACCAAACCATTTTTTGCTTTCTCTTTTGGGGGGGAGGGAACACTGTACAAGGGATACATGATGTATACAATAACAAGTGCAGGGACGATAGCACACTTAATCCTACTATGTGCTTGTGTGACTATAACACAAGGATATGGTGGAGTTTCTTGTTGCTCCAAGGAGGCCCCATGCTTTTTAGTCCTGGGCTTTACCTCCATTCCTATGGGTTCTGAGTTACCAATCGATATATCCCACTGGAAAAATAGGGAAGAAGAGATTATCCTCCCCCACCTTGGAAGTAACTAAATGTATGAGGTATATAGGTTACAAACAGTTCTGGAACTATCTGTTAAGGCTGGAAAATTTAAAGTTTAGATCCCATCTAGTGCGGGAACTAGGGATTCATCAGGATTATTATTTTAAGTTTCAGATAAGGTACATAAGAGGTACAGAAGGTAAACAAAAAATAACAGAAGCATCGCTAAAGGTGGAATGTGAAGGAAATATTCTGAAAAGACTCACACCTAGAAATACAAAGAGACTGAAAGTTGGAAAACAAGGTGGACAGTGGCAGTGGAGAAGTAGAATAGATAGGAGAGAATGGGATAAATCAAGTACCTTCTATAGATTTAGGCAGTATTTAAAAAATAGAAAAAATGGTTAATTCTACAGATATATGTGTTATTTTATCCCTTAACATAAACAGAATTAACAGCCCAGTAAAACGCTCACAACTGCAGTAATATATTAAAAGACAGTCCCCAGATATTATATATATCCAGGAAACACATTTGACACAGACTGAACATGTGAAGTTGGGGGTGGGGGGTAGATACAGGGTTTATTCAGCTTTCAGTAAAACAGGACGGAGAAGAGGAGTTGTCATTTTCCTTCCAGCTACCTTACCTTTTGAGGTAGAGAGGGAATATGTGGATCCTGCAGGTTGCTTTGTTATTGTACAGGGTACATTATATGGCCAAGCAATAACCTTGGTGAATGTATATCTTGCACCAGTCTTCCCACAGGTGAGGATTCGTCAACTTTTCAATAAAGTGGTAGACCTACAAAAGGGCATATTACTAATGGGCAGGGATTTCAACATCACATTAAATCCAAATGTGGACACAACTAATCCTTTGGCACATAGACATTCTCCAGCACAGAAATGGCTCACCTCCCAAATCAAAGCCTTCGGGTATCTAGATGTGTGAAGACATTTTTATTCCAGGGGGGAGGAATATACTTATGAATCACCATGGTTCAGAACAAAGTCAAGAATAGATTATTTTTTTGCTTCGGTAGAACATTTAGATACGTTAAGGGATCTTTCTTTAATGTGAAGGTTTCTGTCAGATCATACCCCACTGCTTCTTAAATGAGACTTGGGAAGGCCAAGGAAGCAGACATTTTGGAGACTCAGTTTATCTTTACTTAAAGATCAGGAACTAAAGGACATTCTGGCAACCAGAATGCCACAAATTATAAAAGAAAATACTACCCCAGAAACCTTGGCAGGGATAATTTGGGAGACATTAAAAGTAGTCACAAGGGGAGATCTGATAATCTACTGTGCCAGAAAACAAAAACAGAGAGATCTAAGATATAAACAATTACAATCTCGACTGGCCTTCCTCCAACAGAGGGGAGACCTAGCAGACGAAGCTAAGGAAATGGAGATGAGACACCTCAGAGGGGAGCTCCAGGCTATAATAGACTATCAGGTGCAAGCAAAATTGCAACAATTAAAGTGGTACTATTATGAAGGTGGACCAAGGGGAGCACGAACCTCAGCTAAGAGATTGAGGGGCTCAAGACAAATAGCAATAATAACAAAGCTCAAAGATCTAATCTCAGGAGAACTGAAAGGCAGCACCCTTGAAATTCTTGAAACATTTCACAAATACTATAAAGAACTATATTCTAATGTGGACCCCCCCCCCCATCTGAAAAAGAAATTGCCGGGTTTCTAGCATCCCTACCTTAAAGAAATTAACTCCTCTGGAGCAGGACAAGCTTAAGATGCCACTGACAGAGGCAGAGATCAGGTGGGCAGTTAGGCAAGCAGAGACTCTTAAATAGCCAGGCCCAGATGGGTTTCCAGAGGAATGGTATAAAGCACAACTCCCCTTATTAATTACTTTATTGAAACAAGTTTTTACAGAAGTGCAGATGGGGGATTCTCCTCCTCCATCTTGGGCATGTACAGTGATTTCAACAATCCCCAAGCCAAGTACAGATCATAAACATTCAGAATCTCATAGGCCCATTTCAATTTTAAATTGTGATTATAAGCTTTATATGGCAATATGGTCCAAGAGATTAGAGGATATTCTCCCAAATTTGGTACATCAGGACCAATCTGTTCTTTTAAAGAATCGGCAGATATCAGATAATACCATTAGAGCTATCCACTTACAGTCCTATGTTTCCAGGACAACTTTGCCAATGGCAATGGTGAGTTGGGATGCATATAAAGCATTAGATCGGGTACTTTGGGATTATGTATTGCAAGCCTTGAAAGCTTTTGACTTCCCCATGGAAATGGTCACTTGGATAAGAAATTTATATGCTAGCCCTAAGGCTTATATAAAGGTAAATGTCCTTCCCACTGACATTGGAAAGGGGAACAAGACAAGGCTGCCCCCTTTCGCCTCTATTATTCGCTCTTTATGTAGAGCCATTGGCATTGACAATCAGGGAGGCAAGGGATATCCGAGGGTTAGAAGTGGGAGGAGACATCTATACTATGTCACTATATGCAGATGATGTGCTTTTAACACCAACGGACACAAAAATATCATTAACAGGAGCCTGGTGGGTCTTGACGGACTTTGCTTCTGTCTCAGGATATGTTATTAATTCATTAAAGTCAGAGGTCCTTGCGTTAAACTTTTCGCCTTCTCTTCAGTTAAAACAGACAATCTCATTTCGGTGGAGAACCTCAAAGTTAAAATACTTAGGTATACAGCTCCCCCTAGCGGTGTCTAATGTAATTTTAGTAAATTATGAGCCAATGACACAAACATTGAAATCAGATCTGCACAAGTGGGCCCAGATGAGGTTTCCCCTGTACATCAGAATAGAAATTATTCGGACCAATATCTTACCTAGATTATTATATTTATTTCAAATGATTCCCTTTAACTCCCCCAAGAAATACTTTGATACTTGAAATAAAAGGCTATCTAGATTTGTGTGGGAGGCCGGGAAACCACGGATTAGATGGTCTCTACTACAACTGCCAAAGGATAGGGGAGGCCTAAATGTTCCAGATTTGAAACAATATGCAAAGTCAGTGGAAATAACCCGTATCCTAGCATGGGTAAACCCTATGGTCCATTTGTCTTGGAAGACAATTGAATGTGTTCTGAATGACACTCAAGATCCACAGAGAATAGTTTTTGTCCCACTGGCCAGTCTCCCACAATTATCAGAGTTTGCACTGGGGACAAGACAGATTCTGCGAAGCTGGTATAGATTTAGAGCTGACCCGGCTGTGGAATCAGTGTTTTATTTTCTACGGTTGCTAACTGCGGAGACCGAATTCTTACCAAACCAATTTGATTTAACATTCCGGATTTGTCATAGGAAAGGTTTAACATTCCTTTTTCAATTTATGGATGTACAGGGGGTGATTTTATTTGCTCAGATGCAAAATGAATTTGCATTAGAAAATAGGGACCATTTCAGAAATTTACAGGTTAGAGAGTGTATTTTAAATAAGGGTAAACAAAGAAGCTGCCTCCCAACTCCTATGCCTCTCCTTTTGAGTCTGATTATTAAAAACATTCGGGGATCTGACCAGGCCCATATGATAGGGTTGATATGAAGAGCAATAAGGGAGCTGAAGACTGACTCATCTCAGTCAGTATTAGATGCATGGAATAAGGAATGGCCAGAGGTAGTAACATATCAGCTCTGGATACAATACGCTCACCCTTCTCTGGGAGTCTTCCTGGCGCCTTATTGGCGAGAGTTTGCCTGGAAGTCTGAAAATAGATATTTTAATACCACAGCTAAAATATCCAAGATCTCTTCCTTAACTAGTGCAGACTGCTGGAGGCAATGTGGGGAGCCATTAGCTGGCCAGGTTCATATTTTTTGGAGCTGTCCGAAATTACATAATTATTGGCAGCAGATTGAGGAAGCCCTTCAAGAAATTTACTCTCCAGACCTAAAGTTAAATGCACAGTAAGTACTATTATCAATCCCCCCACTGGGTATAAGATATTAAAAGGGTATCTTTTACCAACCTTCTTTATTATTGCTAAGAAGGCAATTACTTGATAATGGAAACAGGTCAGATCCCCTACAATAAGAGACTTGGCATGATATGATTGTAGAACATTACATGCTAGAAAGGATGATTGTGGGAGCCCAGGAACGGACAGCAAAGTTTGAATTGAAGTGGCGGTCTTGGGTTTTTTATAATTCAGCAAGAGACCCCACTTTCATCTCATGATGGCACTTATAAAGCCACAAGATAATGATATACTTAGAATATGTATCTCGTGTCTATGGGGAATAATTAAAATGAAGAAAAATGAAATGGGGCAGTTAGTTTATGTCTGAGTACTATATAAATGTATTGGACATAGAATACAAAAGAAGGCAAAAGTACTTTTTATAAGCTTAATGCACTGTTACTACCTGACTGTCAGAAATATTCAGATTCTTACCATTGTAAGCCATGAAATGCCTGAAAGAATATGTACCTTTAAAGTAAACAAAATAAATACAAAGTTTAAAAAAAAAATAACAACAGTCCCTTCATAAGCTCATGTTAATTATAATATTATGTTCAAGTTCCTCTAGAGGGCCTACTGTTTTTTCTTGAGGGTTGTTTTTTCCTTACTATCAATCTGATACACACGGATCTATGGTTGCCTGCGTTGTTTCCATCTCCAGTCTTGTGTAGGGGGTCCACATGGGCAATTCTCCCATCTTCTGGAACCACCTAAGAAGTGACTGGGTCAGTGAAAAGGTCTGTGAGGGGTTTCCCCAGCATCTTAATCATCTACTTCACCACCCTTTAGTGTACCTTATCTGGCCCTGGTGATTTACTTTAATTTAACTAGTGTAGTCATTTCAGAACTCATAAATCTAAAGAGTTTAAAATGAAAAAAAATCTGCCTTCTGTCTTAGTTTTCTCCCATATATACAAGAAGAACTTTTTGTCATTACTCGTAACTCCTTGTGCAATCTGTGGTCTTATGTCTGCTTCCTCCCTTGTTATGTTATTGTTTCACTAATAGCCAGCCTCTCCTTGTATGTGGCTCTGTTAAGCTCTGTTTGGTCCATTTGTATTCCTGGAATGACCTCTTTTTTACTGCCATTGGTACCTGGTTATCCAAACATAATATTTTTATGAATCTTTTAGTTGTTTTTGCAAATTTCACACACATCTGCATGACTTCTGAAATTGCTTTCTTAATTCTTGCCTACTTATTTTCTACCTTTACCTTTTTTCTTAGGTACCCTAGGTGATCATCATTTATTATATAATGGCAAGAAAGAATCCTGGACTCTGATTGGTCAGTGTATGCCTGACACAGTGATGTTATTACACAATAACATCGCTGTATTCACTTGCCACTTATTACTGTCCTCTTCTCTTAAGAAACTAAGATATACTGCCTCACTAAAAAGCTACTAAAAACATTTTTAATTTTTTTTTTATTTTGTATAACATCGAGCCATTGTATAATTGCAATAAGGCACTCCAAGGTGTGTGTTATTGTGTAATGTCACTCCTGGGGAGATGGAAGCACTCGGCTTCACCTCGTGCTTCAACCCACCCCAGGAGTGCCGTTATCACACACCTTGTCGTGCCTTATTGCTTAATTGTTCTCATTCTGTTGTAGTCTACCTTGGTGAAGTACGGAACCCCGGTTCTGATTGTAAAGTGGTCTCCCTCAAGGAATACTTTGAACTGAATGGTAGATTGGACACTTTGACCTATTGGTGCCTCCTTTTCTATGTTCTGTATTATGTTTTAATTGTTCAAGATTAGATGAAGTATCACTTCTGCCCCTACCTTGTTGAACAATTTACCCAGAGGTGAGGAAACCATCCTGTACATCTCCATGAATTTCTTGCATTTTTACGTACCAGATCTAGTCTGATCTTTGGAAGCTAGGTCTAGGCTTTTATGTGGATCGCCCTATGCCCTTTATCCAGTACAGGTGAACCAGTGACAAAGGAGGAGGGACAAGGGTTTGGTTCTATATCACTGGTGAGTTGAGAAGATAACTATTAGTTTAGTAAGGGCTTGCTTTCTCTGGGGGGAGGGACCTTGTGAGGGAGCACCACAGGTAATGCTACTGTAATACAGTTGTATGTACAGCATTAGTTAATTTTTTTTTTGTTTTGAGTTTTTTTGTGCTTTTTCCATCATTTTTTAAGTGGAGTAACATAGAACAGGCTGTGCAGTTATGAAATGTAATAACCACAATCCCTGGGTAGTTGAAGATCTTGGGTGCACCTTGTTCCTTACACTTCACAAGGGTAATGTAGTTATTACAACATGTTCGCACATGCTGTCATGTGTTATCACTTACCTGTTCCACTGTTTCCCGGATATGGTATAACTCCAGTTCCCATTGTTTGCACTGATTTTTTAACATGATGGCACACTGTAACTGGTATCCAAAAATGTCCAGGTGACCAAGAAACAGGGAGTATAATCAGTGAAGGATTTCCTTTGTTCTACTCTTTTGCTGATTCATTTTAGTTTCTGCTCCACTACTGATCTTCTGCAGTCAAGTTACATTTGACAAATGTGATCTAGAATCTTAGGAATTGGGGAATAAACTGTTTTTTAAATCTAGGATATAGATAAAATATTGCCTAGATTACTTACATGGATGCTTCATGAGTAGGACTCTGCACTCCCTTGGACATAATGATATGGCTGTGTGCCCTGATGTCTATGGTTGTATATCATATTCCCTTTAGATTCTTCTCTCACTTGGTAAGGCATCCCATATACATATATATATTTTTTTATTTAGTTGTTTAACCAGGATTAGCACACTAAGCTGAAAGCTTTTTTACAGGAGCGACCTGGGAGCACAGGAAAGTTAAGTGACTTGCTCAGGGTCACACAGTATGCAAGTGGAAGCTGTGGGATTCAAACCCAGGTCTAGTCTGCTGGATGTGACCAGATTTGCAGCTCAGAGCCTTAAACCACTGTGCTATACTGCCTCAAATAATATATATATATATATATTTACCCTGGATTTTGAAATTAATGCATATGTGTGAAACACTGTAAAATGTGTCCATAGGTGTACCATAGGACTCCATTTTGGGTTCTCTCCTCTTCGGTCTCCTCATTAACCAACTGCCTAGTGCCTGCTGGTCAGCTAATGTTCTCATATATGCAGATGATGCTGTCATCTAAACTAAAAGCAATGACCCGTAACCTCACCTCTAGCTACAAGGTGACTTTGAGGCCTTTGAGAACTGGTTCTTTGTTAATAAACTTGTCCTCAACTACAAAAACCAAAAAACATTCTTTTCACTAGCCTGCAGATGAAAAGAAAGCACCCCCCACATCCTCAATAGTAAAGATCAGAAGCTAAAACAGGTGGAAACTAGAACAGGTGGAAATGTTTAAATGTCTTGGAGTGGTGCTAGATGATACTCTATTCTTTGCCCTCCATGTTGATAACAATGTATCATAAGTAAACAGAAGGACTGATGCCCAGATGTTTTTGGTTTCTGTGCTCAGGGTTCCACGGACCGAGTGGGTGGGTAACTAGAGGGCCGGCTGCATTCTCTAATCCTCTTCGGGCTGTGCTGTGTAATGCCAGTTTGATGAGAAACAAGACCGCTAATTTTTTGGACTTGATTTTCTCTGTCAACCTGGCCTGTATCACAGAAACCTGGTTGGGTGACAATGCTGGCCCAGTTCTTGCGGCCACCGTTCCCTCCGGGTACTCTGTGGTGCACTGCCCGAAGAAGGATCGCAGGCGTGGGGGAGTGGCCATTGTTTTTTGATCCAGCCTGGGCTTCTCCATGCACCCAGTTGGTAGCACCCAATCTTTGGAGTGTGTCAGCATCCATGGGGGTACAGGTGCAGGCTGCAGGATTCTCCTTGTTTACTTCCCCCCCTGGGGCGGGGGGAGAATTCCTGCAGGAGGTAGCGGACTTCATCATCGACCAGGTATTGGAGTCCACCAGATGTTTAATTCTGGGGGACTTCAATGCTTGGATCAACAATGAATCCTTGCATTTTGGTTACAATCTCCTCCAGCTGATGCAGTCTCTGGGCCTGTCACAAGTTGTTGCTTCTGCTACCCACCAGTTCGGCCACACACTCGATCTGGTGTTCCAGCTGGATCTTGAGGTTGATAACCTCAAGATTGATCAAGTTGTTTTGTCTGATCATTACACCGTGGAGTTTGCATTTGGAGCCCCTTCCAAAAGTCCCTCCCTTGCAGAGATGGTCAGCTATCGCCCATTGAGGAGCTTTCACCCATCAGAACTGTTGGTGGTAGCTGATTTATCTAGGGTTGTTGTGACATGTGCAGTTGGCACTGGAGAAATGGTTGCCACCTATAACAGGGTGGTTTACAAAGCTCTGGATGCCACTGCACCAATTCATTTATGACCTAGGTCTTGTCATGTGAGATTCCTGTGGTTGGACAGAGGTCTCAGAGTGATGAAGCTCAGGAGTCAGAAGCTGGAGCGTTGCTGGCGGAGGACCGGGCTGGAGTCTGACGAGCTGGCCCTGCGTGCCCACTACGGTGAGTACCAGGGGACAATCTCCTGTAAGAAGGCAGAATTCTTGCCCAGGGAGATTGTTGTGGGGAGGAACAGACCTTCTCAACTGTTTTGAACTGTAGACAGGCTTTTACATCCTCCCCGTCTGCAGACAAAAGTAGCTTTTTTATCCACTTTATGTGAAGAGTTTGCTCTGTTCTTCTCCGACAGAGTGTCAGCCATCCGGTTGGGATTCCGCCAGTTAGACTTTTGCCTAGCAGTGGTCAGGCTGGGGCGAATAGAGGCACTCTGCCTATCTGGGAAGAGTTTAGGCCAGTTGAGGTGTCCGATGTGACTAAGGTGATCCTAGAGCTGAAGCACACATTTTGTGAACTGGATCCAGCCCCGACACGGTTCTTAACGGGATGTCAAGGCTGTTGGCCTGGTGTTCACCAGGATTGTCAGGTATTCGATGGTGGAGGGGGTTCTCTCAGCTGCCTTGAAAGAGGAACTGGTGAGGCCCCTCCTCAAGAACTCTTCCCTCGACTCTGATATCCTGGCGAATTACCATCCTATCTCCAACCTGCCTTTTTTGAGCAAGGTTGTTGAGAAGCTAGTGGCACAGCAGCTCAAGGATCACCTGGTGTCCTCAGACATTAATGAGCCATTTAAGTTGGGTTTTCAGGCTAGACACAGCACTGAAACAGCCCCAGTGGGGGTGCATAATGATCTGCTCAGGGCTAGAGATAGAGAAGACAGGGTCAGTTCTTGTGCTCCTTGATCTCTCCTCAGTTTTTGACACTGTGGATCACATCATGTTACTGGATCAGCTTTGTGAGTTTTGTGAACTCCCCAGGTCTGTCATCAGGTGGTTTGAGTACTATCTCTCGGACAGGGTGCAGCGGGTGGTGATGGGGAATTTCCCCTCCTTCCCAATGCCTCTGTCTTGTGGCGTTCCACAGGGCTCAATCCTGTCACCGATGTTGTTCACAGTGTATATGCTGCCTCTGGGTGAGATCATTCGACAATACAGTTTGGAGTTTCACTGCTATGCAGATGATACCCAACTGTATTTGTCCTTTGCAGCCAGAACACCTGGAGCTGTGGATGTGCTTAACATCTGTCTGGCTAAAATCAGTGACTGGATGACTTCCAGCTGGCTGAGACGCAATCCAGCTAAGGTGAAAGTGCTGATGATTGAGCTTGGTTGCGGGCATTATAGGTTGTTGTCTGGGGATGATTGTGGTCTTGAGCTGCATTCTACTCCGTTGACAGCTTCCCTGAGGGTGCAGAATCTGGGTGTGATCCTTGACAGCATGCTGACTTTTGGAGATCAGGTGTCATCTGTTGTCAGCAATGGTTTTTACTATCTACAGAACATTGCTCACATTAAGTCCCTTGTTCTGCCTAAGGACCTGCTGACGCTAGTACATGTCTTTGTTTCCTCCAGATTCGACTACTGCAACACTCTTTACTTTGGGGTCATGGGAGGGACCCTCTGCAGGCTGCAGCTAGTGCAGAATGCAGCAGCCCGGCTACTGATTGGCCTTTCTAGGTTTAGTCATGTGACCCCTGTTCTGTGTGCTTTGCACTAGCTGCCGATCAGGTGGAGGGTCCTTTTCAAGGTGGGACTTCTCACCTATAATGCCATAAATGGACTGGGTCCTGGCTATCTGTTAGAGCTCCTAACACCGATGACCTCTGCCCACTCCCTCCGTGCCTCTTTGAGGGGCTTCCTGGCTGTTCCCAGGGTATGGCTCAAGACTTCTGGAGATTGTGCTTTTAACATTTCTGGGCTGTCTTTGTGGAATGCATTACCATCTGCAGTCCAGAAGGCTGCCTCAGTTGAGATATTTAAGCGGAGGTTGAAGGCACACCTCTTCAGCCTGGTATTTAATTAATTCAGAATTACAGCAAATTGACTAGTCCCTGTGTATGATACTTTATCAGTTTTTAGCTGTCTTATATTTCAGTTTTTAAACTGTATGACGTAATCTTATTTTTATGCATTGTATGTTTATTCTTATTTCTCTGTAAGGTGCCCAGAGCCTCCGGTTGTGGGCACCATACAAATAAAATTTGTCTTGCCTTTTCAGAACTGGAGCAACCTTACAGCTGACAACAGGTGACTAGTAGTGTTCAGTTCCATCTTGTCCTTAGTTGACTATGGCCTACCCATATACACCTCAGCCTGTGACTCAGCACTTAACAGGGTTAAGGTAGCCTGCAGTAAAGCCTATCGCCTTGTGCTAATGGCTGACAAGTGCACCCATAACTGTATTCTTTATGCACAAGTTAATTGGCTACTTTTGACTAGCAGAATTAAGGTACAAACATGTACACTAGCCAAGAAAGCACTGCGAGGCCTAACACCCCCTGCTCTAAAAAAACTGCATCATCCCACGGTAAATCAATACAATAGAAGGAGTATGGTCAGGAATGCCCTTGAACTACCTCTTCACAGAACACAGCTGGGTAAATGCTCCTTTGCTGTTAGGGCTGCAGGTTGGTTAAATGAACTGTCTGAATCTATGCTGAACCTCACCAGGATTGGCCAATTCAGAAGACCCCTGAGGTTTGTGTTAGCAGCTCAGTAGAACTGCACCAGTTAATGAGCTATCTCTACCACTCTGCATTATACCTACTGTCTCTGTGTGCAGTTTGCTGCCTTGAACAAGTTCTTTTTTAATCTGAATGATGTTCAGTATTATGTATGTTTACTGAACACTTGACAAACATTTCCTTTGGAATTTGCCTTGAATTTGGTCTTTGTTTTGGCTGTAATAATGTAACTGACATAGTAAGGTATGTATAACTACAAGTTGGGTAGAAGGAGTCTATATTCATAGAATACTAAATCACTGACAAGTGACAGAGTGTGTGTTGTGGTATAACTGCACACCTTAGGTGCACTGTGAGTCATAAGGCATCACTAAGTGCCTTCAACCACCCAAGAAGTGACATTATTCCACAACAAAGTACACCCTGGAGTGTCTTATTGTAATTATAAATAGAATCAAAATTTAACAATAAGCAAATGAAAAGTTTTAGGTTAAATAATAGTTTTTATTCAAAACTTAAGCGGGACGAACTCCACATAGTCCCATCTTGATTTTCTTACACAAAATGTTATTTAATATTTCTACACAGATGTGGAGGGGCTACATTTCATGGCTCTGCCATTTCCTCAGGCCCACTGTGTTGAAATCTAATATAATACAGAGACAACAATTAGCGCTACTAATGGGAATGGCCCTTTTCTTTAAAACAAACACTGTTTAGCAATATTTACTGTAACACGACCTCACCCAGTGCCCTTATAAATGCATTTTATTCCTTGTGGTGTTATGTATAGCATTTTCATGCAATTCATTTCTGTATGTAGACTAAGCCATCTTTAGACAGAGGAACTACTATACATCTCTTAATGTATAAGGTTTTTCTTAAAAAAACTTTCTAAATTAAAATCGTATATCCAGTTTATATTCCGCTGGCAGAATGTCACCCCCCACACACATACACAAATATAACTGCACCCACACAAACAGGCACTTAACAGAAGGTCTCATTTGAAGTCAGGGCATGAAATTTATCGACGGCAAGTTAACCAGCAGAGATTTCCCCAGCAAGCTAAAGGGATAGGAGGGGGATTTTTCATGAAGAAAACATCAGAAACAGAAACTGTGAACGATGTTTCATTTGCTTAATTTATTTGTATATGTAAGAAGGGGATATTGAGAGGAAGCAACTTTCAATTATTCATTTATTTATTTTATTAGATATTTGAATTTCACTTTTAGGCCTAATTAATGGTTTAGTGAGTAAAGGTGGCAGCCATGTTTGTGATGGAAATTAGGGCTGAGTGAAGTGGTTCATGAATTCTGCATGGGATTTACCCATATTGCAAATCCCTCAGTCTGATCTTTTTCCAACAGTGTGTTAGCTGGGGATTACACATGGGTCTCAAAACCTATTTAGCCAATCAGGAAGCAGGAAATATCCACCCGGGGTTCCCCAGGGGGTCTGTCTTGGGACTCATACTCTCCAACATATACATAGGAGACATAACAGAGGGGCTGCAAGGGAAGGTATGTATGTTGGCCGATGATATGAAGATCTGCAGTAATAAATAGGGTTGATATGGAGTTGGGGGGGTGGAGGATATGAGGGAAGATCTAGTTAGGCTGGAGGAGTGGTCGGAGAGGTGGCAGCTGCAGTTCAATACCAAGAAGGGCAGAATTATGCACAAAGGATGAAAAAAATTAAAAGGTAACATACTGGCTTGGGGGAATTGGAGGTGGTAGCACAGGAGAAGGATCTGGGGATCACTATCTCAGACAGTCTGAAGGTCCAGGATCAATGTAACAGAGCAGCTGGGCAGGCACTCAAAATGTAGGCATGCATTGGGAGAGTATTCTCTAGCAGAAAGAGGGAGGTGTTCCTGCCACCATACAAAACCATAGTCAGGCCACACATGGACTATGAGGTCCGGTTCTGGAGGCCTTACCGGCAAGGGGGTCAAGGACATGCTGGAAAGGGTCCAGAGAAGGGCAACCAAGATGGTGAGTGGGATGCAGGGGAAGTCATATGAGGAAAGGTTGGGTGAACTGGGTCAGTACACACTGGAGGAGAGGAGGGAGATGGGGGATATGGTGAAGACGTTCAAATACTTAAAGGGCATAAGCAGGGTGACGGTAGACAGCATATTTAAGATGAGTAAGAATAACTCCACTGGGGGCATATCTACAAGCTGGAAGGGGGATGATTCAGAGGGGGCATTGGGGGAGGTTTTTCCCTGAGAGGGTGGTATGGCCATGGAATGAGCTACCAGATTGGGTGGTAGGGGTGGATACAGTGGAGCAATTCAAGAGAGCCTGGGATCTGCACATGGGCCTGATGGGCAGGGGGCGGATCAGGAATGGGAAAATGAGGGCCTCTTACTGGGAGTGGGGCTTATGGGCAGACTGGATCAGATTTCTGTGATTCTATTATTCTATGCTTATTAGATAATAACTTAGAAAATGTAATAATAACAAATGATCAGTATCAAAGATGAAGGACAAAAGCAGGGAAATTATTTTTAACTTTTTGGATCACAATTTTGTTTTGTTGAAGCTGGCAACAACAGAACAAATTCTAATGTTTCTGGGGCACAGAAGTAAGGGAACCCATTTACAATTTGAGTTATAACTACTTTCTTTTCTATTTTATGATTCATATGAGACAAATACTAAGCACTAATAATGTCAAACCACAAAACATCAACCTCTGCATAAAATGGCAAACAAGTTTGAAAATAAAAAGAATCAAAGAAACATAGAATTTGTCAGCAGGTAAGGACTACTTGGCCCACCCAGTTTGCCCAGATGGTCCCTGCCTAGTCAGTCTCTACAAACACTACCTGGTCTCCAGTGACCCTTCTTCCACCCTGCTTATTTACCAAGATTTCTGTATGTCTATCCCTTGTATACTTGAAGCCTGTCACTGTTTTTGCTTCCTCCACTTCTGTTGGCAGTCTGTTCCAGGTGTCTACCACTCTTTCAGTGAAGAAGTACTTCCTTATATACCAACTTCATCATATGCCTTCTGGTCCTGGTGCTCTTCCTCATTTGAAAGAGACTCCCCTCCTGCATCTTGTTCACCGCATGAGGTACTTGTAGGTCTCTATCATGTCCCATCTAGCTCTCCTCTCTTCTAGGGTGAACATGTTAAGATCTCTCGGGCTCTCCTCCTAGGGCTTTTGATGCAGGCCTTGCATCATTTTAGTTGCCCTCCTCTGGACTGCCTCCATCCTATCTATGTCCTTTCCGAGGTGAAGCCTCTAGAACTGGACACAACACTCCAAGTGGGGCCTCAACAGCATGCGATATAGTGGCAATACCACCTTCCTCCTCATGCTAGAGATATCTATCCCTTTGCACACAGCCTTCCACTGATCCTACCTAATGCTTTGTCACATTGCCCTGGCACTTTGACCCCAATATCCCATTCCTGTTTAATGTCTGTCAGTACCCCCCCATCCTATACTCAGTTCCTGGAGTTATATGTGCTAGGTGCATGATTTTGCACTTTTGGTCATTGAAACCTGACTTCCATGTTCTTACGACATTACAGTTTTAGAAGAACAATGAAGTATACTGTTTTGGAGTAGAATATTGTACTCCTCATTATTGTACCTCTTGTGGTGGACCTTGCTCAAGATAGTTTCTTCACTGGCCTGCCAGCAAAGCAGTACAACTACTGCCTGCAGTGCTGACGACTCATGTTTGGCAGTGAGCACAGTGTGTCAGAAGGTCAAGCAGGGAAAGGTTGGATGCGTGTCCCATGGACAGCTCTCCACATCCGAGGTGGGGAGTTTTGGTTTCCAGCAGCTGGGATCACCTGGCATGCATAGTCATTGTCGAACGTCTGTGGGATGAGTGTGGGAGCACGCCCACCCTTCACTGACATCACTGAATGTCCACGACTACTGGAGAAACCAAGCAGGAAAACTCCTGGTCACAGAGCACCGTGAAGCCCCTGGATCACCTCCTGAATGATGCCCCAAGCATAAGTCTCAGCTGGGTCATCTGTTAGATTTCAGTCTCTCCCCATCCCCTCCAAGGGGGTGGGGCCCTCCCATAGGGGGCAAGCTACAGGTCATCTAGTCCAGACGGCCTGGAAGGGGATGCCAGGAGGTCGAGTTCAGACACTAAATAGGGAGGTATATCTCCCCGCACACTGTCTGGGACAAAAAAGCCTATAGAAGAGAAAAAAAAAAAGTTTCCTTTGTCACATGACTGAGCTCACTAGTTCCTTCAAAGAGCAGTAGCCCCTCCTGGGACAGAGAGAGAATCTGTCAATGTTTATGTTGCATGAACATTCAATCTATGTTCTGTACTAACTTAACAATTTCCAAAGTACCTGCACTCCTAAGATAGCTCAGCATACAGCACACTCACAATGACTTTATGGCAAAATTAGCTTTTTATTTTCAGATAATCTCCAGTGAGTGTGCACAGACTTCTCCATCGCTACAATGTCCTAGTGCTTTGGGAAGGTATCCCTTCATCAGGGAGCATGGATAAAAGGGAAAAGCAACTTATTTAGATACATGTAGACTCCTTCTTATAAAACCAGGTGACAAAAAAAGTGTGCTCTCATTACGACAAGTAAAAGTACAGACTATATAGAAAAATAACAACTATATACAATAATATGAATTCATACATGGTTTACTGAGAATATTTTCTCTTAAATATATAATTTAATAGGCTAATGCCTGAAACCATGGAAAAAATATATACAATAATGAGGATACTCTGGAAGAGTGAATGGTAGTCTTGTCTGCAATCTTGCCTCCATTCCAATGATCAACAGTGTTCTAAGATAGCTAAAGAGTTTTTTGAGAACCATAGTCAAGGAGAAAACATGAGTCTGGAGAAAAACAGAAAATATAATTAACTATTAGTGGAAGATTTTAGTCACATTTGCATAAAAAACAAATACATAAAATACAGACTCCCTTTTTAATTTACTGAGCTTGATAACAAGTTACAACAAAGACTTGATAAGTATAAAAACAAAATTATAGAAAGAAAACAAAGTTGAAAAGGGATGAAGATGACTACTTAAAGAAAGATATGCTGAAGTGGGGAAGGCAGTGCTCCAAAAGTAGAGGGCGCAGTGGATGCGATAACAGTAAAAGCCATAGTAACGTAAGGGTCCGATTTGACCTCAGTCAAAATCAGCCACAAGGGACAAATAAGGAATCTGGCACAAGAGACTCTGCTACTGCAGGCCCTTCATCCATCACTAGTACCAGCACTGTTAGAGAAACTGGGAATAGTTTTTTAGAAAAAAGGAGAAAAGACCAAAGAGAACCAGATGGGGTAAGAGAGGAGGGGCTAAAAGAAGAGGATCGAGAACTACGCTCGGGAAGAAAATGCCCTGCAAGTCGTAAATATCTATGGGGTCCCACTCATGGATGACCAAAAAATTGTCTTAAGCAAAGGCTTGTCTTACATCCCCACCTCAAAAATAAACTTGTTTCAGATTCACTTCCGATTTAAAAAAGTTTTTTCAAAAGATAAGACTGAAAGTTTTTTTTGAGACACAGAAAAAGTAGAAATCAAGCACCATGGGGTTTCATGATACACCAAGGCTGGATAGCCAAGAAGATCTGGATTTATTAATAGAGGCCATTCAGCCATTTAAGAACTTGGACCCTCTATGTACACTGGAATCAACATGCTTGTTAGACACTATGGAAGAGGGTGAGTTATTTGAACTGCTCATTACAGACATTAATAATGACTTTAGTGTGACTCAAAATGTTAATAAATTAAGTGGTACGGATTTCGAAATTCAGAGAAAAATGTCATTTGAGAGGAAGTCAAATTTCATTCCTTTCATGACTAACCCAGCTGTACTAACATATGAGAGGGTAGTTACCTCTCAGGTACTGGAAATGTTGGAAGGTATTTGCAATCCAAGGTGTCAGAACCTGAGTGAAAATGAATGTCTGGCCTTGAAAGAGTTAGGTGAAAGCATAGAATGGGCTATAAAAACAGCTGACAAGGTAGGAAATGTGGTGGTCATGGGGAGGGACCAGTACATTGCTATGGCCGAAGAATTATTGAATGATATTACTAGCTATAAAAGACTATGTAGGAATCATATGCAAGTGTTCAATACAGAATTGTCCAGGGTTCTAAGTAAAGCTGTAGAAAATAAATTTATTTCAGAAGATGATTTTTTTTTTTTTATGGAATCCACATCCTGTGACTCCAGGCTTTTATATACTGCCTAAAATCCATAAGAGTGTGGAAAACCCTCCCAGACACCCTACTGTGTCCGAGAATGGGTCTATTACAGAGAACCTTGGACATTTTATTGATTTCTTTTTGCAGAACTGTGTTTTGGAGCTTCCTTTGTACTTGAAGGACTGTAGGGATGTGTTAAGAACAGTTGAGAATTTTGAATGGAATCATGATTTCGTGTGGGTGGGCATTGAAGTTGAGTCATTTTATACTTCTGTTAATCATGACCTGGAGTTCAGAGCTTATTGATTTTTCTTGGAAAATAACAACAGAAATGTACCAATATAATTTATTTGGGAATCCCTGGAATTTATCTTAAACCACAAGGCATTTGAATTTAATAATAACCACTATCTCCAGATTTGCATGATGGCAATGGATGCCAGTATGGCACCCAGTTATGCCAACTTTGCAATGTGGGAGGGAGATAGCGATCAAATTCCAGAGTTTATAAAGTGGCAAAATATCAATGACTGGAATCTAAGATTCACTTACACAACCAATAGCAAGGAGCTTGAATTCCTGGAAAGTCTATTGAAAGTAACCCCAGGAGCAATAGTAAAAACTAAAACATTAAGAAAGAACACAGCAACTAACTACTGAGAGCTGACAGTGCCCACACACCCAAACTCACAAACTCCATCCCTTATGGTCAGATGCTGTGTATTAAAAGAAACAGCAGCAATAAACAAGATTTCAAGATGCAGGCTGCAGAGTTAGAAAGTAGATTTCTTGCTAGAGGGTGTAGCAAAGCAGTATTGATAAATGCAAAATCTAGAGCTGAGAGATTATCCAGAGAGGAACTCTTGAGGGATAAAAAAGCTATGGGAGGGGTGCTGGATTTATTACTTTTGTGTCCAAGTATAATCATGCTACAGACAAAATAAGTAATATTATCCATAAGAATTGGACCATCTTGAAGAGTGACAACATTGTAAAACAGGCTGTGAAATAGAAACCTAGAGTGTCTTTTTAAAAAGGACCGGGTTGTACACAGTAGATTAAAATCTATCATATCCAATCAAGGTACATGGTTACCCAAACATCCAACAGTATTTTTTAAGTGTAAGCATTGCAATATTTGCTGCTTTGCTGAATAATGTAATGTGTTTTTTCATCCGGCTGTTCAGGGTTCTGTGGTTGAGATACAGCAATGTATCACGTGTGATACTCCTTTTGTTATTTAAGTCTTGTGGTACTGTTGTAAAAAAGTCTATGTGGGGAGAACCACTAGACCTCTTAAGCAAAGGGTGCATGAGCACATTAGATCAATTGAAAATAGGAGGGAAAACACCCCAGTAGGGATCCATTTTGCCTCAGCACGACTGCAGAGCAGATACCCTAAAATTTATGGGCATAGAACATATTCAGGCAGAGAGCAAGGGTGGCAATAGAACAAATATTTTAGATAGAAGAGAAAGCTTTTGGATCTTTACTTTGAGCGCTGTAAGGTCAGGGGCATTGAACAAAAAGTGGGCTATTGAACCTTATCTTACAAAATAAGAATGTCACCCCCCACACCCCTCTTTCCCTTCCCAAGGTATAACAACTTTGTACCATTGGTCAGTGTCAGCTTTTTGGGTATATATTCTCCATAAATGTTGAAAAGTAGAATTTAGCTTTATCCACCACCAGGATGTGAAAAATAATGCTTCTCAACAGTTTCCCTGATTTTGTAAAAATTATTTAAAAATCAGAAATTAAATTATGGAAAGTGCTGAATAAACTGTTACCTGATCAGATTCCCTTTTTTTAAATAAAATACTTAAAAAGTTACTAAATGAAATATGGAAATAATCCCAGGAGCTTATGGGTGTATCTGGCTCTACGATGCCAAGTCAACAACTAACTCATCGACCGTCATCGCAGCACCAGGTTTCCTGTCGATTGAGAATTGCAGCTGGCAGGGAGCTGCGCACAGCAGGGTCCAATGTTTTCTTCAAGCCCCCCACACCCCCCATTACTATGGATACCAACTCTGGATTGGAGTTGGTTTGGGGAGGGGGTGTAAGACGGGGGAGAGTGTTGCCATGTGCTAGGTGCATCCCCTACAACAATGTGGTGATGTTGTCAGCAATGATGTATGTCGCTATAGGGGTTTCACTGCGGAAAGTGTATACCTATCTATTTTAAAAAGGGAGTCTGTATTTTATGTATTTGTTTTTTATAAAAATGTGACTAAAAACTTCCACTACCAGTTAATTGTATTTTCTGTTTTTCTCCAGACCCATGCTTTCTCTTTGGCTATGGTTCTCAAAAACTCTTTAGCTATCTTGGAACACTGCTGATCGCTGGTACGGAGGCAGGATCACAGACAAGACTGCTATTTTCTCTCCCAGAGTATCCTCATTATTATATATATTTTTCCATGGTTTCAGGCATTAGCCTGTTAAATTATATATTTAAGAGAAAATATTCTCAGTAAACCATGTATGAATTCATACTATTGTATATATTTGTTCTTTTTTCTATGTAGTCTACCTTTAATTTTGGTAATGAAAGCACTCTTTTTTGTCACCTGGATTTATAAGGAGGAGCCTATGTGTATTTAAATAAGTTGCTTTTCCCTTTTATCCACACCCCCGATGAAGGGATACCATCCCGAAGAGCCAGGGCATTGTAGCGATGGAGAGGTCGGTGCACACTCACTGGAGATTATCCAAAAAATAAAATGCAAATTTTGCCATAAAGTCATTGTGAGTGTGCTGTATGCTGAGCTATTCTTAGAAGTGCAGGTACTTTGGACATTGCTGATTGATTCTGGGCTGGCTACCCTTACCTGCACCCCCTCCCTTTCTGGTTTATCGTGGTGCTTCCTTCTTGACATTGCTACACTTACTTAAGTTGCCCACTGAACCAGTAAACTTACATGTGGGATAAACAAATGCAAAATAGTACTCAGAGAAACAGATTGGGCAGCTGAAGTATTTGTGACCTCATTTTATGGATGGTCTCCATATGTTAGAAAACAACTAATGCCATTATTAATGTTGACAAACTGCTAAAGAACAGGTCACCAGGCTGCCTGACACACAGTTAACAAGGGTGAGAAGTACAATATCAGTGTACTTCCTTGTATAGCAATAGCATTCTTGTAGGACATTGATGGCAGCCAACAGTTGAGGTGAACAGAAAGGAAGTGCTAGCCACCATCACCGTGGACAGGTGAATCGCTGGTGGAATGGAAAGGTTGGCCACTGGACACCAGGGGAATGTGATTATTAGACTGACTGGGACTTGGGATGGAGGGGATGTTGTGTTGATAACTGTATGGCAACCATACTGATACTAGGATCGGGACTGGGGAGGACCTCTAGAGCCAGGGAAGAAATATACATTAAAACCACCGGGACTGGGATCAGGGTGAGAGAAAGTCTCATGAGAGTCAGTGATTAAAGGTAAAGTACCAGAATGGTGAGGGTACAGGCATCCTTGCAATCCAGTGAATAGCTGTCTTGTGCTTGCAGTTCAGTGGCCCCATAATTAGATACTAATGACCTCTCAGAGTCTTGCATGAGGCATGAATTCATTTACGTGGGGACATTTGAATATGTCAGCTTAGTGTATCAGTGCAAACAGCTTAGTATGCCATAACTGATCCGTGGCAATCCATTGTATTCTATAGCCAGTTCCCTTCCATGTCCAACAGGAAGGTGTACATGGTAACTAAGCACCTACCCATTAGTGCCTTGGCTTGTGCAGCACTCTGGAGGGTGCCTTCAACCATACTTTTTGTGCTCACACTGTGCTCTGCACTTCTTTGAATATATCACCCTTTCTTCCTTTCATGTATTAGTGTTGGGAAAAGGGCTTTGCTCAGAGCAACATCTCAGATTTTAACATGCTGCCCAAAATATACAAAAAGTGTTTTTGTTATAAATTTCCTACCTTGAAACAAACTTACAACACTATGTTTTTTTCTGTTTGATTCACGTCAACAAAATTGTATGTCACATTCTGCACGTGAAGGGAAGAGACAATGAAATCCTTCCTTCCAAGAAAACTCTTCAGACAGACCTAATTTATAATGCACATTAGCTGTTAGAGACAGAGAGACAGAGACAGAGGGAGAGAGAGAGAGAGAGAGAGAGAGAGAGCATGAGGGAGAGAGAGAGACAGAGAGAGAGTACTCAGCATGTGGATGAACAAAATCTGATTAGCAGACTGTTGTACAGAAAATGAAAGGAAGTCACTTGGAATAAAATGCTATTTTGTTAATGTTCTGTACAGTCGCTCCAGTGTACTGATCCATGGCATATTTCATATTATGGGGAATAAAAGAATTATGGTACATTCCTTTCATTAAATTCATCAGTGTTTGGAAGATTTCAATTTATAACGTGCACACTATGCTGAATTTATGATGAGGCTGTCACTCTGCTGTGGGTTGAGACTTTAGTTTTATGAAACAAAAGACAAACATGTTGATGAAAATTAATATATGACAAAAAATGTATCTAATGATTTGGAAATAACCAGATATCAGTTGTTTTATGTAATTAATTTATTTTGATGCATTACAGTCATCATGACAAGGAGGGTCTCTTTAAGCTAAGTGGCAGCCAAAACATGGGGGACACAGCCTTAAGCTGGAGTGGTGGAGGTTTAGGGATAGACATAAGGGGAATGTAAAGGTCATGGGAAGGGCAGATGGAAAGGATGGGAGGATTGGTTAGGGAGGGCAGAGTCAGTAGCTTAATGCTGTGGACCCTGCAATATGAGCAGGCTAGCTAGACCAAATGACCTCATTCAGCTGGCTTCTTTGTGTGTTCATACCAGGGTAAAATAAATTTTCAAGTGCCTTTTATGCAATACAGAAATAATACAACTCCATTTGATCTGCCTACATGACTTCAAGGCATTTTCATTCCCAAAATACTGCCAACATCGCTCACTGTTGGATATGGCAACCATTCAAACTACACATAAAGACATACAACATTCAGTCCTCCAAATCAACAGTGCCTACCGGGGGGGCTGAAAGAATAGGTGTGCTAGGAAGAGGGTGTTAGTTATTGGGGATACAATAGTGAGAAATACCAAGATGGTGGTCTGTGCCACAGAAGTGGAAGAGACGGACATATACTGTCTCCCAGGACTGACATCTGATACATTACTTCCCAAGGTAGAGAGGTTGGCGAAGAGGGTGAGAAGTCAGTTGTCATTGTGCAGTCAGTGACAAACAACCTGTCTGGAGATTTGATGGGAGAAGAAGGCAATATTTAGTCATCTGGATACCAGGCTGAGGATGGTGGCTGGTGTTGTGACCTACTTGGAGGTCCTCTCAGTCTGTAGGAAAGGGGAGATAAGGCAAATGAAAATCTAATTAACAGTTGAAAAATGGTGTGCAGAGGAGGGGTTTCACTTTCAGGGGTACCTGGGTGCATTTCAGAGGGATAACTGTATATTTAAGTTAGACAACCATTGTTTGAATAGAATGGGGACAATAGATCTAGGGCAAAGGTTTGAGGCATATACTACATATATAGATGTTTAATAAAGAAAGGGGAGCCTGTGGTCAGGGACATCCATGTAGGGAACTTAGGGCAGGAAGATCAGGCTAGCTGTTTAGGATAAGTCAAACATGGCATGTGGCAGTAGGGTAAACCCAGGACCATGGAGCAAAACTACAAGGGGGAATGATAATGGAAGCACAAAGGCTAAGGGTGTGGCCAGAAAAGGACCAGGCAATGATCAGTATGAATGCTAGGAGCCTTGGGAACAAAATGAGTTATCTCCAGGCTATGGCAACAGTGGAAAGACCAGATAGTATTGTCAAACCAAAGACTTGGGCAACAGCTATGCATGACTGGGACCTCACAGTCCCTAGTTACCACCTGTTCAGGAAGGACAGGTGGGGAGGGGTAGCACTGTATACCAGGAAAAGGATCAGGGCAATTAAGCAGAATTAGGAAGGAGGGGAGCAGGGTAGAATTTATATGGGTTACACTTATGGTGGAGAGGGGAAAGAACCTCCATATGGTGGTGACCCATTGGTCACAAAACCAATCTGGATAACTGGTTAGGGCACTGGCAGGTGATATTAGAAAGGCATTGGAAGAAGAGAAGTTGTCCTGTTATGGTATTTTAACATGCCACATATAGACTGAATCATTCCTTTGGCAGAAGGCAATAGGAAACAAATTCATGTGGACAACTTCTGCACTATTTCCAAGTGCAGCATCCAGAAGAGCAGACTAAGGATGGTGCCATACTGGACTTATTTTCCACTGACCTGGGATCACATGAGGGGAGTATATTCCCCTGGGGTCACATGACTACAACATAGTGACATTCGACTTAGCTCTTAAAGCTCAATAGCAACAGTCTCAGATAATACAAACTCTCTGGTTGTCCATGTTTTTCTACAAGATTGTCCACGGACATCAGTGGTCATCTCTGCTCTGTCCCTGATCTTTCTCCATGATAACTCCATCAATATTTTGTCCACGATTCAATCACAAACAAGATTGTCTATGGTTGAAGTGCAAATGCCTGGGAAAACTAAAAAAAATCAGAGAGAGAGAGAGAGAGAGACAAACCAATGGGAACTGGGGGGGTGCTGTGGAGCAGCAGCATGGTGGACACACTTTGAGATTGCTTGAATTATTGCTAACTTAAATCAATCTAATCTGTACCAATGTAATACTTAGCCACACAGAAATTAGTTGGATGCCTGGCCGTCATATCTCTTCTCACCATGGGACTGAAAAGAGACATGAAATATGCCTCTCAAAGTCTCAATGCCTTTCTTTCATCCACACCTTCCTCCAAAATCTTAGGGCTGACGTCCTCTTGTAGCACCACTGCAACTGACCAGCTACAGGTGAAGATACCAACAAAAGGCTAGTGGCTGTGGAGACAAAGCTTTTGGAGAATGATCAAAAAGTTCGAGAGCATGCTGCAGCACTTAAAGAACTTACAGAGCCACGTTCCCAGCAAAAGGACTATAACATCACATTTGCGCTGGTCCTTCTTTTTCTCCGAGCAAAGGTGAAGACCATCAAACACATCCAACACCAAACCAATGTCAGCATTGTGGGGTTTTCCTAATGGCTCACAGTCAAAGCAGACATTTTATCTAATGTACGTAAATTGATGTTTGATGACTTACAATTACTGCCTGCAGACATGGGGGTCACTGCGGTGAAAGCCTTTACCATCCCACAGAGGTCCTGACTATGTGGTGATTCCCCACAGATATCCTTAACAGCAATTGCTACTCTATCAGGGCAGATGCCCAGATCGCTTTTCTCCAGGCTGCTCAATCCTAAGGGGACTTGATTTGGGAAGGTAGTCAGCTGGTCTTTTTTCCAAACATCTCTGCTCAAACTCAAGCTAGGAAGAAGGAGCTCCTGGCTACTAAAAAAGTACTCCAGCAATATGGGATTTTGACACAGCTCCTTTTCCCTGCCTGGCTTCAGGTCCACTACAGTTCAGAAACACATACTGTATATTTGTAGACCTTATTTCTGCTATAGCTTTTGCATACAAATAATTTCTTAGCTGAATCCACCTGAATCTGTCCAGGACAATGAAGAGTGACTTCAGATGTTAAGTGATCATCCTCATTTTGCTAAGCCAGAGCAATGACATAGTTACAGCTCTGATAGCTGTTTATTGGTCATTTAGTATGATTCTGTGTTGTTTATACATTGTTCAGTTGTTTGCCATGTTTTGCTGTTTCTACTTTTATAACCTTACATATGATTGACCTAATGGCCAGTGTCTGAGTATGCTATATGATTGATGTGGTTTGCCACACTGCTCAGTCTGTGAACTTCTACTAGATCCTACATATTTACTGGCCCATTACCCCACATGGCAGTAGTCTTGCCATGTAACGTGGGGCTATACCACAACTTGACTGAGTTCTGATATTTATTTTTGTGACGTGTTACTCTTGCCCTTGTGCCTATCAGCCCTCCCCCAGTAATGTAACTCCTGCGGGGGGACTTGGAATGCTTCTGAACATTTTTTTCCTTGTTCCATGCTGGTTCCCCACTATTTTGTAATAACCTGCAGTGTTCCAAGTTGGACTTTACTCTTGATTCTTCATGGACCTTTGGCAATATGGTATGGACCTTTTGCTCTGTTTTCTATTGGGCTCCTTATAGCCTGTTTGTTCTTTTCTAGTATGGACCTGTATACCATGCCTTATTCTTTTCTTTGTGAAAGGATCTTTATTGTACTGCTATGCAATAGTTAAATAAAGTCAAGTTAAAAAAAAGGAGAACTAAATCCATTTTCAGTTTGACAAATAAAAATGTATGATAAATAACATTTAAAATTTTTTTTTTCTATTTTTGGCCCCCGGCTTCCCCTAACCCCACTTGCGAGGTTCACCCTGCCCCAGCTGCCGACCCCACATGCTCAGGACTGATCTCTCATGAATAGGGCTGCCTTAGCAGAGTTTAGGTGGCCAGAGGGGTCAGCGTTCAGTAGCCGGCTCATTAGCGGGGAGCCTAGAGATTTTCTTGTTGTTTTTTCCCCTGGGGCAGGGATGAGCAATGATGACCAGCGTCTGCTCCACCCCCTTCCAGCAGGTGCCAGACCACTTGTGGTACCTCCAGCCTCCACTGGAGGTCCACATTGTGCCGAATACTTGACCCCCTTCCCCCAGAGCAGGAGAGCGTTCCCTCAGACACTCAATCCTACTCCCCTGGCCGGCCCTCCGACACCCGAATCCATTCCCGAATCCGGGTCGTCAGCACCGCAGACGGCCACCATGCCTCTGCGCCAGTGGGCCGGCCCATTTTAAATTATTTTAGGTATCACCCATGATTGGCAATGATCTCAATATGTTTTTTTGTGTGTCCATGCCTGATACTAGTTTTTATGGTTTGGTTTTCAGTTAACATATTAATTGCAAGGCTACGCCTGTAGTTCAGTGGACAGAGCAACATACCACAACCTCAAGCAGGCCTTAAAAGGACATGCCTCCTGGCTAGTCCAAGATTGTTGTTTCATTGCAGCTGGAGGCTATGTATTGGCTCCGCTCCCATGACTGTTCCCTTTCTACCTCTATGGATCCTATTAGGTCAAGCCTCTTTCTCCCTCCTGCTGCAGTGCTGCTTCTCTTGTTTTCCTTTCACTGCTCCTTCATTGTTTCTCATCAAGCTGCTCACCCCATGGCCGCCCAGCTTATTTCCCATCGTGTTCTTGCATCCCTCCCCCCATCCTATCTCTGTACCTTTTTTGGATTTCTGTTACCCTGCTGGCAGCTCATCCCCTAGCTGCCTTTCTCTTCCACACCTGTCCATCCTCCTCTAGTCCTGCAGCTCCTGCCTCAGTCATCACTCTCATGGCTCCCCTCTCTCTTCTGAGTTGGTGCACCACGCTGCCCCCGGCTCACCCCTTCACCCTTTCCTCTACATGGACTTGGGGCTCTGTGCTACACTCTGTTTGGTGCTTCCTGTTCCCTACGGTACTTGTTTCTATTCCAGGACTTGTCTGCATTTCTATCTGCATTTGCTTCTTCCACATCCCTACAGATTATCGTTGAAGTCCTATGTCCTATCTTCATTACCTCATTTTCCATTTATTTTTAGCTTGTCAGCCCAGCTGCAGCAGCTGGCATTCCACCTCATCCAGTCTGCTCCTGCCTCCCTCCCTCTTGATTTCCTTCTGCTTGCGGCCACCTGGGTGCTCCAACTCATCTCCATGGTGAGTTTCCATCCCTTCCCCTCCTGCTCCTTTCTGAACTCTTTTGGGGTTCCTGCCCTACAATTGTACTTTATGTTTCCTTGTTATTATTATCCTGGTCCTACATACAGAACTCCTGTGCTTTGATTCTCTATGCATTCTGATACTCATTTTGCTCGACCCCATTCTTAGCCATGTGCTCATATGTCCAGCTTCCCTTCCATAGTAGGTCAGCTGTGCTCCATTATTAATTTTCTACATTTCACTCCAAGTTTGGCTGCTGGTTTTTACTCAATTCTGTCCCCTACATGACTTGCCTCAGCATGCATCTCCTCCTTTCAGCCCAGCTATGGCTCCCTCAACCCTTGCCTGTTCTCCTTCCTCATCCTGTGCTTTCTTTTCAGGGGTGTTTCCCTATCCTGCAATTACCATGCCTACTTATATCCTCCTCTTACCCTAGTCCTATGTTCTGGACCACTCGACTCACATATCCTTCACTCCATGTCAACCTCTATCATTATCAAACCTCATCATTCCTGTACCCTACCTGCCATCATACCTAGCCTTAACAGTATAGGCCTTCCAGGCTTTAATTCCATCATTATATATCGGTCATTCATTCTCAACACTCCTCTCTTCCCATACTGACTTCTCAACTCATTGTAGGCTGCAAGCTTTGCTCGGCTGTCATCTTCTCTCCCCCTCATACTGTTCATTCCTATTCTGCTGTTCCATGTCAGCCTTCAAGGCTTCCCTCCATCAGCATTTCTAGTACATTCATTCTCAAACCTCCACTTGACCATTCCAACTTTGTAGCTCCTACCTCACTTCTCCTGGTACTTCATACCTCACCCATTGCCTGCGGGCTTCACCTGGCCATTCTTGTTTCTACCTTCGTACAGTTTGATCCACTCCTAATTTGGCTTCTCAGTGGACCCAGCTGGCATGCACTCCTGTAGTTACTAATCACAATCAGCCTCCTCAAGACCCATGTCAGCAACTCCTTCTCACAGTCTGACCTCTGTGTAGATCTACCCTTTCACATTGACTTATCGAGCGTACCCCTATGGATCTTGTGTTACTTCGACTTGACCTGCTCTCCACTCAGAGACATGCCTTCCATGTCCTTTGTTCCATGGCTCAGGGCTAGCCTGTAGCTGATGGTCTCAATCTGCACCCACAAAGTCAGTATCTAGGACATGAGAAGCTTAGAGCAGGGTCCTTCTCCCTGGTCCACAGTGAGAATGTCTTCTCTCCAGGTAGACCTTCAGTCATCTCTCATTCTAGCGACACCTCTAGATGTAGAATTTATGACTTCAAACTACTAAGGGTGGGGCTCTTATCAGCAGGGCCCCTTCGGCTGCCCGTGTGGTTTGGGGGCACCCTCTCCACTATTCTCCCTCTGACTGCCTCTGGCTCACCTGGTCTGTTTTGTAGACTCATGCATGCCAGCTGAGTGCCTCAACTGTCATTTCTCTTCTCCTTTGCTTTTGGACATCTAGTTGCAGAGATGTTGCTTGCAACCCTCAAAAGCATCCCTGCCAGAAGGACAGCGTGAGAGCTTCTTCCAAATTGGAATCTTTTCCTCTTCCCTCGATTATGACTCTAAATTGCAGTAGCTGAGCAGTCACTAACCAAAACATCCTTCAGCCTGGAGGGAAGGTGACCTAGGCCTTAGATCCCCAGAGGTTTCCTCCTCAAAGGAGGATTTTCCTCTGCTCCGTGCCAATGGTCATAATATTTAAATAGGGTTAGTGCTTTCATAAGTTGTGTAGTTAAGTTCCGCTGTTGGATGGAGTCGGATGGTTGCCCTGGCTGTTCCTTCTCTCTTTTGGAAGTCCCACCTCCTGCTTTATGTCTGCTTCCAATCCACTAATTATTCCTTTTCATCTCCTGTTCCTCTCCTATCCTACCCATCTCCACCTATAGACCTCCAGTCCTGTCCTCAGTGTCATTCTGACTCCTCACCTCCTTCGCTGCTCAATACCCTTTTGGGCACTCTTTTTGGGCTCCTTCCTAAGCTACCTTTAGCCAAGGGAATCATTCCTACGGCACCTACAGGGGTGGAACACTTCTCTGGGGTTTCTGGCCATTATACCCCTATAGGGTGGTACATCCCACAGATAAAGAGGTGAATAGCCACAATGTATCTAAGACACATAAGTGTACATCATACCAAGCTGTGTAAGCACATTAAATTGCAAAGCTATGGCTGTAGTTCAATGGGCGGAGCAACATACCATGCCCCCAATCAGGCCTTAAAAGGCCACTCTTCCTGGCTAGTCCAAGACTGTTTTTTCATTCCCCACTATCCCCCCTCCTCCAGTGGCTCATCTCTCTTTCCCATGGGCTCCTTCCTATGCTACCTTTAGCCAAGGGAATCATTCCCATGGTACCTATAGGGGTGGAACCCTTCTAGGGTTCCTCACCATCGTACCCCTATAGGGTGGTATATCCCATGGATAGAGTGGTGAATAGCCACAATGTACCTAAGTTGCATAATTTATTTTATTTATTGAAGGAACTGGAATTATAATCTTTAAGTCAAGTACTCCTTTGCAAGGGCTCCTCGTCAGATATACTATACATACATTACAAGAAATGACAAGATATACAATAATAAATATACAGAGAACACACCAGAATTAGAGGTGGGTGAAGTGGCCAAAATTCGCTCCATGAAGCAATTCGTGCTGTAATGCAGAATCCATGAAGTAATCTGCAATGCGAAGTGGAGTACTTCGCGTCACGATAACAATGACTTCATGTTACTCCACCTTCCCCTAACCACTTCTGCACCAATTTTAATACAAAGTACATAGAAATCAATGTACTTCACATCACTTTGCCTTGTTATTGTGCTCCAAGGCGAATTTTGCAGTGATTCATGGGATTGCAGGTCACATGGGCTCTAGATTGTTCTGCACAGCCTCAGTTATGTGTAGTGTGTGTGTAGTCATAGATGGAGACAAGTTTCCTGTCAGAGCTCTGTGATTCAAATCCTCTAAAAGCTGTTAAAAAAGCCTTTTTGAGCCATTTTTGTTGCTTAAAATTTAGTACGTCTATTGTAGAAAATCCTCCTGTGCTCATATCATCGAGTGATTATTGTTTGTGTGTGGATTTTGAATGTTAATTTAGAACATTTAGTCTGTGTACTGATAGACACTTGAAGTGTGCTTTGTGGGAGGGGTGTATCAGTGGTGGAGGTAGGTTAAAACTGGGAGAAAAAGGCAGTCTTTCTGTTTCGGTTATATTTTTCTTGTATAACTGTGTTAATGTACACTCTGTAATATTTTCAGTAATTCTTGACTTTTTTTGCTGATTGTGTTTTTTTTTATTTTTTTGCTGATGGTGCACCAGTGCATAATTTCAGTGTGTTTAAAAGATTTGGTTATATTACTGAAGTTTTCAATTTGCTACGCATTACTTGTAGTGTGTGTGTGAGTGTGCGTGCGATGCGTGCCATCAAATCAGACACATTTTATTATGCCACAGAGTAATTGCAGTAGTGCGAACCTGCTATCCACCGCACCTGCATGATTTTGTACTGCTTTGTGGTATCTTGATTTTGGGCAGTTACGGCAGTGCACTGCACCCCCACCCAACCAGCAATATATATTCTTTTCCAGATTAGATTGTGACTTGTGAGCACTGGTAAAGGCGTTGTTGTGAATTTATGTCTGCACCTCTTCTTGATTACACAGTGCAATCTTAATCTGTCTGTGCTTTTGCATCTGTTTACTGCCCAGTCTCCATTTGCAAGCCACAGTTGTTGTTTTTTGGCTTCACATCTACCAGCCCAGACAGAAAGTTCAGAAATCTAAATTTGTTTCGAATTTTCTTGGTGATCCCCCAAAATGCCTGCAAAGAGACATGCAAACAAAGCTGTTTCTGGCCATGGCACTGCTGCCAGTGGCAAGATTGTCCATGGGCGTGGTAGTACGCAGAAGTGCATAGCTGATGTCAGTAAGGGGATTTCTCCATCAATGTTTTTTACAGCACAATCTCTAGCTTCTCTCATAATTGGAGGAGATGATGTTGTCCCAGCTGGTGGTGTTAGTGCAGTTTCTGCTGGCATGAGTATTGCTGCCTCAAGTTCCACTTCTGACCAGTTAACCATTTCAAAAACTATAGAGTCTAAAGCTGTGACAGACAGTGTAGATGATGTCATACTCCCCATTAACATCCCCATGGTAGTTGAACATGATTCTGATCCTGGCAACGATAACTCAAAATGTCACGTTTCTTCCAGCGCTGTTATGGTCATGCCTTTGCCATCCAATGATTCAAAGTGTGGAGCAAAAATATCAGGTGATGATGATGACGCTGTGGTTGGAACATGTTATCCACATGTGGCATCCAAGCTGAAAATGTGGATGCGGATGATGTTAATGAATGTGATAATGATGTCAGTGACCCCTGTTGGGAAGCGGAGAAAAAGAAAGTCAAGGTGGTTGTGTCTGGGTCTGTTGGCATTAAATCTCCCCCCTCCTCAAAAAAGTTGTGATTTAGCAGTTCCTGTTGATGATAATAATGATGACACAGTAATAATCATAGGTAGTTGTGGTGGTCAGTTGGAGTCTAAGTGTGTCCAGCCAGAAAAATAATGTAACTCAACCCCCATTTTAGGGGTTAAAAAACTGGAGTTTAATAAGCAGCATCAAGGACATGTTAAAAGTAAGGGATCACAATTCCTTGTTTGGGATTTTTTTGTCCAAGATGCTCATGATGAGTCAGTTGCAATTTGCCAACTTTGTCATGCATGTGTGAGTTGAGGTAAAAGGGGGAGTCATCTGGGCACAGGGGCCAACATACACATCTTAAGAACAGGTACATGGCACTGTGGACCTGGCACCAGATGGCAGCTAATGCCACAGTGGGGCATTCGCCCTCATCATCAACCTTACTGAGCATGTTATCCCCTTCCATGAGTGTAAGACCAAGTAGGAATGTCTGCAGTAGTGATGAAATAATACCAGAGGATTACTACATGCATGATGAGGGGGAGGATTATGATTTAGAAATCTTGTCCAGTGGTGGTCAGAGTAGCAGTGGTAGTGGTTGTGGTCAATGCAGTATGTCTAGTGCAAGTGGTATATCAACCCCTGTACGTAAAAGGGGGAAAATAACTTCATTTGTGGACTTGTCACCTGTGCACCCTTGTTCATCACACATCCACCCCCACACCCCGCCATTCACAGAGCCAAGCCATTTGCCACACCCCATGCAAAACATGTAAGTCAGCCCACGTTGGAGAGTGTTTTTGCTGGTAACCTCCTGCCTGCCTGCCTGAAGCATGTGACCTACACTGTGTAAGCCATGTGATGTGTGTGGGCTGCCTGTGAATTCTCACTCTGCCTTAAAGCAGAATAAGGTGGAGTGCATAATGCACAAAGACCATTACGGCGACAATCACTGTAATGGTCCTTTTCCCGTGTTTCACTTCCCCCAGTGTCCTGCCCCCTACCAGGACCAACTCTGACCTGGAGTTGATAATCCTAAGGTCTGGGGGGGCGGGGGACAGAGCCCCCACATGAGGAGAAAACACTTGTAGAATGGGAAGCACAATACCTGCATCAGTATTGTGCCGTCACTGTGTGGGAGGTCAGCATTTTCACTGTCGACCTCCTTTGGTGCTTCCATATCTACTCTAGCTGCCTCTCTACATGTGACAAAACAACCCCCTGTTTATAACATATAGAATAATATAGAGGGCGTGCATTACTAGAATTTAATGCACTCCCAAGGGATGGGATGCTATATATTAAAGCATCTAACTCTGAGGGTGTGCATTAAATTCAAATTTTGCACTCCCCCATACAGTATATTGTTTCATATAGTTGCTATGGAGCATTTCCTCACCTTGAAAACACTACACAGCAATTACAGAAATCGGTACTGGCAGTAGATGGTGCTGCTGTTGAAATAATTTAAGCAGCATTCATGGTAGTGGTGGTGGTGGTGTTTAAAGCACCCCACCTAAACTTAATTTCTTGCTCTTTTAAGACCATTGCAGGTCCCCATCCCTCACCTCTCTTGTTGTGTTTTGTGTTATTAGTTGAGGCATGGGGCGGGACAGGAAGTGACTTTTTTTTTTTGCCAAGCGTAAAGCAAAAGAAGTACTACCTGGAGCTTCTGGGGCTGTCACATTTTTAAATGAGAAAATAAAAACATCAAAAATGTAACCAACCTGTCCTGAGGTAAGTTCTGGTGGTGCTGCACAGATTGGGGGTGAGACAGTGTATATGCACTCTGTTACACAGCAAGCGCATGCACAGAGCGAGGGAAACCTGGCGCGTGTTCGTCATTATAACCCACAGGTTATAATGATGAATTATAACCCAGTTTCCCTATGGGAGAAAATGCTCCCCAGTTATTATATCATAATTATCTCCACAGCAATATATTTTGATGCTATAAACAGAATTACAATGTCAGGCATAGGCAGGCAGCCAGAGCTAAAAGGGCACAGATATTGTATTCATGCTAATACCCTTAGTAATAAGGAAATAAAGGTGAGAACTACAGAATAAAATATGGAATATAAGCTACATTTATGCCTGAATATGACATTTTTTAAAGTTATCTCAACTGTGTCAGGAGCTCTTTAAGGTAGAATTCACTGAGCAGTATACATTTATCTGAGAGCACACAAGTACGTGTTTGATGGGGAAAATTATTGTGCCTCAATTTAAAAGCCGTTGTATGCACCACACAGTTCCTTGTTGATAGTTTTGAAAACACCCAGTTTTAGTGTTTTCCTAATGTCTCGGGGAATGACGTCCATAGTTTAGTGAGACAATTGGTTGTGCTCATCTTTACATAGGCGTTCTAAATTTTCAGAACATTGGGTCCTCTGTTTTTGATTTCTCTCAAGTTGTGTTTATGTGGGTCACTGTGTTTGGTCCTGACCTGTTGCGCCTTGAGTTTTCTCTTTGAAACATTTGAAAGCCATAATTGTTGATTGTTTTTGTTTGTGTAGATTTAATGAATCCCAGCATAGTTTTCTGAACATTGTGCAATGGTGGGTGTCATAAGGACATAGCAAGACAAAGCAGGCAAGCTTATTGCAGGCCATGTATAGCTTGCCCAGCAAGAGAATGCTAGACTGAGCTCCCACATACCAGTACTGGGAGAATCAATTGCTGTATGATTTTTGACTTGGCATACTTTGGGATGAAAACAGCTCTGTGTCTTAACACCCTGTTCTTGAGTTGACTTTTTTAACTGCGTTGTGTATGTGGATATTAAATTGAAGGGAATTGTCAATCACCTCCTCTGGGTATTTGTAGTAATTAGTGTTTGCCAGTTTAGAATCATTGGTGAGTTTAATGTCCAATACGTTGTTTTCACTTTTTTTACTTTTATTCTTGAAACACGTCGCTTGAATCTTTTTTGAGCTGAGCACAATATTGGACTGTTTGAATAATTTCTACAGTGAAATGAAGCCCTTTTTGGAGTTTTGATCCCATTTCCATATGTTAATTTTTGTTCTGCAGATTATTACAATGTTCTCTACATAAAGGTTTATGTCTGAGTAACCAATGTAGTTAGGAAGGTTGTTTACATGTATTAGGAATAGAATAGGGCCTAGGATGGGGCCTTGTGGGACCCCTCTGTGGACAGTGCCCATCCCAGATAGAATGCCCTGAATAGTCATATGCTGAGTCATATCAGGTATGATATTAACCAGCTGAGGACTTCCCCTGACATTCTCACTTGGGCAACTCATTCCACTAGGAGTTTGTAATCTACAAGATCAAATACAGTACCTTTAACAGGTCAACAATCACCATGCCCACAGAAGCCCATTTGACATGGCAGGCTCTGCACCACATTTAGTGGTGCAGAGCAGCTGCAACATTATCTGTCTCGTCATGTTTAGGCAACCCGCACCACATTGAAAGGGAGCGTTCGCTGTCTGTTCCCTGTTTTGGATGGTTCGTTGTTTCATTTTATAATTTTGTTCTGGTTCCTGGTGCTGTTTACAAACATGACAGTGGCGACTTTGCTTTGCACAAAGCCTCTCGCAAGACTCGGCCATGTTGCTGGATCTCAGTCCCCATATGTGTTCCCAAGGCTCGTGTGAGTTCTGTGCTTATGCGTCTACACCTGTATCCAAGTTCAGCTAAATGTATCCTTAGCTAGTGAAAATTAAGCTGAACTTGGGGAAACCTGTTTGGAAATGAGGGCCAAAAACTACCTCAGAAGTGCTCTGAAAGTGGAGCGGTGATACTGGGTATACGCAAATGCATATTATTATTCCTATGGAAATGAGTTTGCATTAACGCATGCCCAGTATCCTGGCTCCACTTCTGGAGCACTTTTGATGTACTGTAGTTTTTTGCCCTTGTTTTCAAAAAGTAACAGGTTTCCTGAGTTCACCTTAATTTTTACTACCTAAGGATATATTTAGCTGAACTTAGGTAGAAGAATGTTGGGAAAGAACTCACTGTCGCACCCCCCTCCCCCACTACAAGTCTCAGGCTCTCAGATGGCAGGAAAGACAGCAGAAATGCTGAATGAGCCCCGAGATCGTTGAACATGGTATGTGTGTAGAAGCAGACTGCAACAGTGCTGACAGAGTGGAGTGAGCAGCTGGGAACTGCGCTGTTGTAAGTGCTGCTCATACGAAAGGGGTTAAAGTCTTCCTTATCTACACCAGCAGCAATCAGGTCCATGAACTCTGTGAGTGCAGAGCCTGTTGATCTCCCTGCTCTGAGCCCTAACTGATGAGGAATTAGCAGACTGTACTTTTCCAAGAAGTCACTGCGTTGGTTGGCCACCAGTCATCTGAATAGTTTTAAATTCACAGCTGGTAGAGCTATTTAGTCAATAGTTTTTTATTTAAGTTCACCTCCATTGAAGATAGGTACAATTCTGGCACAGTCCTAAAAGTCTGGGAAGTTTGTTTCAATCAGGCTCTTGTCGTACAGTTTTGCTAGGACTGGGGAGATCTACTCTGCAGGTGCCTTAAGGAATTTTATTTCTATTTGATCCAGCCCAAATTACTTTTTTTGCATTCAGTTTGTTAATTTCTTTATGGACATCTCTGCACTTGAGGATTTTGAAATGAAATTCTGAGTTGTGGTTGAGTTCAGATCTTCAATCTCAGGGGTGGGTTCAGGGGTCAACCTTAACTTTTTTTTTGCACTAACCAGCTAGGCTAGTGAACCAGAGATTGCACTTGCCCACAGAATTTTGCAATAGCCCACAGTTAGTATGGTTAACAGTGATTTGTTAAACAAAAGGCAAATAAAATTGCATTTGTCCTACCAGCAGTCTGGACACCTACCAACTGATTTTGCACTGTGCCTTTAACTGCAAACCGCACATACACTATCTCAACTTCTGTGACTGAAGAGTCAGTGGTTCTGTTACTGAATACTGAAATGAACTTTGTTCCTATAATTTTTTCTTATAGTGCCATGTGTTCGACCTCAGCTACATAGTGGATAAAGTTGCAGGCATATTTGTCCTTCTGATATGCTGAACTGATATCTAGCCCTTTCATATCATCAATGCTGCATAGCCACACAAAGTTGGCGAAAGGACGTCCTTTCTTAGCAATTGCATGGCATTGTGCAAAACAGTTTATCGAGATGGTTAAGTGTTGCTTCATTCATATTCTTCAGTTTTCCCCTCGCATTACTTGTCCATGGAGAAGTAGTGCTAACATCCTGCTTTTTCTTTGCCCTATCATGAGCTTCACTGGTGTAACCCCCCTACAAATGGGGGTTCCCAAAAAGTCTTCCTTGAGCTTGCCTAAATGCTCACTGCCAGGCTGGTGTCCTGCATTTTAGCAGTTTAAATGTGATTACCAGAGCCTGTATAGCCTCTGTGTACTGTCTCTTTAAGAGCTGCCTAATTGCAGCTCTTGTAATCTGAGAGGGAGCTCTGTTGTAAGATGTAACTATTTGTTGAAAATCATTTAGAGTGATAATGAGAGTGTAGTTTGTCTAACCTGCTTTCTTTGTAGCAAGGACTGTTTTGTTTGTCTCCACTATCTTGGTCCTGGACTGCAAATTTGACTAAACAATACTGGTGGGACCTAAAATGTAGCCAGACTATAGGAGCTGTCTGAAGTCAAAATCTGTAGGAATTGTAGTTTTGAACTTTTTACACCTTTTTTGCAACTGAAGGGGGAGCTCTTGCCTTGACTGGCAGCCAAATCAGCTAACCAAATCTTTTGGATCTTAGGGAAGTCCCAGGCTGCTTGCAGTTTTCAGTTAGATGTAAGCTTTAAACTGAAGAGTAAGGAGCTGAAGTGATTCTGAGCAGCAATCCTGAGTGGATTCACATGGGAGAACTATGAAACGGCTAGGTTTTTAGCCTGCATGTCTGCCTGTGGCTCCTGAGAGGGAGAGAAGAGAATTATTTTGGAGTAAATCCAAGTTTGTGTGACTAAAGTGGGCTACGCTCAACCTGAAGAAGACCGAAGATTTTTGCTGAATGCGATTGGCCTGCCAGGAGTTCCAGCAACCCCTAAGCTCCTGGTGTGTGCAGAGATTGTGACCGGGGAGCGCTTTGCCTGATACAGTAGAATCCCTTTACATGTAAATGTGCTATGAGCTGCTAGTGGGTTGTGAGTTAGTTCCCCACTGCATGAACTGTGTTCTGCTTGCTGGAAGCTGTATCCAGCCCAAAATGGACTGCATCCGAATTTGTCTCCATGTGGTCTGGGCCTTGCCAGACTGGCCTAGCCAGACTACCCACTGCACAGAGAAGCCATCGACGAGAGACCTTCCTGGGGATCAGCCCCCTGCTCCATTCCTTAACAGGAACAATGCCTCTGCGACTCATGTGGGCCCTGCTTCTCCTGGCATTCCAGATCAACCACCTGCAGTCTTGATTTCTGTCCAGCCTGTGTCCAGTCTTGGGTATCGTGAGTAAATACCAGGGTAGCACCCTGCAACAACAGCTTAATCTGAGTGTGTCATCTGATTGTCTTGTTGTTTTGTTTCCTTTATGAACTGAGCCCTCTGGCTCCAGATTACAAATATTGTGCACTGTGCATGCTGTGTTTTCCATCACAGGGCCCCACCCAGCTGCAACGCTGACCAACCCCAGGCATCAGTCCTGGCTAGCCCATCTCTTTCCCACCTGGGTACCCAGAGGTGTGACTGTGTGGGGGACTCAAAGCGCATGCATAACTGCTTAATTGATATAACCTTTAAGCTAATTAACCTGATTTTACCCATCCCTTGTTCAAGTCCCCTGAATAAATCAGATCTAATTTTTTCTGCATGTAATCTGACTGTGGTTCCTGTTTGTGCTCCAAGTACTGTACTGTTGCTATTTGCTGTGCATAACCTTATTTTACAAGGGGTCCCCAGGATCAAGCCAGAGGAACCAGCCCTGGTGGTAAGTGCAAACAGTGTGAGTATTTGTGTGGTGCACCGGGGTATTGTGAAAGTGATTATTGTACAGTGTTCAGGCCACTAGAGGGGAAAGAGGGGGGGTTACAGTGTCCCGGAGTGCTGTGCCCAGGTTAGATTGACCACTACCAACCCTGACCTCCAGGTGGAGGCACCCATTTCAGAACTCAGACCCCTTAGCCTGCTACTAGCCAAGCAGACAGGGGTAGTAGCCCTTGGGATAGCGCCACCTAGGGGTTACATCTTGGAGGCTCGCCGCTGGGATTAGCATCCCCTAGTGGTTAAATTTATGAATTGCTGTTAAAAAATAAATGGCTACCCCGACAGGAGTGGCTGTACACCAGTTGGTGAGGTGGTGTACTGGGCAGAAGATTGACCCCCAAAATGCTATGCTTATCCTGGATATTCCCCTTGGTACCAATAAGGACACTGTAGAGGAAGTACCTTCCAAGGTTGCATGTTTACAAAACCCTGTGGTGGTGGGTCGACAGGCTAATCTGCTCGCACAAAGTTTCATGGCATTAGTAAAGTGTAAGGACCCAGTAGACAGTTCCAAAGTGCCACGGACTATCACCTCCAAAGGAGCCCTCACTGCCTGGAGAGTGATAACTAAAGACAGTAAAGACCTCGGGGAGAATGAGCCCCCCCCATCCCACTATCTGAGACTTTTGAGGAGAAATTTGCTAAGTTGTTGCTGGAGGAAGAGAAAACTGTGGAGGACTTAAAGAAATTATTCCTGCCTCCTGGGGGTGTTCCTCCCCCAACGCCCCCTCCCACTCCAGCACCCATTATTGCCCCTTCTTCTGTGCCTGTGCCAATGCTGGTTCCTATGTCTGTACCTGCCATTAGTCACGACTCTTACCGAAGATTGAGAATCTTCTCCAGCACAATCCCCACTCCCAAAGGGGAGGATTATTGGGAGACCTGGATAGATTGTGTTACCCCTTTGGTATCTGAATGGCAGTGTGTGGAGGCTGAGAAACAGAAAAGGATCATAGAAAGTTTGAGGGGTCCTGCTCTAGAGGCCATTAAATTTCTGAGGTCCACAAACCCTGATGCATCTGCCCAGAAGTACCTATCTGCACTCAAAGGCAATTTTGGGAGCACTGAGTCAGGGGAGAACTTGATGTGGAAATTTCAAGGTACAAAACAATGGCCAGGGGAAAGTTTGTCTGCATATGTTACTCATCTGGAAAGAGCGCTGCAGAAGGCTTACCGAAAAGGTGGGTAGCCACCAGTGACTTAAACCATGTGAGGTTGGGGCACATACTGCAACATGTGGAGCATTCTAAATTGCAGCTCCTTCAATTAAGGCTCCCAGATAGAAGGGGTAAGCCACTGGACTATTGTGACTTGATAAAAGAACTCTGGGAGGTTGAAGATGAAGAAGGGGATTGTAATTCTAGGGTGAGCGCAGCCCAAGTGATCACAGCATTGGAAGGCCCTTCCGAAGTGTGGACTAATGAGGGTGTGCTGCCATGGGATGAACTGCTGAGGGAGTTCAGGGAAACAAAAAACAGTCTCTTTATGAAGGCCACTCCTGCAAGTACAGGCACTGACCCTTATCCAACTGCATCTGCTATGGGGGTGAGGCATCCACTCAGGCATCTCCTGCTGACAGCAGCTCAAAATTTGATGTCTTGACTATGGAAGTAAGAGAATTGATGAGATGCCTCCAAATGCTCACCACACAGCAGACAGAGATGGCACCAAGATTTCAGTTGGTAGTACCACTGCCCCAGCTCCCAGTGTGATGCCTTGGCCACCCCAAATCCCAGATAACATATTTTGCCAAAATTGTGGGAAGGATGGACACATGAAGAGAGAATGCTGGTCCACAAAAGACCTAGATAAAGTTGTATATAGGCTTCAAGGTGAGCTTCGGAGAATAAATCAGTGATCGAGGAGTGCCCAAAGTAACCACAGTGAGGGTTCAAGAAGTAGTAACTCAAATCTCTATGTGGCTAAATCATCTGTCCAGGACCCTGCTGCTGTCCCTCCAGACTGGTCCAAAATAGTGGGCCCTTCAATGGAGACTACCGTGGGCTGTGAATGGTATTCTTACTCGGGCTGTGCTGGACAGTGGGTCGCAAGTGACCATTTTATTTAAGGACTGGTATGACAAACACTTATCTGCTGTGTCCTTACAGTCCCTGGAAGGCCTACATGTGTGGGGACTGAGTGGCAAGTTTTATCCCTACCTAGGATATGTCCGCCTCTGGTTGTAATTTCCTACAGCTATAACCAGTGTAGAGGAGCAAGTCGAGACACTGGCCTTAGTGTGTCCCCTCACTGGACCGTATGATGGGGTTCCCCTGTTAATTGGGACCAACGCCCATATGTTTGGGAGACTGGCACAACTCTGTCGCGAGAAACAATGGTGACGGACTGGGAGGGCCCTAAGAATTCCTGCTCTGATCAAGAGGGCCTATGATTTACAATAGAACTCCAAGGGAGTGGACCAGAATGAACCTGCAGGGGTCATGTGGAAGAAGGGTCCCAATTCAATGGTACTGGTCCCTAATGCCCAGTGTACCGTTCAAGGGGAGGTCCACCTCCGCAAAGATGTCAAGAACAAAATACTGATGTTGGATGCGCCAGGCGATGGAAAATTGCTGGAAGGATTACTGGTTAAGCCCAGCATCTTGCCAGCTCATGCTCATGCCTATGCATGATGAGTGATGGTCCAGAATTATAATATGTCAGATTGGGAGATCTGGGTGAACAGAGGATGCACTCTAGCTATGGTACACTGTGCAGACACTGCAGTGTTGCCCAGAAACAAGCATCCTGGCAAGACAGATAGAGTGACTCCCGACTTGTTTGATTTCGGTGACTCCCCATTACCAGCTGAATGGAAGACTAGAATTAGCCAGAAACTTGCCCAGAGAGATCAAGCATTTTCATTGAAGGAATGGGATGTGGGATGTGTCCAGGGTGCGGAGCATCACATACGCCTGCACAATGAACGGCCATTTCGAGAGAGGTCTCGATGCCTAGACCCTGCAGACATAGACAATGTGAGAAGACCCTTGCAGGAAAAGCTTGCTACTGGTGTGATACAAGAATCCAGGAGCCCATATGCTTCTCCCATTGTGGTTGTGCATAAGAAGAATGGATCTGTGAGAATGTGTGTTGATTATCGGACCCTCAACAGGCAGACCATCCCTAATCAATACACCATACCCCGTATACAAGATGCTCTGGATTGTTTGAATGGGAGGAAATGGTTCTCGGTGTTGGGTCTTCACAGTGGATATTACCAGGATTCCGATGGCTCTGGAGGACCATGAGAGGAGAGCCTTCATCTGTCCTTTGGGCTTCTACGAATTCTTAAGAATGCCACAGGGGATATCGGGCACCTCAGCCACCTTCCAGCGACTGATGGAACGAGCGCTGGGAGACATGAAGTTGCTGGGATGCCTGGTGTACTTGGACAATGTCATTGTGTTTGGGAGCTCCCTAGAGGAACATGAGAGTCAACTGTTCAGAGTACTAGACTGACTGGAAGATTTTGGCCTCAAGCTGTCCACTGACAAGTGCCAGTTTTTCCAAACCCCTGTGAAATATATGGGACACATAGTGTCTACAGAGGGGGGATAGAGACTGATCCTAGTAAAGTTGAAGCCTTGACTACTTGGCCCCAGCCCCACAATTTGAAAGAACTACAACATTTCCTGGGATTCTGTGGCTACTACCGCCGGTTCATAAAGGACTATTCCAAAGTGATTCGGACGCTCTTGAATCTTACCCATGGTTACCCTCCTACCAATCGAAAATACAAAAAAGGGTCCGTCAAAGAACCAGACAAAGCATATTTCCACCCAGGTGAACTTTTCAGGTCCCGTTGGCTGCCTGACTGTGAAGCAGCTATCCATGAAGTCATATACCAGCTCACGCTTGCCCCCATCCTCGCTTATGCTGATCCCACCAAACCCTATGTGCTGCATACTGACGCCAGTCTGCAGGGTCTAGGAGCTATACTGTATCAAGACCATGAGGATGGTTTGAGACCAGTGGCATTCGCCAGTAGGAGCTTGACCCAGTCAGAGCGAAACTACCCTGTGCACAAGTTGGAGTTCCTTGCATTAAAATGGGCCATTGTCGACCAGTTTCATGATTACCTCTATGGGGCGAAAATATTGGTGAGGACTGACAATAACCCATTGACCTATGTACAGACTTCAGCTATATTAGACACCACGGGGCACCAGTGGCTGTCTGCATTGTCAACATATGATTATGCTGTTGAATACAGATTGCGCCTGAATCATATTGATGCTGACGCCCTATCCTGAAGGCCCATTTCCAAGAGCGACTGGGTCAGGCTATCTGAACCTGACATCTGAGCATTGTGCCAAAAGTTTGATAGAAATGAACAGATGTCTACGGACACAGCGGACTGCTTAGCAGATTGCTTGGGCCCCTCTGACACCCATACCGGCTGCGTATTGCCACTTTTCTGCTCTAGAAATTAGTACACTACCACAGTTTGACAATGACAGCATTCAATGGGCTCAATCCTGAGATCCTAGGATTCAGCCAACACTTGACGTCCTTCATGCAGGAAAAGATGTGTCCAAGTTGCGTTCCTCTGATCTTCGAACCATTTTATTGTTTAAAGAAGGCCCCAGGTTGAAGCTGCTTAATCAGTTATTGTATAGAAAGACAGTAGATCAGGGTGGCCAAATAGACAAGCAACAACTGGTCCTGCCCACAACCTTCAAGATTTGGTACTGAGGTCCCTCCACAATCATATGGGCCACCACGGTATCGACTGGACCCTTGACCTAGAATGATCTCAATTCTACTGGCCTAAGATGGGGGCCGATGTTGAGCACCATGTAAGGACTTGTACTCGCTGCCTGCAGAGAAAAGCCCTGCCTCAGAGGGCTGCCCCCCTTGTCAACATTACTACCAGCACCCCAATGGAACTAATCTGTATAGATTTCTTGAGTTTAGAGCCTGATCAGTGAAACATTGGCAGTGTGTTAGTGGTTATGGATCATTTCACACGGTATGCACAAGCTTTTCCCACCAAAGATTAAAAAGCATCTACCATGGCCAAGGTGCTAGTGGAAAATTTCTTCATCCACTATGGTGCCCCCTGGCGAATTCACTCTGATCAGGGCTGGGACTTTGAGAGTCGGCTAATCAAAGAAATGCTCTCTATGGGGGGTGGGAAAGTCAAGAACCACCCCTTATCACCCACAGGGGAATCCTCAACCAGAATGCTTTAACCGCACCCTGCTAGACATGCTAGGCACCCTCCACCCAAAAGATAAGCATAAATGGAGCCAGCAGATTAGCACCTTGGTACATGCATACAATTGCATGAAGAATGATGCTACCAGGTTCTCTCCCTACCGCCTCATGTTCGGGAGAGAGGCCCAGCTGCCTGTTGATGTCTGTTTGGGGTTTCTCCCAATGGGGTCCGAGCCGAAGATTACCTGCAATATGTACAAAAACTGAAAGCTCAATTGAACCATGCCTATCAACTGGCCCAGACAATGGCCGCCAAAAGAAATCTAGCCAACAAAGAGAGACATGATAGAAAAGTAAAGGCTCAAGAGCTTAGGCCTGGAGACCATGTGTTGTGAAATTTAGGATTCCATGGTAAATGCAAAATTGCTGATCAATGGCACCATCTTCCCCATGTCGTAGTTGGAAAGTTGGATGATTTGCCAGTGTACAAAGTGCGCCCAGAGAATAACTCCAAAGCTGTCAAGACCATGCACCGTAACCACTTGCTACCTACTGGTTAAGTTATAATTGAGGCAGAACCTGCTGAGATTGATTCCCCTGGACCAGTGACTCATGCTGCTGCAAGAAAGAAACAGAGTCAGCCTGCCCCCGTGGTTGCCGATTTAAGACTTCCCCCGCAGCAGGCCCAGAATGATAGTGACTGCCAGTCTAACTCAGATGACAGTGAGTGTGATAATGCCTATTACCCCTCATATGAACTGAGTCAGTTGTTTTGTGGAAATCTTATGTTGAATTATGGGGATGAATCGGGGCCTTCTGGAATGCCTAATGCTCCAGCATCATCCTTGGAGCCAATGCACCCTGAACGTGAAGTGCAAAGTATCACGTCTGAGAATGCTGAGTCGTTGTGTTTTGTGGAACTGTATGATTTGCCTGAAGGAGAGGCTGATGGTATGATTCTTTCTGGTGACATGCCAGAACTTGAGGAACACTATGAGAGTATTGACAACCCCCCATCAGTGCCAGAGTGTCTTCAAAATGAGCCAAGTGTTGTAGAAACAGAGACTACAGAGCAAGAGGCTGACAGTGCTCCCATTTTGGACATTCCCCTTCATGCAGAGGCACCCCTCATAAGTGATGAAAGCTCCAAGACCATTGCTGAAAGTACAGAGACTGTGGTTGTTCACCCCAGAAGGACTGGCCGAGCTGTCAAGACAGTGGTGCACTTCAGTTACAATTCCCCCGGGTGGCCAGTAGATTTGCCTTTCAATGTAGTCCAAAAAGGTGTTTATGCCTCTCAGAGCTCACTGCCCAAATTGAGCTTGACAGCCTATTCCAGGTTACTTGTTTTGCCCTCTCATCATGATGTTCCTGCCCCATTCAGCCCCAAGTTAGCTGATAGGAAAGGGCCCCCTCTTGCATTGTTTAGAGTACAAGAAGTTATTGCACGATTCTGTATAGTAATGTTCAATTTACTTGTGTGAAATATGCATAATGTATTGTCAGAATGGAAATGATATAGTGGGGTACCTTGAAATGTATAGTAAAGTGACAAGTTATGCCAATTGATGAATCAGATAGTACTTGTATAGCATGCTAATGGTTTAAATATATTGTATATGTTGCATTTTCAAGGTTATGATGGTACAGACTTGACATGGATGCCACGTTTTCCCAGGCAGGAAAGGGTGTAACCCCCCTACAAATGGGGGTTCCCAAAAAGTCTTCCTTGAGCTTGCCTAAATGCTCACTGCCAGGCTGGTGTCCTGTGTTTTTAGCAGTTTAAATGTGATTACCAGAGCTTGTATAGACTCTGTGCACTGTCTCTTTAAGAGCTGCCTAATTGCAGCTCTTGTAATCTGAGAGGGAGCTCTGTTGTAAGATGTAATTATTTGCTGAAAATCATTTAGAGTGATAATGACAGTGTAGTTTGTCTAACCTGCTTTCTTTGTAGCAAGGACTGTTTTGTTTGTCTCCACTATCTTGGTCCCCAACTGCAAATTTGACTAAACAGTACTGGTGAGACCTAAAATGTAGCCAGACTACAGGAGCTGTCTGAAGTCAAAATCTGTAGGAATTGTAGTTTTGAACTTTTTCCACCTTTTTTGCAACTGAAGGGGGAGCTCTTGCCTTGACTGACAGCCTAATCAACCAACCAAACCTTTTGTATCTTGGGGAAGTCCCGGACTGCTTGCAGTTTTCAGTTAGATCTAAGCTGGAAACTGAAGAGTAAGGAGCTGAAGTGATTCTGAGCAGCAATCCTGAGTGGATTCGCATGGGAGAACTGTGAAAAGGCTAGGTTTTTGGCCTGCATGCACGCCTGCGGCTCCTGAGACGGAGAGAAGAGAATTATTTTGGACTAAATTCAAGTTTGTGTGACTAAAGTAAGCTACAGAAGTGGACCAGGCTAAACCTGAAGAAGACTGAAGATTTTTGCTGAATGCGATCAGCCTATCAGGAGTTCCAGCTACCCACAAGCTCCCGGTGTGTGCAGAGACTTTGCGATTGTGACCGGGGAGTGCTTTGCCTGGTACTGTAGAATCCCCTTACATGTAAATGTGCTATGAGCTGCTAGTGGGTTGTGAGTTAGGTCCCCACTGTGTGAACTGTGTTCTGCTTGCTGGAAGCTGTATCCAGACCAAAATGGACTGCATCCGAATTTGTCTCCATGTGGTCTGGGCCTTGCCAGACTGGCCCAGCCAGACTACCCACTGCACAGAGAAGCCATCGACGAGAGACCTGTCTGGGGATCAGCCTACTGCTCCATGCTTGAACAGGAACGACACCTCTGCGACTCGTGTGGGCCCTGCTTCTCCTGGCATTCCAGGTCAACTACCTGCAGTCTCAATTTTCGTCCAGCCTGTGTCCAGTCTTGGGTATCGTGAGTAAATACCAGGGTAGCTCCCTGCAACAACAGTTTAATCTGAGTCTGTCATCTGATTGTCTTGTTGTTTTGTTTCCATTACAAAAACTGAGCCCTCTGGCTCCAGATTACAAATATTGTGTGCTGTGCATGTTGTGTTTTCCATCACAGGGCCCCAACCAGCTGCGATGCTGGCCAACCCCTGGCATCAGTCCTGGCTAGCCCATCTCCTCTCCACCTGGGTACCCAGAGGTGTGACTGTGTGGGGGACTCAAAGCACATGCATAACTGCTTGATTGATATAATCTTTAAGCTAATTAACCTGATTTTGCCCCTCTCTTGTTCAAGTCCCCTGAATAAATCAGATCCAACTTTTTCTGCATGTAATCTGACTGTGGTTCCTGTTTGTGCTCAAAATACCGTACTATTGCTATTTGCTGTACATAACCTTGTTTTACAGGGGTTCCCCAGGGTCAAGCCAGAGGAACCAGCCCTGGTGGTAAATAAAAACAGTGTATTTGTGTGGTCTACCAGAGGTATTGTGAAAGTGATTAGTGTACAGTGTTCAGGCCACTAGAGGGGAAAGAGGGGATTACAGTGTCCCGGAGGACTGTACCCAGGTTAACTTGACCACTGCCAACCCTGATCTCCGGGTGGAGGCACCCATTTCAGAACTCAGGCCCCTTAGCTTGCTATTAGCGAAGCAGGCAGGAGTAGTAGCCCTTGGGATAGCGCCACCTAGGGGTTACACTGATATTATGGGATAAGACAGAGTCAAGCCGGAAGTTATCTGTACCAAAACGAAAATTATTGTTATTCCCACCTTACCCAATTGTATTTCATGTTTGATACACAAATGGCAGAACATCAGATCTTTTGCACCATCATACCCCAACCAGTCATATTTTTCTAGCCAACATTGCTGGAACCGACCTCTTTGCTTTGCCTTTTTTGTACTCATGATCTTTTATTTGTCTTCATCAGCATGCTTTCTATTAATGTCAGCTGGGTTACTGACTTCTTTAATATATTTCCACATTTTCAGATTCTTAGTTAAGTTGTGTCATGAAAAGTGTGTGTGTCTTTTTCTTCCTTTTTTCCTTCCATTTCCCACCCTGGCCACAAATCCCACAAATGCTTGATTGTCCCAGTTCTATTAAAAAATAGTCACCCCAAAAACAGCAAGGATAAATTCAATAGCTTCATCCCATACTGTTATTTATTTATTTTTATTCTTTGGCAACCAGGTAACTCCCATTGGGCACAAGACCCATTTACAGGGCTGGCTCAGGAACACAGGGAGGTTAAGTGACTTACTTAGGGTCTCACAGTATGCAGGTGGAGGCTGTGGGTATTTAAACCTAGATCTGCTGGATGTACAAAGCCCATTCACAACCTGTTACTCTCTCTGTTAAGCACTCTCTAGTTTTCCTTTCCATGACAGCCATGTATTCTGATATGCTTTGACCACCTTTTTGATAATTGAACTTATCAGTACTTGTGGTATCCTCAATACTACCTTGTGTTCCTGTTACCTCATCAGCTACTGCTGTTTTTTTTCAAATGTCTAAAACATCACATTCCACAATTTCAGACACACCATTTCTGGGTCTATATGATAACGGCGAATGCTTAAAGACGATCACCGTTATCGCTCAGTCAGAGTGCGGAACACATTTTCAGCACTCTGACAACCCCGGCACACCAGAACAATGGCACCAGGACAGATTTTACTGTTTTCTGTGGGGGGCAGGCTGCACACTACACACCCCCATGGGGCCTTTGCTCCCCGCCCTTACTTAAGGATGCTCAACTCCAGGGGGGGCACATGTTGGGGGGGTGAATGCAGTAAAAAAGATTTGGGCCGGGTGCCATAAAAAAATCGTGCCAGCGCCCAGACCCAAGCCTAGTACCTCAGCCACCCCAGCCACTAGCCAATTCCCAATGCCACAATGCAGCTCGACCAGCAACTGCAGAGCCACCACCTATAGCCTCGCCACCCCCTCCCAGCCCACACTCGCCGTGCTCACTCCCACCCCCCCATGCACGTACGCATAGTGACATCTTGTCGCCTAGTTTGCCCACCCACTCATCTGGTCACCCTACTTTTCCATCACCGTGAGTGGACTGCGCCAGGAGGGAGTCACCATAATGGATGGCGCCCTTCCTCATGCGCCCACTTCACGGGTTACCACCATTTCTTGCTATTTATTCCAATGGCCTGTAAAGGTGTAGCTAATATCATGGAATGTTCAGGTTGGTAGTATAAAAATAAGAGCAGCAGCTGCTGAGGACGCAGGAGGGAAATAATCAACACAGTGACAAAGGCAATAAAAATGTGAAAACCAATTTGAAAAAGTGGGTCTAAAACATATGAGAATATAGGAAAACCAAAAATGAACCAATTACAGCACATAAAGGTGTAAAAACTGTCTCCTATTATGGCAGTAAATGACCATACTTAAAATTCAGAGTTGAAAAGATTAGGTTGATTTACTGCTAATGGTCTTAATGGCCATGCTTTACACATCCTAGACAGGTTGGCTTTACAAACAAAGGCCTGTGACTAGTGACATCAGAATGTTTTTTTGTAACCTGGGCATGCAACAGTGAATGATTTCATACAATCAGTTTTAATACTATCTGAGCACTCAAAATGGCCCAAAAACTGGACTACATTTAATCAAAACTAGATGACCAGATAAGGACCCTGAAAACCGGATTATTCAGTCTACAACTGGACAGGTGGCAATCTTAGAACTGTGCTGCTCCTGGACACAGTCACAAATCTGCCTGCCATGAGTACTGAGCTAAACAAGGAAAGGAAAAGGAGAAAGGGTCTTTACCAGCAAAAAATAAAAGCAGTAGTCAGTATAAAATGAAATAGTTTGTAAATGCACTACACACAGACATCTATTTTTTTCATTTCACTAATGCTAAGGCAACACATAGTTAAACCTCCATGAAAAGGACCTGGTTTTACATTAAATAAGTTATATTTATGCATTTATTTGATACCCGGGTTGAGAATGGAACTGCAGCTTTCTACAGGAGGAATTGCACTAGCCAGCTGGGCAAGTAACAGAGATTCTGCACTAGCCCGTGACAATCTGCACTAGTACCTGGGCTAGTAAATGAATGTTGAGGTCAACCCCTGGGTGGGTTGCTTTTGGGTCATGGTTGAGTTCAGATCTTCAGTCTCAGGAGTGTGTTGCACTCTAAGCAATAAGGCACAATGGAGCATTGGTGGTACTAGGTTTACCCCACGGTCAGGGGTGTAGTGAGGCATGGGGTGAAGCTGAGTGCTTTCAGCCCCCCGATCGTAGGGTAAACGTAGTACCACCAACATCCCCAGAGTGCCTTATTGCTGATATGGAAGCAATATAGAGCAGTCGATTAAGGCACTGAGCTGCAGATCTGGAGACCTGGGTTTGAATCCTACAGCTGCCTAGGTGCATACTGTGTGATCCTGAGCAAGTCATTAAACTTCCTTGTGTTCCCAGGTCACATCTGGAAACAAGCTTTGGCTTAGTGTGCTACTCCTGGTTAACAAAGTTCCCTTTCCCTTTCCCTTTATATGAAATTATCCCATAGGCAACTTTAAAAAAATTAACACTTTAAAAGTTTTCAAACTTACAAAAAATATAATAAAATAGTGTATGGTAGAACGCTGTTCTGCATGGAAATCCATGCTTATAACAGCCTTGTGCTGCACTAGGGACATCACAATGTTGTGCTGCACTGAGTACATCACTAGTGCAGCACAACAACATTGAACATCATCATACATGTGCGATAATGTGGCCACAGCAATGAGGAAGTGAGTGGCGCTGGAATGAAGCACTGCATCTGCGCCAAAGTAAGACTTTTGTTTTGTACTGGGGGACCTGTTTTGGGGCCATGGAGTGTACTTACGGTTGCCCATACACTATAAAAGATTGTGTATGAACAACCATTCACATACAATTCTATTTTAAAATCTTGAGATTTCTGTGGTAACAAGACCTCTCAAGCTGCATTCCCAAGGTCTCCTGTTACCATGGAAATCTCTCAATTGAAAAATAGCCTTGTTGTGTCTGCTTAATTATACACAATCCTGTATATGTTGCTAAATAATGTAAAATAGTCCCTTCACAGATGTTTTTCACCTGTCAGTCATCTGTCATTTTTCACATTCAATACATTGTGTGATTGTTTACCATGGAATAGAAGAATTTAAAGCTCTGCATTATTTCAGTAGTGGAATGCCCCCCCCACACACACACACAGAATGGCAACAAGCAATACATGAATTCAAAATTATTCAGAGTTCCAGTGGCATACACACACAGACACACAAATAGGCCTCAAGTGGAGCCACCACCATAATTTTATTTATTGCCAGGTAAGGAGCAGGAAGTTCTCTAGCAAACTGGTAAGGATGGGTGGGGGATTTTTCATGGTCATCAAAGAAACACCAGCAAGTAAAACTCTGAATAGTACTTGATTTTTTTAAATGTGTGTATGTGTGTAAGAAGGTGCTCTTGAGTTAAAAATAACATTAAATTATTTACTTACTATACTTTAATGGACTTTTATTTGTAGGGCTTGGTTGAAATATTTTATATGTGGGTAAAGGTTGCAGCCATGTTTGCGATGGAAATTAGGAAGTAAGAGGCTTATGAATTCTGTGAGTTGCCTTGGTTGGCAGGGGTTTGTTTTTAACCATTGGTGGTGCTGTCTTACTGTCATGGCTAGAACCCAGTCTCAGCCAATCAAGATACAGGGATTTCCTTGCCCATTTTATATTCCTGTTTAAATACAGAGTATGGGAACTGGATGTCTAGTAGTGTGCGGAAATATTTATTTATGGTATTTGCAGTGGGTTTTTTTTTTGGAGGGGTGCAGATTTCTTCTACTGATGTCAACAAAACTTGTGTCAGACTGTGTGGGCTGTTGAGCCTTCAGATTCCAATATGATAAGGGGTCACTTGTGATTTTTACACTATCCTTGTAGTACTTTGTTTTTGGCTTTTTAATTTGACTTTTGCAACCATTCCTTATTTTTTTAAACAGCTCCCAGTCCTCAAATTTTAGTGTGCTACTTGCTTTCCACCCAGTTCTGTCTTTGACTCTGAGTAGTTTCTGCATGTTTTCTGAGATCCATGGCAGGTGGCATTTTCTGATTCTTTTTTATTTAAAAGGAGCGTGTTGATTGCATATAGAGAGAAAGGAACCTGTAAGATCAACAGTAGTTGTGTTCCTGTTCAGGATCAGTCTAATCTGTCCCATCTTTCTTTTTGTATACTATTGTTATAATTGGTGAAGTTGAAGCTTTTAAAATACCTGCTCAAGCAAAATTCTGTGGCAGCTACTGTTTTCATGTTCCATGTAATAGAGCATAACAAGGTGATACGTGATGGCCAGGTGCGTAATACACAATGTATCGGAATGAATGGACAGTGACCTCAGGTAACTTCATGAGTGGTGGAGCATAATGGAGCCACAAACGATGGTTCCTGAGGTCACTGTCCATGAGTTGAGATACACTGTGTTTTACACGCCTAGTCATCATGTTTCAGATTTATACAATAGTGCTGCTTTTGCTTTGTATTGCATTTTGTTTTAGTTTATTTACTTTTTTGGATGGGGAGTGTTTTTTGGGGGGAGTTCTTTTTCGCAATGAGCATTGCTGTTCCCCCTTCATTGAGTTGTGTGTGTGTGTCCTGTTTTTAATTGGATATGTGTGTTGTTTTTTTGTTGTGATTGGGTTGCATGTGCATCATGGATGTCATCGTACAGGAAGCGCAGAGTTTCACTGGCTGTAATTTGAAGGTGGGAGGGCTGTAGGTTTGTAAAGCTACGGTGGTGTTTTTGGCAGTTAGTGAGATGGAGATGTTGGGGCATTTGCTCCGGAGCTGGGATGTCCTGTTTAATGCAGTGCATGGTTGTGTTCTGCGTGTTAAAGTATCTGTTCAATTGATGTACTTTTCTGCAGGTTTTTTGGGTGTGTTTGGTGATGAGCAGCATAGCATACTGTGGCATGAGAAGTGAGTTGGAGGGAGGATAATGTGTACACTGTGTATTTAAATAGTGGTGACGTGTACACTGTGTGGATAAATTTCTGATATTTTCTCAGTGTACACGTCAGCTGCCATTTATTACATTGGGGTGTAGATACACGGAGTTATCTCACCATATATCTGCTTACTTCTATTGTATAAAAAGGGATTCTGGTCTCCTAAATTTGGGGGCAGCACATACTGACTGTCTGCAATAATTTTTGATGATACAAATAGTAGTTTCAGGTTATTTCCAGTACTCTGGCATGATTGTTTCCTTGTTGGTGTGGTTATGATCTGTTTCCGGCCCATGGAGTAGAAGCTGACTGTAGCAATAGTTTGTTCCCCCCCCCCCCCGGTTCACCTCAGGCTGCATTAAATTCAACTATCAACAGAATTTCTTTGCTGTGAACTGGGTTAGTAATTAACTGGGCCAGTCTGTCAAAGTGTAACACATTGTTTTTTGGCATTGAGTGGACAACCCCTATAAATATATCTTGTGGTGCAGAAAAACCAGGACCATTTCTATATCATCCACACTTCCTTAATTCCAGAAATCATAAAGCATGTTTTATGCAGAGCACAACACTCCCCCCCCCCCCAATGTTGCATCTAAGGTACTTGTATTCATCTAATTGTACTGCAGTGTCTGGATCTTTTTTTGAGAGCCATGTCTCCTTCAGTCCAATAACATCCTATTCTCCAGGCTCACCCATGTTTTAAAATGATAAATTTTGTTAGCCAAGCTCTATGCAATGTCATGGGTCAGTTTTAAAGTTTCATTGCTAGGACCTGGGTTTTGCTCATTGTCCCGACTTGCTAACAGGAGAAGCCCAATGAATATCAGGTTCCCCTCTAACTTGTGCAGTAATTATGTGATTTATCAGTTTGTAGCAAGTTAATGATTATCCAGGCCTTTGATTCTACATAATAGTGCCAAAAGTTAGCAAATTAGTTCCTTATGGTTGTTCTAAATGACAGCAGCCAAGAAGAGCGCTACTCCACAGCTCCATAAGGGTGGGTGATCCCTACTGAGCGGCTGCCTAAAGGGCGACCGCCCAAATACACAGAACGGCAGTACAAGAGCGCCTGTAGCTGTAGCCTGGTAAGGTTGGGACCCAGAGCAGCTACAGGTGACTGTGCAAGCACACAAAGCCCCTGCAGCATAGCTGTGAGTGCAAGGTGTGTTCCACAGGAATAGCAAGTGCCAGCAAGAAGGGACCTGGAAAGGCACATAGCACAAAGATGCCCACGTCTGCACAAGGTGGACAGGTGGCATAGAATGGCCATGGGCACAGTGGCGGGATGATAAGACTCAGGAACCAGCCACACATGGCTGGACTGCACAGACCTCAGTGTCTCCATCTTTGCTGTCTATGTCTGGCCATCCCCACACCATCCTGCCGGATGCCCAGGGCATGTCTCCATGTGCCACTCACCCCATCCCATCGCCCACTGCTGGACATTCATTACCCAGAGCATTGGTGCATACGCTCTGTGCCCATCGCCATGGTGGTCTCTCCTATTACCTGTCGCCCCACTGCACCGTCACACATTGCGACACATTCTTGCAGCCTTTTTCCTCTTGACTGTGCTCTCTCCACTGCTCACTGTAATTCCTCGTCACTCTTTCAGCAGTCTGCATATTGTGTTCACCCTTTGGGGACTCGCTCATACGGAGTCGCCCTTATCACATAAAACCATTTTAAACTTCAGTGAGAATGGGACCATAACAGACAAGAGTAAACTAAGAATTATACCTCTGTAGTCACCACAACAATTTTGGTGGTAAGCCTTCTCCTTAGATTCTAGCTAGGCCAAGTAGGAAAATTACAGTGCAGATTACTAATTTTAACATTGACATTTTGCAACTAGGGTACAGGTGGAATTTGTTAGACCTTAAAATAGTTGTACCTGGTAATTTATCTCATTTGATAGACTTCTACCATCTAATTTAAATCAGTGTGTGTGGAGTATATCTTCAAGTCCTGGACACTAAAAATCCTAAATCCCTTCTACCTGTTCAGGTTGTTAGCTGGCCAAAGCATAGTGGTCCAAAGCTGAGAACTGCTATCACAAACACAGGTACAGGTGAGTTAGCCATAATTGGAGGACACTTTAACCAAAAAGGACAGTAAGTCCAAGTGCCCTCCTGCAGTCTGATTGACTATGTGGCAGGAAGTTCCAAAGTTCAAAGTTACAAGCTATCCTGGTATTGGTTGTTGTTGGGGGCATCCTAGACCCATAGAACTCAAGTCCTGTCATGATGTGTAGCATGGGAGGAGCCTCATGACCACTGGTATCTCTGCAGAAGATGGTGGTGACCTCCTCAGGCAAATGCTGGCCTTGACTGGGCAAGTAAAAGATGAGTAAAGCAGATTCCTGGGCTCAGCCTGACTTGACTGTCCTAGCCATGTGACCTGTTAACCCAGTCCAGCAGCGAAAGGTGGAAAAGTACAAAGGTACAGGGCCAGGTACTTTTGCTCAAGCTGCTTACTGATTTCAGTGTCAAAACAAGCAAGAATCAGCTGTGCAAGTGGAACTGAAAACTGGTCCCTGTAGTATCAAGTATGTCCTTTCCTGATGTAAAGCATGGGGGGGGGGGCTCCTGTCTCATGGCCACTGGCACCCCTACAGAAGACAGCAGTGACTTCATCTAGCAAACGGAGATCAGGTCTGAACAGGGTAAACATTTGGTTGGCCCAAAAGAGTCATAGAAAACTTGCCAGGGCAAGAAGACTCAGGAGATGTCCAGTAGGCAGCAATATCAGCAGATACAGTAGCTCGTTTAATGGGAACAAGACATTCTATGAGGGTGTAAACTACATCCCCAGGTCAGGAGCATTTGTCCAGTAAGTGTTACAGATCATTGAGGTTCCAGGCCAGACATGTTTGAGTATTCAATGCACTTTGAATCAGGCTGAAGCAATTGTTCTCTGACTGCAAAAAAGTAGAACAGTTTTGTGATCTGAGCTCATCAGAGTTTAAGGATGTCTATTTGATATAATTCCTGAATTCAAAGTTTGAAAAATGTTTATATGAGAACCATGTCTAGGTGGTGATCTGCAAAGTAATCATAAATGTAGATTGAATTGAGCACCAAAAAAAGGCAAAAAATAGAAAAACAGACAGGTCAGCAGGGAGCTCCCAGTCTCAGTGTCCTCCATCCTCACCCTCCCCAGAGAAGAAAGGAATTCCATCATAAACTACTTATGGTATAGAGTATACAATAAAACTACATAAAATATTTGTGGTTGTCAGTTTAGCTTCATATTAAGATAAATCCACTTAAGTCCTTTAGAGAGGCCTAGATAATTTAAAGCAGTGTTAGAGGTACCGACCCCAAATATGAAGATTACATTCAAAGATACAACTCTTTTGAGTTATTGTATTTCTAGTTAGAGTCTTTTTTAAGTTTATGTCATTTCTTCCTTCAACTAATAGTAACCCTTCCAAAGCCTTGCCATTTAATTCTCAAATTAAACTAAAGTATGCCATTTCTTAGCATAACTGTAAATTGTAGCTACATAGTATATCTTTGTTTTTCAAAGTAAATACAAGTTTCTCACAGTATAGTCAAGCTGCAGCTGTATTCCTATAATTTACAGTTTATCAACAGCCTATGTTAATTAATAAATTATTTTGGTTCCATGTTGCTACTGTTCTATGTCAAAGTTACTACATAATTCATGAAACATGATCTCCATGTATTATAGCTCTTTTCAATGTGTTTTCTGAATTGTAGCCCAACCAGAGTCACTATCCAAGGCCTAGTGCCAGAGGTAAATAAAAAGTCACAGTGGAGCAATGGAAAGAAAACCTCAGCATTCATCATCAAAAAACAAATGTCCAGTGGCACCATCAAGAAACAAAAGTCCGCCATGTTTTCTGAATCTTATGGACACACCATGGTTAACCCTGGTTAACCATAGTTCCTCCATGTTTGACTGTGGTTTGTCCATAGTCATATAAGCAGCGGATAAAAAACACATTTGTATAACTTATTTGAGCATCAGAAAGCATAATGTGAAACTTTAAACTAATAAAATGTATTTATTTATTTGAAATTCAGATAACTCATTTGAGCACAAGTGCACTTTTCCAAAGGCTACACATCAATAACAAACAGGTACACACACAGGATACACAGGAGCCATATCAGTAGCAAATAGAGAACTTAGAATAGGTACAGTATATACTACATGATTTCACCAGCTCAAGGGGTGCTAAGTCAGGTACAGACACTAGGTTTGCAAACAAGGTATAGCAGTGTACAGTTCAGTCAGATGGCAGCCAAGCCACAACATTATACAGAGAGGTATTCGGTCATACAAAACAATGGCAAGCAGATTTCAAAGCAAGTGCCTGAATAAAAAAATCACAATAACAGATTTTTTTGGCAATTCATGATGACAAAATAAAGCATACACAAAGAAATTAATTATTTGAGCATAACAAATTAATATGAGAACTCACCACATGTTTAAAAGAGTTTCATTTTATGATTGTTTAAATAGCAATTAGGTATTTCTATCAGTTACAAAGGAGGACATACTCTACTGGAAAGGAACACCAGTAACAATCAGTGTCAGCGGCTCAGTAGGTAGCATGCTCTGCTCTGGGGCTGGAAGATCAGAAGGTTGTGGGTTCTAGCCCCACACCAGGTATTTAGGGTAACAACTGTAACTGATGCTGCAGTACAGTATGAGGGGGGTGCTGCACCGGTGACATGCTAGCCTTCAGATTGCCCATCTCTGGTCATTGTCCAGGTGGAAGTAAAATATCCCATGCCACGTATTGAAGAAGAACAGGAAAAAAAGGTCCATGCAACCCACCCACAGGACGCACCTGGAAACAAGCTATAATAGCTTAGTCTGCCTTTCTGGTCAAAAATTACAAATAAAAAAGAAACGGGTAATAAATAAAAAATATGTGTAGATAACATGTATTCATTATAGAATATTAAACCTGTTGGGAAAAATGAAATTTGCCTAAGCAGTGCAAAAATGTATTTTGAAACACGGAGAACTTCTAAAATGAACAACTATAGGTTGACCATGATCACCCTGAATAATTCTCAAACCATATTGACAGTAATCATCCATGGTCTGCCCCTGGCCATTTACTGTCAGTGGCTGTTCATGGATCACCATGGTAAAAATCATGTACAAACCTTGATTCATCAGGGGCACATCAGGCATGGCAAGGATTCAGATAAATGACTGCTAGTAGCCATACCTCTCAACCTTTCTCCACCAAAATGTGTGACACGATGTGTGACAAATGAACAAAATGTGTGGCACATTGTCTAACATGGTGCTGGAAGCTCAGAACACTATAGCTATCAGTGCACTAATATTCATAATGTTTTTGTAAAGCTAAGCATAATAATTATGATTTTCTGCTTTAAAGTCTCAGTGGGGCATGTGGAATATCACCTTCCCCATGATGGACACAGGGTTTCTGAGAGGTAAAATGAGTGACGTACCTCATAATATGTGACAGTTGAGAGGTATGCTAGTAGCTGTAAAGCTGATGAAAATGTTACAAACTTACCAACCTATGGTAAAATACTGTGCGTGTGGTGGGAAATCTGTAAGTGCACTGGGGTACCCCGATGCACAATGTTTCCCACTGAATTCACAGGATTCTCTGGCTGTTTGAAAACTGAGCCCATGGCCTATAGCTAACGTATAGAAACATAGAAATTAATGGCAGAAGGGGACCGCAAGATTCATCTAGTCTGCCTGATATGGGTAACTACCCCCCCTCTCCTTTCTGTGAAATGATACCTTTGTTCCTGCCCCCTGCATTTTTGAACCCATTTGCCATTTTGGCCTCCACCACTTCCCAGGGCAGGCAATTCCATGGGTTGATCACCCTCTCAGTGAAGAAGAACTTCCTATCACTGTTGCTGAATCACCCACTCTTGAGCCTCATAGTGTGTCCTCTAGTCCTGACACTTTTCTTCTCCTGAAGAAACTCCTGTATCCCTGCCGTATTTATACCCTTGATATACTTGAATGTTTCAATCATGTCCCCCCTCCCTCCTATGCTCCAGGGAGTACGTGCTGAGCTCCCTCAGCCTATCCTCATATGCCATTTGATGCAGACCCCGAATCATTTTTGTGGCTATCCTCTGCACCCTCTTAATCCTATCAATGTCTTAACAACTGCTACACTATTCTGATATTCAAAATAAGTGTGCTATGAAGTCAGAAAATCCCCATCAAAACTTGTTACACAGATTTCATCAATACATTGGCAAAAATGAATGAAAACTCTTTAGAAAGCAACTGGATATTAAAACTGTCATTCTGCTGTAAACTGTCATTAAACTATTCGGCAGAGTGCAACAAAATTGTTTCAGGACCAATAAGGAAGGACCTACCAGGAGAGACTAAACATGCTAAACATGTATTTACTAGAGGACAGGAGGGAGAGAGGGTACATGATAGAAACTTACAAATACATGTGTTGACATTCAGTACCATGGTTGATAACAGGGATTTATTTAAATTGAAGATTAACACAACCACCAGGAAAGACAACTTTAAATTAATTGGGGAGCAGCTTCAAGAAGGACATAAGTATATGTGTTTTTTATAGAGAGGGTTTTCAGATAGGTGGAACAAATTACCCACTAATCTGATTAATGCTAGTTTTATGTTGGGGTTCAAAACCTAATGGGATGTTTACAATGGTGATAAGTAAAAACAGAGGGGAGGTAGGGGGATCTGGGATATTTGAGGCATTAAGTAATTCTGAGTAAGAAGAACAGGGCAGACTAGATGGGCTTTCAGTCTATCTGTTCTACACCATTTATGTATATATAATAGCTAAACAAACGTTGTTTACGAAAGTACATACAGTAAATAGCTCAATAGAAGACATCTCTTTAACTACATTGTTTTTTTTCCCACTGTAGCTCATCTTTCAAAGAGAGAGAAAACCAGTTTTGTGGTATGACAATTAACATAGTAGTGAACGATGAACCATCAGAGCTATTGCATTTACCTGAGCTGTCAGAATTTGAGCACTTTCCTTCTGGAGATAGTATCCACTAATCCAAAGTCCGGGTTCCAATGAACTATTTTGCATGTCCAGGATGTAAATTCTAAATGTAAGACCACAAACCTACCCAAGTGCCAATGTTGCATTTATTAAGCCATAGCCAGCTGGTATCGCGCAACTCTGCAGATTTGCTTTTCAATACGTCAGTTTTTAAAAGACGTGTACTACTCAGGATTTCCATGTAAGTGAAACATAGTCTGAAAAAAACTGCCCTCTACTTTTCACTACAGTTATACAGACTGCAGAAAACTGCTGGCAGTTTCTTGAATAGGCAGAGTGCTCCCACACTACAGGCACAGAATCTTTCATTTAAAAAAAAATGTTTCTTTCAGAGCCTGCACATTTATTTAAAATTTGGTAAGCTAGAAAGGCATGCTGAGCAAAAGCTCTTTTGCAATTGTGACTCAGGAGAAGATGTTACAAAGGGAGTAAATATAAAATATAAAAATACAAAAGTGTGAAAAAAACTCAGAAAAGATACAATATTCAGTGTCAAGAGCAATATCCTGTGCAGAAGTACAGCAGCATAAGGCAGACTGGGAAAAATATGTATACAGTAGAATGAACTGTGGAATGGGAACTGTGCAAAATTCAAAATTGACTAGGCATTCATTGCAACATCGTGAATAGCATAAAGGTGAGCAAAAATATAAGATTAATGAGAATTCTAGGCAAAACTATAACAAAAAAGGTTACCAAAACTGAGAAACAGATATAGTGCATAATATAAAATGCAGCTGGTGGGATGAACTACGCAAAAAACAATACAAGGGTAGTGTAGTAGCACAAGGAAGACAAGCTGTGGGAGGAAGGTTCCTCACTGCAGACATAGGAAGGGATAAGCATGCTCTGAGGAGCAGTTTTAGGGAGAAATATCAAGAGGATAGGAGGATATGAGAGGGAAGGATTTTTCCACAGGCTGGGGAAATGGGCAGAGAAGACAGAGTGGCTATGGAGGCTTCTCAGTGGGGAGAGTCTAGAAAGAGATAGGATATGAGGAGCAGAGAGTAGGAAGACTGGACTGAAGGGGAGATCAGAAATGGAGAGGCAATGGGACAGAGGAATAACAAAAGTTAAAGGCACAGTGTGAAAGACACCAGATTTGAGGGAGTGGAATGAGAGGTTCAGGTAAAGACAGCAGTGATGAGTAAGAGACAAAGGAATGGATTTTCGAACAGCTTAGAGTGCCACAAGCCCCATGTGTACCGACAGTATGGTGCACTGGGCTATTGGCAGTCTAATGGAATTTTTGATGCCTTGCAACAGTACTGCAAGCCTAGAACAACATTGTGGTCTAGCTTGTGTGCAATCCTGGGGCTGCCACAGAGCTATGCCTAATAATTGCGGCTGCTTCTGTACAACCTGGAAATTGTTCCAACTGCACCTGAGATTATAAAATCAGGTGCAGTTGCTGCAAAGAGGTTTGGTACACCAACAGAACCAAAGTGTTGTGGTGCAGGGCTTGGTGAAAGCCCTGTGCCACGCTTTGAAAATCTGGCCCAAAGTGTTATTGTCAATGTGGATGAAGGAGTGAAAGTGAAAGAGAAGGTTCAGTCTAGCTATGACGTTCTTGGAGAGTGTTGTAGACCACATCAACAAACTGTCATCAGACACTGGTAAGATCATCTTGAGGACAAACCCACAGTGGACCAATAGTGGGAGGCAGGACTTGTTAAAATATAGCAAGTCAAAATCAAGGGAGAGTTTTTGTGAAGGAAGAAATCTAAGTGTTGATTGAATTACACTCTGAAGTACTTATTTATTTATTTTGTTCTCAGATTACAGTACCTTTGAGCCAGAGGCTCTTTTACAAAATGTTCCACATCAGTAGAGTGTATAATATAAAACAACACAAGCAACAGATGGTAACAATAATAAATGGTGGTATGCCGACCCGATGGCGACACCAACACAGCGATATAACTCCCTGTTGGCAAAATCAAAAAGCAGGACCAAGAGACATACGGGATTTATGTCTACCACAACTAGCGGTTGACATAAAGCCCATTGCTAAGATGCCAGTTGACAAAAGTGTTGTCAAACCGGCATCGTAGAACCATAAATGGTCACAATAATCTGATAGACAACAATAACACAGGCAATATTAATACATTGAGACTGATCATATAAATTAATGGAAATCAGAAGCAGTCAACAATGACCTTGTTGATAGAATATGAGAGAAAAGAGGGGGAATGGGGGGGGGGTAAGATTATGAACAGGGTTGGGGGAGTGAAGTAAATAACTTCTTCAAGGGGAACACCATTAAGTGTCTTGAAGAGAGGATAGACAGGACAAAGACACAATCTTTTGGGAATTGAGAATGAGTTTCTTTCAGTGGAACCAGTGTTGGACATTGTCAATTTCATGCTGCAGTGATGATCCCACCTCAAAGGCTGAGGCACCAGTGCTAAAGAGTACCATGTCACCAGTATATATGTCAATGGGCTTGTGCAACTAGATGAGATGTATGATTGTGTGATGTTGATAATTTGAGGCTGTTCACCTCTCTATCCATGGGATATACCACTCTGTAAGGGGACGATGCAAGAAACCCTAGAAGACCCCCTATAGGTGCCACAGGAATAATTCCTTTGGCTAAAGGTAGCTTAGGAAGAAGCCCACAGGAAAGAGAGATGAGTCGCTGAAGGAGGAGGGGTGGATGGTGGGGCAACGAAGAAAACAAATGAGGACTGACCCAGAGAAGGGCCTTTTAAGGCCTGGTTGGGGGAGTAGTTTGTTGCTCCACCCATTGAACTCTGGCCAAACCTCAGCTGTCAGTTTCAATGGACTTGTGCAACTGGATGAGATGTATGCTTGTGTGACTTCAATACATTGTGACTGTTTGCCTCTCTATCCATGGGACATACCACCCTGTAGGGGTATGATGAAAGGAATCCTAGAGGAGGGTTCCCCTCCTTATAGGTGCCACAGGAATAATTCCCTTGGCTAAAGGTAGCTTAGGAAGAAGCCCAAAAAGAATACCCAAAAGGGTGTTGAGCATCGAAGAGGCAAGAAATCAGAATACATCGAGACCAGAAATTAAGGTGATAGATGTAGATGGGAGGGACAGGAGAAGAATGAGATATGATGTGGAGGATAAATGAAATTAAAGCAGACAAGATGCAGAAGGATGGACTTCCTTAAGAGAGAGGAAACAGCCAGGGCCACCATCTGACTCCATCCAGCTGCGGAACTTAACTATAGAACATAAGGAAAACTCCAACCCTATCTAATATTATGACCATTGGTTCAGAGGAGAGGAAAAACCCCCTTTGAGGAGGAAACCTGTGGGGATCTAAGGCCTTGGTCACCTTCCTTCCAGGTTGCAGGATGTTTTGAATAGTGATGGCTATGCTACTGCAATTTAGATTCGAGATTGAGGGAGAAGGAAAATGTTCCAATTTAGGGGAAGTTCTCACTCTGTCCTTCTAAATGGACAACTGTTGAGGGTTGTGAGCAATGTCGCAGCAACTAGATGCTCAAAAGCAAGAGAGGAAAGAGATGACTGCTGAGGCACTCAGCTGGTCTATGCAAGCCTACGAAACAGACCAGGTGAACCAGAGGTGGTCTTGATGGAGAACAGCGTAGAGGGTGCCTCCAAACCAGCTCAGGCAGCCAAAGGGGCTCTGATGATGACAACCCCACCCCTCAAAGCTGGAAGTCATAAATTCTACATTCAGAGGTGTCGCTGAGATGAGGGACGACAGAAGGTCCATCTGGAGTGAAGACATTCTCACTGTGGGCCAGGGAGAAGGATCCCACACCAAGCTTTGCATGCTCTAGATGTGGACTTCATGGGTACAGAGTGAGACCGTCGGCTACTGGCTAGCCCCAAGCCAAGGAGCAATGGACATGGAAGGCATACCTCTGAATGGAAAGCAGTTTGATGAGGTAGCATAAGACCCAATGAGAGGTATGCTCGGTTAATCGATGTGAATGAATGAAGGACTGCATGAAGGAAAACCAGATTCATGTCATGAGAAAACTACCCGTGAGTGGTAACTATGGGAGTGCATGCCAACCGGGTCCATTGAGAGCCAAATTAGGAATGAATAGAATTGCATGAAGGTAGTAGTGAGAGCGGCTGGGTGAAGCCAGCAGCAGACGGTGATGTAGGCAGTACCAGGAGGACATCTGAATAGGTTTGACTAGAACAAGGGAATAAGGTTGGAGGAGGAGACCAGTAGGCAGGGTGACATGCAGGAGGCAATATTAGGTGATGTGAATGAGCAGGGTATGGTGATGTAGTGGGATGGCAGGATAGGGAAGCCCCCAAAAGAAAGCAGAGGTCAGAAAAGGAAAGGAATGGAGGGTGGAGGGAATGGGAGGAGGAGGACAAGTGCCCACCATGGGGAAGAACAGGCAGGATGAAATTAAGAAATAGCAGCATAATGGAACCATGAGCAATGAACAGTGGAGGCCAGAGTGAAAGATGAGTGATGGGAAGAGAAGAAGAGGGGCAAAGAACCTCCTAGGGATGTACCCCGTAGGGTCCCAACGGACCATACCACTCAACCACAGGGCAGGAAAAATCATAGCACTGGTCCTCACAATCATAGCAAAGGGCCAGAATGTGTAACACCTCCTGTTGGGAACAAAAAATGACTACAGATAGTGGGCCCCACATAGGGAGGGATAAGGAATATAAAAATCAATGAGGTGCAATGAATGAAGAGAGTGAGGCGTACAGGAATAGCTGGAACAGTATGAAGAACATAGAAAACTGACGCTGAGCAAGGGGAAATGTGAGCGCAAAAAGCAGAGCACTATGCAAAAGCCATAGCAGGTGAGAGGGATGCAATGCATCACCCCAGGCTGACACTCCAGCCTCCAGAAACAATTCCAGAACAGCAGCCCTAGACAAGTGAGGCAGAAGCAAGCATGGAGCAGCAGCAGGTTGCAGGGCAAGGTCACCAGAGATGGGCGGTGAGGAGGCAAGAGCTGCGAAACTGCAGAGAGGAGAATCAGAGAACAGAATCAACAGGAGCTGCGATGGTGAGGGTGCGTGAGGGAGCCAATGTAGTTCAGTGGTGCACCATGTGGGAGGAAAAAGCAGGTAGAGGGTCACTCCAAGGAGAGTAGTTGCAGCAGAGGTGGAGAACCGAGATTGGGGAGGTGCCAGGAAGGAGCAGGGGATCGCCGAGCAAAGATGGGGGTGAGGCACACCTGGAAGCACTGGGAGAGGGGAGATGGAGCACTGGCAGGTGAGCAGCAGGAAGGCAAACACTAGAACCACTGAGGAGGGAGAGGAGCAGCATGTTGAGAGTCAGGGAGCCAAAGGTTGGAAGGGAGGAGCAGAGCCACGGTCCGAGGTGGCTAGCAGAGAGGCCCAAGCAGGCTGCAAGAATGAGGTGCAGATGAGGGGGCTGAAGGAAGCAACAGAGCAGTGAGCTGCTGGGTAAGCATCAGGAAAAAGAGAGCAAGCCGGCAGCCTGGAGATGCTGCAAGCAAGGGAACAGCGGAGAGGCAAGAAGCACCAGGAAAGAGGTAGGAGGAGTGGTGCCTCCAGCCGCAATGAAGGAAACAAATGAGGACTGGCATGGAGAAGGTCCTTTTAAGGCTTGGTTGGGGGAGTGGTTTGTTGCTCCACCCAATGAACTCTGGCCAGCCTTCAGCCATCAATGTGTATGTGGAAGGTACCACATACTGAAGATGGTCATTGAAGGAAATAGAAAAAAGGATGGGGGCCAAGAATGGATCCTTGGGAAATCCAGAACTGATGAAGAGGGAAAAGGACAAAGCATTTATTTATTTATTGAATTGATTCACCAGGAAAGGCACGCTGAGCAAAACTATGCTCCCTCCCAGTGCGACCTGGGGAAGGGTACAATACTTTAGTGAGTTTCATTGTTTTGTGTGTCTAAACATTATGACTAGTCATTACTAAGGACATAGTGGCAGTAGTGACATGAGACCTCACAACATATTGGAACTTGACAATTGGTACCACTGTAGTCATGGAACGAACTGACAACTAGGGCAAATAGTCTTTTGTTTGTTGTAGAGAGTGCACAGGGCTGGTGGTGCTAATGCACATCATACAATAGTAGACTCAGGTAAAGTTCAGCACTCACCACCGCAGTAACTGCTGTCCATACATGGCTTAAGGCATGCAATTCCTTTATTAAAGTGCTCAGAGTAACAAACACATCCCTACTCCCCAGTCAGGATTTTCAGGCAAAAGTTAAAATTTTAGAAGTACCTCGAAGTTCCTTTTTAATCTTTTAAAATCTGCTCACTAACTTCCATTCCAAAGGCTGCCCGCTGACATCTTGCAGGCAGCTGCATGTTTCCCATGCTTACTCTATGCTAGCATCTCTTGCCAACCAATGGCTGAGTGTGCAAGTATATTAAAACAGAGACAGCTACAGGAGCACATAGCTGCCCACAAGATGACAAAGGAAGTTAGTGAGCAGATTTTAAGATAGAAAAAGGACTTTCAGATACTTAAAACATGTTCATTATTGCCCAGAAATGCTAACTGGGGGGTTATGAAGTGGAGGTAGAAAGCACATATGTTTGGGCTTTTTGCCTTTAAATTAGGCTACATCAGTCTATTACAGCAGAATATCACCAGATTTAAGATGTGTGCAAGCAGAAGCTACAATTGTCGATTGAATTTTCTGATACCATGGTTGTGACCTGCAGTACCATGAGACTGGGGAATACCAGGAAGGATGTTGGCCTGATTTTGTCTCACAGAGTCTATGTGCCCATACAAGGTCATTTGGGGATGCTGACAATGGTTAGAGTCTGTGTCTATGAGCTCTGAAAACTGCATTGATCACAAGGTTCTCCGCACTGTGATTAGGTTTTGTTTGGTTACTGTGGGTATGTCATTTTTGTCAGGGGACTGAGGGTGGATTTTTTCCTTACCCTTGAGGCTGCCCTGCTTTGCTTTTGGTTTCTTTTTCTCCCCTTCCTGAGGTATTGTGTCTAAAGACATTGCCCTCTCCAAACAACCAGTGCTTTAGTTGATATTGGCACTGACGTGTTTGCCTTTTCTGCTTGTTCTGGGGAGTTTCAGACAGCTTAAGTGGCAGGTGTTTGCATGCCATCCTCTGGTGTCTTGGATGAGCGGAGCAGAATGAAGTGGAGCAAAACATACACTGGAGAGCCCTGAAAATTCCATGACCATCAGTGAAGTGACCTGTGGCCAGTCAGAATTAATTGTCTTCAAAGTATATGCCATGGCAAGCAGCAATGCTCAACGAGCAGCAAGAATCAGCTGCAACAGCTTTGGTAGTACATAGCTACAAAATAGGCGCTGTTTGTCACTGTTATTTTAAAGGATGAGGGAAAAGGAAGGAAAAGGACTTTGTTTTAACAGACCTACCCTGCTTTTCAGTAGTTTGTATTACCTGTGCACCTTACTGTTCATGGTACCTATGCACGATCAGGCAAGAATTACATGCAAGAGGTGCGTATCCCACCCACACAGTTCCGCACCTGCAGACAGATGCACATCGGCGGCATGTACGACTTCCAGTCACCTGTCCATGGCCCCACCGGCACTCAGTTTTGCATGGGGCAGATGGGGGTGGAGTAGTGGTCTAAAGTGGGCGGCCAATACAATGGCTTGGCTGGGACTTAGAGTAGATCCCCCGCCAGGATGGAACGGGACCGTGTTCGTGTATTTGCAGTGCTTGCACCAACATATCTACCCACAAACCACAGTCAGTTCTTATCCAACTGCTTTGTGCTTCTCACTCCTGGGGTGACATTACCTCTGAGGGTCCTGCATCAGACACAGTTGATAGTGCAGTGTGATTATAGGTCCATGGGTTGTGCTGTCAGAAAAAGGAAAACACAACAATGGAACACAGTCTCTCTCATGCACCCGCAGACCGCACGGGTTGCTAGTGGCAGTGGTACAGTCCCCACCATACCTGCCCCAGAGGCAACCTCCACCAAATGGAGCACTGCCACCCCCCCACCACACAGAGTACACCACCCGCAGACCTGGCAGGAGGTGCAGCGTCCATGGGCAGCCACCATCAATGCCCAATGGACTCCTCCCTACCTATCTGTACCAGGGATAGGGCATGCACCTGCAGGGGGGTCTCTAGGGGCTAGGCATGGGGGGGCTCCATGTGTTGGTGTGCGGGTGCTGTCCAGCTGCCGTGCCGGGGGGACCCTGTGGGTGCATGGGTATGGTCATGTATGGCCATTATGTCAGGGTCCCCCCGGCATATCCTTTTCTCCTCTGTACCCCCCTGCATGTCGCACTTCATGCCTTAGTGCATGGCGTGTGGTGTAGACATGCCGCCTTCCTGCCCCTGGCATGGTACTGTCTGTGCAGCTGGGGGATCAGGTGCCTAAGTGCCCCAATTGATGAATTCAGTGTAAGGGGTGCAATGGGTGTGGAGTGACTACATGCCACAGATTCGTGGTGCGTAGCCACTCTGCACAGTGGTGCGTAGGGCCCTATGTAACTGTCTTTGGGATATACAGTTTTTGAACATTTTAAGATATATTATATTATTTCCTCCCACTCTAGGCAGCCTTTACTTTTACCATTTTCTTCTTTTGATTTTTTTGTCTAACTACTGAAGAATAATATTGATTTATATTGAAGAATATTCTGTTTTTTCCTCAGTGGGAAATACATAGCCTTTGAACTTAAACTATTTATTTGTTCATTTCAAATGTTTCACCAGGAAAGACACTGTAAGGTAGTAACAGCATGTTTCCAGATGTGTCCCGGGCACGGGAGAAGGGAACTATATTAAGGGCTATACTAAAATATAAGAATGGTGGCCTGCCATTTGCTCATAGTAAGCATCATCTAGGACAGTATTTTTTGTAGACCACAAAAAAATTAAAAATAAAAACACTATTCAAGTGTCCATCCAGATGATATACAAGTGTCCATTCAGATATTTCTTAAAGTAGTTAATTTAAAACAATTTACTAGATCTGTAGGGAGAGCATTCCAAGATCTAATAATTCTGACAGTAAAGAACCCATCCCATTTATTAGTATTAAACAGAAAAATTATCTCTTTTTTTTTATTACATTACCTCTAGTTACATTGGCACTTTTGTGATACTTTATACCTTATTAATTAGGTCTTGATCAGTTCCTATTTTGAACATGAGTATTACGTCCCCTCTTAGGCTTCTCTGTTCTAGCCTGTATTGGCCTAATGTGGATAGTCTTTCCTCATAAAAATATATTTTAAGAACTTAAATCAGTTTTGCAATCCCCCATTGTATGCTCTCAAGCATCCATATATCACCTTTTTGGTAGGGGATTTAAAACTGGGAGCAGTAGTCGAGACTGGGGTGCACATATGAACTATATGGAGAATACTGGCTGGACTGCCATGCACAACCAGCCTGTACCGCCACAAAGGGCTTCTGATTACCTCAGACCTCAAGTGCTAAGTTTGAGAGGTTTACTGTTATCAGAAGCTTGAAGTGGTAGCTCAGGGTGGTTGGGCATGTGGTTGCTGAACCAAAATTTTGTTATAGTGTTTAGCTTTTTTTTTTGTTTATATCTATATCTATTTTTTATTTTTATTTAAACTTTTGTTTACCAGGTAAATACAATGAGCCAAGGCCTATTTTCATGCATGACCCAGGACCATAAATATACAGTTAAGTTGGTACAAAATTATTCAACATACACTATATCTATATCTATAGCCATCTCTATCTATATATCTATATCTATCTATCTATCTATCTAATCTATCAATCTACACACACACACACACACACACACACACACACACACACACACACACGGAAAAAACATCTGCTGCCTCAAGTATTTCTGATCAGCTAGAACCTTGTTGTATGCTAGAAGAGTTCAATTGCATCCCGTGCTCTTTGAACTGTGGTACAACGGCACGGGGTCATAATGTCACAAGACATTATGGCGTAGTAATATACTGTGTTGCCAGTACAGCGCGATACATTGAAATCAGCGTAATTGTTGTTTTTGTGGGGGTGCTCTGCCCCCCATACCCCCCAAGTAATATAACTGACTCCATGGGGGGTTGTAACACTTAATATCGTACAAAGTGCAAAAAAAAAAAATTCCATGCGTCTGGGACTGGGAATCAAAACCCAGTCCCAAATGCACTTCTTGCCTTCCTTTACTGCCTGTGACTCATCCCATTGAGCCACTGTAGCTGTTCAGTAGACCCCTATCCCAGCAGGATTCTTATCCTACACTGGGAAGAGTGAGAGGGTGCACTACCCCGCATACTTCCTTTTACGGTTTTGCACTCTCTCGCTCTTACCTACCATGCTGTTCCTACCTCACAGTCATGTTGTGTGCTGTAGAGCATGAGATATTATGACCTGGTAGGGGTACAACAACAAGGTTTCAGCTGGCGTGGAAAACCATGCAGTGCAGCTCCTCACTATATACCATCTAGTTTTAGTGTCACATCTTTTCATCTACCAAAAAAGTGCCTTTTGATTGAAGAAATGAGTTGGTTGGATCTCTTAAAGGGAAACATCCACATCTGAGGGGGCCCCACCTCCATGTGAAGCAGGGCCCAATTAGCTGTTTAGTAAGTAATAGCATTTCTTTCGCTCACTGTGTCATTTTATATTTAAAGGTTTATCTGGTTGATCCTGTGCCCTCCCCACTGGCATTTCATGACTGCAGCTCCCTCCCAGTGTGCCCACAACCACCCATTGTACCTTCAAATAGCTCCGGTTTGAGGCCTACATTTGTCTGTGCTATACCGAGACAAGGTACAGACTGGCAGACACCCTACCAATATGTAACTGGTGTCAGAATAGCACAGACAGTCATCAACTCCAGACCAGAGCTATTAGAAACTACAGGGCTACAATAGTCCCTATGGAGGCACCCTGGCTGTTCCCCGTACAACACGTCATGCTGGGGACAGTCGCAGGTGGTTGTGGGTGCACTAGGAGGGAGCTGCAGTCATGAAATTCCAGTGGGGAGGGCACAGGATCAACCAGATAAACTTTTAAATATAAAATGACACAGTGAGTAAAAAAAATGCTATTACTTATTAAACAGCTAATCGGGCCCTTTTTCACATGGAGGTGGGGCCCCCTCAGATGTTGACATTTCCCTTTAGTGATACCCTTACAATGAAATCTGGGGACTAGATCATGTGTTACAAATACTCCCAAGCACATCTCTGATTCCATAGTACACAAAACTGTATAATTCAGTGTGTAATTATAATATGCATTATGTTTACCAAAGTATACCACTCTACATTTACTGGTACTGAGCTGCATAATATTAAGATTGGCCAACCATAGAGTTTATTCAGATCTCTCTGAAGTTCTTCTGCTTGTCCAGTTGATGCTACTGTTCCACCTAGTTTACTATTGTTTGAAAATGTTACTAGTTTTTAATCCTTATCTCCAGTTTGCTTGTATAAATTCCAACAAGAACTGAACCAAGGACCAATCCCTGGAGCACACCACTAGTTACATGATGAATTTGTGACACATGCCCCATTATTGAAATGTGTTAGTCCCTATTCTGAAGCCTGTTCTGTATCCAATGTGTAATGGTAGGACTAATGTAGGTTGAGACTATTTTAGATATTAATAAATTGTAAGGAACCTTACCAAAGACCTTGGCAAAGTTAAGGTATATAACATCACCTGGGTTACTCTGTTCCATGGGTTTGCTGACTTTATCATAGAATTCAAGCAAGTTGGTGTCACATGAGAACCCTTTGACAAACCCATGTTGTGTTAAATCAATGCTCCCATTTGTATCAACTGATCAAGTTTATCTGTAATATGGCTCTCAATGATTTTACATGTGATGGTTGTTTGAATAATAGGTTTGTAGTTCTAAGCATCTGCCTAGGATCTGACCTTAAATGTTGGTGTTATGGAGTGCTCCTCCACTTATCCGGTGTCTCTCCGAAGGTCAATGATGTGTTAAATATTAATGTTAGTGGGCCTGCCAGTTCATCAGCCAGGATTATTGCATGCCTGGCTGTATGTCTTCTGGGTCTGGAGATTTAAATTTGTTAAGTTTGCTTAATTCCTTCTGAATCGACATGTCAATATTGGGATTTGAGTGTTGAGACCAGTTAAATATCTAGTGTTGTAATAAGGCTCTCAGTTGGTGTAAATACTGAACAGAAGTATTTATTAAAGTTATATACCTGCCCAGATTTAATGTTAATGTTCATTCCCTCATATACCAATGGGCCTATACTGCTATCAGTTCCATTTTTTTAGTTAACATATCTGAAAAACTTTTTACCGTTGTCTTTCTTACTATTGTTTGCAAGTCTATTTTTATAATTTTCTGTTCTTCGTTTTTTTAGTAAATTCATAATTGAGTTGGTTGGGGAATGGTAATGGAAGTCATAAAATAAATGTTCTTATTTTTTTTTCTGTTACCTGGCTCCCTGGTCGGCTTTTAAGTTCACGCATCCCCTGTTCTGGCCACCACTCGGTCAACCCAGGCTCCCGTAGGGCCCTCCCCATTCACCCCGTTGGCTTGCCCCCTGTGGTGGGGTGATGGGGAGCCCCCCTTCTCACCCACCAGGTCCAGATCCAGTCATGGCGATGCCCCCGAAGCCAGGTGCCCCCACTGATGGCCATCAAGCCGCAATGACCGGGTCGCCATTTTCCCCAGTTCTCTTGTTGAGTGAGGCATGCAATGATGCCAGTGGGAGAGAGGGAGTGCACATGTCCATACATGCTCCTCCTGGCATCTGCCCCAGCTCATCCCCCTTGTGCACAGCACTGGAGTACTGCCTCCAGCCTCCACTAGGGGTCAGAAGTATGCCGATGACTGGAGTCCCCCCACCCTGGAGAGGGAGAGGGAGAGCAGCCCCTCAGTTGCTCAATCCCTCTCCTCCCTTGCGACCCCTGGTGGCCTGAGTCTGTTCCCGAACCTGGGTCACCAGCGTGGAGTGAGGTGTGGCATCCAGTGCCTCAGCCCTCAACATCACTGGGCCGGCCATAACTTTTCTAATTTAAATGATGGAATATCACAGACCAATGAAGCTGATCAATATGAATGCCACAGCATAAATAGCCAACAAGAGGAAGAAAGCTGCTGGGCAGCCTTTTGCAGTAGATCTGGTCTTTGCAATGAAGACTGGTGTCAACAGGGCCCCATTATACAGAACATAAACAAATGAAACTCCTCCAGTGCACATACAAGTAAGATATATAGTTTCTTCTTTAAAGAGCAGCTGACACATTTGGGAAACTTTGGAAAACATAATATTTAGACAGAATTCAGCTTGTTTTTCATATATATTGTATAGTTTTCTCTTCTCCATTATTTATTACTGAAGAAATGAACACAAAAACATGACCTTTATCCCTTGGAGTTCATCTACCTCTATAGCTTAGTCCCTATTTAAAATCACAATGCTCTGTTGTGACATCACCGTCTGATGCCATGGAAATAACTGTGTTGTCACAATCAGAGCATTATGACATCAGGTTGGGAAGAAGCAATAGGAGTTGATGAACCCTCAAGGAACAGCTATCTTGTTTTCAAGCATACAACCTCAGTAATAGTGGATATGAACTACAGAGTTAATAAGAAATATAAGCTGTACTGCATCCAAATATTATGTTTTTCAAAGTTCTTCTTGAGGCGTCGGTGGTTCTTTAAGTCATATGGCTTACACAATCCAATTAAATGAGGACAGTGTAAAAACCTGCTGTTATCAACACTTTATATTTCCACCCCTTGGTATCTGCCCTACTTTGCAAACATTATGGACATTTATTTTTCATCAGTCTGTAGGGACTCTTTCAGAAGTCTGATACCACACTGACTGTAACTGAGAGTTCCAGCATGTTGGCACAAACATATAGTGGGTAATAAAGGTGAAGCGCATTTGGCAGGAAAAACAACAGCACTTAATTCTGTGCAATGGTTCCCAACCCATTCTGTACAATCTCAACTTTAAGACTGGAAGTTCCCCCCTTCATCATAACTTCTGGCCAGAGGACACTTGGCTCACGGTCAAGGACCTGCTTCATGACCATAAATTGATGTCATTCCAAATGGCAAGTGAAAAATTTTATCTCCCTGTATCTTTTTGCTTCAAATATATTGAGTTACAACATATGCTCCTTCATCACTTCGGCTTAGGGTTATGGGAGCAGAATGTGGCAGGACCAATTCTCCCAACTATTTCTAACCTACCCTCCTCACATTTAATTTCATTTTTTTATCATCTCCTAAGACAGGGTATAGATGATCTATGAGGAAAACCACATTATCTCGGAGATCAGGTGTTACCTCCTGGCTCTTCAGCAACCCACTCATGGCCCCAAATCTGGTCCCAGCTGTACCATGATGTGAAATGGGTCAGGAATTGTATTTTACAATTCTACATTCTCCATGATATGTACTATACTCCCGTCAGGCTCCATAAAATGGGAAAGCTCCCTTCCAACCTTTGTTCAAGGTGTAGGGAACACCCTGGTACTTTACTGCATATTCTTTGGGACTGTAGCAAAGTCTCACCTCTATAGACCACTATCAAATCCAAATTGGATCCTGTTCTAAGCCTCTCCGATGCCTTCAGACCTGACGTTTGTATATTAGGAGACTATGGCAACCTTTTGATTGGCAATCAACGTCCACACATGGCAATGATATCCTTATGCACCAAGAAAGTTATTCTGCGCCACTGGTTAGACCAGAGTGTTCCCTCTTTCATAGAATGGTTACAAAAGATACTTTTCACTCTACAGGCAGAAAATGTTATTGCCCACAGGGCCAAAAGATCACAGAATTATCAAAAAGTATAGGCGCCTTTACACACCTTACTAACTACATGACAGGATAGGTTTGGATTACCCCACATCTTTTTACAATCAGTACACAATAAGCAGTTACCACATAATTATATTTCCCTCTAATCTTGTAAGGGCTTAATCTGTTCAGACATATATTCACTGCGTACCTGGTGGGGGAGGGGGTTGGGGTAATAGGGGAAGTAGGGGGGAGGGAAAAAAGGACGTTAGACTAGTTCCAAGTTTTGGTTGTAATTCAAGTAAGACTAACTTCAGAAGGTTATTTGATCTATCCTCAATCAACATGATAAATGGTTCTAATTTAATGCAGATGCTTTTCATTGTGTTCTCTCATATGTACACCATTTACTTGTGTAACAACCTTTTTTTATATCCGTAAACAAATGATATAACTTTCTTCCCAATAAAATATATTACTTCAGAAAAAAAAAATCTGTGCAATGGGAAGTAAACTGCAATACTCTATCTGTAAGGTTGAAGTATAACCTCACTGCAAACCAGTCATGTGTAATACAATACTAGTAACAAACAACAGTTTCCTGATACAAAACATTCTACAAGTGTAGCATATTATACCCATACTCAAAGCCAGATTGACCAGTTCTTCAGTTCCATCTCTGCATAGTGATCAAGACAAAGGCCTTGTGAAAAGTATGTTACAGAGAAAGGTAAATTTGAAGCTAAGCCCAATTCGCCACCAGCAACAGTTATAGCAAAACAATAACGCTACATCACTAGCTAGATTAAATAAAATAGGGTTGGTATCATAATGGTTATTTGATCACATTGCAAATGGAAGTAGTTACAAATCAGAAAGTCTTTGATGAAATTTTACTCTGTACCAGCACTATGACCCTGATTTTTTATTTCATTTTTTTTCTGTGTTAGTCCATAATATGCTAAACCGAATAAAAACAGAGTCCCATGGAAAATTAGATGTTTCATATCCATTTAGATTGCCTGAGTAAATATATTGCAAGATTTAAGAAAAATACTCTCATTGCCAACACCAATTCTACACACCTAATAAATCTGTTTCTAGGAACATTTCATTAGATAAAGACAGACACCATTCATGTGCAACACCCTCAGAAACCTTACAGTACATCCAGAAAAACATTGCAAAGCCTGTAAATAGGTTAATTCTGGTTACCGAGCTTATGGATGAGATAAAATGCAAGTCACATGTCCTCACGCCTTGGGCGATATCTCCTTAAAATGACACCACAGTTCTGATGGCACTGTGCCTGTCTGCTGTTGTTAATGCTAAGCCTACTTCATACCAGTGCAAGCAAACAGAAACTGGAAAGTAGCAAGGACTTTAGCTGCTTACTTCTTAGCACTGTGTGGGTGCCATTTCTAGGATAAGCTACACATTTATCAAATAGAATGTATGGCTTCAAGCCATGACTGAACCATTTTCTTACCATAAAAGCTGCAATTATAAGGCACTGAATCGCATGCTAGTTCTCTGCGGATGCATAATCTCATGTCACTGGCAGAGTCAAAATGCAAGAGAAAGTATCACAAGAGCAATCACCATGCCAAAGGAAATAATAATAATAATAATAATACTTGAGTAATTATTTCATCATGGCAGCCTGTTAGCTAATATTTCCTTTTAATACTTTGGTGAAAATATGTTTCCCCACTAAGAAACTGTGTGCATGTATTCACTACAAATGTTTATTTGAACTATTTGTAGGAATTACTGAATATAGGAGTTTGTAAGTATCTAGCTGTGCTAATGAAGTTGTACATTTGTGCATTAATTTTTTTTCTTATAGAGCTACATCTCAAAACTGATAGACAGTTACAGCACAAAGAAGCATCAGTAACTGAAAGTTCTTATGTTTGCCAACCTCAGTTTTAGCTGGAGTGTTTACCTATCAATCCCAGTATTCACTGCATTACTACTGAGTAAAAGGAAAGTTTATATTTGATACTTCACATTTTCAAAGTTATACCATGATGTAAGATAAGGTAGATCATTTTACAACACTTTGTTTTTCAAGCCATCAAATGTCCAGTGTCACAGACATGTTAGAAGGCTTTGTTAATTGCATGTGCAAGTATGGAGAAAAATACAAGTCCAGCATGCAGAGGATTATTTTCTAGCAGTCTGAAGTTCAATGTAGGGTGTTCATTGACAAGCTAAACACAGTGTATTTTAAGAATTCAGCTACCAACACCAATCTTGCCAGAGACAAAAGAGCAAGTTCTGCATCTACAGTACATTACAATATTTTTTTAAAAAAACAGATATGAAATAGATCTGTTTAACGCATCAAACACATTGAAGGTTACACATGTTTTAAGACTTCTATTTGACACAAGGAGACACCAATGTCTAACTTGGGCGAGAACCAATTAATGCCAAATCTCAAATCCAGTTCTTTATGTTCACTTCTAAAACTTCAGAGGTGTTCCGTATGTAGAGGCAGCATACTGTACAGCGTATCTCAACCATATACCTCAAAACTCGAGGACATAGCTTTCAAAAATCAGGGACAAATAAACAAAATCATGGACTCCATTTTGGAAAATAGTATCATCAAGTTAAGAATCCTTTACAATATGTGCTGTAATATAAAGGGCATTTTAGGAAGGGGAGCTAGACTGTAACAATAATGTATGGCATGGTTTATACCTGAAGTACCTACTGCACCTTTCACTAATGGTAATGCCAACTAAAGTAGGGACAGAGGAAGTAAACATATGTGGTAAAATCAGATATACCCCTAAAAACTAAGGACAACTGAGGGATATGACAGGCAGTCAGTGTTCTCAGTGTGGGGTAGGTTTGCAGCTCTATTGCCTGAACCTTGTTGTGTGCCCAATCTGGATTAAGAAGTATATAGTTTTAGAATATGGGAAGAAACTGCATTTTAATAGCATGGGCTAGGTCCCATTAGAGAATTCCATCAATATCATCCTCCATTATTGTTGACAATAAAAAGAAAGCTCCCGACAAGCATGTATTTGACACGAACCATTTGCTTGCAGCTCATATTCACACATCACGGTAGAACAATATAATTTGCCACAAGTCCCCCCCTCCCATTTCATTTTGTTACTCTTTGTTTCTGAAAGGAAAAATTTGAGGACTGTAATTGCGTGGGCATTCAGCTAGATATATACAGTTCTGTTTCACAACGAGAGCAGGATTCTCTGTCAGCTGTGGATTGCTCTGTTTAACATGCACCATCCACCACATCAGCATCACTTCTTAAAAAGGAAATACCAGAGTTAAATGACTTGCATGGGGATCGGCATAGGTAGGCTTCCAAGAGCAATATTTAAGGGGGAAGGGGGGAAATTCTCTGCTATTCAGAATATACACAAATCCCAGAGCTGACATTCCCAATACAGAAGGGTATTTAGAAAACAGTGGCCCCAAAGGAGACTGCAAGCTCCGTGTCGCTACCCTATCATCACCCCAGACACCTTCCTCATTATAAGAAAATAGTTCCCTTCCTCCATCATCCATCTGTGCCTCTTGCTGCAGAAAGCTGTGTTTAATTTGTTCTCGGCTCAGTCTAAAAGATTATACAATCGCTTCACTATAAAAATGAAAATTGTATTTTCTGTCCAACCACACTGACTCATTGCTGTTCAATTTCAAAAAGGCATGTTGTGTCATTTGCTTCTGTTTACCGTCGTTTACAGCCCATAAAAGCGCAGTTTCTGGTCGACAACCAAATATGTGCATGCCACACTTGTCCCCATCCCCTTCGCCCCACGCCCCCAGTCCTGTCAGTTTCGGCCAATTCAGCAGAAGCAGTTGTGGACAGATAACAACCAATGCAAACTGGCTGTATTTTGTCTAATATTTAAAATGCATCGCACCTGCAATACAACACTGCAGCTTCAAATACGTTTGGAACATGTCAGACCATTGCTGATTTTTCCATTATATCAACTACAAGTTTTATAAGGCATATCGGCCAGAATGCCCATTGGACAGCTCATCCACTCTGAACAGTAGGAGCTGACAGGAAAATAACAGCGTTTCCCTTTAGATGCACAGCATGGTCATTCAAAAAAAGAACCCCAAGAGCTACCTAAAACAGCAACACGGCCCCAGTACACGTTTCTGGCTCATATGGGGTTCGTGAACATGCCAAATGCCATCAGTCTGTAACACCATTATTTCAAGAAACGACTGACAAGAAAAAGGAAATGTTACCTAATACATCCGATTACTGGCGTTTTAAAACCCAATGAAAATATACCAGCTTGGGCATTTCATCGTTTTTTTTCCCACATACTGTGTTTCGGATACAGTACCTGCCAGTAATGTCGTACACCTAACTAAATATACAACCAAGTGCACTGGATGTGCATCGCTGACACCTCTTTGCAGTTCAGAACCTGGACTGGCGGACAGCGGCCGCCGCGCTAGTCTGTGTTTCCTAAAGTAGAAAAGGGGAAAACAGGCTCTTACCTTCCCCAATGAGCCGAGTCCAGGGCAGTCGGCTGACACACTCTTGCACGTGAAAAGAGGAAAAAGAGGGCGACTAATCCTGAAAAAGAAGTGTCCCGTCCGCTGCCCAGATCGTGTGTTTTTCCCCCGAGTGAATCTGGCGAGTTGCTGTTCACCACCACAGTACGAGCTCTCTAGTGATGTTGGAGAGGCGCCTTGAACCACGTTCCCTGCCCGCCAGTGAATCTTCGCTTTCTCACATAGACACACACAGCCCGCAGCTGACAGTCGGCGATGCTGCAGCCGCGGTAGCGCCCGAGAGCTCCACTCGGGAAGAAAGAGAGCGCGCCCCCGCAGCCACACACACTCGGTTAGTACTGAGGCGCTGAGCAGCTGCGGCTGCGCAAAACACCCGGCCTGGATCCAGCAAGGACGGGGCCGGGGAGAGCGGGTACTTCTGTCAACTTCCCACCAAACAGCCTTTGTAGCCCATGGCGTGTGTGACTGTGACTGTGAATGCGCGTGTATGTGTGTGTGGCGGGCAGGCGGGGTGGGGGGCTCTAACGCACTCCTTTATTATGCTCCTTATCAGTTGGTTGTTTCTCTCACTTATCTTACCACTAAATAACCTTTCTAGGTATATTTTCTCTCTTTGCATTCATAAGCACGGGAGGATTCAGTCCATGGGTGAAAATAATGAGGACCTAGGTTTGAGAAACCGAGAGAAAACGCAGCCTGTCCTCAAAGCCTTGCGGCGGCTTTCCTGGAATTACTGTAGCAAACCGTTGTTTCAGGAGTATTTTTTTTAATACTTCGCGCTAATTCAAAGTTTACTTTTTGCAGTAAGACGTGCATTTGAGAGCTTTGCAAACTTCGGCAATCGCATTGATTAGTGAAATTCTAAATTGTTGTTTTTATTGAGATTACCGAGAGTTCATTCTCCGCTCGCTAACGCCAAATGAAATACACATGATAATGCAATGTGTTACTCAATGCTGGAATTACGGGGAGGCTTGTCGGGGGAGGGGCTAGCAGCCTCCCCTCCCAACATAAGTTAGATGTGTGAGCCCTGTATTGTAGCACTCACATTACTGTCATTGACTTATAATGGGGAGGGCACTTTTAAGATATATACCTCAGAGACACCCTTGTTCCCAAAGCTCATAAAGTGTAATTGCAACACTGTATAACATTTACTGTATGAGATGGGTGACTTCTGTATAATGATTTCTGCGACATATATATTACCGTATATACTGTAGTAACCAACATACCTTTATCAAAGCGTGCTTGTAATAAAGTAAAAATCACTTAATATTAGGGTTGCCACCTTTGGATGAGGCAAAAAACGGATCCTAAGCTCCGCCCCTAGCCCCACCCCTTTTCATGATTCATCATGCATTGTTCCTCCTAGAAGGCAATTTGTTATATCAATAAAAGACAACACTTAAAGCAGCAGTTCAACAAAAACAGTACTGTGCCTGTTAAAGTTACTTTCCTAGGTTCTTCCTAATTATTTATTTACTGATGTATTTTTTTATTGACATTGATTAACCAGATAAACATATGGATATAAAAGAAATCTCATTTACAGATATGATCTGGGGGAGACAAAGGAAATACTGTAAATAGCATACAACAGTTTACATACTTTATATACTTTTCTGGCTCCATTTCCTGTTCTTGTCCACAGCACTATTTCAAAGCCAAAGAAGTGACCATACTTTTTTCTTGAGGAAAAAAAAATAATTTAAAACATTTAAAAATGCCTAAATTCTGTTAGAGATTAAAATGTTTACCCGCAAATGAAAGTGGAGGACAACTGGCTCTGTTACTGTTACAAAAGGTAGGGGTAGCTGTGCTGCTATGCCACTTTAAGATGCAGTGGAGAGATTATGTTAAGTAAGTGCTAATGGTGTTAGTGCCATACTTACACCTCCCAGGATGACTGCATTCACAAACAAAGGCTACACTGACAACAGAACTTGTTTGTAACCTGGATATGTAGCTGAAACAGTGAATGATATGACAAACGTTGTTTCAAAAGTATGTGAGCACTTAAAATGGCTCAAAAACCTGACCAGCACAGAGCAAAACCAGATTACCTGATAGGGACCCTGAAAACCTGATCACCAGGTAAAAAACCTGACAGGTGGCAACCCTACTTAATATACATACTGTAACCTGGAGGAGTCAAAAATATCGCTACTATTTCAGTGTATCAGTTGTGTTTACTAGCTGCTTGTGCTTTGTATATACTGTGGGTTATGCAGCAATATGTTAAGTACTGTCTGAGCTGTGTAAATCTGGATTATCCTATTAAATTTAGGTTTTAAGGAACAGATTTAAACCAGGTACTTAAAATGCTGATTTATTATCGCAAACAGATTATGTAACAGCTACAGTATATGGAGATCAATGCTTCCTTACGCCCCCCCCCACACACATACATTAGATATATACTCGATTAAATGTACACATGGAAACCAGGCTGATGTCAGAAGAGACTTGATTCATATATGATCTTTCTTCCTGCAAGCTATCAAAAGAATATCCAATTGGTATCATTCTGTCCGAGTGTTGAGGGCCTGTTGTCATCTGTTGACCATATGGGAATAGCACAGGACACAATGCAGAAAGCAAGGGTGTAAGTGTTATCAACAGACTGAAGGGCCATGATGTTTTCACTGGAGGATGTGATGAGATTATTTGATAGAAGGAAATCCCTTAAGGGACATGTCATATCTGGGGATAGCTTAGTGCTCTCTATACTAATGTAACAATGTGCTGCAGCAGCCAGGGGTTACCTGAAAAGGCTTGGATTGTGATCCCACTGAAAACCACAGTACCTATTTACTGATATACTTTACTGGACTGGATATAGCAGTACTTTTAATATGATTAGACATACAATCCTGTCAGAGAGCTTTTTTTTTTGTTTCACAATGAGATTGTAAATACAGTATGACACCATATCCTTACAACTGTTATATTACAAAGTTAGAGTTCTGTTGTTCCAAATGTGGAGTGTACTTATCTCAACTTACAGCACATTGATATTTGTTTAATTATTTTTTTTTCTTAGTAATATTTTTATAAGGCATCAAGTTTTCACCATACTTTTCCAAATTACACAACAAATTGCTGGTTTTATAAATTCACTTTGTGCTCATTTGTGTGATTTTGCTAATAATATATATTTTATCTGCATATCTTCCCAAGTGAAAGTTGTTCACTGATTGTGTGATTTACTTCCAATGAGACCAAACTTTTTCCTCCTTGGGGTCCCACTACAGAAGCAAAGTTGTGGTACATAGAAACATAGAATTTGATGGCAGATAAGAACCGCTTGGCCCACCTAGCCTTCCCATTTTCCTACCTAACAGATAAGCTGCAGATCCTAGTTAACCAACAGCTTACTTCCTTCTACCCCCCACTAGAACTGCCTTATGTCTGTCCCATGCATTCTTGAATTCTCCCACTGTTCTTGACTCCATGACCTCCTCAGGGAGGCTGTTCCATGCATCCACAACATTCTCCATGAAAAAATTCATCCTCACATTACCTCTGAGCTGTCCCGCCTCTATCTTCAAATTGTGCCCCCTTGTTCTTGCACATCTCTTTTTCTGAAAGATGCTACCTTCTTGGACTTTGTTGATTCCCTTGAGGTACTTGAAAGTTTCTGTCATGTCCCCTCTCTCCCTTCTTTCCTCAATGGTATACATATTAAGCTCCTTTAGTCTTTCTTCATATATCTTCTGGTGCAGACCCTGCACCATTTTGGTTGTCCTCCTGGACAGCCTCCACTTTGTCTATGTCTTTGTGGAGATGGGGTATCCAGAACTGCACACAGTACTCCAGATGGGGTCTCACCAACTGTCTGTACAGAGGGATAACAACTTCCTGTTTTCTACTATTGATGCCTCTCCCTATGCATCCCAGTATCCCCCCAGCCTTCCTTACTACCTTCTCACATTGCTTGCCCACCTTTAGGTCATCTGATATAATTACCGCAGGTCCCTTTCCATTTTTACTGTTGTCAGTATCTCACCCCCACTACACTACACTGGTACACTAGCATATCTTGCACACCATTAAATACATGAGTAATAAATGGCTATTAACATAATATTATGAAAAATGGGATTGTATAAAGAAATGCACCCAAATAACATAAATTAAAGCTATCTTAGGTTAATGTGATAAACCAGGTCACTCTGAGTCAATTTGATTTTAGTTTCTGAAAAGAATGTTGCTAAAGTTAGATCACATAGGCAGTCCCTATCCTGGGAGAAAATAGCTCAGGTATAATCAAAAGAGGTTTCCTCTTTTCCATTGGTACAGCTGGTACCATGCCATAACATATTTTCACAGTAACCAGAGCTTTGTTCTCAGTGTAGAGTATTCAAAGGCAAGGGAGGTATCCAGCTGGGTGAAATGGGGACTGGTCTTTGGATTGGTCCTGTTAAACATCTTCATCCGTGACACTGAGGTGGGGATTCAGGGGAAGATATGCTTCTTCACAGATGACACATAGGTCAGCAGAAGAATGGGCAGTGAGAAGGTTGTTTGGAACATGAGGGAGGATCCAGAGAGAATAGAATAATTGTCAAAAGTATGGAAGTTAAAATTTAATGCAAAGAATTATGAGGTAATGTATAAGGGTGCCAAGAACTCAAGAACAGAATGCAGAATGGGAGGAGCATAGGTTGAGTGAATGACAGAGGAAAGGGATGGGGGTGATAATTATGGACAACTTGAAAAAAAACAGCTCAGTGCAACAGGGCAGTGGGGAGGGCAAATTGAATGCTGAAATGCATAGGAAGGGAGGTCAGCAGTAGGAGGAGGAGGGAGGTGATCCTGCCCCTATGAGGATCTCTGAGTAAACCACACTTGGAGTACTGTATGCAGTTTTGGAGCCCACACTTGTGGAATGAGAGAGACAGGGTGGAAGCAATGAAAAGGAAGGTAACCAAAATGATCCAGGGACAATGAGGGAAGTCTTAATTTGAGAGGTCTAAAGGCCTCAGCATGTATGCCCTAAAGGCAAGAAGAAAGAGTGGGATATGATAGAAATATATAAATAGCTTCATGAAATAAAAAAGGTAGACAGCAGATTGCTTTTACACAGACACCACGAGGAGGTCAATGAAGCTGGCAGGAGAGGGGGACAAAAGGAGAATGTTGCAAAATATGTTTCCATGAAAAGGATGGCAGAGAGTGGAATCAACTGCCTAGGGAAGTTATCTGTGCTAAATCAGTGGAGGGATTCAGATATGGGTGAGACTGACCTGGAACTGGTAAAGGCAGTAGGAAGAGTGGGGTGAAGGACTGAATGGCCACTAGGGACATCATATACAACCTTAAGTATGACTGGGAAGACTTAATGGGAGGTAGAGCCTTTTTCTGCCATCAGCTTCTGTGTTTCTATGCAACTTATGAACACACAGGCAACTATCTTAAACTTAGCTTTGAATGGTAGCTGTACAGAACAAGTAGCCATATAAACAAGATTGCCATACATATCCTGTCTGTGGACTTAGATCATAGTGAGCCTCCCCCAAGCAGTGGCAAAGATCTCAAGCCCCCCCCAGTATGGAATGATCTTGGGCCACCCCATAAACAATACCATACCATACCATATAGTAATTTGCACAATTACACCAGGAATAAAGTGAAAGGCCTTTGAGTTTATTCTCATTTTATTTGGCTTGTTTCCCCATCCCCTGCAGTGGTCACACCAAAAACAATCTTAGTCACAAATCTCTACACTAGTAAATAAATGAAACAAGCATTTGTCAATGCCGAATGTTGTCTTGCTGGCATTGGCATTAGTAGTGCAGGAGTTAGTGAGATGCATAATGGTAATGGCAGTGAAGTATTGAATCAGCACCAACCCCAGCCCTTCCCTGCAGAGACTGACAGGCATTGGGGTGTGCCTTTGGACATCGGCCATAACACTCAAGCCATTTCACCTCACCCTACCCTACAGACACTGACAAGTGTCACGGTGTGTCTTGGGGTCTTCAAACCTTACACTCACCCTGTTCCATAAGGAAATACATTGAGATGGGTGCAGTATAGAAGAATGGGGTGAACTTTGTGGCTGAAGATTCCAAGGCACTCCTCAACGCCTGTCACTGGCTGCAAGGTGGGGGTGAGGGTGGAATGGCATGAGCATTACAGCTGACGATCCCAAGTCACACCCCTGATGCCTGTCAGTCTCTACAGGGTGGGGTGTTATGGTTGGAAACCCTAATGCCCTGGGCGTTTGTTGGTATTTTCACTCCAAACTTTCAACATGGGCTTTTTGTGACCCCACCTCATGAACAGTGGCACTATCAGTTCAATAGCTGAAAGGTGATTTTCCACAGAGATTGAGCCATTTGGTGCCACAGGTGTGAAAACACATTTTGGGCAGGATGTGAAAAATGACAGCACACCCGTAACACAATTATTTTGGGTACTTTTTTACCACATTTTCAACATAGACATTTTGGGACCTCCCCTCATGAACAGTGGCACTGTGATTTTGTTAACGTGTCCCAAAAGTTGATTCCCCACAGTGACCGTGCCATTGTGCACCACAGGTGCGAAAACACATTTTGGGCAAGATGTGAAAAATGTCAGCTGTACTGTTCATAAGGAAGTATGAAAAAATGGCAATATTGAAAATCTAGAGTGAAAATATTAAAAATTGTCAAAGTTACAAGTGTGCGTGGAAACTGTGCAATGCATGCTCATAATGCAGTAATCTTTTGGAATTTTTTCACCAACATTTGCAACATGGGATTTTTGGGACCCCACCTCATGAACAGTCGCACTGCCATTTTGTTAATTGTTCCCAAAACGTGATTCTGCACAGTGACCACGAAATCACCTTTCAGGACTGAGTAATGAGATAACAGTGCATGTGTTCATGAGGTGGGGTCCCAAGAGCCCCATGTTAAAAATCTGATACCAAAATTCCTAAAAATGGCTCAGATATCCACCTAAGTTGAAACTCCCCATTGCCTGCCATTATAAAGCTCACCATATTTTGTTCAGTTTCCGGTCAGCTTTTGAAGAGTTCAGATGTGTTACTGCTCCACAGAAGATTGCAGTGCCAGCCCTCCGGAGGTAAATATGGGGTGGTGGTTGCAGGGAGGGGTGTGTGCAGAGGGTTGGTGCAGGTTGGAGGAGGTAAAAAAAAAAAGGAAACCAGACTTTTAGGGACTGTTTTCTTTATTTACAGGTAACAAAGATGATTTTGGGGACACTGGAGTGGGCTCCCAGTGTGCCACGAGTTTGGGAGGGCATAATGCCGATGGGGATTGAGCACCCCTGTCAGCAAATAAAGTGTGTGTGTGTGTGTGTGTGGTGGGGGGGGGGATCATGATGACGATGGGGATTGGACATCCTGTTGGCAAACCAATTGAACTGAGGGGGGGCATGCCAACATGGGGACTGGGTATCCCCAATGTTAGCTTTGTGGGGATTGTGTGGTGGGTGGCAGGAGCAGCCATATTTATTGGAATGTTTCACCAGGAGAGGCACATAACAGAGCCTTGTCATCTGATGCTCCAGTGAGGAAACTGCACCTCATTAGAGCAGCAGATTTCTTTCAACTCCATGGCTCTCTTTGAACTGCTGTCATTGCTAGCATGCTCACTAATTGGTGGCTAAGGGATGCACCAACTAAAGTGTTCCCTGCATTCACCAACACTAACACACCTCTGAATGTGTTACTACCACAAGATGTTGCTTACGCACGTGCAAGACAACATAAAAGTAATATCACTGCCAGCCTGTTAGAACAGCAGCAGTATTGCTGGCCAGCCTGTCAGAGCAGCAGCAGTATTGCTAGCCAGACTGTCAGAACAACAGCAGTGTTACCATGTGCAGTGCTGGCATGCCACATTTGAGAATGGTCCTGCTCCATGTGATGGCTGCTGGAGGAGAGGACTCAGTGTTCCAGAGGACTGCTCTGCCTCTGGGGAGGGAGGATTGCTGCCTCCACCACAGTGCTACCACTTGGGTAACCACCAGTGGAAGTGCAATTGAAGCAGACTGGCAGGGTGTTCACCAGCTGGTCCTGGAGATGTCATGCTGTTCTGTGTGCTTCTATCCCCATGATCTTTGAGCAAACCAATATCAAAGATGTAGGCAGTAAAAACTGAAAAACCACCAGGACTGTGGCAGGATGATGCCGCTGCCCCTTGCTGGCCTCACATCATCAACTGCAGTGTCCGTCCTTGAAATGTTGGCTAAGGATTACTTGAGGAGCCTAGCCTGCCAGGCCAGATGAAAATGTTGTGCTGTGGCTGGCAAACCACAGGGCCACAAAGAAGGATGGCATAATGCCTATGGAAGACAGATGTTGAGTTGGATGGGTCAGGTGGGAAAGAAGGGAACATAAACAGTAAGATAAAAATAAATAAAGTCAGGCTGTACCGTGAGTTTTTTTATGCCCTGCATAATCAGTGCAAGGATGCCTAGAAATAATGTAAAGCAAAGAACAGAGTTCTAGAGTTACCCCAAATAATTATCTGTGTCTAGAGCTTAGTAAAGTCTGATGATTTTTCTACAATGTAAAGTAGCATTCAACCATCCATATGCTACAGAGAACTATCAACACTACCAGAGTTCTGCAGGATAGGTAGCATACAAATGCAGAAATTACCAAGGGACCAAAAAAACAGGATTGAAGACAACAATATCTAGGGTAAGGGGTCACACTTGAACTTGGAAGAGGAAAGGTAAAAGGAAGCCAAGAGTAGGGTCAGTGATAAGGGAAACCTACAGGGAAGGGAAAGGCAGGGAAGCAAATAGTCAGGAGGATAAACAAATCATCAGGCATGGGAATGGTGCAGTGTAATGGGTGCAAGGCCACAATCTTCAGAAACATGTTCTGGAGACTGAGGTGTTGCCCCATATGCAGGCACCTCTCTGGGTTGAGAGCAGAGGTCACTGGACTCCAGGCTGAATTGGCATGAGTACAGGCCACCATCTGCCACACTCAGGGGCTACATCGCTTGCTGCTGCTCCCTCAAAGGATGCCAGCAAGAAAGCAGAGTAGCTGAACTTTTGTGAGCTTTGTGAGGTGGGGAGGATAGAGGGACAGCAGGGAGTCAGGAGCGATGCCTCAGACCTTACTGCAACGGCCCCTTTGCATTCTGGTGGGACAGGGAAGCTAAGAGGAGGCACTCAAGGCAGCAGTAAGGTGGGGGGGTCCTCAGTAGAGCAGGCCCCAAGGAGGGTGGGAAGAGTCCCCTGGCCCAGGAGGAGGCAGTTGCTGATGGGAGACTTCATTGTGAGGGGGACTGAGTTGGGGGAATGGAGAGGGAGGGACAGGGTAGTTCAGTGCATTCCAAGCACTGCAGTAGAGAAGACTGGAGCCTGGATCTTGGAGATCACCAGGGAGGAGGGGGTATGGAGGGAGCTGGATGTTGTTGTCCTTCTGGGGACAAACAATCTGGCAAGGGAAGCTGTAGGGGTGAAGCAGGGTAGGTTTAGGGAGCTATAGAGGGGCTTGAATCAGGTAGCTTGTGCAATGGTCTACACTTAGGTGGTACCCATGCATGGTCAGGGGTAAGGCTAGGGAGCTCTGCACCAGGTTCTTCAATGAGTGGTTGAAGGCATGGTGCAGGGAGGAAGGCTTTGGCTACATTGAGGACTGGTGTCACACCTGCGAGGATATGGGTCTGTACAAGGGAGATGGCCTCCACCCATCCAGGAGGGGAACAGCAGCCTTGGGTGGAAGGTTTAAGGGCTACTTTGATGAGTAGTGAAAATAGCCAATGGGGGAGACAGAAAGACTGAGGGAGGCAGAAATTGCCCCCTTCAGAGACTAGCAAAACAGGGAAGGTTAACCCAGGGAGAAGGAATTCCCTGGAAGTTGATGGAAGCAAAGACAAGGGTAGGGTAGGCAAGTCTGGAGGAGGAACTTCAACTGGAAGAGAAGGGAGGAGGGAGGCAGAAAGACAACATAACAGGTGGACAGAACTGGGGTAACAGAGTGGTAAAAGGGAAGCAGGAAGTGAAGGTTGGTTAGAGGGAGAACAGGACAAAGAGAATGGTGAGAGGTGTGCCAATGCAAAGAGTCTGGGAATCAAAATTCCTGAGCCTGAGGCAATCATTGTGGAGGAAGACCTGGATCTGATGGATATAATGGAATCATGGTGCATGGACAACCATAGGTGGTAAGTGGTCATCCCACACTACACAATGTTCCAGAAGGACAGGTCGGGGAGGAAAGGCGGAGGAGTTGTATATGTGAAGGAGGCTATAAGGGTCACTGAGATACAGGGGCAACAGGGGAACAGCAAAGGGCTAGAGGTACTAGGGGTCAGCCTAGAGACACAGTCAGAGGCTGTTATTTGCACAGGGGTGGTATATAGGCCTCTGACACAGCGGGCAGATTTAGACAGAGCCCTGGGAGAAGGCATCAACAAAATGGGCAGCAAAGGCGAAGTTTTTATATTGGGGGACTTTAATCTGCCAGATATAGATTGGGACATTCTAGCTGCAGCTACATCAAGAGGCATGCCATCCTCAGCTCCATACAAGGGGCATTTCTAAGGCAGCTGGTTTTGAAACCCAATAGGGATTTGACAGTGCAGAACTTGGTACTTACAAACAGAAACAGCATTGTTGACATCATGGTGGGTAGTCCCCTGGGTACAAGTGATCACTGTACTGTGTGATTTGGCATACGGATAGGACAGGAAAGAAAACACACTAAAATGATGGTCCTGGACTTCAGGAAGGCAGAATTTAAAGAAATTGGAAACTGTCTCAGAGAATGCATCAAAGGGGGAAAGGCAGAGGGGGAGTGGAGACTCAATGGAGAAAAATGAAGGAGAGTATAGCCCAGGCAATGGCATGCTGTTTGAAGGAAGTTTGCAAGGAAAAGAGGAGGAGGAGGAAGAGGTTCCCTAAGGAGATAGCAAAGGCAGTGAAGGAGAAGAAAACAGCATTTAGAAAGTACTGGGAGGCCCAGAAGGATGAAGACATGGAGGTATATCTGGAAAAACAAAGGGAGGCAAAAAGGAGGTTGAGGGCAGCTAAAGCACAAACAGAGGAGAGGATAGCTGAGGAGGTCAAAAAAGGGGACAAGACCTTCTGGAACTAGGTGGAGGACAAGAGGAAGACAAGGGGAGGGATAGTGAGAATCAAAAGGGTGCGGGGACTGTGGAGAGGAAGATCAGGAGAAAGTGGAAATGCTAAAGGTTACTTCTGCTCAGTCTTCATGGTAGAGGGTGGGGAGGGCAGACCAGCATTCTGTAGTAATCAACAGGGAGATGGGGGAGTAGACACAAGTCCATTCTTGTTGGGTCCAGAAGGGATTGGAATCTTAAAGGTTAATAAGGTGATGTGACCGAATGGGGTTTATCCAAGGGTTCTAAAGAAACTGAACCTTGTGCTAGCTGCCACTGTGGCAGCACTTTTCTGCTCCTCAATGGAGATTGGGAAGCACCAGAGGACTGGAAAAGGGATATTGTGATCCCTCTGCAAGAAAGCAGCAGTAGGAAGGATGCTAGCAGCTACAGGCCAGTCATTCTCACATCAGTGGTGGTAAAGCTAATGAAGATATTACTGAAGGAGAGGCTCATGGAGCACCTGGAGGCAAAAGGGCTGCAGTAGTACCCGCAGCATGGTTTCACAGCAGGGAAGTCATGTCAAACTAATCTCATTGATTTCTTTGACTGGGTTGCCATGGAGGTGGATCAAGAGAGAGCAGTGGATGTGACTTATCTGGACTTCAGTAAGGCTTTCACACTGGGTCACACAGGAGGCTAGTTAAGAAACTAAGCAGCCTGGGCATGAGGGAGAAAGTGACAAGCTGGGTATCAAACTACTTAAGGGATAGGAGGCAAAGAGTGGTGGTAAATGGTAGCCACTCAGGGGAGTAGTGGGGTGCTGTAGGGTTCAGTGCTGGGACCACTCCTCTTCAATGTCTTCATAAGCAACATTGCAGAGGAGCTTGAGGGTAAGGTGTATCTCTTTGCTGAGGTTACAAAAATCTGCAGCAAGGTTGACACTCAGGAAGGGATGGCGAGAATGGAAAAGGATCTGAGGGAACTAGTGGATTGTTCCAGGTGGTGGCAGCTGGGTTTCAGTGCCAAAAAGTATAAATTTATTCATTTGGGGCTGGATAACCCAGGGGCTGTGTATAAGATGGGGGGAGTGGAGCTCACAGTCACCAAGCATGAAAGAGATCTAAAGGTCATCATATCTGTGACCTCAAGAAGCTGGGCAGGGTGACAAAGCCGTATTATAAAAAGGTTCTCAGAAATGCTGCAATCTGATTGGCTGTTAGGATTCCAACAGCCTTACATTAATCCATGTTATACTGTCATGTACAGCCTGATCACAATGGCACATGGATTCTTCCTATCAGCATTCCATCCTCTAGCACTGCTGAATGACTGGAATGATGCATTCTGATTTTGAACCAGCATTCTTAAACTGTTGGTGGAAGAACTATTTTATTAAAAATCTCCCTCTAAATGAGGAAAACATTATAAAAATGCACTCTTAACACTTTTCTTTTGGAATGATTTTTATAATAGCAATAAGGCACTCCCAGGGATTAGAGTAACAGTCAAGTTAATCACCCCCTAGGAGCAATATGGCACTCGGCTGTGCCTCGTGCCACATTACACCTCTAGGGGGTGATTAACAGACTGTTAATCTAACCCCTGGTCATGCCTTATTGCTTAAATAAAGGCTAGCTGGATGCTTGGGTGCATTGAGTGAGGGATTTCTAACAGGACGAGGGAGGTGGTGCTGCTGCTGCATTGCTCACTGCTAAGGCCCCACATGGAGTACTGTGTCCAGTTCTGGAGGCCAGACCTCCGCAAGGATATGGAAAGGGTGGAGGCGATTACAGTGGAGGACAACCAAAATGGTGAGGGGGTTGCACGAGGAGCCATATGAGGAAAGGCTGCAGGAACTCAACATGTACTCCCTGGAAGAGAGGAGAGCAAGCGGGGACATGATTGAAACCCCCAAGTACCTCACAGAAGTGAATGATGTGCAAGTGGAGGGTCTACTTCAGAGAAAGGAACACTCTAGAACAAGGGGACATTCAATGAAGCTAAGAGGGGGAACGTTAAGAGAGATGTGTGGAAATACTTCTTCATGGAAAGGATGGTGGATGACTGGAACAGCCTGCCAGAGGAGTCAGTGGGGGCAAAGACTGTGGGCAGCTTCAAGCATGTGTGGGATAGGCAAAGGGGCATATGAGGTAGAGGAAAGGGAGGAGGGAGTGACATCTATGACCAACTAGGATCAGTGGTGATGGAATAGGCAGGAGCAAGGAGCAGACTGGATGAGCCTAAAGGTCTTTTTCTGCTGACAAAATCTGTTTGTAATAAATTTTGAACTGCAGTGCACTAAGTAGATAAACATTCCTGCTGTCTAAAACATGTTCAGTAAGTGCACAGACATGTTCCAGTAAAATGTCAGGACACATCAGACTAACAAGTCCTTCAGTTAAATCAATGGCAGAGCTACGTAACTGTTTTTTTTAGGTTTGATGAGAAACAAGTAACAATACAGCTGTACCACTTTCTGTAGATACCGTCTTACAGGCTTATTTTCTTTGCTGCCACTAAAAGAGCATAGAAACATAGAAAAATAGACAATGATGACATAAAAAGAAAGGTCCATCTAGTCTGTCCAGAGTTCTCTATCTGCCTCAGGGCCTACTAACCATTCAGGGTTTTATCCCTCCTGGTCCACCCACCTGCTGCCCTCCCTACTGCTACCAACCTGAGCAACCACCAGATCCTTCACTCTGTCCCAGCCGTACTTGAAACCATTTATGGTCTTGGGTCTTGGCACCCACCACCTCCTCCTCTGGTCGACTGTTCCACAACTCTACCTCCCTTTCTGTAAAATGGAGCTTTATTGAATCCCTCTTAAATTTCCCTCCTGCCATTTTGCACTCATGACCTCAGGTTCTTGACTAATACTCATGCTTGAATGGGATAAGAAATCTGGGCTAGCTGGCAGCAGCTAATAATGTTCCTAGTGAGAGAAATGAAAGACCCCTCCAAATGAGTTATATTTAATTGTGCCTGAATAAACACTGATGTGAAAAACTGTTTTCAATTATTTTCTTTTTGTGGACAATATTCCAAACAGTTCTCTTTGTGGAACCAGTAATTTAAAGTTTTTACTATGTCACAGTTTGTGTATAGAATGCTTAGTGTGAGCTATTGTCCTATCAGAACTATGTTAAAAGTTCTGTACACAAACCAAAATAAAGTTAAAACTCAAGGGGATAGATTCACAAAACATCACAAAGCACAACACAAAAGTTTGAGCTGTGCTTTGTGTTTGCTCAGGTGTCAAGTCTTGCAATTCTCAGTCAGATAGCCCACCCCATTATCCAACTGAGAATAGGGCAAGGTGGAGTCAATGCTAACCCCAATACTGCTAGTGTTAACCCCACTAGTGCTGCCCCAACATGCAGCTAGGAGTATGGCTGTGCAACGAATAGTGCAGGTGCGCTATTTCCAGTTCACTATAGTAACCATGTAAATGAGCCCACTGGGCATGCAAGGCACTATGTGGCCATTTGCATGACCATTATGGGCCTATTTACATAGGTTGTGGGGTGTTTAGCATGCCCCCATCCCCTGCCCCAGAGGCAGCCCTGTGTCAATATGTTTATCAAGCACCCTGGTGCTAGTACCCCCCCCCCACCATAACTGTCAATCGCTGGCCTGAGTAAAGAAAAATAAATCTCCCTGGTGCTAGTGGTCCCCCCCAATGATCACTGATCGCTGGCCTGAGTAAAAAACCCTACATCCTCCCTGGTGCTAGCCCCCCCCCCACGATCAGTGATCATCTGCCTGTGTATGAAATATAATTTTCCCTGGTATCCAGTTTCCCTCCCCACACTCACACCCACGCCCAAAGTACAAGTACTATTCCCTAGTGACCAATGTTCCCTCTCCCCACCCAATCCCTTGCCCCACATCTCAACCACTATTCCTTCATGTACAGTGGACCCTCCCCCCAATTGATCACTCTTCCCAAATCTCAACCACTATTCCCTGGTGTCCAGTGGTCCTCCCCCACCTGCTTCCTGATCACTGTAAAAGAAATAAAACTCATTCCCTTGCATCCAGTGAATTCCCCTTGCTATCCCTGATCTCCTGTAAAAGAGCCAAACATCCTTCCATGGCCCAGGCACCCCCGCCACCCCATCACGGTAGGTAGTGCCCCACCACTCTGCTCGCCCCTTCCCAAACCTGAGCTGGAGACTGGCACAGCCCTCCTCTCTCCATTATGGCCAGCCACTGACTGAGCTGTCAATGAGCACATACTGTATACAGTACGCACTCATTGCTTGATAGCTTAGAGTGAGATGTCAATCAATGAGCATATACTGTATACAGTAAGCACTCATTGACAGCTTAGTCGGCAGCCAGCAGTGGTGGAGAGAGGAGGGCTGTGCTGGTCTCTGGCTTGGATTTGGGATGGGGGGAGCAGGGTGGTGGGGCACTACCTACCATGGTCAGGGTGGGGGTTCCAAGAGATGCGAGGGAAGGGACGTTTGGTTCTTTTACAGGGGCTCAGGGATAGGGGGTTCACTAGATGCCAGGGAATGGGTTTAATTTCTTTTACAGGGGATTGGTGAGCAGGTGGGAGAAGGACAACTGGACACCAGGGAATAGTGGTTGAGACCTGGGGTGAGGGATCGAGTGGGGGATTGACCACTGGACACTAGGCAATAGTGGTTGAGATGTGGGGCAAGGGATCATGTGGGGGGGAGGGACCACTGGACACCAGGGAATACTATTTATACATTGGGCATGGGTGCGGGTGTGGGGATGGAAGCTGGACACCAGGGAAATCTCTGTTTCATACATGAGCCAGCAATCATGGGGGCTGACCATTAGCAACAGGGAAACTATTGTTTTTCACTCAGGCTGGTGATCAGTGATCATGGGGGGACCACTTGATGCCAGGACGACATATATTTTTATACTCGGATTGGCAATCGTGTGTGTGTGTGGGGGTGCTGCAGTACCTTCACCAACCACTAGGGTTGTATGAGCTAAGGCAAGGTCTCAGTCAGCAGTATTAGCTCCATGCAAGGGGACCCCACAGGATGCCCTTGCATGGAGCAAATGCTTTGTGAATCAGACAGTGCTGATATTCATGTCCCTTCCCCCATTGGGGCCCCCTCCACTTTGACCCACCACAAACCAGGTATGAGCGCGCCAACCGGGCTTTTGTGACTACCAACTCGGCACAAAACCTGGTTTGCTTGCAGAAAACCAGGTTTGCACTGGGGCAAAGTTTTGTGAATCCTGCCCAGATCACATGTTCCATGAAGAGAACTGTAACAAAATGCTGCCCATAAAAATAAAACAATGTGAAATATAGTTTTTCACATCACTTTTTTGTTCAGTTACAGTTACATATGGATCATCTAGGCTTATGGCTATCATTCCTGTAAATGTTAGCATGATAAACAGCTGCCAATTAAAAATCATTTCCTGTTAAGCCGACCTGGTGGCACTGAGGGTTGAAGCGCTGGATGCCACACCTCATGTCATGCAGACGACCCAGGCTCGGGAGTGAGCTCGCGTTGCCAGGGGTCGGCACGAGAGGGAGAGGATCGAGCATCCAATGGACTGCTATCCTCAACTGGGGGGGGGCAAGTCATCCCACTCCTTGGCTGCCTCCTGGTGAAGGTGAAGGCAGAACTGGAATTAGGGAGGCACAGAGCATGGCTATGTGGCACTAGTGTGTCTCCATGTGCATGCATTCACAGCCTCAAAGGGGGAGAGATGGGAAAACAGAAAAAGGTAGGCAATTCCAGGTTAAGTGATGCTCTACCTGCTGGCTGGCATCCTGCTCCACTTCTGGATTGCCAGAAGCTCCAGATCTGGATGACAGCCCTGGGTGAGGGGAGGATGGCCCTCCCCTTTCCGGCCCCACCATGTGGAGAAATCCACGGGGGACATGGGGATTGGCAGCACTGTGGGGAGCTGTGGATGGACATAGGCAGCAGAGCTGGGGTGAAGTACCTGCCTGCGGTCACCCAGAGAGGAGAAAACATATGAAGAAAACAATTCCTGTCCTCTTTAATAGTTCCCCACAGTTCATCTTGTTTATTCCATTCAGGAACTTGAAGGTCTTTATTGTATCCCCCCTCCTCCTGCCTGGTCTACTGCAAGAACATTCAATGCCTTGAGATGCTCATCGTAAGACATGCTGTGTTCACCCTGAATCATCTTGGTCACCTGCACTGCACAGCACAGTATTCCAAGTGTGGCCTCACCTGTGACGTACTGTACATAGCAGTAGTAGTACCTCCTTTTTCCTGCTATCTATACCCTCCCAATAACCACAGCATCCAATAGTCCTTATACTGGTCTTGTTACACTGGCTTGATTATTTCAGAGAGTCACTAATGATGACTCCAAGGTCACTTTTCTCTGCTGTAGTGCTCAGGTTAACCCCTCTCATGTCCCATCCAGTTCTTTTGGTGTTGAATTTTAACTGCAAAACCTCAGACCACCTCTCTAGCCTTTGTAGATCCCTCTGCATCTCCCTGATCCATTCATCACTATCTACCCTAACACAGAGCTTCATGTCATCTGCAAAGAGACACAACTTGCCACAGATGCCCTCTCCAATGTTGCAGATGAACATATCGAAGAGGACAGGACCCAGGACAGATCCCTGTGGCACCCCATTCATGAGATGCCTCTCTTCCCATTTGATCCTGTTTACCAGGGTATACCCTCATAGGGGTGACACATTGGTGTCACTGGCATTTAAGTGCTGGCATTAGAGCACCTATTTTGTACAGCTGCATCTGCACGGTTCAGTGTGCTAGAGTGCTTTTGCCAGCTGGGATGCTGGGAGATGGTTGAGTGTGCTGGAGCGGTTGTTATCTGTATGCAGATTTTGACAGCATTTCTGGAGGGTGGGCAGGAGGTGTTAATTCTTGCCCAGGATGCGTGCTGTGAAAGGGTCTGGTTTTGTAGCAGGAGTTACCGTGCAGTGTGGTTTGGACTGTGGTGGATGTATGTGTTCCAGTACATTGTCGGAGTTCGTCAAGAGTGCCAGAAGGAATTTGCTGCTCATATTTCAAGGCTTTCAAAAATTCACTGCATAGAAATACACTGCCTGATGTCCATTTATTCCACTGGTTCCTAGTGGATGTGTGACTCGGTGTATGTCATTTTTTGCTGCCCCCCCCCCCGCGCAGCTCCCCACAAAATATTTTCAGCCACCGGAGAAAAAGTCCCTCTGATCAGAGGACCATAGCCACCTGCCAGGGCTCCAGTGGTGGAAAAAGTGCTTAGGAAAAAAATATATATATATATTTTCAGCAAATTTGTCCAGTTTGGTGTGTGTGCTGGGTTTCCTGTATGGGTGTCATACTGTGGTATTGCACTCCTCTTGCTGTTGGCTTATTGCTGCAGTGCTTTCTGCACTGTCAGCATTTTTGTAGCACGCTAAACATGGTCATCCTTTTTCCTGTCTCAGTGTAGTGATGGAACTGTTTACCACCAGCCTATGCTGCTTTTTCTTCAGCCAGTTTCTCATCTGTCTAAATAAGTCCCTAGCCATACCCAGGTAACCAGCTTCTTCAGCAATCTTCTATGTGTAACTGCATCAAATGCCTTTCTGAAATAAAGTAGAGTAAATCCACAGCATGGTCCTTATCTACTAACTTTGCTACCCAGTCAAAGAAACTATCAGACTGGTCTGACAAGACCTCCCTGCCACAAACCCATGATGTTTACTATCCGGTAGATCATTGCTGTTTAGGTAATCCACAAGGTCCTCTACCATCAGTGACTCCATCAGTTTAACCACTAGAGAGGTACAGCTGACAGATCTGTAATTTTTGTTTGCTCCTTAACCTCTCCTTGTGTAGCAGGACTATGTCCACTACCCTCCAGTCCTTTAGAACAACTCCTGTCTGAACTGACATTTTGCACTACTAGGGGTTCAGCCAGTTCTTCAACCACTTCCTTTAACACCCTTGAGTGCATCCCATCTGGCCTTGGGCATTTATCTACCTTTAGGGCTTTACACCCCTTCTGGAACCTTTCTCTGGTAAATAATGACAGCCTCATGTCGGGAATGCCCCTGTCAGCCACCTTAATGTCACTTAGGGGTAGGGGACAGCTGTCTTCCCTTATGAAGACAGAGCAGAAGTAATCATTAAAGATGGCTGCTTTTTGTTCATCTTCCTCTGCTGCTCTACCACCTTCTTGTAGCTTAATCATACCCCCATCATGCTTCCTTTTTTTCCTTAATATGTCTGAAGAATTGTTTCTCTCCACCCTTGACCGCCTATGTAATAAACAGCTCCATGTCTGCCTTTGCATTCCTGACTGTCCTCTTTGCTTCCCTAGTGTTTATTCAGAACTCTCCCCAGTCCTCCTCCCACCTGCTTTTCCCTGTACCTGGTGAAAGCCTTTTCCTTGGCTCTTACTTCTTCTCTGATGATTTCTGAGAACCACGTTGGTCTCTTGTACCTGTTTCATTTTGTAACAATTCTTGTGCATAATTTTGCTGCCTCAGAGATCATCCACTTGATTGCCCACCCCCCATCTTTCCTGTACACTTCCAAGGCTGTCCACCCTGGTCAATTTGTCTAAGACTAGCTCCATCATCCAGCTGAAGTCTGCTCTTCTGAAATCGATGACATCTGTTTCTGATAGGGGCATTCTGGTCCTGTGGGCCATCCTGAACCACTGGAGTTATGGTTGCTGGACCCCAGAAACTTCCTTACCCTCAATCCACCCAGCATCTTCAAGTTAGTGAGCACCAAATTGGGAAAGGCTGCCTGTCTGGTGGATTCCTTAACCAGCTGCACCAGCTGGCTGTCCTGCAATGTATCTAATAGGGCCTCCATGCTAGCTCTAGATCCTCTTTTATTGTTTTGTGATCCTAGGCAGCCAGTGCAGAGTGTGCAGAACAGGAGTGATATCATCCCTCATAGAGGCACCTATCAATATCCTGGCTCTAACATTCTGCACTAGCTGCAGTCAATGCATCAATCCTCCAGACAACCCTAAGTTAAAAGCATTACAGTAGTCGAGTCTGCTGGTGACAAAGGCATGGATAGCCATGGCCAGATCAGCAGGCATCAGAAACAGCCAGATCCTGGTGATATTCCGGAGATGGATAAACCCGGATGCAATGACTGATGACACCTGTTGTTCAAGGCTATGTCAGACATTGAGAAAAATGTCAAGGTCCTTAACCACGTCAACCACCAACAGGGGCTATCCATCAACTACAGGAGTGAGCAGTCTCCTGTCAGTGGAGACACCTCCATGACCCAGCCCAATCACCATAACCTCTATCTTTCCATGTTTGAGACATAGCCAGTTAGCAGACATCCAATCGTTAATCTCAGCCAAGCACCAGTTCAGCTTATCTGAAGTGGAAAGGTCACATGGGGCACAAGACAGATACAACTGGTTATTTATTTTATTTAATTAGTTTTTGTTGACCAGGTAAGAGCACTAGATAAATTCTGCCTATTTTCAGGCATGACCTGGGGAAGGGGGATACAGATGAATGCCAACTGACCTTGAACCAGATTAAGCTGTTGGTGGCATTTTTAGTGAATGGGGGAAATTTGGCCAGGACACTGGGAAATTCCCCAACTCTTGTTAGTAGGGGGCGCTATGACTGGTGCTGCAATGGCCAGTCACTCGGAGACAGCTTGCAGGCTGGAGGTGGAAGGGATTAGGGAGAGGCCTCCTCCCCAGCCTCAAGAACCCAAGAGGCTGAAATCAGGTTGGAAGACAGTTTTGTATTAGCTAGCAAGGAGCTAGGGATCACCATGGATTCTGACTTACTGAGAGCTCTGGAGGAACAGATGGAAATGGACCTTGTTGATGATGAAAGGGAGAGCTCTTTGTCAACAGAAGAATTGCAGCATCATTTGCAGGAAGAGGAACAGAAATTTATGTGGAAGAGGAATCAACTGCAACAGGAGCTGTTGCATAGAGGAGTGATAAGCAAGATGGACAGCCTGGTGTGTGGAGAAAAGGAGTCAGGCTGTCATACACAGGAACATGGAATGCAGAATGAAGTGAGAACACAGGGAATCAAGACCTCAAGCTCTCCAGAACCACAGGTATCTAGGGGGAATAGTAATGTGGTTCTGAATGGGAGCGGGGAAGGGAGAGATCAAAGAAGTACTATACTGCTATAAACAAAGGAGAGGAAATAGCAATACGACTTGAGTCTGAGGATTCTCAAACAGTGCCACACACTGTGTCAGCCCCAATGGCTTCAGAGGGGCAGCAAGAATTGTCCAGAAAAGCAATATTATCTTTACAAGTGGTACAGCAATGGGAAACATGGAGAAAAAAACTGAAACATAAAGTAATGGGAGGAAAGGAGGAAAACAAGCTAAACTGACAATAGGCTCAGGGCCTCAGGCTCAAATCACTGTGGATTTTACAAAATCAGCAGCAGGTCTTTCCTCAGATACCAAGGGTGGGTACAAAAAGCCTTACAAAAAGCTGGATGGGTTAAAAAATTAGATGGGACTGGATGGGACTCTAACCTCCCTGCCTCGTTGGGGAGGGGAGTGACATATCCACAACACTGAATATGGAGGATGTTCCATTCTCAGTTTCTGCAGAAGAATCTTCTCAAGTTACTCCTGGGCAGAGACTAAATACAGAGCTACAGAGTTCTACGGGAGAAGGGATTGGTATAGATATTGTGCAAGACATATGAAACCTGGAAGGTGAGAGTTCTGGGGAAGAGGTGGAAGGTACAATAGAAACAGATATGGGTGTGCCTGTCACTTGAAATACAGCTACAGCTATACAAAGTGAGAATACTGCTCCTCAGCTTCTTCAGGAGAACATATAGAAACATAGAAAGGGGGAGCAGTGGGCCCAACTATATGGAACACAAATGTGAGGGAATGATTATTCCCAGAGTCCATGAGGTTAGCATCACAACCAGCTGTTAGAAATAATACAGTTCATCTTAAGTACAGGGGAAATATGGAAGATATCCCAGACAGATTATTTGTAGGGACAGTTCTACTAAAAAATAGCAAGAGGTACTACTCCTTTGAAATTTATGCACTTATTTATATGCCAGGGGACACTACTTACACTATTAGTTTTAAACATCCCACAGGACTGGAAAGGTTCTGAAACAATATCAGGCACTCAAACATACTGCAATATGGAAACCTTTTTTGGCTACCCCTCTCACTAAACCAGCATACAAAAAAATAATGATACTGTTTAGAAATGAAGGGGGATGAATGTGGCAGATATCACATATTGGTTAAAACACCACTGTACAGTCAATGGTTCTCCTGAGCTGATTCTGGATGAGGAACATCTGTGGACAGGGGAATGGAGGTATAAAATTACTTTGAAACAAAGTAATGGGGGGATATAGCACCTTTCAAAAACATTTTTCTTGGGGAGAGAAAGAGGAGTGATCTTCTATGCAGGCCAGCCCCGAGCATGTTACAGGTGTGGAGAAGTAGGGAACCTAAGCAATGTCTATAAAACAGAAATGCAGTTTGTGTGGTGAAGTGGGTCACATGGGTGCACAATGTGCACAACCCATGAAGTGTAATTTGTGTGAAGAGTCAGAACATACTTTCAGAAACTGTGTATGAGCTTCTCACAATAGTTTAGACACCACATTACAAGGACAGCAGGATACATATGTAGCTGCGGCTCAAAAAAAAGGATGAAATTTGAGGAACTAATGAATCACACAAATGCTCAAGTCCCTAAACCTCAGAGGGTGGTACATTTCAAAGTAATAGAAAGGAAGGAAGACAGTGGAAACATTGATGAATCAAGCACAGAGGCACACAAGGGGGAAATGACCCCTGAAACTGGCATTGTGAGTGATGTAACTGTACAAACATCTGAATTGACCTCTAAGGTCCTCAAGGCACAGGATGAAGAAGAAGAAGAGGTGGTAGATATCACAGTGCTAGGGCATAACACACAGGCACCATTGGTAATACATACTGGAGGGCAGGAAATGCCCCCCCAATGATAACTGGAGAGAGTACTTTTCAGAGGGTCACAGTAAAAGGTCCAAAACCAATATAAACCATATGGTTTCATCAGCAATAAAGAAAACAGCAGAAGGGGTCACAGCACAGAATGTCTATGCTGTATTGAGGGATCCAGAGGAGACCGAAATGGGGAGTGAGTCAGATGGCTCTTCTATTACTTCTACTCAGGCAGACAGTAACAGAGACCAAGGTCAGGGGGTTAAGCCAAAACCAATGAAAAGGAAGAAGAGAAAATGAGCCAAAACATAAATATATGAGAAATGAAGTGTGAAAATGTGTTATCTCTGCACTTAAATATCATATAAACATGACCAATCTTTCAATAATTACTGCAAATGTAAATAGTATTAAGAATGATATTTGGAGACAGTTCATGTTTACAAGTTTAAGTGTAGAAGGAGGAAATGTACATTTTTTGCAGGATACCTGATTGCACACTATTACTGAGATTAAGCAGGCCCAAACTGAATGGAGATGGGGACCTTCAGTGTGGTCCATAGGGGAAGATTTATGTACAGGACTAGGAATACTGTTTCATGGCATACTGGTATCTGTGCTTAAAGTATATGATTTATGGCCTTGTAGGGTACTGTTGTTAGATGTTGTCATAGACCAGGTAGCATTTAGATTGATAGATGTGTCCACAGGGGAAAGCAGATAGAACAGTGCTATTTAACCAGATTGGACCTTTTTTAAATGCCTTTAAGATGATTGTGTGGGATAGGGATTTCAACTGTGGTTTGAAAGATAGAGACTGGGGAAGAAAAACAGGGAAAGTATATTGTGACACAAATTTACTTAAAGGCATGCTCAACAAATATGAGATAATGAGTTACAAAATGATTTTGATAAACTTGGTTCTTGGTTGTTAAATAATCAAATGATTTGAATGTAAAAAAAGACCAAGTGCATGGCTTTTGGGAGTGCTTTTCATTTAAAGCTAAATCCCTGTTTATACAGTATATACTTGACAAAAGTGGTGATCTAATAGAACAGGTGACCCTTTTCAAGTATTTGGGCATTCTCTTAGATCCTTGTTTAGGATTCTTGCCATAGGTAAAGGCTGTTAATAGGATAATAAACTCAAAATTGGGCTTGTTATATAAACTTAAGGCTTATTTGACATTGGAATCTCACAGAACAATTGCGATCGGTACTTTATTGCTTCATATTGATTAAGTTTCTTTTTTATATTATGGTTTGGGTGTAAGGGAGGGGAGGGTTTTGAGTGTAGTTTATAATAATATTTGTTGATTTGTTCTTGATGTCTTACGAATGACACATCATTGTGTATTATACTCCTCTTTGGACTGGCTATCTCCCAAATTGAGGTTTGCCTATGCACTTGGTAATTTGGTATATCAGGCTATTTATGCTAGAAATTCTTTACCTTTGTCTGATCTGGTAAAAATCAGAGATTTTCAGGTTAATTTACTTTCAAATTCTGGAACTGTGTTGAGGGCTACAGTCAATAGGGGTAAATCTGGTTCTCAATCTTTCTCGTCCTTAGCTGTTAGTTTATGGAATGATTTACCATCTTGTCTTAGATGTGTTTTTTCAATTAAGGGATTTAAGGTTAAGTTTTGAAATTATTTGTTATCCATTGATGCATGTAATTGTTAGTTTACTGTTGCTGTTCTTTTGTCGTTGTATGTATTGTAGATTTGCCTTTTGGGTCAGACCTGAAAAAGGGCTTTGCCCAGTGTCCTTACCCTGTTAACAAATTTAAAATAAAACAAAATTATGGATGTTTATGATCTTTTAAGATGTGAACCAGTTCATACCTTTTATAAAGGTAGATTATCTACAAGGTTTGATGTCTTGTTTATATCCAAAAGAATGAGAGCTAGAGAAGTAGGGATAGTCCCTTAAGAATCTTTGGATCATGTCGCAGTGAAGGTAGTATTAGGAAGAGAACAGGACCTGGGGATAGGGAGAGGTTATTGGAAGATGAACACTTCGCTACTAGAAGATATGGGGTACAAATTAGAACTAAGAGCACTGCTAGAAGCAAGACAGGATATTAGGTTTTTATATGAGGACCCAATAGAATGGTGGGAAAACACTAAAAGAAAAATTAAAGATTTACTGATTTTTATCTCAGGAAAACTTAAGGGCTACATTTTTGCAGTTACTCACCAAGATGAGGGAAATAGGAGTAGACTTAACCTCGCAAATAGCAGAAATTAAACAAAAAATGTTTAAATTTCAGAAAGAACAGACATGATTTATAGCAGGACAACAGAAATTTAACATGAGGGGTACCAAAGATGAGGTACATCCATTTATGGTGGGGAAGTCATGAAAAAATGGGCTCTATCATGCCAGTTCGACATCCTTTATGTCGACTAGCATCTCACCGACAGGAATCATGTCAACTACAAGTTGTGATCTACATGATTCCTGTGTGTCTCCCGGTCCTGTTTTTTTAATGGGGGGCTATGCCCCCTGAACCCCCCATGCAGCCCCCCATCTTTAGGATTCTCAACTCTAGTCTGAGTTGATTCAGGAAGGGGGTGCAGGATCGGGAGATAGCATGCCCCTGTCATGGGCACACCAACACAGCGACCTGTCGACAAAGCGTTGATTTTGCCAACAGGTATGTATTTTGCTGTGTTGTTGTCGCCGTAAGGGTGGCATACCAAAAAAAAATTATCCTTCTTAAAAAAAAATGCAATGGGGACCCTTACAACTAATACATTTTTAAATTACAACAAGTGACACAGATGCATATAAAAGAGAAATTTCAGAAAGGAGGGGGAGGGGAAAAGTCATTTTTGAATAATATAGCTGTACCATGCTTAACAATAGAAGAACAGGAAGTACTCTTGGAACCTTTTATTTATTTATTTGCTTTTTTTTTTACCACGTAAGCACACTAGACAACCAAGTGCCTATTTTCAGTTGCAATCCGGGAGATTATCGAGGTACATTCAAGAACATCAGGCAAAAACAAGCACAAGGTATATTCAGGAGAGTCAAGGAGAGCAAGGACAATACAAGAACATCAGGTTTTCCATAACAGCATGGTCCAGACAAGGAAGGCAGTAGTCAACATGTCAAGTCAAACTGTCAGTGGCTCAGTAGGTAGCACACTCACCTCTGAGGCTGGGAGATCAGAGGGCTGTGGGTTCAGTTCCCACATCTGGTACTTGGGTTAATATCCCAGTACTGACACTGTAGTGCAGCATGAGAGGGATGCTGCACTTCTGAGGTGCCATCTTTTGGATGAGATGTTAAACCGAGGTCCCATCTGCCTGGATTTATGGTAGTTCGGGTGGATGTTAAAGATCCCATGGCACTTATCGAAAAGAGTAGGGGAAATTTCCTCGGTGTCCTGGCCAAATTTCTCTCATTCACTAAAAATACCACCAACAGCTTAATCTGGTTCAATTTCAGTTGCTTACCATCTGTATCCCCCCTCCCCCCCAGTCGCCCCTGAAAAAGGGACTTCTATGCCCAGTGGGCTTACCGGGTCAACAAAATTCAACAAAACAAAAGCAAAACATGCCAGGGCAAACAACACCCCAGAAGGATAAGGGAAGCAGGTAAACACGATTAGTACAATTGAGGGTTGGAGAGACCAAGTCAACACACGAGGCAAAACATGGGGATGGGGCAGTGAACATATACACATTAATGGGCAGATGGACCAAAGTTGACCCAGCACATTCATATCTTCTAAATAGCTGTAAGCTCACTTGTGAGTAAGGGACAGAAGAAATAGCAGCAGCTATTAAATCCTTAACAAAGAACATGACCCCAGGAAAAGATGGAATTCCTAATGAATTCTATAAAGAATTTATTGGGCAAATGGCTCCAATGTTAAGAGAAGACTTTCTTGCTATTTTTAAAATGGGGAAAGTGGGGAGAAGTATGACAGAAGGGGTAATGATTTTTCTGTATAAATCGGGAGATGAAACATATATTAAAAATTGGAGACCTTTGAGTTTGCTTACATCTAATTATAAAATTCTGACTAAAATTATGGTAGTTAGATTAGCAGGACTGGCAAAAAAAGTGATTTCAGAAGTACAGACAGGCTCTGTACCAGGGAGGAATATTACCCAAAATTTAATATTTCACAGGGAAATTATACAGCAAGGTTTGGAAATGAGACTAGACAGATATGTCATAACAATTGATCAAGAGACGGCATTTGTTGCCATGAAGCATGATTATTTGTGGATGGTATTAGAAAAGTATGGTATCCCAGAACCCTTTAGAAACCTGGTAAAAGTCCTTTATAAAGAATCACAGGTATCTCCTATGATAAACGGACATTTAGGAATCCCGGTATATTTGCATAATGGGGTGAGGCAGGGGTGTCCATTCAGCCCATTATTGTATGTTTTTGGATTAGATCTGGTATTGTGAAGGATAGAAAAAGATGTAGAAATGTTGCCCATTAGAAATGAGGGAGGAGAAGCACACAGTAGTGACTGCATATGCTGATGACTGTGTAATAACTACTGTTACATTGGAATCAGGTTTTAGGATGTTGGATATTTTTGAAGGCATTTTGTGTGACACTGGTATAACAAGCATTTGTCAATGCCGAATGTTGCTTGCTTCTATGTGCTGTTTAGGTATTTGGAAGTCATTGGAGTGCAAATATTGAAAATTTGCGAACTTACGAGCGTGCATAGGAACTGTGCAACACACGCTCGTAAAACAGTCATTGTTAGGAAATTTTTCACGAAATGTTCAACATAGCCATTTTAAGACCTCTGCTCATGAAAAGTGTCAGTGTGATTTTGTTAATGTGTCCCATACATTGAGTTTGCACACCGACTGCGCCATTGTGCGCTACATGGGTGGAAACACGTTTTGGGCAGGATTGAAAAATGATAGCTCTACTGCTCATAAGGAGGTGTGGTAAAATGGCAATGTTGAAATTCTGGAGTGGAATATTGCACCAAGAAACCTACGAAAGGCAGTGGGAACTGTGCAACGACAATTTGTAAAACAGTCATTTTAGGAATTTTCACCAATTTTCAACATTGCCATTTTAAGATCTCTGCTCATGAACAGTGACACTGTGATTTTCTTAATGTGTCCCATACACTGAGTTCGCGATTAACCGACTGCATTGTGCGCGCCACATGGGCGGAAACATGTTTTTGGGCAGGATGTGAAAATGACAGCTGTACTGCTCATGAGGAGGTCTGGTAAAATGGCAATGTTGAAAATCTGGAGTGAAAATATTGAAAATTTGTGAACTTATGAGCCTGCGTAGGAACTGCGCAACGCGCGCTCGTAAAACAGTCATATTTAGGAATTTTTTCACCAAATTTTAAACATGGCCATTTTAAGACCTCTTCCCATGAACAGTGTCACTGTGATTTTCTTAATTTGTCCCGTACATTGATTTCGCACACCGACTGCGCCATTCTGCGCTACAAAGGCAGAAACACATTTTGGGCAAGATGTGAAAAATGACAGCTATACTACTCATAAGAAGCTGTGGTAAAATGGCAATGTTGAAAATCTGGAGTGAAAATATTGAAATTTAGCGAACTTACAAGCCTGCGTAGGAACTGCGCAATGCACGCTGTAAAACAGTCATTTTTTGGAATTTTTGGACCAAATTTTCAACATGGGGCTTTTGGGACCCCTCCTTATGAATGATGTCACTGTCATGGTGGTATTCAGGCCTGAAGGGTGATTTTGCAGTCACTGCACAGTCACTGCACGAAATCACCCTTCGGGCCCGAATAACGCCATGACAGTGACATCATTCATGAGAAGGGGTCCTAAAAGCCCCATGTTGAAAATTTGGTGCAAAAATTCCCAAAAATGCCTGAGATATGCAATAAAGTTGAACCCCCCATCTAGCCCATTATATAGCTACCGGCATTCTCAGTTCGCGGGTCGGTTTGAAGAGTGCAGACGTGTTCCCGGTCCACGAAGATCGCTGCGCCGGAGTCCGGAGATAAGTATGGGGTGAGGGGTGTGAGGAGGCTGGGTGCACAGTGGGTGGGTCGCGGGTTGTGGGAGGGGGTCGGAGATGCGCTGCAGGACCGTTTTTGTTTTATAGGTTTAAAAAAAAAAAAGGCGTTGTAGGATCGCTTGCCACGCTGGGGTGGGCTCCCAGTGTGGCACAAGGATGGGGGTCATTCAGCCGACTGGGGATTGGGCACCCCGCCGCCAAAGGACTGATTGCCACGCTGGGGTGGGCTTCCAGCATGGCACCAACTATGGGGGGGGACGACACAGCTCAGCCGGGCGGGATTGGGCACCCGTCGGGTTACACAGTACATGCGGGGGCACACACGCCTGCATGTGGGGGGGAGCTACGCTTCTTATCGGTGCTCACTGAAGCGTAGCTCCCCCTTTCAACTGTATGCCACTGTATTTTGGAGCGTGTCATAGACAGCTCCAAAATGCATTGGTTTACAGGGGCTGCGCCTGCCAGCTCACTGACTGAATTGGAGGAGGTGGTGACACACCTCCGAAATCTCTGATGATGGCACTATGTTTCCTGCACATGCGTGCAAGCAACACAAAAATTAGCAGAGGTTAAAGTAAGATTTTGGCACTGGGTAAAGCCCCAGAAAAGAAAGATTTTCCTTTGCAGATGACAAAAGGAGAGATTAAGATTTTAGGAATTGTTATGGTACAAAAGAAGCAGAAAAAAAGAAGTGGGACTCTGCATATGTGAAGCCTATATAAAGGTGAATAGTCTGAAGTCATGGAAGATGACAAGGAAAAAAGGGGTGTTTCTTTTAAAGTCCTATATACTACTAATATTCTTGTATATTTCACATGTGTATCCACTGGCATTTAATATGCATACCAAGATAATGGGTTTATGTTTTAGTTTATTATGGGGTAGTTGTTTAAATCCTGTCAAAACATGTCATACATATAGACCTTGGAAGCAGGGAGGCTTAGATATGAATTAATGCATTTGTTTTGGGACTTTCCTTTTTACTAATGTTAAACCACTGATGTTACGTGAGACTAGTTTGGTCTGTGAGGCAATGCAGCATTGGGAGCAGGCTTTTTTACAGCATGGGGAAGGGGAAAGTGGCACAATACAGAAAAAGTGCTACCGAAGTATGTTCAAATTTGTCTAAAGTACATAAGGTGTTGGAAGATTGAATAAAGCTGGATCAGTACAGTAAATAGAAACAGTTTTATTTTAACATAGTTGAAAAATGTTTTTACGAAGAGCCAGTTTTTTTAGTAGACACAAGAAAAAAGCAATCATTTGTCAATGCCGAATGTTTGCTTGCTGGCATTAGCAGTTAAAGGGCAGGAGTTAGACAGATGCAGTATAGGAATGGCATTGAAGTATTGAACTGATGCTAACTCCACCCGCACCCTGCAGAGATGGACAGGCATTGGGGTGTGCCTCTGGGCTGTCGCCCATGATGGTCACGACATTTCACCTCACCCTACCCTTCAGACACTGACAAGTGTCGAGGTGTGCCTTGGGGTGTTTGGGCTTTACATTCACCTCATTCCATAAGGAAATATGCTGAAATGGGTGCAGTATAGGAGAATGGGGTGAACTCTGGGAGCAAAGAGTCTCAGGCGCACCTCGATGTCTATCACTGGCTGCATGGTGAGGGTGGAATGGCATGAGCATTATTGTCGACAATCCTGAGTCATACCTCTAATGCCTGTAAGTCCCTACAGGGTAGGACATTGTGGTCAAAAACTGTAATGCCCTGGGCACTTCTTGGTATTTTTACTCCAAGTTTTTCACATGAGCTTTTTGTGACCTCATTGCATGAACAGTGACACTATCAGTTCTTTAGGTGAAAGGTGATTTTGCAGAGCGACTGTGCCATTTGGCACCACAGGTGCAAAGACACATTTCGAACAGGATGTGAAAAATGACAGGTGTACTGTTCATATGGAAGTGTAAAAAATAGCACTGTTGGAAATCTGGAGTGAAAATATACAAAAACTGCTGAAGTCATGAGCATGGGTAGAAACTGCAACGTACACCCGTAATGTAATTAGTTTGGGGATTTTTTACAGCAGATTTTCAACACAGGCATTTTGGGACCTCTGCTCATGAACAGTGTCACTGTGATTTTCTTAATCTGTCCTGAACATTAATTTCCTACATGCTATTCTGCGCCAGAAGTGCGAAGACACATTTTGGCTAGGTGTGAAAAATGACTGCTGTACTGTTCATAAGTTCATGAACTTACGAGGGTGTGTGGAAATTGCACAATGGGTGCTTGTAACAGTCATTTTGTGGACTTTTGTCATCAGATTTTAAACATAGCCATTTTAACAACTCTGCTCATGAACAGTGTAACTGTGATCTTTGTAATCTGTCACAAACATTGATTTTGCACACCGACTGCACCAATGTGCGATACATGTGTGAAAACATATTTTGGGTGAGGTATGAAAAATGACAGCTGTACTTTTCATAAGGGATGTGGTAAAATGTCAATGTTGAAAATCTGAAGTGAAAATATTAAAAATTGTCAAAGTTACGAGTGTGCATAGGAAATGTGCAACGCACGCTCTTAAAACAGTCATTTTGGGGAATTCTTTCACCAAATTTTCCACATAGAGTTTTTGGGGGCTTACCTCATGAACTGTGACACTGTCATTTCATTAATCGGTCCAGAAAGGTGGTTTCATAAAGTGATTGCGAAATCATCTTTTGGGACTGAATAACAAAATGACAGTGACTGAATTCATGAGATGAGGCCCAAAAACCCCATGTTGAAATTTGGTGAAACAATTCTCAAAAATGGCCGAGATATGCACCAAATTTGAAAGAAACCCATTTATGCCATTATACAGCTTACCGTCATTTCTTCAGTTTGTGGTCGGCTTTGAAGAGTGCAGATGTGTTTTCAGTTCACCGAAGATCATCACGCTGGGCTCCGGAGGTACTGTAAGTATGGGGTCAGGAGGTGTGTGGGGAGGTGGGTGGGTAGAGTGTGGACATGGGTTGGGGGAAGGGGGAAAGACAGTCAATGAGGGACTTTTTTTTTTTACAGGTTTTTTTTTTCTTTTTTAGGAAGATGAAGCAGGACTTTTGCCACACTGAGGTGGGCTCCCAGCATGGCAGCTGGAAGCTTGTTTGGGGGGGCAGTGGAGCTGATGGGGGACTGGGCACACCTGTTGGCCATAGGAACTTTTGCCATGCTGGAGTAAGCCCCCAGTGTGGCACCTGGAAGTCTGTTTGGGGGGGCAGTGGAGCTGACAGGAGATTGGGCACCCCCGTTGGCCATACAGTGTGCGGGGTGGAGTGCATGAGCATGCTGGGATGGACTTCCAGTGTGCTATGTGGGAGTTTGTTGGGAGGGGCAAGAAAAAAATGGAGCTGTCTATAACAGTTGTTCAGATGCAGTGCTGACGTGTGGGTACGCTGCATACTGCTGATGGCAGTATGTAAATTGCCTGCCAACGATAGTATGCAAATTGCTGACACGTTACCACTGCTGATGGTAGAGGTCTTTTGCTTTCAACTGTATGCCAGTGCATCCAAACTACTGTCATAGACAGCTCAGACATTTATTGGTGTGGTGAGGCCGCACCTGCAAGAAGATGCAGGGCATTGGAAGCGAGGTGGCACACTTATGAAAATTTGTATGGTGGCACTATGTTTCTTGCACATGCGTGCAAGCAAACAGAGCATTTGTCAGCAGAACGGGACTGCTCAGCCCACCCAATCTGCCCAGGTGTTGTCTACCTACTTTTAACTTCTGCCTGTATGTGTTACTGCATGTCTTATTCTGCCTGTGTCCATCAAGACCTCCTTGTGAATGAGCTTGCTCAATGGATTTTTTCTGCAATGAACTCGAACCTACTCCACCTCCATAGCACTATTGATCTCTGTTGATCCCCTCCTTCCCCTTTTCTAATATACTCCTATGTTTATCCCATGCATGCTTCATGCCTCTTACCATTTTAGCTTCCACCACTTCTCCTGGCAGTCTGTTCAAGGCGTCTGCCACCCTTTCAGTAAAGAAATATTTCTTCACATCTATCCTGAACTCCCCCCCCCCAGCTTCACTGTATATCCCTTGGTTTGGGTGCTCATCCTCATTTAATGGAAACTCCCCAACTGTACCCAGTTTACTCCTGTGAGGTTCTTTGTAGGTCTTGATCACGTCACCTCTCGTCCTCCTCTCTTCCAGTGTGTACATGTTGAGATTCCTCAGCCTTTCCTTGAAGGGATTCTTGTGAAAATCCTGAACCGTTTTAGTTGCCCTCCTCTGGAAAATCTGCACCTTATGTCCTTTTTGAAGTGTGGAGTCTAAAACTGGACACTACTCCAGCTGGGGGTACATCAGGGAGTGATACAATGGCAGCACAACATCCCTCCTCCTACTGGAGATAACACTCCTTATGCACCCCAGAATCCAATTTGCCCTGCTCATAGCCTTGTCACACTGTACTACCATCTTGAGGTCCTCTGATATAATAACCTCAAGGACCCTTTCACGTCTAGTGAGTATCAGTACCTCCTGTCATCCTATACTCAGCATCTGAGTTCCTTTGCCCTATGTACATGATTTTACATTTGTTGGCACTGAACCCCAACTACTGTAAATAAGAAAATAGAATTAATTTGAATGAATTGCAGGCTTTTATGCAGCTTTTCAGGGCATGTGTATATGTGTGTGTGTGTGGGGGGGGGGCTCTGGTACTACAACTATTAGCTTTTGATTTTGGCCTCAAATCAGGTGCACTCCTGTAAAAAGATAAAATGTGTTTAAGAAAGATTCATAAGAAATGTGATAAAGTCTTTGTACATTAGCCTGGGCTGAGCTTGCAGACAGGAGAGATAGAAACGTAGACTTTGACAGCAGATAAGGACTGCTTGGCCCACCTAGTCTGCCCATTTCCCTACAAACAGGATAAGCTGCAGATCCTAGTTAACCAACAGCCTATTTCTTTATACCCCCCACAAGAATTGACTTATGTCTGTCCCATGCATTCTGCTACAGCTTTAGAGCCCACAACCTCCTCAGGAAGGCTGTTCCATGTGTCCACCAACATCTCTGTGAAAAAATACTTCCTCACATTGCCTCTGAGCTGTCCCCTCTCTATCTTCAAAGTGTGTCCCCTTGTTCTTGCACATCTCTTTTTCTGAAGGATGTTACCCTCTTGGACTTTGTTGATTCCACTGAGGTACTTAAAAGTTTCTGTCATGTCCCCGCTCTCCCTCCTTTCCTCAAGGGTATACATATTAAGCTCCTTTAGTCTCTCCTCGTATGGCTTCTCTTGCAGACCCTGCACCATTTTAGTTGCCCTCCTCTGGACTGCCTCCATCCTATCTATGTCCATGTGGAGATGGGGTCTCCAGAACTGGACGCAGTACTCCAGATGGGGTATCACCAACTGTCTGTACAGAGGGATAACAAGTTCCTGTTTCATGCTGGTGATGCCTCTCCATATACATCCTAGTATGCCCCCAGCCCTTCCTACTGCCTTCTCACATTGCTTTCTAACCTTAAGGTCATCTGATATGATTACCCCCAGGTCCCTTTTCATTTTTGTTGTTGTTACTACCCCCCCATTGTATAATCTTGCCCTGGGTTTTTGTTTCCTAGGTGCATTATTTTGCAATTCTTTGCATTGAATCCAAGCTGCCATACTTCTGACCATTCCTCTAACCTTGCCAAGTCACTTCTAATCCTTTCCACACCTCCTTGTGTATCAACCCTGTTGCAGATCTTTGTGTCATCTGCAAAGAGGCATACTTTTCCTTCCAGTCCCTCTGCAATGTCACTTATAAAGACATTAAAAAGGAGATGTAGTCTGTTCCTAATTAATGAGCTTCCCACTGGTCATCTGTGAGCCTCTTATGGGCCAGAGCTTACTACACAAGCATTTGTCAATGCCAAATGGTTGCTTGCTGGCATTAGCAGTGGAAGTGCAGGAGTTAGACAGATGGCATCCCGATTCTCAAAGCCCTGCATCAGACACAAGGTGCTTGCAGTTAACAGATATGGTCCAAGGTGCACCTTTCATCTATGATTTCCCTCTGTGTGATTCACAAAGGTGGCCTGTGTTGACCGCAGTCTACCTGCCCCAAACAGGCTTGCACCTGCAATGCACTACAGTATGGCAGTAGGGGGACTGCAGCTGATGCAAGCTGCATCCTGCAATTCACAGGCATCACCTGGTGGGAGAAATTCTAAGTGTCCGTAGACCAGCCAGGGCAGCCGTAAGGGGACTTAGACATTCTCCCCTGGGTGACATGCCTGCGTGTGGCATACCGTGGGTAATGGTCCACCCATCATACACCCCAGAGTGTGGCCTCGTATGTATGGCCCCCTCCTAGTGGTCCAATGGCACCCCTCACAGCTCCCCGATGCCACCTATGTACCATGTTGGTACCCCTGTCCTGATGTGGCTCTCCTGATCCCCGATGCCTGCCCTATTGGTGCTATTGCAGCACCAATGTATGGTGATACAGTGTCCACCCATGCTCCAGCAGGTGGTGCCCAAACCCCCCATACACCAGTGCAGACTGCTTCACAGTGCCCAGTACATTGCACCACTCACCTGTGTGGCCAGGCAACAGTTGCAGCAAACATGGTGGGGGAACATCGACCCATCAGGTTGGGTCCACATGCCCAATACCTAGTGGGACGGGGGTCCTGTGTTAGTCTCTGGTGGCCTGCTGTGGACCTGTGGAGTATGCCAGGGGTGTGCCGCAGGGTTCTGGTCAGTGCTAGCGTGGGGACTTATCCACTGGGACCCCTCCTGTACCTGAAGTAGGTGCAGGGTCCCTGGTGCACTAGGCATTGGTGCAAGGTGCTGCTTGCCACAGCTTGTGCCAGATGCAGACCCCTATGAGAATTGGGCCCATGCAGTATAGGAATGGCAGTGAAGTACTGAACTGATGCCAACCCCACCCCCACCCTGCAGAGATGGGCAGGCACTGGGGTGTACCTTTGGGTCGTTGCCCATAATGGTCATGACATTTCCCCTCACTCTACCCTGCAGACACTGACAACTGTCAAGATGTGCCTTGGGTGTTCAGGCTTTACTCATCTCATCTCATTCCATAAGGAAATATGCTGAAATGGGTGCAGTATAGGAGAATGGGATGGATTCTGGGGCCAAAGAGTCCAAGGCGCATCTCGAAGCCTGTCACTGGCTGCAGGGTGCGGGGTGGGGGGTGGAATGGCATGAGCATTATTGTTGACAATCCCAAGTCATATCCCTGATGGATGTTGGGCATTATGGTTGAAAACCCTAACACCCTGGCTGTTTCTTGGTATTTTTACTATAAGTTATCAACATGGGCTTTTTGTGATCACACCACATGAACAGACACTATCAGTTTGTTAGCCGAAAGGTGATTTTGCACAGAGACTACAGCATTTGGTGCCACAGGTGTGAAAACACATTTTGAACAGGATGTGAAAAATGACAGCTGTACTGTTCATGAAGAGGTGTAAAAAAATGGCAATGTTGAAAATCTGGAATGAAAATATAAAAAAACTAGTGAAGTCATGAGTGTGCATAGAAACTGCGCAAAGCACACCCTTAATGTAATTAGTTTGAGGATTTTTTACAGCAGAGTTTCAACACAGGCATTTTGGGACCTCCACTCATGAACAGGGTCACTGTGATTTTCTTAATCTATCCAGAACACTGATTTTCCATAGCGACCGTGCTATTCTGCGCCGGAAGTGCAAAAACACATTTCAGCCAGGTTGTGAAAAATAACAGCTGTACTTTTCATAAGGAGGTGTGGAAAAATGCCAATGTTGAAAATCTGGACTGAAAAGATTACAAATTTGTGAACGTACAAGGGTGCATGGAAATTGCGCAATGTACACTCATAACACAGTCATTTTATGGACTTTTGTCACCAAACTTTCAACACAGCAAGTTTAAGACCTCTGCTCATGAACAGTGTTACTGTGATTTTCTTAATCTGTCCTAAACATTGATTTTGCACACCGACCACACCATTGTACGCTACATCTCTGAAAACACATATCGGGTGAAATGTAAAAAATGACAGCTGTACTCTTCATAAGGAGGTGTGGAAAAATGGCAATTTTGACAATGTGGAGTGAAATCAAATGTGCGAAGTTACAAGCGTGCGTGGAAACTGAGCAACGCATGCTCATAACACAGTCATTTCATGGACTTTTCTCACCAAATTTTCAACATAAGCATTTTAGGACCTCTGCTAATGAACAGTGTCACTTTGATTTTCATAATGTGTCCCAAACACAGATTTCCCACAGCAACCACACTATTCCGCGCCGGAAGTATGAAAACACATTTTGGCCAGGATGTGAAAAATGACAGCTGTTCTCTTCATAAGAAGGTGTGAAAAAATAACAATGCTGAAAATCTGGCGTGAAAAAAATGCAAATGTGCGAAGTTACAAGCGTGCATGGAAACTGCACAATGCATGCTCATAACACAGTCATTTTATGGACGTTTGTCACCAAATGTTCAACATAGGCATTGTAGCACCTCTGCTAATGAACAGTGTCACTGTCAGTTTTGTAATGTGTCCTGAACACAGATTTCCCATAGCGACCACGCTATTCTGCGCCGGAAGTGCAAAAACACATTTCGGCCAGGATGTGAAAAATGACAGGTGTACTGTTCATAAGGAGCTTTGAAAAAATGGCAATGTTGTCAATCTGGAGTGAAAATATTGCAAATGTGCGAAGTTACGGGCGTGCGTGGAAACTGCGCAATGCACACATGTAATACAGTCATTTCATGGACTTTGTCACCAAATTTTCAACATAGGCATTTTATGACCTCTGCTAATGAACAGTGTCACTGTGATTTTGGTAATGTGTCCACAACACTGATTTCCCACAGTGACTGCACTATTCTGCGCCGGAACTGTGAAAACAAATTTCGGGCAGGATGTGAAAAATGACAGCTGTACTGTTCATATGGAGGTGTGTAAGAGTGGCAATGTTGAAAATCTGGAGTGAAAATATTACAAATGCTGGAACTTATGAGTGTATGTGCAAACTGCAATGCACGCTCATAACACAGTCATTTTGTGGAGTATTGTCACAAAATTTTCAACATAGTGCCCATACATTCAAGGGATATGGCAGATCTTGGATGCATTTTGGAATACTGACTGTTTTAAATACATGAACTAGGAAGTACCGATTTAAGGACAAATAGAGGGGCAGTGGTTAAAATGGAATAAAAGTATGGTGATTGTGACAAAAGGGAAGCAGTAACTGTACAGGATATATTATTTAAAATGCAGGTTGAATTGGATGGTGTATATAGATATGAGGAAAAAGTATTTAGACAGATAAGGAGTGCAGAATTATGGAAAGGAATTGATTGGGTAGGGTAAAAACTGGATAGTGAAAACTGGAATAGGATAGTATACTGGGATTAAAGGTTTGCCTGTGATATTCATTTTGTTAAGCTTATCCTTATTGTATGATTTTTTTTTTGTATCTGCATTTTGTATTATTTTGTTTTTGAAACTATGCTTAGATGATATTTGTAACCAGGATTGTTTTTGAATTACTAAGAAAAATCTCCCCTACTCATTTCAAGAAGTGCCATGGGATCTTTAACATCCACCTGAACAGGCAGATGGGACCTTGGTTTCATGTCTCATTCAAAAGACGGCACCTCAGGAGTGCAGCACCCCCCTCACGCTGCACTACAGTTTCAGTATTGGGATTTAACCCAAGTGCCTGGTGTGGGGATAGAACCCACAGGCTTCTGATCTCTTGGCTTCTTAGGCAAGTATGCTACCTGCTGAGCCACTGACAATAGCATCTAACATCTAGCACTAGCACTAGCAAATTATCATCTGCATAGCAGTCAAACCACATATTGTACCACCTCATGAGCTCTCCCAGAGCTTGGCAGAAGACATCAGGAGAAAGGACTGCTGTGTGACTGGACTTCTCTGCTGGGACTAAAGAAGTAGATCTCTTGTACTTGGACCTTTAATTTAGGGTAAAAAAAAAACTAACAAACAAAACAAAAAAAGTGTGTGTTTGTCTGAGTTAACTGAACTGAACGGTTATCTGAACAGTTATCTAGGTGTAAATCTCAGGTGATTGAAAGGACTTGATAGCTGTTAGGTTTAAATTACTTGTGAAAGATCCTAGTAAGTAGGGGAGTGGCTTAGCTAGAAGGAAGCTACATTTAAAGACTGCCTTAGAAAGATTCTGCTAGTAGCTTGGCAGAAGACACCAAGAGAAAGGACTGCTGTGTGACTGGACTTCTCTACTGGGACTATATTGCCCTCATTCCCTCCCCTCCACCCTCACACTCAAAGCTAGTTCTACTTATATAGGCACAGGATTTGACTGACAACAGGAACTTCCTGTTTGGGAGCAGGAAGTGAGTGATCACAGAGCCACCAAAGACACACCATCCTAGAAGGGCAAGAGTAGCTCTCTGGCCCCCTCTAGCTGCTGGAGGTCTGCCTCTGAGCAAGTAAGGGGTCTACTGAGAAATATAGGATATTCTTGTCTCAGAACAGGGCAATCAGGAACTTAAAGGGCACACAGGCAGAAAGTAAGGAGAGAGAGAAAAAAAACAGTGGAAAGAGTAAGGATTGAAAACAGTTAAGGGGCCAGAAATAAGACATGATGGGAGTGGTACAGTGCAGTGGCTGTGGAGCAGCAGTCTTCTGGGAGACGTTCTGGAGGATGCAGTGTTGTCCCATCTGCAGGCACCTCTCTGGGCCGAGGGAGGAGGTTGCTCATCTCCAGGCTGAGTTGGCCAGGATTTGTGGGACCTCCTCTTCCATCCAGAGACCACCAGTGCCACTGCCGTTGCCTCAGAGGTTGCCAAGAAAGAGGAGTGGTTGGACCACAGTGGGCTCAGGGAGGGTGAGGATGGTGGAACAGAGGCACATCCCTGCAGTTTTACCTCTCCACAATTCCTATACCATTCTGACAAAGTGTGGCTCCTCATGGAGGCACCCACAGTGGAGACCAAGGAGGATGCTGGGAACTCCACAAAGGAGACCCACAGGAGGGTGGCAGGGGACCCCATGAGACAAGGAAACAATTCCTGGTGGGGGCTCCATTGTTAGGAAGGTAGAAATGGAGGGGGAAGGGGAGAGGGAGGTAAGGTGCCTGCCTGGCACCATGGCTTGGAGGGACAAGGAGCGAATCCTCAGGATTGCTGGAGCAGCTGCACAGGGGAGGGAGCTGGATGTAATTGTCCACCTAGGGACAAATGACCTGGCTAAGAAAGGGATTAGAGAAGTGCAGGAAGAGTTTGTGGAATTGGGAGGAGTCTTGAGACAAGTAGCATGCACAGTAACCTTCTCAGAGGTGCTTCCCATCTATGGCGTAGGAGAGGCTAGGGTGTTCCACACCATGGTATTCAATCAGTGGTTGAAAAACTGGTGTGGAGCTCAGGAATTTGGCTTCATTGGAGACTGGGGGTCCACCTGGAGTGATGCAAGCCTATACTGGCATGATGGGCTGCATCTGTCCAGGAGGGGAACCAGGATCCTAGGTGATAGGTTTAAATGCTTCATTGGCAAGCATTGGCAAGCATTTAAACTAGCCAAGGGGGGAGGCACTGGAAAGGAGCAGGGAAATCCTAGGCCCCTCACAAATCACAGTAGTAAGTGTGGTAAACACCAACATAGAGGTGTCAATAGGGAGAAGGGCAGGGGTAAATGGAGAAAGTGACAAAGGCAAGAAGGATAGGAATGGGGCAAAAAGGAGTGAGGCCATCAGGAAATGGAGGGTAATGAGTACCAATGCCCGTAGTCTGAGCAACAAGCTCCCTGAGGCTGGTCTTGATTGATGAAGAGGATGCCTGGATATCATAGCAGTCACAGAAACATGGTACACAGAGAACCATGACTGGGATGTTAACATACCAGGGTACATAACCTACAGGAGAGACAGGCAGGGGAGAAGAGGGGGAGGAGTAGTTCTCTATGTAAAGGAAGGGATAAAAGCAACTGAACAAAAGAGTAAACAGGGAGGAGAGGAGGCACTATGGGTCACCTTGGAGACTGGAAAGGGCACCACAATCTACACAGGGGTTGTGTACAGACCCCCATGTCAGGGGAAGGGAATGGATGAGGATATGATAGAAGACATTCTTAGAATGGCAGAGAAAGGGAAGATACTGTTGATGGGAGACCTGAATATGCCAGATGTTAACTGGAGCACATTTGCTGCAGCCACAACCAAGAGCAGGGCCATTCTTGATGCCCTACAGGTGGCAGGCCTCAAACAGCTAGTTTCAGAACCCACTTGTGAGGGAGCAATCTTATACCTCGTACTCTCAAACAGGGGCAGTGAGAGGATCTCAGATCTAGAAGTGGGTTGCCATCTGGGAACAAGTGACCATCAAACAGTGTGGTTCATGTTAAACTCAGCTACAGAGTCCAGCCATACAAAAGTGAGGGTACTGGACTTTAGGAGGGCTGACTTTGGCAAGATGGAGAGTGCCTCAGAAAAGCAATAGCAAACAGGCTAGAAGGAGGTGTGGAGCAACAATGGGGAATCATCAAACTGCATCACAGGAGGCAACAAGCCTTTGTGTGAAGCAAATAAACAAATCAAAATGAAAGAAAAAGTCACTATGGTTCTCAAAAGAGGTGGCTGTGAAAGTCAGGAAGAAAAAGATAGCATTCCAGAAGTATAAGGAAACACAGAAGGAGCAAGACAGACAGCTGTACCAGTTAAGGCAGAAGGAAGCAGGGAGGGAAGTCAGAATAGCAAAAGACCAAACTGAGGAAAAGATAGCCAACTCAGTTAAGAAGGGGGATAAAACCTTTTATAGGTACATCAGTGAGCTTAGAAAGACAAAGGGGGGAATAGTGAGGCTGAATAGAATGAATGGTGGGTGGGCAGAGGGGGACAGTGAAAAAGCAGGGATACTGAATGAAAATTTCTGCTCAGTATTCACAAAAGAGGAGGGGGAAGTGCCTAATCCAATTAACAGAAGCACTCTTGATAGGGGGGGTTGATCCCAGTCCTTTCACAGAAGAAAGGGTTCTGCAAGAACTCCTAAAGCTGAAGGTGGACAAAGCAATGGGGCCTGGTGGAATTCACCCCAGAATTCTAAAAGAATTAAGGGGGGAACTAGTGAAACCACTGGCTACTCTTTTTAATAAATCACAGGTGGATGGACTGGAGGAAGGCGGATATGATTCCCCTTCACAAAAGTGGGACCAAGACAGAGGCAGGAAACTACAGACCTATCAGTCTGAATTCTGTGGTAGGGAAAGTGATGGAGTCACTTCTGAAGGAAAGAATAGTTGAGTACCTAGAGGCCAGTGGGGCACAGGAGCCAAGGCAGCATGGGTTCACAGCGGGAAGGTCATGTCAGATGAATCTAATTTTCTTTCAGATTTCTTTGACTGGGTGACCAAAGTAGTAGACCAGGGAGGGGCTGTGGACATGGCCTACCTAGACTTTAACAAGGCATTTGACATAGTCCCACACAAAAGATTAATAGTCAAATTAAACAGCCTGGGAGTGGGTCCCAGGGTGGTAGCCTGGGTAAAACATTGGCTGGACAACAGGACACAGAAGGTAATTGTAAATGGAGTCCACTCTGAAGAAAGAGGGGTTACTAGTGGGGTATCGCAGGGTTCAGTATTGGGTCCAGTCCTTTTTAATGTCTTCATAAGTGACATTGCAGAGGGACTAGAAGGAAAAGTATGCCTCTTTGCAGATGATACAAAGATCTGCAACAGGGTTGATACACAAGGAGGTGTGGAAAGGATGAGAAGGGACTTGGCAAGGTTGGAGGAATGGTCAGAAGTATGGCAGCTAGGATTCAATGCAAAGAAGTGCAAAATAATGCACCTGGGAAACAAGAACCCAGGGGAAGAATACTCAATGGGGGGGAGGTAGTAACAACAAAAAAGAAAGGGACCTGGGGGTATTCATATCAGATGACCTTAAGGTTAGCAAGCAATGTGAGAAGGCAGTAGGGAGGGCTGGGGGTATACTGGGATGCATAGGGAGAGGCATCAGCAGCAGAAAACAGGAAGTTGTTATCCCTCTGTACAGACAGTTGGTGAGACCCCATCTCGAGTACTGCATCCAGTTCTGGAGACCCCATCTCCACAAGGATATAGACAGGACAGAGGCAGTTCAGAGGAGGGCAACTAAAATGGTGCAGGGTCTGCAAGAGAAGCCATATGAGGAGAGACTAAAGGAGCTTAATATGTATAGCCTTGAGGAAAGAAGGGAGAAGGGGGACATGATAGAAACTTTTAAGTACCTCAGTGGAATCAAGGAAGTCCAAGAGGGTATCATCTTTCAGAAAAAGAGACGTGCAAGAACAAGGGGACACAATTTAAAGATGGGGGGGCTGTTAAGGGGCAATGTGAGGAAGTATTATTTCACAGAGAGGGTAGTGGATGCATGGAACAGCCTTCCTGAGCAGGTTTTGGGGTCTAAAACTGTGGGAGAATTCAAGAATGCATGGGACAGACATAAGGCAATTCTTGTGGGGGGTAGGAAGAAATAGGCTGTTGGTTAACTAGGATCTGCGGCCTATCCTGTAGGTAGGGAAATGGGCAGACTAGATGGGCCAAGCGGTCCTTATCTGCCGTCAAAGTCTATGTTTCTATGATCTCTCCCAGTGGCAGCATGTACATGGAGAACAACAGGGGAGCCAAAATGGAGCCCTGCGGAACACCATAAGACAACTCAAAAAATCCAGATGAAAAATTCCCAAGGACTATGTGCTGTGACCTTCTGGTTAAATTTGAGTGAATCCAGTGCAAAACTGTGCCAGTAATGCCCACATAGTTCTGCAGATGCTCCATTAGACCCCATGATCCACCATGTCAAATGCTGAAAATAGGTCCAAGAGCACCAAGATGGTAACATGCCTTCGGTTCCTCGCCATGAAGAGATCATGTGTGACCCTGACCAAAGCCATCTCAGTGTTATGCCAGGCTGAAAACACAATTGGAGAGGTTCATAGATGGACAAACTTTCCAGGTGCTCAACTAGCTAGTCAACCACCACCTTCTCAATAATCTTCCCCCAAAAGGGGAATTAGAGATAGGCCTGTAGTTTGAGGGAATGTCAGGGTCTAAAATTGGCTTTTTAAGGAGGGCTCTCACCACAGCCACTTTCAAGGTCATGGGAAAGACACCCTCACTTAAAGACCCATTCACATTCTCCATGAACACTGGTCCCAGGGAATCCAAGCAGCTGATGACAAGCCATGTTGGACCCAGGTCCAGGGCACAGGTGCTGGGATGCATATTGGTTAGCACAAAGAGAGCCTCAACTGCCAAAACTGGCCAAACCTCACTCCAACTCAGCAAAAGATCTTTACCAGCAGGCTGATCACCTCCAGCCAAAGTTGGACCAGCAGATGCAATACTTGTCCTGATAGAGGACACCTTGTTGGGAAAGAAACACCCAAATTGCTTGCACTTTTCTGTGGAAAATGCTGTCCCAGATTGCAGATAGGAGGGATTTAGTCGACTGTCCACAGCACAGAACAGGGCAGCTGGGTGATTTCTTGCCACAACAATTGACCAGGACAAAACTCTGTCTTTTTAAGGTCAGTTGCCTGCTGATACTCCAAATAATGGAGCATCAGTGCTGCCTTGTCCTCCTCAGAACAAAACCTCCTCCGGGCATGCTCTAACCTACGCCACTTAGTCTTCAACTGGTGCAGCTCAACACAATACTAAGATCAAGAGGCAAATGTGGAAAAGTGAGATCAGGTCCAGGGCCTCAGTTAAGGCTATATTACAAGCCTCAGCAACAGCCTCTGGACCATGAGCACAGGCTAGCATCAAGTTCGAGACATCCAGTGACTCCTGGATTTGGTGAGGCTCCAGTTTATTTTTTGGATGACACTGGATAGTCTTTACAGGAGGGGTTAAATTACAGGGTGCCCCACACAGGAACTCAACAGAATGATGATCTGACCAAATGACCAGATCAACCTTGATCACCATAATGTCAAGTCCGAGTGAGAAGACCAGGTCAAGAATGTGGCCATGTATGTGCATCTTGGAGGTAACTACCTGAGACAATCCCAGCTGATTCATCAGCTGGAGGAGCTGTTGCCCAAAATGACAGGATTCATCATTGACCCAGGCATTAAAATCCCTCAAGACCAAAATCCTGGGGGACTCCAACACCTACTCAGCAATGACATTTGCCAGCTCCTGCAGGAACAGGCTCCCACCCCGTGGAGGCTGGTAGATGAGAACTATCCTGCCACTGACCTGCAAAGCGCACTTGACAACCAACCACTTGAAAGACACTGGTGTTCTCATTGGGAATGGAGTGAGGCCCAGGGATACAAAACAGATGGCCACCCCACCACCCCTGCAGTCCCTCCTTAGGCAGTACAAAACCAAGTAGACGGGGGGGACAGAAACTGCCAGCACAGGGCCAGCGTCGTCGCCCATCCAAGTCTCAGTAATGCAAACAAGATCAGCTGAGGAAAAGGCAATGAAAGATTCCATTACAGCAGTCTTATTCCTCAGTGATCTTGAATTACAAAGAATGGGTTGAAGGGTTGAAGCACTTGTGTTTGAATTCATCCTTATTCACAAATGTTATACAAAACTGCAAAATATATTACACATTTTTAAGTCAGGTGATACAGCATGCATGAACAATTATAAATCAATTTCAATTATCTATGTCCTTGCTAAAGTATTTGAAAAGATTGTTTTCTTCAACTAGTGTGCTTGGCAGAAAAGCATCACCTACTAGTCTCAAAACAACACAGCTTTAGAAGAAACTGTAGTACTACAATGGCTCTGATGTTGCAAACCTCAGAGGCCACTGAATCAGGGATTCTCACAGACATGACATCTGTGGATCTATCAAAGGTCTTTGACCTATGGCAATAAATACCTTCTACTACAAATGCTTTCAAATATCGGCGTGGCTCCACATATCCTCAACTGGTTTAGGAATTAGTGTATTTTAGTGATTTCCAAGTGTGTCAGAATTGAGGATACCACATCTAAGCATTTGCCACTGACATTAGGTATGTCACAGGGATAAAACACAACAGTTTTTTAAGGAAGCACCCAAACACACTGCGATACAGATGCTAGCAGTGTAATATTTATTGTTGACCACACAAGACACACTTAAAACAAACAAAACATGGCCGGCCCGGTGGTGCTGAGGGTTGAGGCACCGGACGCCACACCTCGCACCATGCTGGTGACCTGGTTTCGGGAATGAATCTGGGCCGTCAGAGGGTCAGGAGAGCAGAGAGAGGACTGAACATCTGGAGGACTGCTCTCCTCTTTTGAGGGGGATCCAGACACTGCCCGGCACTGCAGTGGCCCCTGGTGGTGACTGGAGGCACTGCAATACTTGTGTCATGGCTTAAAGGGATGCAGAGCTTTAGCAGAAGTGCCTGGCATCATTGCACACCCGGAGCTCTGCCAGGGAAGGGAGGTGGGAGGGGACATAAGTAAGAAAATCCCTGCTACCGGAGATATGCGATAGCACCGCCCTCTCAGCCACACTCCACTGGCCAGACTCACTCAACTTTGAAGCGGGGCCCAGTCTGGCCTGAATTCTAGATAGAACACCCCAGGCAGATGGGGTAGGCCGACCTCGGGGGGTCTCAGAGCTGAGGGGATAGCCAGGCTGGTACCAGGAGGAGAGGAGTTTCAGGTCTGGAGGTAGAGCTGAGGGCAAGTGGATGCCCGAGAGAGTTCCCTGGGATCAAAGCAGAGCCATAAAAAAAAATGAACAAAACATTGGCAGCAATGTGGCCAAAATGCCACTGATTACATCTTGCCTGGATAACCAAGCTTCCTCAGACATCACAAGGGTCAATACTGGCATCATTAATGTTTAGCATATTTAAAAAGGTCCTACCAAATGTTTGCAAACTTGATAACACAATAATGAATGCTGGTAATCCAAAAATAAATGAATTCTGTACAAATCCAAGTCACATGTCGGCACATCCCAGAAACTGGCCCCAATTGAAGATGACCTGTTTATCATAGGGGGTTTATTGGGTGAAACTGGATAATGCACACATTTTAAATATCAGTGTATAAATTCAGAAAGTCACTTAACATATGATCACCATCTAGGGTGTATCTAAAAAAAAAAAAAACAGGGCTCCTGTACATGGTTATAAATCACCTCACTAATGAAAGCGTGCAGCATTATCACTAGACCGGTCTTACTGCCTACATTGCATTTTGGCAACTGTCTATGTAACAAGGCCCCTGTTTGCAGCATGGATAAATACAAGGTAAGATCAAAAACATCTGCTGATTCACTCTTAAAGCTCACCCTAGGGTGCATCTCAGCAATCTGTATAATGAAGATTTAATTCCCACATTAAACAGTACTCTGTTCAATTCTTTTAAACTCACCCATAGAGTATTTAGGGAATGCCCACCTTCTTCTTTAGCTGTTAACCTGTGGGAGACCAATATTCTGTATCAAACAAGTTTAGTACACTCAATATGATTTGAAGAGAAAAAGGTGTGATACCAAAGAAAATCTGTTTTCACTCCCCTTCCAAGGAAGAACAGAAAATATCTGTGCCAAGACAGTCCAGTGATCATTGGTGTGACCTTGTAAAGAATCAAACCAACCTAAGAGTTATGGAAGGACCATACAGACACATACTTTAGATACATCCTGTTTTTTTTTTTGCTTTTTGAATTTTAATAGAACGACTGTATGATCATATTCAGTAGAGTGGCATCTGAAGTATGAATGATCAAGATTAAGGACCTTTTTCTACATTTGTCCAGCAATCATTTGACTCTGACACCTTTCAACTGGACCTTACGTAAACACTTTATTCCATATCTTTGTGTCCTTAAATTTTAATTCATGCTTACTTTCTCAGTGTGGCTGTGGCAGACAAGTGTGGACCCAAGTTACCAATGGTGTTGCTATATTCCTCATTAAGATCTTACTTGTTTTTGTTTTCTATAGTGCATTTAACTACATTAGGGGTCTTTCATATTTATATCAGTGATAAAGTGTCCACAATGGAGATGAGGAGTGATAAGACAACCATTGCTCCAAGTAAGACATCCAAATATGGTAGGTGCAAGAGTAGGGAGGGGCAAACTAGCTCTGCCACACTTCTGAACTTCCACAGACCTGGCCAACTTGGCTCTGTTTTGGAATACTGAGCCTCTTATCACTTGACCCTAGTTGTCGAGTTGGCCCTGTTCAGAAGTGCAGTCCAGTCCAGTCCAGAAATAACACTCTCGCCAACAGTACTGCATGCAAGTTATGAAACAAAGTCAAATCAGGGAGCAGAAATAAAAAAAAATTAAAAAAGCCCCTTTTTTCCAATCTGTAATGAATACTCCTGAGTCCCTGGAGCATCACATGACTAACAAGGGCAAACACTTGTGATACTGGGGCACTGAAGGGAGCCAACCAGTCAGGATCTTTGTTTTGTGATTGACTCCTTTTCTAGCCAATCCTGTTTGTCAACCACCACAGGACATCCCATAGGAAACAGTGTAGCAAACCCATTTGGGGCTTTGCATTGAAAGGAGGGTGTGTGTGTGTGTGTGTGTGTGTGTGTGTGTGTGTATGTGTGTGTGTGCATGTGTGCACAGAGATTAAAAAACAAACAAAAATAAAACATTTTTCATTTACTTTCCTTAGAAAGACAGAGAGAGAAAGAGAGAGAGAGAGAGAGGGGAGAGACCAATGAATTCAACAGTAAATAATAGCAGAGTGCAAATGTCACAGCAGAGTACTCTAAAGAAAAATGCATTTTTTTGTTAGAAAAAGAGAGAGAGACCAAAAAACTCAACAGCCTACAACAGCAGAGTGCAGACAACAGCAAAGTGTAGATATTTTCTTTCTTTAGTTTTAGACAAAGTAAAATAAATAAAAAGGATTTTAGGGTACTACAAAAAGCATGGAATGCAGTCTGCAGTACCATGAGGCAGGTAAATTTTTCATGAAATCATCCAGCAACAAAAAATATATAGCAGAGTTTCAGTCTGTTTGGCCTTGCAAAATCAAAGTAAAAAGAAAAACAAAAAAGTTAGTGTACAGCATCCAATATCTTAATAATTATTTTTTGAAAAATATATTTTTTGTAAACAAATACAAAAAAAATATTAAGAAGGGGAGCAGAATAAGATAGGACAGGAGGACTCTGTCTGAAGGTTTATAGTGCCTCACTAATTTTGAGAGGGGTTTATAGTGCCACACAGGTTTTGAAGGGGGCTGTCACCCACATGTCAGACTCTGTGTTTCTCATCTCTGTGGCTAAACTACTGTAAGGTTGTAGTAATTATTTTTCTTTTTAAAAAATATATTTTTGTAAAAACATTATTAAGAAGGGGAGCAGATAAGACAGGATGACTCTGTCTGAAGGTCATAGTGCCTCACACATTTTTTTTGGGGGGGCTTATAGTGCCATACAGATTTTGAAGGGGTTGTCACCCACATCTCAGACTCTGTGTTTCCCATCTCTGTGCCTGAACTACTACTAGGTCAGTGTGCCATAGCTTCTGTTTTGCCCATGTCTGTGCCTGAACTATTACTAGCTCCATGCTGTAGACTGTGTTACCCATCTCTGTGCCTGAACTACTGCTAGGACATAGTGCCATAGACTCTGTGTTGCCCATCTATGTGCCTGAACTACTACTAGATAATATTGCGTACAGATTTTGAAGATTTTGTCATGTCTCAGACTCTGTGTTGCCCATCTTTGTGCCTGAACTACTACTAGGCCATATTGCTGTAGCATAGACTCTGTGTTGCCCATCTATGTGCCTGAACTACTACTAGGTCATACTGCTGTAGCGTAGATTGTGTATCACCCATTTCTGTACCTGAACTACTACTAGGTCATATTGCCGTAGACTGTGTGTTGCCATCTCTGTAGCAGAACTACTACTGGGTCATAGTGCTATACAGATTTTGAAGGGGGGGGGTCATGTCTCAGACTCTGTGTTGCCCATCTCTGTGACTGAACTACTACTAGGTCAAAGTGCCTCATGTATGTTGAGACGGGGGCATCACGTCTCAGACACTGTGTTGCCCAGCTCTATGACTGAATTACTACGAGGTCATATTGTGTCTCACATATTTTTAGAGGGGTTATGATGTTTTAGAGTATGTGTTGCCCAATTCTGTGACTGAACTAATTCTACTAATTAATTAAGTTGGACCCCACGAAATGGATTCAGAATCAGAGTCTGTTATGGAAATGGAACACATGACCAACACCAGCAGTATGGCTGAAATTGGTAGAGATAACAATACAAATATTTCCCAAAAGCAAGTTCAGAAAAAAGGGTAATACACTGCAGAAGATATAATTAATTCAATTGATAACAATGAAGCAACACAATCAGAAAAAGATGAAGCAACACAACTAGAAAAAGAAAAGAATGTTGGTGAATCCTCTGATTGATGCAGCACTGTTGGCATTGCCAGAAAAATCAGACAAAAGTAAAACACAAAAACAGGTAGCCAAAACACTTAGACCTAGAAAGTCAATGATTAAGGAAAAGGCTCTATCTAGCACCACTAAATGTGGCACTCCACAATATGCCACTCATGCATATAGGGCTCCTTCTTCAGTAAACAGTGCCTCTAACGAAGAAGAGGTTGCAAATTTACAAGAACAAGATCGCAATGTATCATAGATGTGCTCTTCCAAAAGTGATGAATCAGAATGTGATACTGATAAGGTAGAGGAGATACCAGATCAATGCAGCTATTCAAAACCTGTGCAGCGATAATCATACTGAGTAAAGTGTTCCTGCATTTAGAAGCGACAGGGGTATAATAGTGGTAGGAAATTACCGCTACCCCTGTTGCTCTTTACTGATATGTAACAGGGTTGAAGTTGCCGTGTGTGTGATGCCTGGTTGAGCCAATCTTGTGGTGGAGTGGATAAGACACCAGCACATGGCAGGGCTGGAGACCTGGGACCACAGTTCTGTGCCCCCCAGGTTTCCCAGTGTTGGAACCTTTTGCTTTGTCTTTTGTTTTTTTTTGAAAACACAATTTTCCCCCATTCCCGAGTATTTCCACATCCCCCCAAGTCCACCCCCCCGAAGGTTGTTTTTAAAGTCCAGGGGGTGTGGGGGGAAAGCCCCCCACACATCAGTGGGTGCATGGGGCACAGCCCCCCACAAAAATAAAGTGTTACTATTGTTTTTAATGGGTGTGCACTGTTGGGGGGTTACTGTTGTGTCTAATGGCATTTTGCTTGCAGCATTTATTGTCGCATGGTTTTTGTAGGTGATATTTTGACCCTGTGCCATAGAGGATGTTACCTGGGTTCCAACACATGAAAAGAAAAAAACACATACAGCAAGCACCACCACTAGACACAGCCAGTAGCGGAAACAAAATTAATAATCATGGTAGCCCTTCCAGGGACAGCCACAGTGTGCATGAATCGGGGGTCAGAAACAACTGCAACCACAATTGCTGCATCTCCTGGCATGACAACAGAATGTTCCACCTCAGTTATGTAGAGCTATTTTCATATAGGTCCCAAAAAGGAATGTTTTGCTATCTGTGCACCATTTGGCATCAGGAAGTTAGCAGGGGGAAGTGAGGGGCCAGTTCAGGACAACGTCACTAACAAGCATTTGTCAATGCTGAATGTTTGCTTGCTGACATTGGCATTGGTAGTGTAGGAGTCAGAGAGCTGCATAATAGGAATGTCAGTGAAGTATTGAACTGAAGCCAACCCCACCACCACCCTACAGAGACTGACAGGAATTGGGGTGTGTCTTTGGGTTGTCAGGCATATCGGCCACACCATTTCACCACAACCTACCCTGCAGACACTGACAAGTGTCATGGTGTGCCTTGGGGTCTTTAGCCCTTATGTTCACCCTATTCCATCAGGAAATACGGTGACATGGTGTTGTATAGGAGAATGGGGTGAACTTTGGGGCTGAAGAGTCCAAGGCACACCTCGATGCCTCTCACTGGCTGCAGGGTTTGGGTGGTGGTGGAATAGTATGAGCATTACAGGTGACAATTCCAAGTCACACCTCTGATGCCTGTCAGTCTCGACAGGGTGGGGCATTGTGGTTGGAAACCCTTATGCCTAAGGCGTTCGTTGGTATTTTCACTCCAAATTTCCAACATGGTTTTTTTGTGACCCCCACCTCATGAACAGTGGTAATATCACTTTGTTAGCTGAAAGCTGATTTTGCACAGTGACTACGCCATTTGGCACCCCAGGTGCGAAAACACATTTCTAACAGGATATGAAAAATGACAGCTGTACTGTTCATGGGGAAGTGTAAAAAAATGGCAATGTTGAAAATCTGCAGTGAAAATATAAAAAAAACTGTTGAAGTCACGAGCGAGCGTAGAAACTGTGCAATACACACCCATAATGTAATTAGTTTTTTTTTTTACAGCAGATTGTCAACACAGGCATTTTGGGACCTCCGCTCATGTACAGTGTCACTGTAATTTTCTAACTCTGTCCCGAACAGTAATTTTCCACAGCGACCACGCATTTCTGCGCTGGAAATGCGAAAACATATTTTGGCCATGGTGTAAAAAATGACAGCTGTACTGTTCATAAGGAAGTGTGGAGAAATGCTAGTGGTGAAAATCTGGACTGAAAATATTACAAATTCTTGAACTTATGAGGGTGCGTGGAAACTGAGCAACAGTCATTTAATGGACTTTTGTCACCAAATTTTTAACATAGCCATTTTAAGACCTCTGCTCATGAACAGTGTCACTGTGATTTTCTTAATCTGTCCCAAACATTGATTTCACACACCAACTGTGCCATTGTGTGCTACATGCACAGCAACACATTTTGGGAGAGATGTGAAAAATGACAGCTATACTGCTCATAAGGAGGTGTGTTAAAATGACAATGTTGAAAATCTGGAGTGAAAATATAAAACATTTGCGAACTTACGAGCGTGCGTAGGAACTGTGCAACGCAAGCTCGTAAATCAGTCATTTCTGGGAATTTTTTTACCAAATTTTCAACATAGGGTTTTTGGGGGCCTACCTCATGAACTGTGACACTGTTGTTTCATAAATTGGTCCCAAAAGGTGGTTCCACACAGTGACCATGAAATCACCTTTCTGAACTGATTAACGCCATGACAGTGCCAGAATTCATGAGGAGGGGTCTCAAAAAACCCATTTTGAAAATGTGGCACCAAAATTCCAAAAAATGCCTGAGATATGCATCAAAGTTGAAAAAACCCTATTTATTCTATTATACAGCTTACCAGCAATTCTTCAGTTTGCAGTCGGCTTTGAAGAGTGCGGACGTGTTCCCGCCAACGAAGATCATCCTCACTGACCTCCGGAGGTAAGTATGGGGTGAGTGTAGGGGTGTGGGAGGTGGATGAGCAGAGGGTGGTGCAGGTTGAGGCAAGACAATCAACGAGGACCATTTTTCTTTTCAGGTGTTTATTTTCTTTTAGGAAGATGACTGTGGGACTTGTGCCATGCTGGGGTAGGCTCCCAGCATGGCAGTTGAAAAATTTTTTGGGGGGTCAGTGGATCCGATGGGGATTGGGCACCCTGTCAGCTATACAGATGTGTGCCATGCTGGGGTGGGCTCCCAGCATGGCAACTGAAGTCTGTTTCTTTTGGGGGTTAATTGAGCCGATGGGGGATTGGGCACCCTGTCACCATTCTCACTTATGCCACGCTGGGTGGGCTCCCAGCATGGCACCTAGAACTCTGGGGGGGAGCGTGGAACTGACAGGGGATTGGGCACCCCTGTCAGCCATACTGTGTGCGGCAGGTGGGGGGGAGTGCTATTCAGAGACACTCAGAGGGTTGGGGAATAATATAACAATACTGATCAGGGGTGCCAACAGACAACAACTGCGTCTACTTTTTCAGTCTCTTTGGGGTTCTGTTTTCCTGCTTTTGTCAGTGCCACTGCTACCCTGAACTCTGACTCAACATTCCAAGGATGGCAATTAGATCTTTTTTTGGAAACATTCCAAGGATGTCATTTTAGTCACTTGCCTCCTCCCGGAAAGATAGTCCTAGGAAAAGTTCACTTCAAACTGAATTTATGTTCCAGGAAGAGAAAGCAGAGACGTATACAAGCAGGATTGCCATCAATATACTAATCAACGCTATCTCATCGCTGATCACTGAAGTTGTCTCTCCTTTCAACTGTACGCCACTGCATTATCAGCTGCTGTCATAGACAGCTGCAGCATTCATTGGTGAACTGTGTCTGTGCCTGCAAACACACTGACTGAATTGGAAGACAAGGTGCCACACCTACAAAAACTCAGATGATGGCACTATGTTTCTTGCACATGCATGCAAGCAAACATAAAAATGAATTTGTAAAGAGCACATCCGACCATTCGGCTTGGCAGCAGTTTTCAACAAGGCCCAAAATATCTGTGACGAAAAGAATCATACAGACAATAGTGATGGTGAAGAGACTAAGAGATGGGACAGAAAAAAAAAAACATGTTCAACTTCACTGGCAAAAGTATATGGTCAAGCTAAAGCTTTGCCACTGCATTCCAGTGGTTTTGGCCCCCCTGCATGAACTAAACAGCAGACCATTACTGTGATGAGTGAATAAAAAACTGCCTACAGTAGATCACATCAAGTCACATTAAAAGGGAGGTCACATGAGCACCTGAGAGAAATGGCAGCCTGATCTTTTAGCTCTGTGTTGCTTCCTGTGTATCCTGCTCCAACCTCTGCTTTTAACAAGAAGGGCACCTGAGTCTCATGCAGATTGGGATGCTTAAGAAGCATGCAAACTGTTGAGGTACAGACTGCTGACCAGATCACAGCACAGAAGTGGAAAAAGTCCATAAACGAATCGCCATCCAGCAACTAGTTGCCAGAGTCGAAGATGGTGGCTACGAGCGACCACAATACTAAAGCACCAGACCCATTGAGACAAGCCCTTCTCATCAAACAGATCACAGCCTCTTGAAACTATTCAGATGACAGTTACAGACATTCAAGCCAATTTAGTAAGTAAGTAAGTAACTATTTATTTAGCGCCCAATCTCAGAGGCTCAGGGCAATTTACAAAAAGGATACAAAATATATAAAATATTAACAGTATCAGCAATTTAACCACCCTTGCTGCTCATGTGGACAAAATGGAAGCCTCTATTGCCAAAGTGGTGGATTACAATATGGTTTTAGGAACACCAAATTCAGGCTGCGGAGACCCAACTAGCCTGGCTGACAGTGAAGCTGGAAGAGCTGGAGGGCAGAGGCAGAAAAAAGAACTTCCAGATTATAGGTCTCCCTGAGGGCTTAGAGGGCAGAGACCCCATCCAGTATCTTTGAAACAATTTGGCCAAATGGCTCCATCTGTCTCCTGATGAATCTTACTTTGAAGTTGAACGTTCGCACTGGATCCACAAGGCCCAAAATGCCTGATCGTCTATGAGACCCCGACCACTAATTTTCAAACTACTGCAGTTTCAGGACAAGGAGCTAATAATGACCAAAGCCAGGGAGCTCAAAGATATAGTTGTTGGAGGGTCTGTGATCTCCTTTTACCCAGACAACCCCCAGAGGAATCTTAGTGAGACACCAGCCATTTGATAAAATGAAGTAGGGCCTTTGGAATCAGAGGATCTCATGAGCCTACTTTATCCCACTACCATGGTGATCACAACAGAAAGATGGGTCATGCGGTTTCAGACTCCTGAAGAAGCCGAGCCTACTTTATCCCACTACCACGGTGATCACAATAGAAAGATGGGTCATGCAGTTTCAGACTCCTGAAGAAGCCGAGCCTACTTTATCCCACTACCACGGTGATCACAATAGAAAGATGGGTCATGCGGTTTCAGACTCCTGAAGAAGCCAAGCCTACTTTATCCCACTACCATGGTGATCACAACAGAAAGATGGGTCATGCGGTTTCAGACTCCTGAAGAAGCCGAGCCTACTTTATCCCACTACCACGGTGATCACAACAGAAAGATGGGTCATGCGGTTTCAGACTCCTGAAGAAGCCGAGCCTGCTTTATCCCACTACCATGGTGATCACAATAGAAAGATGGGTCATGTGGTTTCAGACTCCTGAAGAAGCCGAGCCTACTTTATCCCACTACCATGGTGATCACAATAGAAAGATGGGTCATGCGGTTTCAGACTCCTGAAGAAGCCGAGCCTACTTTATTCCACTACCATGGTGATCACAATAGAAAGATGGGTCATGCGGTTTCAGACTCCTGAAGAAGCTGACAAGTTCTTGCAGTTGCGTCTCCGACCAGCCTGCTCGTCAGATTGCTCATCCACCCCACACTCAATGGCAGGAGAACACATGGACACTGGGACACCAGAATGGACTGCTGCACCTGCTGCTACTGCAAATTGAAATGTTATGAAACCCTGGGACAATATAACTGGAGACACTACTGGGTAGTTTTGTAAGTACTGTTTCTCCTGTTCCATAAATGACTGTTTTGAAGGTCCAAGGGTGCTGCATGTTCCCAGTGCAGCCAGTCACATTCTATATAGACAGTGCAGCTATCTTTCTCCTAGCTTACTGCGAGGCATTGTTCTCTGGTCCCTTCCATGCTCTCCACCACAACTACTGCACAACTCGCTGATGCAGAATCAGGGCTGGCTAGACCCCCATTAATGCCCCTGGCTGAGGATTAAGACCCCAGGACTATTACTGATGCTTTGGATGAATGTTTCCCACTTACTTGTAAATGTATATAGAAATAGGATTGTTGTTGGCATGGTTTTCTGTCTTGCTATATGTGGATTTGTAATGTATTATGACATATTTTGTATGCAGCATATGTAGTATATTTTAGAGTAACTGATGAGATTTGAACACAGTACTGTGTTGTAAACATTCCTAATGACATGTTTTCCTGTATAAAAATAAAGATTTTGACTACATACCAGGACCAACTTAGTAGCCCTCGTGGTAGGTGCCCTGTCTTCTGCACCCCCCCCCCCCGGGTCCTGGTAATCATATGTGATGGTAGGGATTGCAAGGTAGGAATGTGTCCATATGCTTTTGACTCACAACTCCTTCTGCCCACTGTTTCTTGTTTCCAACTAGGCACCCCAGAAGCATCAGGACTGAGTATTTTATCTGAAATACTAGTCTGGGGAACACATTTAGCTATGGGACTTGTGATGCTGAAATCATGTTTTCCCTCTTCTTTTCATAATTGAGACAGGGTTATCTCCACTTGGCTCCAGTGGCTACTACTTGATTGTTCTGATTGTACACCCACTCTCTGGCACCTGGAATGCTAGCTTCCCAGTAAACCCTTTCTCCTTACCAGGTTTCTTTATGGGGCATAGCTGTAGAGGGACACAGAGACTACTTTTTTTGCAGGAGGGCAGCTTCGACAACTCCAGTCAGTCCTTCATGGTTTTTATGGGCTATACTGCATTCCCCTTTGGCCAGTTTTGCATTTTGTTAACAACTACTGTTACTGTTTGTCATATTGTGGGTGTGTTTTTGCTGCTTTAGAGAGGTGAGGGAAGGAGTTTTGAATACATATCAAGCCTCTCCTGCTGTTTAATAGTTCTCTTTCCTTTTGTATGCTCACAGGTTTTTGAATGACTTGATCCATGTATGTTCACTGTTGAGGACTTTAAGGTCTATATCTATGAACACATTTGTAGCTTTATTAACTAGTGAGCTCGGAGGTATGTTTTCCTTTCTGCATTCTTACTCCCCTACCCGGTGAAGTGCCTTACCACAATAACATAGTTTCCCTCCCCATTGTTAACACCTTGCAGTATGCCATCCATTTGTCACCCTCTCTACCCTCAGTGTTGGCCTGTGGAGGGGGGAGGGCAAGCTCACTGGCATATCCTCCTAGCCCACTTTTCTACCGATACTGCCTTTTGAGGGACAATGTGGGCTAGGTCTACCACCCTATACCCTCATTCTCTGCACATCCTTTGCCATTGTATCTGTCTCAGCCCCATTCAGACAGACAGTGAGGTGGCAGTGGTCACCCTCTGTTTTTTTGGAGTACCCAGGACCCATGAAGTGACTGCTTAAGAGCCCTCCAATATCTTTCACTAGGGATGTGATCAGTGAGACTCCACTGGGATTGGGACCACTTGTAAACTCTAGAGCCTTTCTTTTCTTTTCTTTTCTTTTCTTTTCTTTTCTTTCCTTTTCTTTTCTTTTCCTTTTCTTTTCTTAACGTACCTTAATAGGCTGCCTTGAAAGAGATAATAACTTTTGTGTGTTCCCAACAACTGAATGATATTCAAGTAACTGTGTATAGTCCTCTCTCATGTATTCTTCCTGGTTAATCTTGGGTAGTGTCTTGTACAGTATAAGGTGGGAAGTTTGTGGGGAGGGTAGGGGGGACCTAGGGACCTGGGAAGTGCCCTTAGAGCAGAAGTCAACATTATTGTGCTCACAGCTTCTGCAGAAATGACCAGGGCTAACCACTTGAAAATGGTGTCATGGAATGTGACAGGTCTTAATCGGCCTAAAAAGCATTGGACAGTCCTTCAACTCCTCAGGGATATGCATTGTGACATAGCCCTTTTGCAAGAGATGAACATCTTAAAAGGGGATTCCAAGCTTTTAGGCAGCATGTGGGTAAGCCAGTATTACCACAATGCACATCCCACCCGACAGAGAGGAGTAGCAATTTGATGCAAGAAGGGCTTGCCACTGGGCATATCACAGGAATACAAGGACTGTGAAGGCAGGTTCTTACTTCTGTCAGGTAGTTATCTCAGTATCCGCATCATATTGGGTAGAATCTATGCCCCAAACACGCTGGGCCTCAAGTTCTACCAGGCAAATCTGGCTGAAATCCAAGAAGCCCCTGCCTCCATTGTAATTGGAGGTGGCCTGAATTTAGCTTTGGGCCCACAGATAGACCGGACTGGCCCTGGCCCCCAACAGGAATCTATCCTAGTGGCCCAAGTGACCACTCTTTTCTGGGACTCAGCCTGTATGACATTTGGTGCACTCTCCATCTGTCTGATATGGATTTCACTTGTTATTCACCCACTCATGACTTGTACAGTTGGATTGATGTCATACTGACTTCATTGGAACTGATACCCAGGACCTTGTGAGTTTCCTTGGGGAATATCCTGGTTTCCGATCATGCCCTGGTAATACTTTCTCCGGCTTGGGAAGCTTCCACTGGTAGTCATAATAAGTGGAACCTCAATACCTCCTTCCTACAGCAGAAAGAGACCCAACAATGGTTAAGGCATGCTATCCAGGAATATTACTCCCTTAATGACACCCTGGATTGCTCCCAGGCCACTCAATGGGAGACCCTCAAAGCAGTACTGCAGCGTAAATTGGTAGCCCATGCCACCTGTGTTAGAAAACAATGTGACTCTACCCTTGAAGCTAGGGAAGCAGAACTAACAACCTTTGAATTGATGGCAGCATAGGACCCCCATATGAACCCCAACACTAGAGACCGAATTACACAGCTAAAAACTGAAATAGAAGACATACGGCAATATAGAATGTACTATGCCCCTCAATAAATTGAACCAAAAATATTGGGAGGCAGGGGAGTAGCCGGGGAGGCTGATAGCATCCAGAATCTGAGCCCAGGCCTTGGAAAAATATATTCCAGTAATCAGTGACCCCCCCATGGAAATAAACTGATGGACGTGAAAGATATCAATTAAGCATTCCAAAACTTTTATGCTTCCCACTACTCATCGAAAGTCAGCCCCACACAGGACCAATATTCTGCCTCCTATACTGACCTACCCATGGCTATGGTTCCGGCTCACTTCCTACCAGCCCTTACAGCCCCAGTCCAAACAGAGGAGGTCACTGAAGCTATCTGTAGTATGGCACAAGGAAAGTCTCCAGGCCCAGATGGCTTTCCTACTGAATTTATGCCACTTTCTCAGACCTTCTCATTTTCGCTTTCACTTTCACTTCTCACTTTCTCAGGCCCAGATACTGGCCCTTGTGTTCAGTGAAGCTTGAGAAAGAGGGAAGCTCACTCCTACCTATGTTATCTGAGGCAATCATCACCCTAATCCCAAAGAAGGGCAAGAACAGTATCCTCTGTTCCCAGTTCCAGCCGATATCCTTGCTCAATGTAGATGCAAAAATATTTGCAAATATTTTAGCCAAATGGATGGAACCTGTTATGCCTTTTTTAATCCACCCAGACCAAGTTGGCTTCGTGCCTGGGAGGATGAGGTCTGACAACATTCGCAGGACCCCAGATCTTACATGGGAGGCCAGCACCCTTTCCTAGCCCATTGCCACCCTCTCGCTAGATACTAAAAAAATGTTTGATAGGGTGGAGTGGGTGTACTTGTTTGATGCAATAGCCAGATATGGTTTTCCATCCCCATTCATCTCCCTGATATGACTCCTGTATACCTCACCTACAGCAGCTATCCTAACCAATTCAGTACTATCTCTCTAGTTCTTCCTCCATAAAGGAACCAGACAGGGGTGTCCTCTTTTTCCATTTTTTTTTCTAGTGGCAGTGAAACCCCAGGCAATTAAAATCAAGGCTGATGCCTATTTTAAAGGCTTAAAAATAGGTGACATCTCCCACAAAAATTGCACTTTTTGCCAATGACATAGCCCTTTTTCTCTCTAACCCCCCTCCTCCCTGTCAGCCCTACAGGAAATCATATCTTGATATTCTTCCCTATCCAGCTACAAACTAAAAGGTGCAAAGTCCCAATTGTTACCCTTTAATAGTGCATGCACAGCAGACATGTTTGCAGCTTAACCCTACCAGTGGGCATCAGATGGAGTAGTCTGCTTAGACATTATTATCAAACCTGCAGTTCCTGCCATATTATCAGCTAATGCCAATAAACTGCTGGACCCCCTGGAAGGAGGGAGGTTTTGGGCTTCCAGAAATGAAATCATACCAAGACTTTACCATCTTACGTCAGGTGGTGATCAACTATGCGTCCCAGCTAACATTACCCCTACCTAGGTAGATACCTCTGGAATTAGTCTTGGGTTGGCTACCAGCAGCACTGGCTTTAATCATCCCAGACTGGTCTCTTCATACTGAAATCTCTCCCTGATCATGCTACACCAACCACATCTGGGATAAGTATATCAGAAAGCGAGACTGGAATCCTCACACGTCACAAACCAGGCACCGTTGGCATAACCCAAGTCTGCTTATTGATAGCAAACCTGTCTATTGGAAGGAGTGGGAGGATTAGTGGTGGGCAAAGTGAGCTCAATCCACTCCGCAAAGCATTTAGGTAGACAAAGGCAGATTATGGAATGCTCCATGCACGAGTTGAGTATCAAGGTTATAATGAGGAACGTAAAGTCCATTAGAAACACTGACTTCACGTTACTCCACCTCCTTGGGCTACTACTCTTCCAATTTTAAGGCGAAGTGCATTGGTGACAGTTCACTTCGCCTTGTTTTTGAGCTCCAAAGGTGAATTTTGCAGTGATTCATGGGATTTCAGGTCACATGGGCTCTATATTGATCTGAACAGTCTCAGTTTGGGGTAGTATGAGTAGGAAGGAGTAGGAGACAGAGTGCTCTGAAAGCTGTCTGTAATAGGAATCTTGTAAAAGCTGTTCAAAAAGCATTTTTGCTTTTTTTTGGATCTAACTTTAGTTCATCGATTGTAGGACACCCTCCTGTGCTCATATCGTTGAGCGTTTTTGTTTGTGTGTGGATTTTGAATGTTAATTTACAACATTGACTGTGTGTGGTGAAAGACAGTGAAAGTGTGCTGTGGGGAAGGGGTGTATCTGTGGTGTAGGTAGATTTAAGTTGGAGAAATAGTGATTTCTTTGTTTTTTGGTTATATTTTTATTATATAACTGTGTTAATGTACACATAGTAATATTGTCAGTAATAGTACACATTTTCTTGTTGTTTGTTGTGTGGATGTGGTGCAGCATTTCATAAGGTCAGGTTGTTTAAATTAGAAATTTACATTAACATGGCATAGTACACTGAACTTTTGCATTTGCGTCGTATTCCTCATTCAGCATTGTACACAAACTGTTCTGTGTTGTGTGTGAGTGTGTGTGCAGTGTTGCGTGCATCAAATAATACACCTTTTATTGTGACACAGACTAGTGTAAGTGCAACTAAGCGCAGTAGTGTGAACCTGCTATCCACTGCAGCTGCCTGATTTTGTACTGCGATCGTGTTCTCTGTTCTTAGTTTTGCTGCTTGTAGTGTTGTAAAAATCAGCACTGTCTGTATTCAGTGCTCCCCCCCACCCCCATGTTTAAAAGGTATTTTTTACCAGACTGGATTGTTTTTGTGACCCCATCAGCATCACTGGTTACTGAAGTTGTTTTAATTCCGTGACAGTCTCAGAGTAGTCTCTTACTGTTGCTGAAGCCACAGTTGTTCATTTTGCTTCACATCCAGCCAGTGTCCCTCCAGTCAGAAAGTGAACATATCAAAATCTGAATTTGGTGGGATCATGTGATGCCACGGAAGGGATAGCAGCTCAGAGAACCCATCTCTGCCCCAGCTTTAACTTATACAGCAAATTTTGCTAGTTTCACAGCACCAAACTCAAAGGCGCATTCACTGCCTATCTCTCGACGGCTCCTTGTATTAGCGGAGAAACAAGCAAAAGGTGTGGTGGTGTTTTTTCGGAAGATTAGACCAAAAGAAGATTGTGGCCTAGTACGGGTATGGAGGCAGAGATGCGCCGGGTGCCTCCCCCGCATACACCACCATAGACGCCGGAGAAAAACTCAGAATGCTCCAGGGAGCAACCAGAAACTACCTCTAAAGCAGCCATAACCTTGACACCTGTACCACCAGCTGTCCCTCTAACAGAGCAGAAATTCCTGGAGGAGTTAAATCCTTTCTGCACAGCGCTCCAGGAACTCACCTCAGAATTGAAGGCCATGCGTACAAAGCTCACTGATACCAATTGAGCGATTAAGGATGTGGCAGCTAGGACGACCTCGCTAGAAGGATGGGAGACATCGGTAGGCTCTGAACTCTCTGCACTGTGCCAAAAACTTAACCGGATGGAGGCTAAACTTGAGGACCTGGAAGGCTGAAGTCGTCACAACAATATTCTTATCTTCGGCTTTCCAGAAGACTCAGAGGGAGTGGCTCCGATTACCTTTTTGCAGCGGCTGTTAGCCAAAATTGCTGTACCATCTCCTAATAACATCACCTATGTAATTGAGAGGGCCCATCACTCACTTAGATCCAAGCTGGCGGCAGGGCAACCACCAAGGCCCTAATACTAAAATGTTTACATTTTCTGGACAAAATCCACGTATTAGGACAAGTCAGGAGTCTCCAAGAAATTTTATGGGAAGGTCAGCAGTTGCAATTTGCTCAAGATTTCCCAGCCACTATACGACAACGAAGAACTGCTTGCCATCCCATTGTCACCAAACTAATAGCTGCCAGCATAAAGTTCAAAGTCCAGTACCCATCTAAGCTATCTGTTTACCATGAGAGCACCTGGAAAAGTTTTGACACAGCATAGCACGCTCAATCTGAATTAAAAGTGCTGATGCCAGATCTTTTTAAGCCACACTGAGCCTTTGAACTGCTTGTCAGTTTCCGTGGAAAGTTAACAGATAATGAGAAAAAGTTTATGCTACTCATGACTCTAATTAAAAATTTACAGTAATCGCAACCCTCTGCTGTGCACTCCATCGCTCCACTTTTAGTGTCAAACTTGGAGACTCTCGATGTGGAAGCAAAGGGTATAGACTAATAGTGGCAGTGGAAGAGCAGACCTAGTTTGGCGAGAGCGACTCAAAAGTGAACTTTTCCTGATCTCCTCCTTTTCCTTTTAGTTCTCTCCACCTTTCCCAGAAGATGAGAAGAATTCAGGAAGGAATGAGGTGGAACAGTTATGCGTGAAACACCTCCCGTGGAATGATTAATTTCTCTTTTTTTTTTAGCATGCCCTTAGCGCCTCACATTGCCACACTTCGAGCTAACTCAATGACACTCATATGTATCTCCACAAGAGGGCGCTTAAGCCCCATGCATGGACTTGGTGACTCAGTTAATTATTTTTCTCCATTTCATTTTTCAGCACCTAAATGTATGGTATCAACTTAGTGATATTCTGCAATGGGACAACAAGTAAAGTTGTGATTTAATTTTGTGATTACTTCCCTCCTGAGCTTAAGTGGGGAATGTTTATTTCATTTCACTTTAAAGAAGATGTTCTATGCGGCTGTACAGTGCGATACGCATCCACTCCACCCCATGGCTGAGAAAGCCCCCTATTGTGGCTTAATAAGTATAAAAGTACGCATCCTAATAGCGCTAATTGCCACACTGGGGTAACAAGGCGTTAAATCCTTGACGAGGATCCGAACAATCGGGGAACCTCCTAGATTTTTTTTATATGCCTTGGTCCCCCCCACACTTTTTTTATTTTTTTTTATTTTATCATTTTCAGTCCTTTCCCTCGCTCCTCTTCCCGCTTCCCCTCCTAAAGCTAAGATGGGAAAAATAATGGTTTAAACTGACTATCATCGCATTGCAGCTAAATAGCTATGGTTAATGTGTGTTTATCTGATCATTGTTGCATTAATATAAGCTGGCATATGCAAATATAAAGGAGAGGAAGGTTAGGGGGATGGAAGGGGTGGGGAGAGGGTAAGGGGGACTGAATTCTAAGGGGGATGTTAAATTCACATACATGTTTCTTGGCTCTCCTCCCATTTGAACGAAATGGTAAGCAGAGATAAAAAACCCTCGGTCGTAGGAGACCGAGGTTATAAGGTCTAACTGTGGGAAACAGGCATCCTGTATTGGTACATAGCCAAGAGTCTATTGTTGAGATTCTTAGCACAAAGGGATATATTCTTGCAGCCCCACATTATGGAGCCTGATGGCAAGTACAGCTAAGGGGTGTAAGAGGTCTAAACCTCACTTTCAGGTTCTTGGCAATATTGGAGATGCAAATAATCACAAACAAGTTGCATTCAAGTAATAAACAAGTTTATTACTACAAACAAGGATGAATCACAGTTGCCCTAAGCAGTTCTTACCAATACGAACCGGGAGCCAGTGCTAAGCATTCCCTACACCTCGAGGTTTCTTTGTAGTCTCTTGGGATCTCTCAGGTCTCCAAGGTGTAAAGCCTGTGCATAACATTATATACCTATGATAATTACTATGGTTACTGAAAGATAGAAACATTTCTAGTTACAGAGATGAGCCCTATTGGCTAAATTAGAGGTGGCTCCACAGTCCAAGATAACATTATATAATTCTGTAAAGTCATCAGTTTTAGAACAAAGACGTTCTTATACAAAGTCTTACATAACAAGGTGAAGTGGTGTCCATCACAAAGATGGCAATGTTGCCTTACATTATAATTACTTCAAGGACAGGTGTCTTGGCATCTGGCAAGTAAGAAATAGACAGAAAATACATGGTATAATGTGTGCATTAGCAAGCAAAGTGAGTTACAATAATATGTATTCATATCCTGACATCTACTCTTATCGGTAGATGCCTATGCCCTATGTATTAGTATAGCCTATGCCTAAACATTAGCTGTTTATGGTGTACCCCTGAGGGTATCAATTAAGGTGCAGGGACCTCGTGTAACAATTCCCCCCCTTGTTGCCTAGAAAGGGCAACACAGGCGATTTAAGGAGTGGGCAGGAGCAGTGGGTCTTACAATCCAGAGGCACGAGCCTTGTAAAGAAACCTAAGCTGCTCATGGTGTTAGCGAAGAGTACATCGGAGGCAGCAAAGCATAATAATCAAAGTAAATATCAAAAATGCTTGTATTATAACAAAACCTTTAAAAGTAATCTCTAACCAAGTGTTAGTCAAGCGTTATTCATGTCTCCATCATTCATCAGGTCAAAATAAGCTTCATTAGTTTGGTTATATTATTGCTTGATGTGGATGAGGTGTGTGTCCTTTCTATCTAAAGTGATTCCAGTGTAAGTGTCAGTGGATCTATTGTGTACATTAAAGTAGGGTAGGTATTCTTCAAGTGTAAGTAAGTAATCTGGATTACCATATCAATAATATCTGCTTCCATAAGGGGAAGGGGTTACAGTGTGTCAATAACAGTTTTCTGATGGGGAACAAAACAGAAGTTGGGGTAATCAATTGCACAAGTAACAGAACCATAAGAATAAGTTTTCACATTAGTAACTATGCAGTATTCACCGTCAGAGTTGTACTGTGATCGTACAGTAGGCAGTCTCCATTTTTGCAACTGGACAGGGCATGTGTAGGTCGTCTTGGAGATCCTTGTTGACAGGCGATGAGCTTCCTCACGATAGGACTGGTAGAGCTGATCCGGTGACTCCGTTGATTCAAAAGCGTTGGTGCCATTCTCAGTGATGTCAGCATCCATAGTGAAAGTCCAGTCAATGCTGTCTGGAGAGTAGCCACAAACAGGGCATATAACATCAAACACATCACATCGGCACAGGTAGATGTATTGCTTTTTCGCACAACAGTCCGTGTGCGGTGCCACCCAGGCATCCAGGAAGGAATGGTAGACCAGTAGAGGAGGTAGATCCAGGCATTCTCGGTAGATGTCTTCGTCCAAATGCCCTATGGAATGCGCCAGTGCCAGCTTGTCGAACAAAGCTGTAGTGGGATCAAAGCGTGGTAAGGAGACAGTAAAAGAGACAAACATGGTATCTGTCATAGAACATTTCTTAGCAGAAAAATAAGGACCAGTATTCGGATGTCTGGTCACAAACCCCAAATTTTGAGCTGTGGAGAGAGGAATAAACAGAGTTTGTTGCATACATAGGGAAATACAAGATGGGGATTTACATTTAGGACAATACCATTTAGATAGACGTCTGTCATGTATAATATCAGGAATCCTACCAGTTTCTAGGTCTCTGAAAAGGTTGTTAATGGTAGTGAGTATGTATGAACCATATGCAGAACAAAGTATTTCCCTACCAATGTATTGTCTATCAGCTTCTCTATTGTTCTGTTGTATGAGTGCATTAATCTTATCTTTGGAATCAGTGAAGGCTTTTGCAATGTCATGCGTGTTGTATACAGTGTATCTTTCTTCCTGACTAAGGCCATCCACACCATGCAATAAAGGTGGTAAAACATCATTAACCAAACCAGTGGAGAATTTTGCAGAATGACTTTTGATAGCAGCAATGTCTGCTTTGTTCCAAAATGGACATAGCAGTACCAAAGACCTGTGACAGTTCCGTGGCACCCGTGACATCAGAACTGTCAACTTCACGCTTATTACGTTTATGAGAAGAGTACTAGGAGGAGTTTCCTCCTAAAATCACCTCTGTGTTCAGTAGAATAAACCCCAGTAAAGGGATCTTTGAATGTGATCTGAAATGCAGCTAAACTATCTAGCAACAAAGTACTGTAAAATTGGAGGTATTGGTATTGTGACACATACCAAATTCTTTCATATTCCAATAAGTAAGGTTAAAAAAAACAGGTATATGCATAAACTGTAAATTGTTAATCAAAGAACCTGGGAGGGCAGTGGCTGTGAGACCACTACGGGACCAGGGGTATGTTTTGGACATTCCAAAAGCTGTTTTCAGTAGGAGGTAGCACAGATAGATACATGGCAGCAGAGGCCATGTGGTGTACAACACAAAATCTGCGGCAGAATCCTGAGAAAGAGAGTTACAATAGGAAGGGTCAATTAAAGCAGTAATGTTATACAAACCAGAGTGTCTTAATGCAGTTTGTAACAAGGACAGTGAACCGTTCGGGGACAATTTAGCATTGGGCCGACCCTGGAAAGTTCCCTTAGAGAGTTTGGCCACAGGGAGAACTTGTCCTTGTGATGTGGTTTGCCACTCAATCTGAAGGGTAGATTTGTCAGGAGCAACGACCGAGGCAGTGAGGTATGCATCGGAACCTTCCTGGACAGTAATCATAGTGTCTGGAATTTTGATGGAAACTCCCTCTGTAGGAGGTGCTGGAGGATCAAGGTGTCGAAGGAGGTCCGGTACCGTGCCTTGGGCGAAAGGGAGTACTCCTGCAAGGAGTAGAGATAGGAACAAGATAGCCATCTTGTCAATGTATCTGAAAAGGAAGATGAAAGATTAGTATATTAGTACAGTTCCGCCCAATGGGGTTAGGAAGAGTAAGTTTTAAGCTCCTTTGTACAGTTTCAATTGGTTTGCATGTAACCATTTGTCAGTCAGTTTATTGTTGTGGAGGAGTCTAACTTGATAGACTGCTGGACTGAGCTTGTTGACAATGGGGTAAGGGCCTTCCCACTTGTTGGAGAAGGAGTGGTTGGGATGTGCAAATCGAAGTACCATTACCTGATCTCCAACTTGCCAATACACTTCTTGTGCATGTTTGTCAAATTGTATTTTGGAATGTTGCTGGGCCTTGCCCATGCAATTTGCAGAATACAAGTGTGTGTGTGTATGAGGTCTTTTCTAAGTTTTTCCACATACTGATCTACAGACACACGGTCTGCAGTAAGGGTGTGCAGGTCAAAGAGCAAGTGTTCAGGCAGTCTCATTTGTCTGCCAGTCATTACCTCAAAGGTGTAAGCTGGGTAGTGGCTGAGGCGTACCCTAATTGCCATAAGGAGTAAAGGCGTAGGAATCCCAGGTCTTGGGATTGTCCTCAATGAATTTGGAAAGCATTTGCTTAATCCGTCTGTTAGCTCTTTCTACTTGACCTGAGGATTGAGGGTGATAAGGTATGTGGAATTTTTGCTGAACCCCTAGGAGTTCAAGGGTCTCTTTCATCAACTCACCCATAAAACTGGTTCCTTTATCAGAGTCTACCTTGAGAGGCAGGCCCCACCTGGAGAAAATCTGTTCTACCAGGATTTTGGCGGTTGTCTTTGCAGTGCAAGTCTTGGTGGGGAAAGCCTCTACCCACTTAGAGAATAGATCAGTCACTACAAGGGCATACTTGTTGTTTCTACTGGTATTGGTCAAAGGACCAATAAAATCAATTTGGATGGCATGCCAAGGGCCGGTATGTCTCTGTGGTAAAAGTTTGGCATTCCGTTTTGTAGGTATTGGATTGTTTTGTGCACAAACGAGGCAGTTATCAATGTATTGTTTAACATCTTTGGTAATCCCAGGCCACCATGCGGTGGTTTTGAGGTGTTGCAGGGTATTTTCAGCCCCCTGGTGTCCACCAGTGGGTGTGTCATGTACCTGGTGCAAAAATTCAGATCTCAAATGTCTGGGGACCACTCACAATTTGGTGGTAGTATCCTCTGGCTGGAACCAAATGAGTTTATCATCGGGGGATAAGTGTAATTTACTTTCATGCCTAAGGTAAGGGTTATGTGTGGGAAGTCTTTCTTCAGTACCCTTGTCCAAGAATCTGAACACTTCTTTGAGTTCAGTGTCCAAGTGCTGGGCTGCTGAGAGGTCCAAGGGGGAAAAAGATTCAAATTTCTTTTTAAGAGCTGCAACCTGTACAGCTGCATTGGCCTCTGGATGTTCCATCACCCAGACATCCCCCCCTCGGGCCCCTTCTTTAGCAAGGGTGTCTGCTGTGTCATTGAATGCATGGTAGGGATCATGTAAGGAGTGAGCTTTAACCTTATGTACATAGAGTTTGTGTGGGTATTTTTGACCTAATGCGCGTATGTAAATCACCAATTCTTTGTATTTCACTGAGCTGCCATCAGAAGAGAGGAAGGAGTTCTTCCGCCAGAAAGGGAGAAATTCTGTAAGGGAGCAACAAACCCAATTAGAGTCAGTAAAAATGATGGTGTCCTGAGTTCCATGTTGTATAAACTCTAATGCACAGGCCACTGCTGCCAGCTCTGCATACTGTGATGAAGCTACAGTACAGCGTTTAGATATCCTGACAGTGTTCCCATAAGGATACGCCACCATGATACCCATCCCTGCAATTTGTTCACCTTGATAATATGATGCTGCTCCATCGGTGGCAGAAATGGCACAAGGAGGTGTTCTCTAATACCTCAGGGGTGGCAGGGAAGAATGGACCTGGATCTGGGAGATAAGGTGACTGCAAAGCGCAGTCATGGGGCTCCCCCTGAAAGAGGAGGCCATGTGCTAGTAGAGATGGAACTTTGGTTTGATGGACCTGAATATCCCTATCCTGGAGGAGTGACCAATGTGTCAGCCTGGTGTTAGAGACTGACCCATCCTTCACTCTGTCTGAGAGCAAAAAGGTAGTAGGAGTATGATTGGTGTTGAGAATCAGTGGAGAGTACCCAATGATATACAGGAAGTGCTTGACCACCCAATAAGTGGCCAGAAGATTCCTTTCACAAAGGCCATACTTCTGTTCTACTGGGGTCAAGAGCTGCGATGCATATGCAATAGGTCTCAAAGTGCCATGTACCTTTTGGGCTAACACTGCTGACATAGCAATGTCAGAGGTTGCACACTCTAGATGGAATGGTAATGTTGGATTGGGGTTTACCGGTGCTGGGACGGAGGCCAAGGCCTGCTTCAGTGATGTCACAGCCTGGGTATGGACAGGGCCCCAATTCCATGGAGCGCCCTTTTGAGTAAATCGTACAGTGGAGCGACTTTCTGTGCAAAATCACAAATAAAATCTCTGGAGTAGTTTACATACCTAGAAACCTCCTAAGAGTTGCCACACTGGTAGGTAATGGCAAATCTTGTAACCCTTGAATCTTTTCCAAGTAGGACTCAGACCTTGATCTGTTATCTTCAAACCCAGAAAGAGTACTTCTTTCTGACATAGTTGTGCTTTTGCAGGATTACACTTCAAGCCTGCTCTTTGAATAAGAGTCAGTAGTTCATCCAAGAGATCCAGATGTTGTTCCTGTGTGGCAGTAGCCAACAACAGGTCATCTACATACTGTAAGAGACATTGGGGGGTTGAGAAACCTTGTAGGGCATCCATCATATGGAGATGGAAGAGGGATGGACTGTTATGGAATCCCTGTGGCAAGCAAGTCCACGTATATTGTCGCCCTTCAAAGTGAAGGCAAACTTATATTGACTCTTGAGGGCCAATGGTAATGACCAGAAACCATTGGAGATATCCAGAGCACTGAACCATTTCTGATCTGGTGTTAAAAGTCGAAGCACATCCGGTGCAGGCGCCACAGTTGGGGAGCAACTGGGAGTGACCTGATTCAGTTTCCTGTAGTCAATAGTAAGTCTCCAGGTACCTGTGGGTTTCTTCACAGGCCAAACAGGAGAGTTGGCAGTGGAGACACAGGTTCTGATTACTCCTTGTTTAAGGAGTGACTGATTGTTTCTCGAAGAGAGGTAAGGCTTCAGAGGAAGCAGGTATTGCCTTTGTCTCTCATGTGCTGACGCCTGGCACCTCAATAACGGTATGCCTTCTGCACAATCGTGTTTGTTAACTGCAAACGCTTCCAAGTGTCGTTGCAGAATAGGTAGAAGTTTTGGAAAAGTTCATGATTCTTGAATAAATCTATGGCGTCCACTCTTTGTTGTTAATGGATATTGTTGCCACAGCATGTGAGTCAGGAATTAAGACAGTATGGTATTGACCCTGTATCTGTATCAACAGCATGTTTGCTAGATCCACCACACAGCCGTGTTGTGCAAGAAAGTCAATCCCAATGATGCTAGGGTGATCGTGCAACACCATCAGTTGGAAAGCATGTGAGGCCTTCAAATGGCCTAGTTCTACCGGTAAAGGCAGAGAACGGTATGCAGGCAACCTAGCACCATCAACTCCTGACATATTTGTCTTCCATCCGGTAGACCATGGAGACATTTCAGGGTGGTCATCGTGTAACACAGATACAGCTGCACCTGTATCTAATAAGACAATTAATTGGCGGCCCCCCGACCTCGGCCTCGGTGCAGGGCCTTCCATTTGTATCCAAGACCAGCTTGTTTACAATGCGGACTGGGCCTGTAATTGTCAATCCTTATTGTTGGAGGCATGCAGGGTTGGGTAGGCTTGCATGGATGACTTCACCGTGTTGCACTGATGCAATGTAAGGTGAGGCTTCCGGGTTCAGGCTGGTATGGGTCTGCGCACCCATACCTCCGGTGACTCCATGGCCAGTAGTGTCATGGGTCGCCAGTTGTACTGCTGCAACTGTTTGTGCGGGAACGGCATCCGCTACAGAATGCACTTGCCCCAGGAGCTCCCGAAATTTTCGGTTTTCTTCAGCTATCTCTTTATATGAGGGACCTGATCTTTGTAATGGCTTCCCTTTGCCTTTGTGCTTTCTGTTCTTAGGCCAATTCCGGTTCCCACCCCACTGTTGTTGTTGTTGTTGGGGGTTTTGCTGGGTGCTAGCTGGAGGGGCCGATGGAGGTTTGGGCTGTTGTTGCTGGGCCTGCCCTTCCACCGTGTAGTGTGTCGTGGTCCCAGAAGCGGGTTCCACAGCGGCAACCTTTTTGGAACCGGAACCCAAATCGTGGATGTACAATTGGTACACTCTCTTGGTTTTCCGAAGAATATCAACAAACCTATCCGTATTCGGTATGTGTTGGCTCTCTTTTCTCTCTCACGGCTGGGATCATGTTTCTGAAACAGGGTCTTATATTCAATAAGATCTACATCCGTGGCTTCTGTGCCAGATGTTTCCTGCTCAATAGGCCATCCAGAGTCTCTGGTGGTAAGTCGCTGGACTTTCTTTAGCATTTTGCTTACGTGGGGTATGCTAGCATTACTCCAACCACACACACCATGTGTGAGCAGAAATGAGCTCAGCTGCGACTACGTCAAAGGTAGCGTTCCCATCTTGGCCGAACTCTTGAGGGGTTTTGCCCATAAACCAGGATCGATGGTCTGGCGTGATTATTTGGACCTGGTATTCTGTGGCGAGACTAAACAACTCGCACTTGGCGCACCTTTTCCAAATAGCAGCTGAGGTTGTCAGGCGGGTTAATCCGACCAATGCTGTCAGCAATTTGCTGAACAGAGTAGGTCATTGCAGGAGATTAGTTGGTGGTCGATCAGGCAAGGTAGCGGTCTCACAGACCATCCACGTTGCGCGGCTGCAGCTTCAGCTGCAGTCCGCATAACACTCCTTCCTGAGTGCCAGCTTCTGAAAATTTGTCAATCTGACTTTTAATGGCTTTCATACTTCTTTCAGGAAGAGGAACACTTTCTAGTGCCTATCAATCATGGTTTCAATCTCTTGCCTGTCTTCCACACTAATAGCGGCTACGGGCGCTGTCGGGACCAGGCTTGGGCCTGCTCCCCATCATAGGCGCCGCCATGATGGCGTTTCCATGATAAGCGTCACGGCGTCGTCTACGTGTGACCTGGGGAGTGATGAGTGCCATGCTGTGGATGGCTGGGTGGGAAATCTGGGCCATAGTAGGGCGTGACTGGGCATTGTACTGCGAGATATCATCGTCGGAAGGCTCCCCCTCTGATGACGAATGAAAGGCAGGGGCTACGCCACCCATTGCCTTAACATGGACAGTCAAAACCTCTCGCTGATGGCGCAGTTTATCCATCTTAGCTCTACATTCATCATGACTCACACTGGCAACATTCATAGCAACCTGATCCTGTTTCTGTTTCTGCAAAACACGGTACGCGGCGCTCAATTCGCGATTGTTCCTATAGGCTGTTTCTAAATCATTACATACCTGATTGATCTCGTCCTGCAGTTCACCCATCTTGTCACTCAATTGTGCATTCGCGGCACTCAGCAAATCATTCATTTGTGCCCCTGACTCTTATCCTGTCTTAAACTTTCACTCATTCTTCAGAGTACACATTTCTTGTTCACCAGCCTGTGCAGAATGATGCAATAGTGAATCATTTTCATACGCAGAGATTGGAGTTCTGACTCCAAGTTCTGCTGTATCGAATCACATTCTGTTTCCTGCAAACCCATCTCCTGCTTAAGAGTTGCGATCTGCAGGTCAAGGTTGAAACCTCACTGAGGCTTCCAAAGCAGCGTAGAGGCAGTGACCATCAACCCTTAGCACAGCGCTTATTGGTTGATTGTGGCCTCTGCGTACTGGGTTGAAATCCCCAGTACAGGGTTTTCGGATTGACTTGCGTCCCACGTGAAGTCAGCCCATCCTCCATGGGAGATAAGAAAGTTCGAGACATCGAGTCTCAGTTCTGCGCAGATATCTGATACGGTGGCCATTTATGTGGGAGGGAACGAAAATTCAAACTGTGAAAAAGACCCTGCGTTGTGTATCGATCCACAACACGAGTACTTTAAACACAGCCGGGCTACTGTATAAGTTGTAGGCTTGCAATTCAAAGCTGCTATGGAGTGGGTCGAGACGGCATCGACCACACCCGAAAAGTCAGCCAGACCTTGCAAGTATCTACAAACTGGTAGAAAAGACGGGAGAGGTGATACGGAAATGTACACCTGCAGTCCCCGTGGGAAAAGGGAAATTTACAGCAACAAGTGAAAACTTACAACACCCAATATCGCCTGCACACGGTCGCCAATTGTAAGAGGTCTAAACCTCACTTTCAGGTTCTTGGCAATATTGGAGATGCAAATAATCACAAACAAGTTGCATTCAAGTAATAAACAAGTTTATTACTACAACAGGGATGAATCACAGTTGCCCTAAGCAGTTCTTACCAATACGAACCGGGAGCCGTGCTAAGCGCTCTCTACACCTCGAGGTTTCTTTGTAGTCTCTTGGGATCTCGGTCTCCAAGGTGTAAACCCTGTTAACATTATATACCTATGATAATTACTATGGTTACTGAAAGATAGAAACATTTCTAGTTACAGAGATGAGCCCTATTGGCTAAATTAGAGGTAGCTCCACGGTCCAAGATAACATTATATAATTCTGTAAAGTCATCAGTTTTAGAACAAAGACGTTCTTATACAAAGTCTTACATAACAAGGTAAGCGGTGTCCATCACCAAAGATGGCAATGTTGCTTACACATGATAATTACTTCAAGGACAGGTGTCTTGGCATCTGACAAGTAAGAAATAGACAGAAAATACATGGTATAATGTGTGTGCATTATCAAGCAAAGTGAGTTACAATAATATGTATTCATATCCTGACATCTACTCTTGTATTATAGATGCCCTATGCCCTATGTATTAGTATAGCCTATGCCTAAACATTAGCTGTTTACGGTGTACCCCTGAGGGTATCAATTAGGGTGCAGGGACCTCGTGTAACAGGGGACAGAAGTAAAAAGGTGGCTCCTATCTTTCTAATAGGTAGTCACAATTCTGTGCAAGTATGCACAATGGAAGGGGTTGGGGGTGACATTCATTTTTTTTTTCTTCATTGGACTCTTGCTTCTCTCTCTTCTGCTGAACCATAGTAGAGAACAAATGTCCTGAGGGCCTGGAAACCTATTCTACACGCTGATGTATAGAAGAATCCACCATTTGTACAATGTTTTGGGGAGAATATTCTTTATAGCTAACCAATGGAAACAGCGAATACAGTATTACCTATGTCATTAAGTACTATAGTCAAATATGCTAATAGCATTATTTAGAGTTGGGGTGGGTGTGGAGAGTAATCTGAACACTGCAATTCAAGAAGGGTGTTGCGAATCAGGATGAGGGAGGGGACTACACGGCTCCCCAGTAACGTATTCCTTGTACTGTCCTTTGGCCTGATGGTCATTCTTCTCATAAATCTGCAAGATAGTCAGACCAGAGGATAGCTCAAAGTAATTTCTGCTGAATAGCTGTGTATAGGGGAGTGTGGACACACGGTAGGGGTGGAGGGAAGGGTGGGTAGTTAAGGGAAAGTGGAGGGGGAGAGGGATCAGGTATGCAGCACAACAAAGCCTCAATAAGGGTTGTTTATTTAACAACCTGAAAAACAATATTACTTCAGGCCTAGGGCTTAAAGGTAGAAAAAATTACTAATAAGGTGACTTCATACAAAGTATGTTCATGGAATGTGAAAGGGTCTCAGTCCCCAGTTAAACTGGCCAAAGTATTGTTGCATCTCTGTAAACTTGATATTGACATAGTGTTTCTTCAGGAAACCCACTTGCCCCCCCCCCCAGGTTTTACAAGTAAGAAGATCTTGGGTAGGTCAGGCCCTAGGGAGTGGACCGGACACTCGTAAAGGGGGGGTAGCTATTCTTATTGCAAGGAGAGTCCCTTTTCGACTTATTGATACTATAGTAGATTCCCAGCACAGATATATGTTGATCAAGGCTTTGTTGGCTCAATCGGAGGTAGTGCTTGGTTCCATATATGGCCCTAATACAGATTACCCTTCCTTCTTAGCCTCCCTTATGAACGACTTGACCCAATGGTCCTGCTTTCCATTGTGCTGGGAGGAGACTGGAATCTTGTTTATTGTAATATCTTGGCCCGTTCTACTAGTCGCCCTTTGTCTCTCTCCCCAGCACAAGTTGCCATCAGAGAAATGATGGATTCTATTGGATTAATAGACCCTTGGAGGGCTCTTTATCCACACCAGAGGGAATACTCATTCCATTCTATTCCACATAATTCATTTTCTCGCTTAGATTATTTTCTTGTAGATATGGGACATCTTTCAGCTATAACAGCCTGCAACTATCTTCCTAAGGTGATCTCTGATTACCACCTCATTTTATTAAGCTGGACCCCTGGCCTGTCCCTTTCTAGAGATAAGGTATGGAGGTTCAACAGTCAACTTGTCCGATCAGAATACCTGAAAACCCAACTGTCTGACTTTATTACTAACTTTATTAAACTAAATACTCCTTCTATGCCTAAGTTAGATGTGCTATGGGGGGTTTAAAATGCTCAGTTAGAGGAGAAATAATTTGCATGGCAACAGTTAAAAAAAAGATGACCTCCAAGGTAACTTCAGCTTTGCTACGTGATATTAGGACCTTGGAATTGGAACTCTCTCCGGATTCTACTGCGGATCAATTCAGGGCCCTAGAAATTTTAAGGGATCAACACAATTCAATTTTTTTTTGAAATTTAAAGATTTTATTGAGTTTATACAAGGAAGGAACATGTTGCATATACATGAAAGTAGTACACATGAATACATCAGTAGTGAACCAACATTAGTCTTACCAAATAAGTCAACTAAATCACAGCCCCCTCTCTCCCCCCTTACTCCCCAGCCCTCCACACCCCCATCCCTTAAGAGTGTGCCTTAAGTTATTAATAAAAGAGGAGAAAGAGACCCCTTCATCTCAATAATCAAAATACCTAAAATCAATGCAACCCATTAACCCTATGTACAACTAAGTTACAACACTCCTATTTTAAATATAACGCATATAATTTACCCAATTTTTTATCGAAGCCTAACATGTTATTGCAAAAACCTGCAATTAGTCATTCTGTTCTAAAAAAAAACAGAAATATCATTTAACCATTAACTATAAGAGATGGTTAACTGGTCCTTCCAATGTTTAAGAACAAGCTTTTTAACAATAATAGATATCAACGCTATGTGGAATCTACGTTCTTTGACTTGGATACCTGAATACTTACCTAACAGACAGACATCAATTGTGAAAAGGTCTTCCAACCCTGACCAGGGATCCAATTTGGATAAGATTTCCTGCCAAACTGGGGATACCTTTTCGCAATACCAGAATATATGTACTATGCTTCCTTCTGCTTTGCCACATTAAGTACAATTAGAGTCCGGTAACCTACCCAATTTGGCTAATCTAGTAGGCGTGTAATACATATTGTTCAGTATATGATATTGGGTAAGTCTAAATCTGTCTTGGGAATGGTATATGTAGAGATCCTTCCAGATCTGAGCCCAATCAAGATTCAAGTCTGGAAGTAAGGTCCTCCAGATTGGCGAGCCTGGGAGAGGATTGGAGCCAGCAGTAGTCAAAAGGAGGGCATAAACTGTAGAAACGCAGTGTGGTTTCAAAGCATAATCAGATACCTGAGCCAATAGGGGTCTAACCCTTGATATTCTAGGCTTGAAACCAAAAAATGCACCTATAAAGTGTCTTAATTGGACCACCTTAAATATCTGGTTCCTTGGAATATCAAATTTAGAGAGAATTTCAGGGGAAGAAAGAAGATTGTCCTGAGAAAATAGGTCTTCCACCTGCGCCTCCAGCAACTGAGGGAGCCATTGATTTGGAAGCCAGGAACTATCTATTCTAATATTGGGATTTACTAGAATTGGCTGCGCCATATCATATTTAAGGGGTATCTTGAAATATGCACAGCACTGTGACAGGACTTTAAGTGAGGTACCAATTACTGAGTCCTGCAATGCCACAGGCAATGAATTTTTTGACAAATAGAAGATGGTGGAACGGTTTATGGCATTAGACCTTAAGAGACTATTCTCTATCTGGAGCCAAATAGGAGTATAATTCATATCCCTTTGAGAAAGCCATCTCCCCAACTTGGTTAAGTGACTTGCCCAGTAATAAAACAGAAAATTGGGAAGACGAAGGCCCCCCAAAGCCTTGGGAATACTGAGTTTGCAGAAAGCACGCCGGGGATGTTTGCCCAACCAAATAAATCTAGAAATCATGGAATGTAAATGTTTGAAAAGGGATATCGGAAGCCACAAATTTAACAAGTTTAAGGGATAAAAGAAACAGGGCAAAACATTCATCTTAACACTTATCTGAGCCCATAGGGATAAGAGTAATTTCTGCCATCTCTGGAGATCCTGTTTAATGGTCACCACTAAATCGTCCAGATTGAGTTTCTTGGTATAAGTGGGGTCCCTAGTTAGGTATATGCTGAGATATGTGATTGCCTGGGAGGACCATTTAATACCCAAATGAACAAAATCCGATTTCACCATGTAGCTATTGAGTGGAAAAATTTCCGTTTAGGAAATATTCAATTTATAATTAGATAACCTGTCATATTGGCCAATGACTTCTAGCACATGCTCCAAAGAAAGTGCCGGTTGCTCCAGATGAAGAAGAATATCATCTGCATATGCCGAGAGTGTTAAGGTCTGGTTGAGAATTGGGATACCTTTAATGTGAGGGGATTGTTTTATATGACAAAGAAGGGGTTCTAAGTAAAGATTAAAAAGAAAGGGTGAAAGGGGACAGCCCTGCCTAGTACCAGTAAATAATAGAAATCTAGCAGAGAAAACCCCATTACAGTATATCCTGGCTGAGGGAGAGGCATGCACTGACTGAATCATCACAATGAAAGGGAAGGGGAAGCCCAATTTCTTCAAGGTTATCCATAAAAATTCCCAATACACTCTATCAAAAGCTTTCTCAGCATCTAGAGAAATTAGAGCCACTGGAGACTGAGAAGCTTGGGCCACTTGAAAAGTATGTGTGAGGGTTCTCAAATGGTCTACTGAAGAGCGACCGGACACAAACCCTACTTGTTCCGGACTTAAGAGCTGGGTCCATAAGGCCTTTATCTGAAGGGAAAGTACCTTGGCTAAAATTTTAATGTCACAATTCAAAAGGAAGATTGGCCAATAACTAGCTGGGTCTAAATGGGGCTTATCTGGTTTGAGTAAGAGGATAATTGTTTCCTCCAAAAGGGTTGGGTCCAATTTTTTGGCCTTAAACATGTAATTATATAGATTAAGCATGAGAGGGGATAGCTCTTTAGAAAATGTTTTATAAAAATTCGAAGGAAACCCATCGGGACCAGGTGCTTTATCCAGAGCGAGGCTGTTGATGGCCATTTCGATTTCATCAATAGTTATTGGGGAAATCAAAGAAGCCTGGGATATATCATCTAAGACAGGAAGATCCAGAAAATCCAGATAGGCCTCTATATCTTGGGGCAGTATTTGGAGAGGGCATTTCCCATAAAGTGTTTTATAAAATACTTCAAAAACCTGGGTGACATCCCGGGGTTCAGTTTTTATAGAACCATCCGAGGACCGAATGGAGGGGATTCGATGGGAGCTCTCTAATTGGCGCAACTGCAAAGCCAGCAACCTTCCAGCCTTTTCACCTTGGTCAACATATTTGGCCTGAGTCTTTAAAAGAGCATATTCCACTTTCTCCTTTATCAGGTCAGCGTATTCGTTAAGCAACACCAGCAACTCTTCTAGGGTAGCCAGGGATGTAGTGGAGGCCAAGGCATTTTCTTTCTCTTTAATCTGAATTAATAGAGATAGAGCCTTAGCCTCCCTAAACCTTTTCCTCCTAGAAGCTATCTTAATAAACTCTCCCCGGAGATAAAATTTTAGGGTACACCAGAGAAGGTCATCTCTTGTTATGAAATCTCCATTATGTTCCATAAAGGTAGAAATCAGAGTTTTAATATGGGAAACCGTGGAATTGTCCTTTAACACCTGTGTATTCAGTTTCCAGACTGTATCCCTCTGGGTGTGAGAATCCAGACAGAGAACTATCCAGGCAACTGAATGGTTGGATATGACTACGGGCTCAATACCAGATTGACAAAGACCAGGCATAAGGGAACAGCTGATTAAAATATAATCTAATCTTGACCAAGATTGATGAATACTTGAGTAGAATGTATAGAGCTGCTGTGAAGGATTTATGGTATGCCATGGGTCACACAGCCCTAGCAACACAATTAAATCCTTCAGTGCATTCTGTGATGGCGAAAGCTGTTTCAGCAGCCTATATGTCCTATCCAGGTCCTGGGTGGGTGGGATATTCCAATCCCCCCCTAAAATCAAAGGGGAAGGTAAGTATGGTGCTATTTTGCTAGTCAGTTCCATTAAAAAATCTGGGTCCCCTCCCGCCAAGCCATATATCGAACCCAAAACCACTGTACTACTATTCAAAATCCTCTTAACTAAAACATATCTCCCCTTAGAATCAGTAATGGTCATCTCCATTTGAAAGGAGATATTCCTCTTGATTAGTATGGCTACTTTCTGACTCGAGGATGAATCCCCGGCTACAAACACTTGAGAAATTCCTTGTCTACGTAGCCAGAGTGCTTCTGCACTTACCAAGTGCGTTTCTTGAAGCAGGATAATACCCGCATTCAGAAGGGCACAATACTTAAGGATCTGGTATCTTTTCAATACATCTCTAGCTCCTCTAACATTTCACGTAACAATTTTCACAGGACTACAAGCCATATTTATCCCCAAAAAATGTCAAAAATAAGATACCCAACCTTACATAAACTAATCCCATAAGGCACACTCCATCCCCACCCCCCACCTAATCCCCCCTGTAACAACATAATTATACAATGTCAAAACCAATATATAAATGTGAAATACCATATCCAGTACATTGTTTAAGTTTAGGTACAATATTCAACCAGTAGTTATGGTATTTACCCGGAATATCAGCAGTCCAAAAATCAATAAAACCCCTACCTCCCCCCCTCTAATAAATCCCCATAACTATTTACACTAGGCTCCTCATCCCAAAAAGGTAAATGTCTATACTTATATAATATCATAACGATTAGCCAATCCCTGATGGCGAATTTTGTACCCATAATGCAAAAAAGACAAAGAAATTGACCTATTAGCACTTACGGCATCCATAACATGCTAATTATCCTCTGAACTAAAGAACATCTAATGCAAAGAAAAGCAAAGAGAAGAAATACCAAAATGCCGTCCCCAAGCTAGTATGCTATGCAGCCTTCCTGAGCCTGCTCCAACCCTGCCTCCCATCCCTCTGTCTCTGAACACTGCTATATTAGGAAACCTCTCCCAATTAAGGAAGGCCTAATGACCAAGAGCCAATCTACCATAATTCCTGATTGACCTGAGGAGGGTACCCTAAAGGGAACGAGAGGCACAAAAGGTTCATCCTCCTACTAAATCCTCCCTGAGGTTACGATAATGTAGCCTGTCCTCCGATCAAGATCTGTATGACTAAAAGTGAAGACAGGCCCTGGTCAGAATTACACTGACGAGAAAATAACAAGCCGCTTCAGGATCAGCATAGCTAACCAGGGCCCATATACAGCGGCGAATAAAATGCCTCTAGCCCTGTTAATGCAATCCATTTCACTTACCAACACATGAAGAGTGGGAACCCTCCCTACAAATCAGCAATAGTACCCAAGGTGACTGACCCAATCTTGCAACATTCATTGCCCGAGGAACTAATTGGGGGAAGGAAATAAGGGCACCCCAGTCGGTCCTTGCGTATTTCCCCGCTAGGAAACCACCCCCAGCAAAAACAGGTTCCTCCTGTGAAACAAAAGGCCCCCCAAGCTTCCTCAACCCGAGACCAGGAATCACCCCACGATCTCCACTGAGCTATATTAGGAGACCTCACCCAAATGAGGAAGGCTTAGTAACCTCAAGCCCGTCTGCCATAATTCCTGGCTGAACCTTAGAAGAGTACCTTAAAGGGAACGAGAGGCACATGGGGTTCGTCCTCCTAATAAATCCTCCCTGATAATGCAATAATGTAGCCTGTCCTCCAATCTAGACCTGTATGGCTAAAAGCAAAGGTAGGCCTTGGCCAAAATTGCCCTGACAAGAAAACAACATGCCCCTTCAGGATCAGCATAACTAGCTGTGGCCCATATTCGTCGGCGAATAAAAATGCCTCCAGCCCTGGTAATGTAATCCATAACACTTACCCACACATGAAGAGTGGGAACCCACCCTACAAATCAACAATAATGCCCAAGGTGCCTGACCTGGTCTTGTGACATTCATTGCCTGAGGAACTAATTGGGGGAAGGAAATAAGGGCACCCCAGTCGGTCCCTGCGTATTTCCCCACTAGGAAACCACCCACAGCAAAAGCAGGTTCCCCATGTGAAACAAAAGGTCCCCCCAAGCCTTCCAACCTGAGACCAGGAATCCCTCCATAAATCCCACCGGGCAAAACTCCTTCTCAACATCTCCACAGGTATTGTAAATCAGTCACATCTTTTCTTTTAACTGCCAGGAGCAGCAGGATGTCATATTAAAAGTTCAATCCTCTTTAAAGAGATTAGGCAAATGTGTAGTTAGGTCCGAAGCTGCTTGCTCAGGAGTATCATATGCAAGCCAGGTTCCTTGCAACGATACATGCAGATTAGCTGGATACTGCATCCTGAAGGGGATTCCAGCAGCAATTAATTTACTGACAGTAGTATGAAAAGCAGCCAGCTTCTGGTGTGTTTCCTGAGGTAAATCTTGACTAATTCTGAGGGTTGCAGTCTCCCATGTGATTTTCTGCAGATCCTTAACTTTACTGAGAACATGCTGTCTCTCCACATAACTTAGAAACTTCACAATGAGTGGCCTGGGGGGAGCTCCTGTAGGGGGTCGAGGTCGGAGGGAGCGATGTGCACTTTCAATTTAGTAGTTGGGGCTGAGGGGGGGAGGGGCCTACCGCCTTTTGCAAGAACCTCTGGACAAAGGGAATGATATTGGCTCCTTCCTCCGATTCCGGTAAGCCGAGGATCAGGATGTTATTCCGTCGGCTTCTGCTCTCCAAATCCTCCGTCTTCAACTGCAATTTATGAATCTGTTGACGTAGATGGGCTATTTCAGGCTCCGTTTGTTTCTCTTCATTTCTGTAATGAGACCGACCGGGCCTCAGTATCCCCAACCCTTCTTGTAAGACCATTTAAATCGCTACAAAGGGATTTCAACTCCGCCGAGATGTCAGAAAGTGTTTCTTTGAAGGGAAGCATTTCTTGAAGAAAACAATCCTCGGTTAACGGAGTTGCAGCAGAGGATGAGGGGTTCGGTTTGTCAGAACCAGCTCCTTGGGCTCGTTGTTTCTTGGGCATTTTTTCTGGTGTGGCCAGCGGAGTATGCCTTGGCAAGGCCTGCTTCGTGTCGGCCTCCATGAAAACAGATATACCCAGTCACGGAACTGAATTCCTATATAGAACAGGCATTATGGCACGAAGGTCTTTCTGGTACACTTTTAAGCAGTGTTTCCTTTAATAATGACCATAAAATTAAACAAAAGAGAAGCGAGGCACTAGGAGCTCTGTTTCAGTGCTGCTACCAGGGACCCTGCATCACGTGATCTCCCTCCTTGATACAATTCAATTTTGACTGAACACGTAGAGTACCTCCTCGTACATTCTAAGATCAAGTATTTTGATCAGGGGGATAAGGCTGGAAAGCTTCTGGCCCTACGACTCAAAGCACAAGCCTCCGATAGAATTGTTCCAAGTATCCAAAAACCTGGAGGACAAATAGTCACTTCCTTGAGAAAAATCGTTAATTGTTTCCAAGAATATTATAAAAACTTGTATTTTCATGCTTCTTCCCCTTTCTGCCCAGAAATGCTAGATCAGTTCTTGCAACCATTACAACTCCCGCAACTCAACATGTATCAGGTAAATCTACTTAAAGCCCCAATTTCTCAAGGAGAGATAAAACAGGCTATTGATTCCCTTCCCACAGACAAATCCCCAGGCCCAGATGGGTTTACTGTAGAATTCAATAAACTTTTAAAAGAGCAATTAGTACCAGTTCTCCTAGACACTTATAACTATATGTTTGAGCAGGGTATCTCAGACCCCTCTTTATTTGAGGCTACAGAGTGGTCATCCCAAAGCCTGACAGAGATCACCTTCAAGTCACAAACTACCGCCCGATTTCCCTAATTAATGTTGACATAAAGATATTAGCAAAAATCTTGGCCACTCAACTATCTAGTGTCTGGCAATGTCTTATAAGCAGCGAGCAAGTTGGCTTTGTTGCTGGCAGGGTCTCATCTGACCATATGCGTAAATTGGCCTACTTGAGCTCTGCATCCAGAGAGTCCCGAATTCCAGCTGCTCTGGTCTCCCTGGATGCAGAGAAAGCATTCAATAGGGTTTCATGGGAATACCTATTCTATTTGTTGCAGCTTTACAACATACCAACCCAGTATATAAAATGGATCAAGATATTGTATACTTGGGGCCAGATATTCAGAAGGGTTGCTCCATGCTCAACAGGGTTGCGCATGCTCAAGTCCTACATTGCGCCATTCTGCGATATTCAGCAGGAGGCAGTTGTGCCACTGAAAACAGGCTGAGCAACAGCGCAATGCAAATGAATGCATGCTCAACAGGAGGGGGAGGAACCATGCATAAACTGCACAGCCCGATATTCACCCGGGCTGTGCAGAGTGTCTGCAAGCTCAAACCCCAACCTGAGCCTGCAGGACCTTGAGCCAAAAAAGGCTTAAGTGAGGGCCACCCACAGGTGAGCTGCTGTATGCAGGGCGCAACACAGCAGCTGCCACCTGTGGCTGGCCTAACTCAATCCCTATGCCCCCAGCCCGATCACGAGGCATAGTGTACTCCCCCACCAGGCCGATCGCGGGCATCAATGTGAGCTCCCCGTTCACATCCCTGGTGGTCAGTGGACCGAAATGCCGATCGCAGGCAGTAAGTAAGTGAACCCCCAACATCTCCCTGGTGGTCAGTGGACCGTAATGCCTGATCGCGGGCAGATTGTGAAATGAACCCCCACCCAAACACGTTTCCTAGTGCCCGATCACGGGCAGAATATAATAAGAACCCCCAACACGTTCTGTGACTGCTGATCGTGGGCAGAATGTAAATCCGAACCCCCAACACGTTCCTTAATAGCCCGATCGCAGGCAGACGTAAAGAACCCCCAACATCTCCCTGGTGGTCCAATGGACCGTAATGCCCGATCGCGGGCAGAATGTAAATGACACCCCTCCCCCACCCAAACATCTCCCTGGTGGCTAGTGTCCCCACCCCACCCACCCATGAAGCCCCACCCGCTCCCAGTAACGGCAGCATCCACCACGCCTGCCGCCCTGCCGCCACCTGACTGACTGCCGGTGGTACGCCCATTGGTTGCAGGCAGAACCAATGGGCGTCATCCCGCCTATACATGACGATCCAGATCTCTCAGACTGTCGTATGCGGTATAGACACCGCCAAATGATTCTTATTCTACACCAATGAACATGCACCACCGAACGTCGATGGAGCGAAGCGACGAACAGGTGGGATACTGCCATCGCCCGGCTGCGGGGCGGGGTGGTGGGGCTTCGATGAGTAGGGTGGGGGACACTAACCACCAGGGAGATGTTTGGGTTGGAAGGGGTGTCATTTACATTCTGCCAGTGACTCAGTCATATATTCACTGGACCACCAGAAAAGACTGTTGAAGAGATTCTTATTACATTCTGCCGCGATCAAGCACTAGGAACGTGTTAGGGGTTCATTCACAATCTGCCCATGATCGGGCACGGTCCACTGGACCACCAGGGAGATGTTGGAGGGGTGGGTTCTTTACATTCTGCCCGCGATCGAGGCATTAGGAAGATGTTTGGGCGGGGGTTCTTTACATTCTGCCCTTGATTGGGCTTACGGTACACTGGACCACCAGAAATGTCTGGAGGAGGTGAGGAGCCACATTGCTGCCGCGATGGGGCTGCAGAGTGCGTCGGTCCTCGATGGCTGCTGCCTGGCAGGGCGGCCAGGCGCAAGTCCTCGGGATCGGTACTCTGCTAATGGCATGCAAATGGGGGCCATAATCAAATGCAAATGGCCCCCTGTGCCTTGTATGAATTATGGGCCCCATTTGCATGTCACCTTTTGAATATCGTGATTTGCGATGGCGCATGAGTACTTGGCCAACGCAAAGTTAAATGCTCCACTCTGACAACTTCTGCGGTGGCAAGCTTCACTGCGCCATGCACAGTAGTTGGGAGTTGGGTGATATTCAAAGGAGTAGCTCAATAGCACAACTCCTTTGAATATCACCTGGGCCACACCCCTGAGCAACTATTTTGCGCGGCGCAAGGACTTGCGCCTCAGAATGGCGCAGTTTGAATATCCAGCCCTTGTCCCTCTGCATGTATACTATGCAATGGGCACCTATCTCAATCCTTTCATTTACAACAAGGAACTAGTCAGGGATGCCCATTTTCCCCCTTTTTGTTTGACTTATATTTGGAACAGCTTGTTAGATGTATTAATTACTCTCCAAATATTTCTGGCATATCTATCAGGCTTAATCAATATAAAATTTTGGTGTATGCTGATGACATTTTACTCCATATAACATACCCTCTAAAATCGGTTCTAGCTGCACTTGAAATCATTAAAGCATTTGGAAAATTCTCCAACTATAAGCTTAATATTACAAAAACAGAAATGATGCCCTTAAATGTTCATACATTTCAAGCCGAAGTTGCTCATTTTGGGTTTCACTGGACCAGAACAAACTAAAATATTTGGGTATATATCTTTCCTGTTCAGATGCCAAAATGAAGCAATATAACCTAGATAAAATTCTTACTCAGATTAAAATGGATCTTTCCCGTTGGGCCATGCTCCCACTTACTCTTTGGGGACGGGTAAATGTACTGAAAATGAATGTTCTTCCTCGAATCCTATACCCCCTACAGATGACACATTTTTTTTTACCTAAAATAAGGTTCATTCAGATTAACAAACTCATGTCCAATTTTTTATGGGGTGGTAAGACACCCCGGCGAGCTCTCATTAAGCTGCAAAGGAGTAAGAACAATGGAGGCCTACAACTCCCAGACCTGCTTCTTTATCAGTTCTCTATTACCTGCTCAGTTCTTGCATACTGGATGAAAGATGTCTCATACAATGGGCAGGCCCAATAATCCCCTTGTGGTACCAAATTGAGCAGACTCTACTCTCCCCGTATAATATATCTCTTAATACCCTCATTTTTTCCTTCTTCAAAAACTTGATTAAGAGTTTCAGGACCTTGCCCATAGGAATAACACTTCGAGTACATGCCCAACTTTGCAACTTTTTCCAGATATCTCTGGTGAAGGATGTCTCCCAGCCTATAAGTGCGAACCTTAATTTTAAAATTGGGGGAGTGCCCCTCTCGCATAATTTCTGGCCAGGAAATACTCAACTGAGAGTCATGGATTTACTTCAAAAACACAGACTGATACCTTTTCAAATGGCCAGTACATTGTTCAGTCTCCCCAATTCTTTTTGTTTTAAGTACCTCCAATTACAGCATATGCTCCTACAACACTTTGGAATGGGGTACTGGACACAGTACTTAGCTGGTCCCTTTTTACCGGCTATTGCCAACTTTCCCTCCTCCCATATCATTTCTTATTTTTACCACCTCCTAAGGGATGAAATAGAGGGATTACGAGGGGCACCACACTATGTTTGGGACCAGGCACTACCTTCAAATACTCTAACACCGCGACCATGGTCTAAAATTTGGTCACAACTGTATCAAGATGTGAAATGGATTAGATATCATATTTTGCAGTTCTATGTAACACACGACCTATACTATACTCCGGCCAGACTTCATCAAATGGGGAAACTTTCCTCAAATTTATGCTCCCATTGTAAGCAGAGGACTGGCACATTACTGCACATACTATGGGAATGCAATAAAGTAACACCCTTTTGGGATAGTATCACGTCCAATTTAGATCCCCTATTAGGGTTATCCGAGGCTTTTAACCCAGAAATCTGCATAATAGGAGACTATGGGGAGACCCTAAGTGGCGCTCAATGAAAATACATGACATTAATATCCATGTGTGGCAAAAAAGTGGTCATGCGCCACTGGTTAGACCAGAATATCCCAACGTACACAAAATGGCTAAAAGAGATGCTTTTCACTTTACAAGCTGAAAACACAGTCGCTCACGTGACAAAGAGGCCACAATATTATCAGAAAGTATGGGCACCCTTACATACTTTACTGACCATTTAGTGGCCCAAGGGATATTGAATAATATAATAATGAGGGAAAGGGGAGGAACAGAAGGGAAGGGAAGGGAGGAGGGAAGGAAGAGAAAAGGGAAAGAATTTAATTCTTTTTTTTTTCTCTGTCCTTTTTTTTTTCCTTTCATCTTAGGAACACTATTACCAGTTGCATGGTAACATCAACCTTGGCCCTTTCCGACCATTGCACCTGGGCTAATGAAAGTATAGGCTATTGTCACTGCATACCTGATAGGGATGGGAAGAAGGGGGGAGGATGTTGGATAAAACCTGGGGGGGGATGTAGGAGGAGGAATATGGGCAGGTCACTGTAGGTCAAAAGGATTATAGCAAGTAATTAAGATTATGATTATGTTGTTATGTTGTTACTAGACATTCTTTTGTCAATGGATTAATAGTTAACATTGTAACAGGACCTCATTATACAATGTACGTATATGTGAAGGTAACATGTATATCTCCCTGTCTAATGTCTGGAACACGTGACTTGTTAACTCTTCCTACAAATAAAGTATATTCAATTTGAAAAAAAATCTGAATTTGGTAATAATATTTGTGGTTGATCCCCCAAAATGCTTGCAAAGAGACGTGCAAGCAAAGCTGTTTCTCGCCATGGTAATGTTGGCAGTAAGATGGTCTGTGGGCATGGTAGTAGTACGCAGATACAGAAGTGCATTGGTGATGTGAGGAGGGGTATTTCTCCTGCAATGTTTTTTACAGCCCAATCAGTAGCTTCACTCATAGTTGGAGGAGATGATGTTTTCCCAGCCGGTGGTGTTAGTGTTACTGGTGTTAGTGGTGGTGGAGGTTGTATCAGTATTGTTACGTCAAGTTCTAATTCTGACCAGTGTACCGTATCCAAACTTATTGAGTGTGAAGCAGTGCAAGTGAGTGGCAGTGTAGATGATGTCATACTTCCCAGTAACATCCCAGTAACTGAACCTGAGGATTCCGATGATCATGTCAACGATAGCATACAATGTGATATTCTGTCCACAGTGGCACTTAACGTCATGTATTTTCCATGCAGTGATTCACAGTGTGGTGAAAAAATATCAGGTGATGGTGGTGTAGATGCTGATGATGAATGTGATGATGTTGTTGCTGTTGTTGCAACATGCAGTCCACATACTAGCATCCAAGCAGAAGATGTGGATGTGGGTGATGTTGATGATGAATATGATGATGATGTAGTTGACCCCAGTTGGGAACCAGAGAACAATAAATTAAAGTGACTGTGTCTGAGTCTGTTTGCAGGAATCCCCCCCGCAAAAACTTGTGATCTACCACTTTTAGTTGATGATGATGATGATGACCCAGTAATCAATATGATAGGTAGTCATGTTGGTCAGTTGCAGTCCAGGTGTGCAGTGCCAGAAACATCACGTGCCCCCCCATTTCAGTGCTTAAAATAACAAACTTAAATAAGCCACATCATCATGGACATGTTAAAACAAAGCATCACACTCCCTTGTTTGGGATTTTTTTGTTCAAGATGATGATTCAGTTGCAATCTGCCAGGTTTGCCATGTGCGTGTGAGTTGAGGTAAAAAGGGGAGCCATCTAGGGACAGGAGGACAGCATACGCATGTTAAGAATAGACACTTGGCTCTGTGGACCCAGCACAAGCTGGCAGCTAATACCACAGTGGGGTGTTCACCTGTGTCACCGGCAACCATAGCCAGCATGTTATCCCCTTCCATGACTGTTAAGCCCAGTAGGAAATTAAATGTGTGCAGTAGTGCGGTAATAAGAGCAGAGGATTACTACAGGCATGATGAGGTGGAGGACCATAATGACTTTGAAATGTTGTCCAGTGCTGGTGAGAGTAGCAGTTTTTGTGGTGGTGGTGGTGAATGCAGTATGTCTAGTGGAAGTGGTACATCAACCCTGGTTGGCAAATCTGGCAAAATAACATAATTTCTGGGTTTGTCACCATCACCTGTGCAACCGTCTTCATCAAATGTCCACACTCCACCCCCTGCCAATGCCATTCATCACAGAACACAGCCATTTGTGACCAACACACCACATGTAAAACGTTTAAGTCAGCCCACGTTACAGAGTGTTTTTGCGCATAAGCTGAAGTACCCTTCCAATCATACAGTGCCACGTGAACTTAATGCTGCTGTTACAGAAATGCTGGCAATTGATCTTTTGCCCTTCTCCTTTGTGGAGAATTCTGGGTTCCGGTGGTTTGCTGCACATGCCTGTCCAAAATGGAAAGTCTCATCCAGGACATACTTTTCTACCCGTGCTGTCCCCGAGTTGTTCCGCACTGTGTCTGACTCAGTAAGACATGCCCTTCAACATTCCTCCTCTCCATTCATCCATTTAAGTATGGATATGTGGACAAGTGGCAAAACAGCGGGGAGTTCATATCTGTGTATAACTGCACACTGGGCGCAGGTGCTGGGGGTTGTTTGTGATGTTGGTAGTGTGAATAATCAGTGCAGTAAGGTGGATTGTTGTGGTAACAATCTTCCTGGAATTCGCCAGCATGCAACGATTGCTATGCACAGTGTAACCTGTTCACACAGTGGTGAGAACATGTTGGACATGGTACTGACTGAAATTGACAGATGGCTAAACCCTCTGTCCCTGAGAGTTGGGTTCATAGCAAGTGACAATGGGTCAAATGTGGTGAAATGCATCACTAATGGTGTTTTTTTCATGTTCCATGCATGGCCCACTGTTTAAATCTTGTGGTTCAGGAGTTTATGCAGCTCCCTGATATAAAGGAAATGCTGACCATTGCACGACATATCTGCTCTCACTTTTCAAGATCTGGAAAGGCCCATGACCAACTGCGGCAGTTGCAGATACAAAACAGCCTGCCTCAGCACCACTTGAAGCTGTAAGTTGTCATGCGATAGAACTCCATGTTACACATGGCAGAGAAGTTGTATGAACAATACAAAGCCATCACAGAATATCTCGTTATGCACACTAGCCATGACAGTTCTGGAGCCTCCATGTCTATGACGACTGAACAGTGGCACCTCATGTACTCTGTAATAACAATTTTGTGGCCTTTTGAACATGCCACACAGGCAGTGAGTGGCGATTCTGCCTCCATTAGCCAATCAATTTCACTGCTGCGGGTGCTGAGGCAGACATTGGTGAATGTACAGCATAGCCTTGATGTTGCCAGAGACGGTGGGAGCAGTATGTTGCTGCAACACATGCTGACAGTATTCGACCATAATCGTCACATTGTAAGCATTCAGCATAGTGACAACTTTGCCATAGCAACAATACTGAACCCACAATACAAACGTGGAATTGCATCAGTACTGGAGGGAGGGCCTAAACAGGTAAAAAAATATCAGTGGTCAACTGGTGCGCTTGGTTCATGGGGCACAGAAGTCATGTGCCAAGGTCAGCAAACCTCAGCAGCATAATCCGGCTGAAGGTGTACCTGGAGGACCATCAAGCATATCCTGCAAGGGGAAGGGGACTGTAGCTCCAGGTGGTCTGTCATCCAAAGTGGGTGGTGTCAACTTGCTTTGGGAGGCTTTGTCCCAAGTGGGTATTTGTGAAATAAATGATTCGAGAGAACAGGATGATGCATCAACAATTGGACTTAGTGTGGCACAGAGAATGGTTGAGTCAAGTTTGTCTGAAAACAGGCATCTGACAATAACTGAAGATCCTCTTTTGTACTGGAGTGGAAAGGTCAGTGAATGGCCAGAGCTGACTGCAGCGGCACTGAAGTACCTCACATGCCCACCCTCCAGTGTAAGTTTTGAGAGGGTATTCAGCTCAGCAGGTGCAATAGTCAGGGATCGCCGGACAAACCTGTCTCCTGCAAATGTTAGTTTGCTAACATTCATTAAAATGAATGAGAGGCACATACCAGCACAGACTGCAACCTCGGTATCCGTATCCCAGCCTAGTCATGGTGGTCTTGCTGATGTGGAAATGGAGCATCCTGGTGACACTGGCAGTGGCTACCTGAAACAGCCCACCACTGACATAGATGACAACACAATGGGGAAAGAATTTCCCAGTGGTCAGACTTCAGACATCGATGACTGTGAGGGCTGTTTTCTTTATGAGGATGATGATGTGGTTAATGTTGGCAGGTTTTAACTGCAGTATTTAAAAGGCGGTTTGCCCCCCCGGACCACCACCACTGGGACTGATGTTATCCACTGCCAGCACTGCCACCATGAGTCTGCCCCCCCAGACCACCACCACCGGGACTGATGTTATCCACTGCCACCATGAATCTGTCTGCCCCCCGGACCACCACCACTGGGACTGATGTTATCCAAGTCTGCCACCATGAGTCTGTCTGCCCCCCACGGACCACCACCACCACCACCAGGACTGATGTTATCCAAGTCTGTCACCATAAGTCTGTATGCCCCCTGGACCACCACCACCACCGGGACTGATGTTATCCAAGTCTGCCACCATGAGTCTGTCTGCCCCCCATGGACCACCACCACCACTGGGACTGATGCTATCCAAGTCTGCCACCATGAGTCTCTCTGCCCCCCACAGACCACCACCACCACCGGGACTGATGTTATCCAAGTCTGCCACCATGAGTCTGTCTGCCCCCCATGGACCACCACCACCACCGGGACTGATATTATCCAAGTCTGCCACCATGAGTCTATCTGCCCCCAATAGATCACCACCACCACCACTGGGACTGATGCTATCCAAGTCTGCCACCATGAGTCTGTCTGCCCCCAACAGATCATCACCACCACCGGGACTGATGCTATCCAAGTCTGCCACCATGAGTTTGTCTGCCCCCCATGGACCACCACCACCACCACCACCACTGGGGCTGATGTTATCCAAGTCTGCCACCATGAGTCTCTCTGCCGCCCCATGGACCACCACCACTGGGACTGATGTTACCCAAGTCTGCCACCATGAATCTGTCTGCCCCCCATGGACCACCACCACCACCGGGACTGATGTTATCCAAGTCTGCCACCATTAGTCTGTCTGCCCCCCACAGACCACCACCACCACTGGGACTGATGTTATTCAAGTCTGCCACCATGAGTCTGTCTGTCCTCCATGGACCACCACCACCACTGGGACTGATGTTATCCAAGTTTGCCACCATGAGTCTGTCTGTCCCCCACGGACCACCACCACCAGCTTTTTAATATTTAAACCATAAAGTGAGTATGTGTACTCATGTTTGTTATGCTGCTTCACTTCCTTTAGTTGTATGTTTTGTTTTCTGTAGATTTTCAGAGCCACAATGGTAAAACACATACAGTACACTTCTTTTGTTTCTTTTACAGGGTAACAAAAAAAGGCTCCATTGCTAAAACTCGGGAATGATGCTGTAGCTGTACCGTACAGAGAGGAGCCGATGTAATATCCATGTGAAATCCATTCTGGTAAGTATGAAGATTTTATTTCATCCATTTCATTGTTTTGTAAAGACTGCAGCAAATATTGCACACAACAGGTTGTGTTAGTTGACAAGATTGTGTCTTTGAAATGTAACTTGACTTTAGGGATTGAGATTTGAGAACCAGAGGGACATATAACAATTAAGTTGTAAGAAGTCATTCATTTCTTTTTTAAGGAAACTTCCAGATGCTTTGTTGTTCTGACAAAGTGGCCTTATCCAAACAAGTTCTTCCACATCAGCCCACCCCCCCCCCGGGCTGGGGCGCTCATGCAACATACAGAAGTCATTTCATTAGATGACCATGACCATCACACCAGACTCAAAAAGGATGCAGATGAAATATGTGAAGAAGTAAGAAAATAAGTAACCATTACAGACAAACCTGTAAATATGCTTCCCCCACCCAAAAAAAAAAAAAATACTTACCTTCATGTGCTTGACAGTCATCCATTGCAAATTTCTACTCAAAAAGTTCTAATCAAGCACTGGAATGTGCACACCAACAGTATCTGTGACCTGTGATACAGAACAATACCATGAGTACATGTCCATGTCAACACCCCATAGCTACAAACTACAAAAATATATATCTATATATATCAACTCACCAAGGCTACTATTAGTGTACAGACAAAGGGCACCCTTCCATCCAGCTGAGATAATCACATTGCATTTACTTGCATCACAACACACATTGGACCAGCAACAGTTCTCTCACGATCATCATTTTAGGAGCACTGCGCGCATGAGTGACTGCGGAATAAATTCTGGGGGACTTTGTATGTGCTGAAACAGTCTCATTTCACTTTGTTGCCACTTGTCAACTTTCTGCACACAAGGTGGATGCATTCTGGGCCTGCAGAAAAAATCTGGGGACCCTGTGCCACTTTTAGGCACATGACTGAGTGTGCCATTAATTCTGGGGGACGTTGTATGTGCTGAAACAGTCTCATTTCACTTTGTTACCACTTGTCAATTTTCTGCACACAAGCAGGATGCATTCTGGGCCTGCAGAAAAAATCTGGGGACTCTGTGCCACTTTTGTGTGTTCTGTGATTGTTGCTGTGAGCTCATGATGTCATAATGACATTTTTACAATTAAAGCAGCATGGCAAGAATGTCCTCACAGTTCTGAACTGTACTTTTTTATGCTACTTTACATTGCCACAACCACCACTACTTACCTCCGAGTCATGAGTGACTTGAATGATATGATTCTTCTCACAATTTATGTCTGCTTTACTTACTTGACTATTTTTTTCATGTATGAAAAAAATGAGCACATCTTCCAAAATTGTTCGAACCAGCTTTGTATTTATTTGCAGCTGCTTTTCAATAACTATTGTTCTGTGGTATCATAAAACACTGCCTGATGCATAACTGTTAATTAATAACAGAAGTGATATATGACAATTACTTGATGTGATGGAGAAAAGCAGAGGAAAACAATGACAAAGACCTGGTCAGCACCAATTTAAAAGGAATGCTCCTTTCATTATTTCACACATGAATAAAGGTAGTACAGCAGACTCGACTACTGCAAATTATCGTATCATTCCAGTCAGTCAGGATGTAAGTAAAGGAAGTTGTAACAGCATTAAAAAATATAGGTCAGAGTTATCAACAGATTGTTGTGCTGCTGCTTTACAGACAGTCACCACATTACATAGTTATGGTGATGCACATAAACCACTGGAATATTTCTTGCTCCACAGAGTGCAATATATTTCTGTGAAAACCACCCATAATTTCATTACAGTGAGTCATGTGATGGAGGAATTACCAATCAGAAAAGCCACCCACATTCTGCCCCCCTTTCTCAGCAACGTTAGGATGTGATGCCAGGGGGAGCACAGATGCATGCTCCACTATAGTGAATGTCCGGCAGATATCCCAACCAATGTTTCCTTATGTTATAAGGTTCACTTTGTGGTGAAATGTGGGATGTTTCCACTAACAAGGCTCTTCTTATTGGAAACGTGACCACACATTTCACCACAAACTGACCATTATAACATAAAGAAACATTCGGAAACCTGCCGGACAATCGGATATTCACTGTAAGAAGCACGCACACACACTCTCCCTGCCATCATGTCTTAACGTTGCTGAGAAGGGAGGCAGAATGTGGGCAGATTTTCAGAATGGGAATTCCTCCGTCACATGACACAGTGTAATGAAATTATGCCTGGTTTTCACAAAAATGTATTGCACTATGTGGTGCAAGAAAGATTCCCCTGGAAGGGAAAATGTGTATGATTAAACAATAACAAACAAAAAACACACAAAGAAAGTATAACACAGTAGTGGGGTGGGGTCAGGGGTGGGTGGGTGGGGGGCAGAAAACAATCCCCTGACTTACTATGGCCATGGGATGTCATGGTGGTCCAGCAGCAGGTGCAGCATTGAAAGTATTTGCTGCTGCTGTGCTTCCACTCTGTTAACCTGCTGCTCCAAAGCACTGAAATGTGCATTGTCTTCCTCGAGCACTGCCCACACCAGGCCGAGGTCAGATTGGCTTGCAAGGACTTTGGCGGGGTCCACTGCAGTGGGTAATCCAGGTAGTGGGGCTGGTGGTGGACAGGGTGGTGCTGGTGGCTGTGGTGGCAGTGGTGGTGGTGGTGGAGCAGCTGATGTAGTAGCCCTCCTCCTCCTGCTGTGGCGGTGACTGCTGTGAGGCACGTGTCCCACCCCAGCAGCACCCTCGGCCACTGCCATGGAAGGACCAGCAGGTGGAAGCCTGGCCTCTTCCATGGCAGCCTGCCACTCTGCCCTGTGGTGGTTCAGCATGTGAGTGCACTGGCCACCGGTCCCCAAATGTGTCCCAGGGAGGCCACGGCACACCAGCACACCACACACATGGCACTCCACCACTGTGCTGTCTCCCCCCACACAATTAAACAACTCCCACACTGAGGAGCTGCAGGGGGGATCAGACACAGTCTGCACACATCGGGCACGAGTCCCACCACCATCTACAATTGCTGGGGCCACCTTCTATGGCTGTGGAAGTAGTGGAGGGGGTACTGCTGGAGCCCCAACAGCTGCTGCTAGTGGTGGTGGTGGTAGTGGTGGTAGTGGTGGAGAAGGTGGACATGCAATAGTCACCAGTGGCACTGGTGCTGCTGCTTCTGTTGCTTCCACAGTGGAAGCAACACTGGCCAGGAGTCTGGAGTGGTCCAACATCACACGACCGCCCCGCCCCCTCAAAGCGTCTGCACTCATCACCTTCTAACGTGCCCACGGGCCAGCGACTCGCCTTCTCCAACATGACCCTCCATCCTCCTGAGTCCATGGGATGACACACACACACACACACACACACAGTCAGTCACACACACAAAACAAAACAAAAACAAAACTTATATAAAAAAATTCACTAACAAAAAAAAACACTAAGACAATACAAAAACTAAATAAAATAGCTTTTAAAAAAGCTGTTTGTTTGTTCTGGGTTCTGTCAGTAAAAAGAAACGAAAGCCAAGAAAACTCCTCTCCTCTCACAATTTTGCTTTCTCCCTCTACAAATGCAAAGAAGAAAGTGAAACTGCTTCTCTGACTCACTTCCTTCCTTCTTGGCTAAAGCATGTGACTTACAGTACTGCAAGCCATGTGATGTGCCTATTTTCTTCTCACTTTGCCTTACTTCATGTTAAGGCTTAATGAGAATGTGAAGTGGTATTAATAACGCGAAATGAGCACTTTACAGGCCCACTGCATTGTGCTCTGCAGACACGAAGTGCTCACTTCGCGTCCACTTCGCAGGCAGATTAATAATTCGCTGCATCTCTAGGGAGGATAGAGGCATCACCATCCTCCAGATCCTCTTTGACCCAGTAACAGGCTGTTTCTATTCCTTTGATAACCTTCCAATGAAATATTGCTTATCTTAGTCTCATTTTTGGAAATATCTGCAAATACAAAACCTCATAAAACAAAAGATCTCTCAGGATCTTGTTCTCCCCCAGCCATAGATACTGGATGAATGGGTTGCTACCCTGGATAGTGCACAATACCTGACTGCCAAACTTAAGACCTTCTGAGCACATGCCTGTCCCCCTCCCCCACCCGCATGCTCAAGAGAGAAGTGGAAACTGGAACTTGGCATAATGATTCCACTGCAGGAGTGAGTCCAAGTGTGGACCAATGCATACCAGGCCTCTAGGGAACTGCAGGCCAAATCCCTTCAATTCAAAGTCCTGCATAGGGTGTACAGAACCCCTCAGTGGCTCTGTAGAGCAGGCTTACTGGATAATAGTGAGTGCTGAAGATGCTTCTCCCCCCAGGCAACACTAATGAACATCCTCTGATCTTGCCCAACCATAGACCCCTTCTGGAGCAATGTATGGGCTACTTGCTGTTTAGTTCTTCATAACCTAGGGTACAAGACCCTCAGCTAGCACTTCTTGGCCTGCCCCAAGCAAACTCCAATCTGAGAAGACCCCAACTTCTTTGGACAAATGGAGCAATGGCGGCTGCCAAAAGACTGCTGCTTGGACACTGGAGGGACTCTGAACCCCCATCCTACAAGGAATGGTTCAATCTCCTGTCCCTCACTGTTGGATATGAAAAAGACTCTCACCAGATAGTGGGCAAGTTAACAGTTTACAAGATTATCTGGAACCCTTTCCTAGACAGATTCCATTGGACAATCCTCCTGAACAAACCTAATGGTTGAAGCAATCCCTGTATTAATTCGTTTGACCATAACCTCCTATTGACCAACTGGTCTATCTGCCAAGTGATAAGCTCCCTATGGAGCTCTCTGTTTGCTTCCCATATGATGACTCACTGACTCTTCCCCCTTGCACTGTAATCCCTACAGATGAGCTCAAAGAAAACAATGGGCAAACAAATGGAAGACTTTACCTCTCCCCCTCTTAAAGGCTTCCAACCGTAACACCCCCTGAAGCACTTTGAAGGACTAAGGAGTGACAACTTGTTCCTTCTGGCACTCTCTCTTCCCCCACCTAGTTATTTAGATGAGCACATTCCACTCTGTACCCAGGGATCTGAGCACATAGAATGCCATGTTTAGACATCTTCGCTTGTACAGATGAGTGTACAAAGTGGTGGACAGAGGAGATCCTTAGATCCAGTTGACTATTAGTTTTATACCCCCACTTACTCAGGGACTAGCCCAACTGAGCACAGTGACTTTTCAACCCAATAATTTTACCATTACCCTGCTGATTTATCTTCAGTTCCATCTTATGCTACCTAACAAGAGGATCGAATTTTCATAATGCACTAGGTCTCTAGGAAAGAAATGTCCTGTGAATATATGCATAGTCTACCTACAACAGGCAGGGATGGGATATTAGTGTGACCTGTAATGTGTTTACAAGATTGATCATTCTTTGCATTATTAATTGTTTTTTTTTTTCCTTTACTAGATCTGTTCTTGGAATATTGTATAAATCCTTGCACGTTGATTGTTGTTCATGTTATCTGGAAAATTTCAGTAAAAAACATTTATGGTGAGTCACATCAAAAATTAAACTGTTAGTAGCTGAATTTATTGCCAAGGTCCTGCAACCATTTTCTGTGTTGGAGAATGATGGTTTTAGAGCCCTTTTAAAATAGTTTGCTCTATGTTACAACATACCAAGCCGTAAATATTTTACAACTGTGGCTGTTCCCAAAATGTACAAATGCATGCAAAGTAAAATAAAATTGGCTCTTCAAGAGAGTGAATGTGGTTCTGTGCACCTGACCACAGGCATGTGAACAATTTCTCAGACCACTGATTTTATATGCATCACAGCACATTGGGTATCACAACTGTCTTCAAACACCACCTCAAGCAGCAATGTATAGGAAGAAAGGCAGAGAATGGCAACTTTTTGTGTTAGCATGTTTGGGAAGCATCACACCACTGACAATATTTTGGAAGAGTTGCATGACAACATTTTTTGAGTGGCTAGAGCTCCTTTGACTCAATACTGAACTTGTGGTTTCAGACAATGGTGCCAATATTGTTAGTGCATTGAAACATGGTGGTTTTACTCACATTCCATGCTTTGCACACATTAAATCTGTTTGTACAAGCTTTCCTCTCCAGTAATAAAAGTATAGTAACACTAGTGGGAGCTGCAAAAAATATCTGTGGCTATTTTAGTCACTCTGTAAAATCATGTGGTATCTTGGCTGACTTCCAGAATCAAAATGGATTGCCAATACAGTAACTAAAACAAGGTGTTCTGACAAAATGGAACTCAATGTTTTACATGTGTGAGAGACTTTTCACACAAATGAAGGCAGTCCATGAATATACCATGGAGCACAACATAACAGATGATGTGCTGAATTCATTCCAGTAGGGCCTCATAGAACATTTTACATTGCTCTTGAATCCTTTGAGGAAGCAACTCAACAGATTAGCAAACAGAATGCTACTCTAAACCAGGTTATTCCCATCATAAATTTATTGAACAAGGAACTCAGGAGGCTGCGTAGAAGTTTTGACCAAAAAGGAGACAAATCTGGTGTATCCCTTACGGACCGACTAATACAGCAGTTCCAAAAATTGCAGAGGACTTCACAAAATCATGACAGACAAACATTTTCTTCTTTCCACTCTTGACCCTTGGTTTAAGTTGCAACAGCTGCCTCCTTCAGATCTTGGTGACTCTTATATCAAATACAAAAACATGCTGATTTCAGCAATTGCACAGGAAAAAGAAGGAACTGTATTTGACAATAAAAGTGAATTACAAGATGTAAATGCTGCATCTGATGATGCAGGACCTATTGCTGGTGACAGCAATAACTTCTACTAATTGTCACCATGTACTCCTTCATTAACATTGGGTAGTCCTGCACAAAATCCTCTTTCTCGGCCCTTGAAAAAGGCATGTCATTATGAATAGCACATAGATGACTGTCACACTTTTTTATCAAAACTCAGGGAAACTGATAATTCAGATGTGTCTATCATGCAGTCTCCTTCTTTGTCTTGGTCTGATACTGTGGATGCCTATTTACAAGAACCACTTATCAATGATACTGATGACCCTTTTGAGTGCTGGCTGTAAAAAAAAACATCTGGCCTGCACTATCTGCCTTTGCAATTAAGCTTCTCAGTTACCCTCCCACTAGTGTTACTGGCAGCGTATATTTAGTACAACTGGAAATCTTGTCTCTGACGGCCGCACAAGGCTTACTCCTGAAAATGTACAACGCTGTACCTTCCTAAAAGTCAATCTCAAGAATTTCTCTTACCAGTTCAGTGAAGAGTGACAGGAACATAACAGCAATGATGACAAACAGCTGCAACAGGTGTCTCCTAATAAGGGTGCTTCCTTGGTGGTGTTTGAAGATGATGGTGATGATATTTAATTTAATGATTCATTTCTTTAAATTCAGAAGACAAAGGTCAGAAACCATAACAGAAAAATCAAATAAAAAAAATTCCTTTTTGTGAGGTCACAGTGTATATTACATCTTATATATTGCTGTACAGTATGTGTTTTTCACATTCAGTTTGGGAACCCAGGTGAAGTGCAATATGTTTATTCCAGGCAGGAACTTGCTGGACATCTGGGGTGGAGGGTGGGATTAAGGGGGCTACACAAAGGAAAAAAAACTATGTGCATGCATGGCCATCATGAGTGCTGGCACCCATGGTCCTCAGGTTCCACACTGTGTGGATCCCTGCCAGATAGATGATGGTTGTGGGGGGGTGGTGATGGGGCTGGGGACTGGCAGGTGGGCTTCATGGCAGGAGAAGGTGGCAGTTGGGGCCAAACACCTCTTAAAAAAATGAAAAACAACCAAAAAAAAAGAAAAAGCATTTTTGTATCTCAATTGATTGTGCATGGCAGCCATGAGTGTCATCCCCTGCAATCTTTGGGTCCTGCACTGTGCAGATCCCCACCAGCTTGGTGGGGGAGATGCAATGGGACTGGGGACTGGCAGGTGGTCCTCATGGCAGGATAAGGTGGCGATCAGGGCCAAACAGCTACATAAAAAAAAAATGACAAAAAAATACAAGAAACAAAAAAAAAGTGTTTTTATACCATAGTTGACTGTGCATGGCCATCATGAGTGCAGGACCCCACAGTCCTGAGGTCCTGAAACATGCAGATCCCCACTGGCTTGACAAGGGCACTGCGACAGGGCTGAGGACTGGCAGGTGGGTCTCATAGCAGGAGTAGGTGACTGTCAGGGGCAAATACCTCTACAAAAAAAAAAATCCATAGTTGACTGCAATTATTAGTTGTCAAAGCTTGTAAGATATATCCAAAAACTGCAATGCTGTGTGTGTGTGGGGGGGGGGGGGTGAAGTTCAACCATATAAAAAGTAAGTTATAAAACACAAGTGATAAAAACATAATTGGCCAATCAGGCAGGAGTGTGTTGGATGGTTTGGGGCCCATGATACTTGCTATTACACCAAGCAGGCAAGCAAAATAATTACAAATAAAAAAAATAACATCTCAGGTAAAAAGGGTGGGAGGGATGGCTGGGGCCCCATCACATATCTTGCTCATGCTGCCCATCTTCCACCAAAAAACATGCCAGACTCAGTGAAGGTCTGCACTCTGCACTCTGCTGTTGTCTTTCTGCTGTTGAATTCATTGGGGTGTCTCTCTCTCTCTCTCTCTCGCTCTCTCTGTCTATGTGACTAACGATTGACACACTACCTCCTTTTGCTGCAATGCCCCAAATGAGCTGCTTGCACTGGGCTGGATTCACAAATATTTTTGGGACTAAGTCCCACACTGCAACTCCAATTGCAGACCAAAATCTCCGCAGCTGCAGATGTTGCTATTCATATCTACAGCAGCTGCAGAAGATGTTATGGCTGGTTCCACTGGCAGTAACACTTTTTTGCAGCTGTGGAGATTTCCAGGGCAACACCACCTACAACCTGCCATTAATTATGGAGTCAGTCATTAAATGACTCCACTTTTGAGAATACCACAGCTGTGGGAGAAACTGTGGTTCCACAAGTAGCAACCCACTTGCGATGGGTTTTTCCCTCAGCTGTGGGATTTTCAAGAGTTTTGTGAATCCAGTCCACTGTTTCATATGAATGTCTTCAGTGGCTGACACACAGGATTGGCAAAAACAACAGTCAATTTATTTTTTATTTCTGCTGGCTGCTTGCTGACCTTGAAATGACGTGAAAATACAGACACAAACTTTTTTTTAAAAAGTTAATTTTTTTAACAGAGGGATCTAAAAAAGTAATACAGGTACATTTATCATACTCAAACAGACTAAATACAGGTCTACAATTCATCAGAATAAATCAGAGTAAATCTGAACCTTTTGGAAAAAAAAGCAGAATCAGAATCAGAACCAGGTCACAACCAATCTGCCCATCCCTATGAAAAAGTGCATACTTTAACTTCATTACAGCTTCCAGACCTTTGTTGATGAGAACTCTTAACCTGAAATTGCTTATTCAACCTTCTCATACTTCAATTCTGCTTAATGAGAACAATTTTACATTTAACGATGTAGGTGAAATTATAAGAAATATAGCAAGTATCAAGGGATGGTGCTACCTCTATAAAGGATAATAAATGGTTGGGAAATAATTCAACCATCATTTCTGCTCAGTATTTAACAACAGTATGGGTATCCCACCAGAACCTATCAACAAGCATCTAAACTATAAAACTGATTTACAGAAATTGCTTTTAATTATTGAAAGACTTAGACCAACAAAACTCTGCAGGACATGATGATATCCACCCTAGAATATTGAAAAAATGTTCTAAAGAATTATTCGAGCCACTGGCAGAACTCTTTAACACCTCCTTACAACTCCCTAACAATGACCACAATCCCAAAAGATTGGAGGGATGCTACTGTGGTGCCCATCTACAAGAGAGGGTTAAATTCTGGTGTGAGGAATTATAGGCCAAAAAGCCTAACCTCAGTGTTGTGTAAACTAATGGAGAAAATCATCAAAGAGAAACTAGATAAATAGTTCACAGATGACAACACAATTGATGGAATGCAACATGGCATAAACAAGGTAAATCATGGTTGACCAGTTTATTAAATTGTTATGAGACTGTTAGCAAAGCGTTGGATGAAGGTAAAGCAGGGGACGTAGTCTACTTGTATTTCTCCAAGGCCTTCAACACAGGGCCCCACACTGACCTACCAAACTCCAACAAATTGGAATTCTGGGCAAGTTACACAAATGGATTGGTAAATGGTTGCTAGATTGGAGGCAAGGGTGAAGGTCAGTGGTGAGGCTTCTGATGGGCAGAGTTGATAAGTGGCATCCCAAAGGGATCAGTCCTGGACTTTTTGATTTTTAATTTCTGTGTAAGGGGCTCACGTAATGGCTTAAATAGATGGTCATCAAAGTTCACAGATGATGCGGAGCTGGGGGGGCAGTATAAATTCCAGTAATAGCATGCAAAAACTGCAAAGTGATAGTAACAGGTTAGCACTTTTGGCAAAAAACTCCAAAATGATCTATAATAGAGCTAAATGTGCTGTATTGCACTTACCTGAAAAAATCCAAGAGACACCTATATGATCAACAAAGTTCCCTTAAGATCCTCTTCTGAGGAAAAAGATCTAGGAATTATACTATTACATGGCATAGGCAATGTGAAGTGGTGATCAAGAGGTATAGTCATGTATCAGAGTGCATCACAAAGAACTTAAATAGTAGGAGCAGAGAATGATGCTGCCACTTGTAGTAGCAATCTTTACTGATCGGTCAGAAGACCATTATTGATTTACACAATACACAGTAAATAATTATTGAAATATAAGTACAAAGATACAACACAGTTCAAAAAATTGAAGCAAGCAATACATTAAAAACAAGATATTAATATAGCAGCATCAATTATATATATGAACAAAAGACACCTATGCAGTTTTAAGATATATGAAACTAGAAATTCATTTGTTTAAAATAGAAATATACAGATTATCACTGCTAATACCAGTCAAGTCATATAGGAGTGATATAAATATTTTATCTTAAGATAGGCCAAAAAAGCATTAACCAGGCTTATAAAGCTTAACCCATAATCTATGGATTGTATCAATGTACTTAGTAACCACATGTACAATTACTTCATCACTTGTTGTAAAAAATATTTTCAACAGTAAGGATTGATTCACAGTTGATATTGAGTCAAAGATAGGTTTTAACCACCTATCCCTAAGCTTATTATACCAAGTGCAGACAAAAAAAACATGAAACAGGTTCTCTAAATGTTGGAAGGAACATTAGCAATAGCTATCATATATATCAGTGTTCTTTTAATATCTTACAGAGAGTACAAAACTTGGAAAAACTTCTAGTCTGTATTTAATATTCAGTACTCTCAGCTTGTTGTACTTAATTAGGTCAAGGTAAGGGTGATAATAATGTAACCTATCATTAACTCTTAACCATGGTGAAACATGAAGGGTCAAAAAGGATTGAATGTCTTGATTTTTGTATTCGGCAGCAATTCTGTTAGACACAGATTTTTGATATTTAAGACTGATTTTTATTCCCCTGATTTGAAATGTTTATAAGTATTCTAAATCAGTATCATCAGGAATCTGAGAAATATGCGAGAGCCAATTCTATTGTAAATGACCTAAATGAAGCCAGGAATATTTTTCCATTAGTGCTGAATAAGAAATTCGACTCAGATTATATTGTAGCAACTTAATCCAAAAGTTTATTTTCCTGGTGGCCCAGGTAGCTCAGAGATTAGTTAAACATAGTTCTGCTCTAATAATAGCTGAGGGGACTGAATTACCAAGGCCCATACTGGACCTCGGTAATTTATTTAAAGGAGTTTCTAGTTAGTTGCCATTTGCTACAGACCAGATTTCATTGTTGAATGACACCTGAGCATAGTATTTAGCTTTAACAAAACCAACAGTCTTATGGAATTACCCCTGAATTTTCTATTAAAAGAGTTAAGTGAAGCAGCAGAACATATCGCCATTCCAAAGAAGATAGTCTATAGTAGAAGGGCCCCTTACAGAATAGTGTGTGAAGTCACCCTGTAAGTCCACCTTAATTTGACCATTAATTGGGGCTAAACAGTGTGTTGTAAGTAATTCAATTAACTTGTTACCCGGGTTGTTAGTTTTGTGATCCTTCAATTGTCTTATCAGATTTTGGGTCTGCTGGTGGCAAAGAAGATGGAAACTGCAATCCACGTAACCATCGAAATTTGCCTATCCTGGCATTAAAGTCACCACATAATAAAATTTCCTTGCATTCAGTACTGGCTCAGGCCAGGTGAATGGCTTCCTCTAGAAATTACCAGATTATAGGTGAATAGTTTTTTGATGGGGGGGAGGATATAAACATTAATCAAGCAAAAAATTATCTTGAAGAATTGAATAACAAAAACTTGAAAATTGGAATTAGCCAAGATATTTTCAGCTGTAATGGTTTATTGATTTTAATCCATGTCACTAGACCCCCCCCCCAGCATACCTACCCATTTTAGCAGTTCTGTGACCTGGAACATGAAAGGTAGTATAGTTATTTAGTGCAAGATCTTGAGTTTTGTTATGCCGGGTCTCTTTTAAACAAATCAGTTTACAGCTCCTAATTAGTTCAATCCATTCTATATCCACCCATTTTGTGCTAAGTCCTGCTATAATCCATGAAATGAACTTGACAAAACCAGAGTCAGCTACATCCAGATTAGTTAGTCATCCCTCTGTATTGAACAGAGTTTCAAATCTGTTCATAACTGGGATATTATACACAAAGTGTTCTTTTGAGCTTAGGTCAATTTTATCCCAAGCTAGATTAACTTTCTCATGAAAAGCTGTTTCATGAATGCTATCAAGTGGGATAACGTGAGGCCGGGAGTGTCCAACCAAGTGGCAATGTCCGTAATTTTATTATAAAGGTTCCACTTTTAAATAGACAAGGTTGTGACATGTGGACAGCCAGTTTTGAGTACACTATGATTTTTTGTAATATAAAAATGTGTTATGGATTGTCTCTCATGAGAGATGCTGAGACAGCATGTGAGATGACACACACACACACACACACACAGGTTTTAGATACAAGGTGTTACCTGGAAGGCCAGGAGCTAATTACAGACTAGAACAGGCCTTAATCAAGGATCCCCTGTTTATCTAAGTTAAATATAGCTTTAAATGCTAAGAGGGACATCAATATCCATTGTATGATGTTTAGAGGAGGAAACCAGGTTATGGCACACTGGTGCAAAATCATAAATGCTTTGATGTCTGTGTGAGAGAGGATACTGCTCATAGATGAAAGGAAATTTACAGACTTGATTGGGGAAGTCATATGAGGAAAGGAGTTTCTGCTGATGTAACCTTAATTAACTTACCTTCTAAAATGATAAAACATCCTGGGTGTATGATTTTTGATAAACAGACGAGGAACTAGGTGACCTCACACAAAGAGGTTGGCAAAGACAGCTTTTTAAACAGTATTCTGTTTTCCTTCAGAGACACACTTCTGTCTACATTCTGATAAAGACACATATTTGAGCACTTTAAGCAGGTATTCAGATAGAGAGACAAATCTAAGTACTATAGTAGGAATTGCACTGTTAAAACCTTGTTCTTTTAAAAGATTATATGGATCTTGTGATATATGGTTCTGTATTTTATGTTTTACATGCTTTTATCTATTTTCCTAAAACTCTATTTTTAGAGCCTACTTGGTCTCTCTTTGAATTTCTTTCTTTAACAAGTGAAGTATATATGGTTAAAGCTGACACTATGCATAAGCTTGAATGGTAATACCAAACTGGTAAAAGGTAAGAGTAATCTGAGGTCTTTATTAGAGTTTTTAAGGGTTCATTTTGTACACCTGGTTAGGTGTCCATAGGCAAAGATAACTGCCCCCTCCCCGAAGACAGAATTATCTGAGCCTGTGCATTGGGTACGCTAGCAAGAGGTTCACAATTTGAATCCCTCCAAGACTTGAGACCAAAAGTCGATTCGAACCCACAAAACAGACAGGAGGGTTATCCTGTTTCTGTTAACTGTTCACAAGACCGCGCTCAGAGGTTGGCACTGTGTGAGCAGAGAGCCTGATCTGCTGAGTGGGTTTGTAACAGATTGGTTGGCAGCGGTGTGATAAATTTGGTATTACAAGCTTTTATTGTTCAGTGTGTCAGCTTGAGACCATCAGCTCACTTGCAAAGAAAGAAAAAGGCAGTGATTTATTTTAAAAAAAGGAGTTAGAACTATATCACTTTGCGTACAGTCAAGTTCCTACCCATTTTATTTTTTTCTAACGTGCAAGTCAGAGTAGCTGTATTTAGGGAAGATGATGGCTTCCAACTGCAGCAGGTACACTGTAGACTACTTAAAGCAGTTGTACAAGGACAGAGGAGTCCCATTCGAGTTGAAAGCCAGCAAACAGAACCTCATAGATGCCCTGATGGTAGCAGATACCAAAGAGCAGCGAGTCACAGACAGTGACTGAAAAGGACCAAACCTCGAGTGTGGCAGGGCTAGCAGCCAGTGCAGTATCCAGATCCAATGAGGAGGGCAACAGGGCCACTGTCAGTGAAGGGCCACAGCAGCAGGAGTAGGTCACCAGTATCCTGGATCCAGAATTACTCAAGCTACAAATTGAGTTGCGCAGGATGGAGCTGGAGTTCCAGAGGGAGAGGGACTGTGAACAAGGAGAGGTGGACCATGATGAAAATGTGATTTTGTTAGAAGTTTTATTATGCATGTCCAGCAGAGCTGAACACCTGGCTGGAGGACTGAGATCCCAAAACAGTGCAAGAGGCTGCTGAACTCTTGGACCACTATGCCAAGAGCAGACCTGCTCTGAGAGCAATTGGGGTGGGCGTGGCAGTGCAGAAAGGGAAAAGCATGCCTTCAGGGCAGCTTAAACCCTCACTGCCTCCACCAAAACCAGTTAGCCCCAGGCTTCAGAGGAAAGATTTCTCTGAAAAGAGAAGTGAATGTTGGTTATGTAAAGAAACTGGGCATATTGCCAGTGTCCCAAAAGAATGAGCAATAATACACAGAATGGTACTAGAAAGGAAGTGGGTTGTTTGTGTGTTCCTGGAAGCATGCCTGTGAACATGAGGGAACACATGCACCCAGTCATGGTGAATGGTGTATAGATGCAAGGGTTAAGGGACACAGGGGCATCCTTGACCTTGGATAAGGAGGATCTGGTAGAGCCTGGTCAGCTTATACCCAATAAATACATCACTGTACAGGACTTTACTGGTGAGGCAGAAACATTGCCCCTCACTAGTGTTCTTCTAGACTGTAGTGAAACAGGGGGAACTGTGCAACAGGTGGCAGTAGCCAAAATGTTTGCAGTGGATGTGATCCTGGGCAACAATCTCAAACAGGGGATGGTATGTGCAGTTACCTGTAGCCAAGTGGCAAGGGAAAATTGTAGTTCCCTGAACCCCACACAAACCATTGTGGAAACCACTGAGAGGCTGGTTCCCCAGCCTGTGTCTCCAGATGGGGAGAATAATAAAAAGGGGGTGGAAATTTCCCCAGTAGCCAGTAACCACACAGCTACAGAGGGTTACTCCGAAGAGGAAAGGGTGACCCATTGTCAGAGGGTTGGGACTGACAGTGATCCTGAGTGCTCTGATGCTAGTGCTAGGGACCCTAGTTTAGTGACTGAAGGGGACCTGTCCCATGCCTTGGGAATGTGTGAGGGGTTTGCAGCTGCTCAGAGAAATTACCCTAGTCTGGAGAAGCTGAGGGCTTGGGCAGACTTGGACAGTGCACAGGGGGGTGACAGCAAACATAAGGTTTATTGTAAAAATGGGCTTATGTATACTCAGGCAGTATGGACAGAGGGAGGGGTGCTAGGCAGGCAGCTTGTCATTCCCCAGGGGTATCGTCAGCAGTTGCTCAAAATTGCACATGATATTCCCTTGTCTGGTCATCTGGGAATCACGTGCACTACTCAGCGGTTGGCCCAGAATTTCTATTGGCCTAACGTCACCTAGCAGATGAAGGAGTATTGCAGGTCTTGTCACCGGTGCCAAGAAATAGGGAAGGTGGGCAAGAAAACCCAAGCTGCCCTGATTCCATTGCCCATAGTGGAGGAGTAATTCCAGAGGGTGAGAATGGATATTGTGGGGCCTTTAAATAACCCCAGCTCCTCAGGGAAGAAATTCATCCAGACTATGGTGGATTATGCCACCCGGAACCCATAGGCAGTCGCCCTATCCTCACATAGGACAGACAAAGTGGCAGATGCCTTACTTGGGATTTTATCCCGTGCTGGGTTTCCACAGGACGTTATCACCGATCGAGGGGGTTCCTTCATGTCGGACCTGATGAAATGTTTATGGGAGAAGTGTGGAGTGGTGCAGAGATGCACAACACCAATCACCCATGAGCCAATGGGCTTGTGGAAAGATTCAATGGTACCCTGAAGTCAATACTCCAGGCATTTGCTGAACAGCATGGGAGGAACTGGGAGAAATACCTTCCCCACCTGTTGTCTGCATACAGGGATGTGCCCGAAGAGTTGACAGGATTTTCCCCCTTCGAACTCTTATATGGACACTGGGTACGTGGGCCCCTAGACTTGATCTGGGAAGATTGGGAAGGCAAACACACCATCCAGGGAACTCCCATTGTGGATTACATCCTTAAATTTATGGAAAGGCTGAAGGAGCTTATGGGGACAGCCCAGAGCAACCTGGCAGCTGCCCAACAGAAACAAAAAGTGTGGTACGACTGCAGAGCCAGCGCTTGCTCGTACATGGTGGGTCAGGAAGTCATGGTCCTTATTCTGGTCCAGAAAGACAAGCTGCAGGCTGAGTGGGCAGGACTGTACAAAGTGGTTAGGAAGGCAAATGATGTGAACTATATTGTGGAGTAACCGGACTGAAGACAGATAGAAAGGATGTACTATGTCAACATGATGAAGCCATATGCAAATAGGGCTGACATGGTGTTTGCTGTGTGTAATCCTGGGGAGGGGAAGGACGAAGGAGACCCCCTTCTGGACTTGGTGGAAGAAAGTAAGTGGGAGTCCTCTGTAGAAGCAGTTCAATTGTCTCCCCAGCTGACCCCAGACCAGATCCAGAAAGTAAAGGAGGTTTTAGCAGACTTTTCCCCATTGTTTAGCACCAAGCCTGGACTAACCCCCTTAGCGATGCACGGTATGGAGACAGGGACACAGACACCCATACAGCGGACAGCATATTGGGTGTCAGAGGCTTTCCAAAAGGACGTTAAGAGGGAAGTGGAGGAGATGCTGGATTTAGGGGTAATCCAGAGATTCCACAGCCCCTGGGCATCACCCGTAGTCCTTGTGCCTAAGCCAGATGGCTCAACTTGTTTCTGTGTGGACTATCATGGACTGAATGCAGTCACAAAGTCAGATGCCCACCCGATACCCCCTGACGGATGAACTCCTGGACAAGTTGGGAGGGGTGATCTACCTTATGATGATTGACCTGACAAAGGGGTATTGGCAGGTAGAGTTGCCAGACCTAGGGAGAGGCCAGCCTTCATCACTCCGATAGGCTTATTTGAATTTAAAGTAATGCCTTTCGGAATGAAGAATGCCCCGGCCACTTTCCAAAGGATGGTGAACCAGGTGTTAAATGGTGCTGAGGAGTATGCCGTGGCATACCTGGATGACATTGTCATCTTTAGTGCCAGCTGGGAAGAACACCTGTCCCACCTTAGGGAAGTGCTGGGCAGGATACAAAGGGCCAGGCTCACTGTCAAAGCCAGGAAGTGCCAGGCGGCCATGGGAGAGGTGGCATACCTCAGGCATGTGGTAGCCCAAGGACAGCTCCATCCTAACCAAATAAAGATAGAGGTAATCCAGGCATGGCCCAAACAAGAAACACAGAAGCAGGTCAGGAGTTTTCTAGGGACAGCAGAGTACTACAGGAAATTTGTACCCAATTACAGTACCCTGGCTGCTCCCCTATTTGGCCTGACAAAGAAAAGGATGCCCAAGAAAATTACCTGAGACCCAGCCTGTGAGGAAGCCTTTTCCAAACTAAAAGAGGAACTGTGCAGTGCTCCTGTTTTGACAAGTCCTGACTATAGCAAACCCTTTATAGTTCACACTGATGCCTCAGACATGGGCATTGGGGCAGTACTGAGCCAGACATCCAGCCAAAGGAAAGATCACCCAATAGCATACCTGAGTAAAAAGTTACTTCCCAGGGAGCAGGCATACTCCACTGTGGAAAAAGAATGTCTTGCCATAGTGTGGGCCCTAAAGAAGTAGGAGCCATACTTATATGGGCAGCATTTTGTGGTGCAGACTTATCACAACCCCCTGGTTTGGCTGATGCAGATGGGAAAGAACAATGGTAGATTGCTAAGATGGAAGCTTGCTTTGCAAGGGTATGATATGACAATCATACATACAGCTGGAGCCAGAAAGAAGAACTCAGATGGTCTGTCTCGTGTGTATGAGGAGTGAACTGATTTGGGAAGCTCATCCCATGCTGGGGATAGAGACCCCAAATTCAGTCTAGGTAGGGAGGCTTGTGACATGTGGACAGCCAGTTCTGAGTACACTATGATTTTTTGCAATACAAAAATATGTTATGGACTGTCTCTCATAAGAGATGCTGAGACAGCATGTGAGATGACACACACACACACACACACACACACACACACACACACACACACAGGTTTTAGATACAAGGTGTTACCTGGAAGGCCAGGAGCTAATTACAGACTAGAACAGGCCTTAATCAAGGATCCCCTGTTTATCTAAGTTAAATATAGCTTTAACTGTTAAGAGGGACATCGATATCCATTTTATGATGTTTAGAGGAGGAAACCAGGTTATGGCACACTGGTGCAAAATCATAAATGCTTTGATGTCTGTGTGAGAGAAGATACTGCTCATACATGAAAGGAAATTTACAGACTTGATTGGGGAAGTCATATGGGGAAAGGAGTTTCTGCTGATGTAACCTTAGTTAACTTACCTTCTAAAATGATAAAACATCCTGGGTGTATGATTTTTGATAAACAGAGGAGGAGCTAGGTGACCTCACACAAAGAGATTGGCAAAGACAGTTTTTTAAACAGTATTCTGTTTTCCTTCAGAGACACAGTTCTATGTACACTCTGATAAAGACACATCTTTGAGCAGTTTAAGTAGGTATTCAGAGAGAGAGAGAGAGAGAGAGACATCTAAATACTGTAGTAGGAATTGCACTGTTAAAACCTTGTTCTTTTAAAAGAGTGTATGGTTCTTGTGATATATGGTTCTGTACTTTATGTTTTATATACTTTTATCTATTTTAGTAAAACTCTATTTTTAGAGCATACTTGGTCTGTCTTTGATTTTCTTTCTTTAACAAGTGAAGTATATATGGTTAAAGCTGACACTATGCATAAGCTTGAATGGTAATACCAAACTGGAAAAAGGTAAGAGTAATCTGAGGTCTTTATTAGAGTTTTTAAGGGTTCATTTTGTACTCCTGGTTAGGTGGCCATAGGAAAAGATAACTGCCCCCCCCACCAAAGACAGAATTATCTGAGCCTGTGCATTGGGTATGCTAGCAAGAGGTTCACAATTTGAATCCCTCCAAGACTTGAGACCAAAGGTTGATTCAAACCCACAAAACAGACAGGAGGGTTACCCTGTTTCTGTTAACTGTTCACAAGACTGTGCTCGGAGGTTGGCACTGTGGGAGCAGAGGGTCTGACCTGCTGAGTGGGTTTGTGACAAAGGTTACAGTCCAAATCCATGCCCTGCCTTTGCCAGAAGAGCATTTGGGTCATCAATAAATATATTTAAAAGTTGCTCAACTAAGTCCAGTACAGTACTTTGCAATTTGTTGAAATTCTCATGTTTTGTATGACCCAAACTGTACAGACACAGTGTAGCTGAAGTTTTGTCTTTGCAGGCCTTTTGAGGTGAAGTCTTCATTTCACAATTCTGTTGTCTATAAAATAATTCACTATCTAATATGTGAATATCGGCATTATCCAAGATAGTGACCTTGGTCAGTATCTCATTTATCAGGTCCTGGTTGTTAATTGAGAAATCTACTCTTCCTGATTTGCTAAGAGAGTTATGTCTAAAAACATTAGAAATTCTGAACTCTGTAGTTGAAACCTTTAATACATGAGTGAGTAAATTCTGAATGATCTGTCTAAGCTTAAATGGGCTTTCATTTGGTATAGGTTTCAGGCCAAATATGCTCAGCTGTTTAGGACAGGTAAGCATATTGTGTCTGGATAAATTCAAAGATTTTCTGTTGATAAAAATGACTGAGTAGCCCAAATTGACTACACAGTCATTATTCAGTCATATCTGATTAGCTATTCAAGGAGTTGAACAAAAAATAAGATTGCATTCTTTCCCTAGGTGATCTTTATCTCTCCAAATTTGAACAATATCAGCAGAAGAAATGTCTGCACTGGGAGCTGCCCTAAATAGGTGTACAATCTGGCCCATAACAGAATTGTAACATATGTCATGGTGATGAAGTATACCATATAAACACAAGATGGCACAGTCAGAAATATTAGTACGTTTATTAACAACAGTATATTTAGTTAATCCATCAGGGACCTGGTTTCCTTGGGTAATATTTTTAGGCGTTTTCCCCATCAGTGCACAGAGGGAAGCAGTCCTTCCACTCCTTCCTAAATGACAATAGCTCTGTCTCAAAATTGTTCAACTGGACAGTTAGTTTTTCTAAAAAGGAAGATGGGGTAGGTGTAATAGAAGCATTTGTTGGGGGAATAGTATGGGCAACCTCATCAGAGGCAGTAGAAAAAGAAGTCTTAGCGGCTTCAATTATAGGGGCAGGATTTTTAGGCATGTTTTGATAGGCATTATGTGAGCTATTGGGTTATTCATATCAGTTTCTTTTTTCTTTCTTTTACCAACTGCTTTTCTATGTTTTCCCTTTTTTGTTTTGCTTTTAGTGTTAGGAGAGTCTGGAATCAGAATTGTAGAAAATTCTGGATGTAGGAGTGGATCAGATTCCACTACTGTTGACTGGAAGCCAGATGCTGGAACTAGTTTGCTTAACTTAAGCAGGATGTCATCTAACCTGCAGTCATTTATGGCTATGTTTCCTTTCAAGCTGTCAATTTCATGTTGTAAATTAATCAAATATTCAATAATCATGAGATCTGCAGCATAGGGATTTTGAATGATTTTTTTAGATCCTCACTAAGACTAGAAGGGTAATTAGTGATTGGGTCAATGAAATGAATTTCACCATTCCCAGAATCTCTCTGAGAATCCACTCCAGCTGTACGTTGTGTATTAAATTGCTTCAAGCCATTAATAGTCTCTTGAAGATTATTTACAATACCTCTCTAGTCACTATTCCAGGTAGGATTGGGATTCAATATCAGAAAATATTGTGGTGAAAAATTCAGAGTCAAAAAAACCCTTACTAGAGTCATAAGTTACAGTATGTGAGATATCTATAGATATGAGATTGTCATGAGTAAAATCTGCCTCCCTAGATTCATGACTAGATTTTTGCTTCAGTTTGCCTGTCCTTCAAGAAGGAGTACTAGTACTTGAAAAACTAGTTAGTGAATTAATTGTTATTTTCGAGATATTAGTAGTATCAGTAAAAGGAGCAGGGGCAGTGAGAGCTGAGTTCACTTGGTCAAAACTAGATACATTCACAGCTGAAGTGCCTGCTTCCTTAACAGATACACAAGGTGATACAGAGCCAGCCAACTCAAAGTAGTCTAGGATCTTTGTTTGTCTCTGGGTCATCTGCTTTGCAGACGAATGATTCTTAGCTTTCAAAGTGTTTGTTTTCAGACTGTTTTTCCATTTGTACTATTTGAATTACAATATGTTGTTTAACTGATTTATTTTTTGTAAATTTAGCTCTGAACCCCCAACTTTTTTTTTGTTAGACTTGACTTTGCCCATAATGTGTGAGGGCTGCATAGGTGTAGAATGTGTATCAGTATTTAAAAAGAAATCACCAAGACAGTCATCAGCTGTCAGACCTTCACAGGCTGTTGCTGATTACTGAGAGAATTCTGGGGAGTCTGCAGAATCTAAATAAACTGCATCAGATTCCAAGGCTTGGGTCTGCTTTCTTGTAAGAACCAAAATTCCACTTAATTACCCCAGATAATAGTCACAGACCATACAAAGTGACAGCTAGATAATTAATCGAACAGTTAATAGTCCAATAAGAAAATTCTATAAGATGTCAGTCCTTAAACTTTTTAAACTTCAGCATTCAGGATTCCACTTGAGAGTATAACCTCTGACCTCTTTCAGGACCAAACACTTCATCTTATGCCAGATATAGCGTGATACCTCCCAATGTGACCAAAAACGTGTCCAGAAGCACCTTTAAAGCCCACAACAAAATTTTCAACCAGATCAGTTTACTCAGAAGGCAAATTCTCATCAACAATTTAGTCCTATAATCCTTGTTTTTAAATTCAGGGCCTTCAAATTCAAAACCTTTAGGTATGCAATCAATCACAGAGTGCTTAGTTTCCTTTGATTCCCTTGAATCTTTCACTAAGGGAAATTGGAAAGAGTATGAGTGACCTAAACAATGTTTGCTGAGAAAACAAGCAGTAAATAAGCTTTCTCCAGATAGCTATAGAATACAGAATACAGCACACCCAGCAAAAACCATTAACTGCACATACATGTCCTTAATTCTTTGACCTCTTTTGTCGTTATGTTTATCTTGCTATTATACCTTAATACCTTTAAAAAATAGAATAAAATTCTGTTTACCAGGGTAAAATATACTTAAAGTTGTTAATAGAGTGACTTTAAAGCACCAAGAGATGTCTGTGGTTGGTACACACCAATTTTCTTAGCTTCTACCAGCCTCTCCGTAGACGTATATGTAGACCATGGCCTGTTCCTCAGTTCTGTTTTGGATGTTTGAAGTGCTTTGTTTGAATAAACTAAGCTGAAATTCTCTATTGCACTATAGTCAAGCTAATAGTCTCAAGAACCGTGTAAGCACACAGCTGAGTTTGCAGCAGTGATCGTGCAATCTTTTACAGGTGGCCTGCTTATGTGCTTGAACTCGCAAACATAAGCCAAGATAAGGTACAAAAAGTAAAGTACAAAAGCAACTTGAATCCTTAACTAACTACGAACTACAAAGCTATAAAATGAAAAAGTACACAAGTGACCCGCAAAAATGCTCACAATGCTCCGAAGCTGTGTAGATATCTAACTATAGCAGCTCACGCATGTGTTTTCAAACAAGGCCACGTGATAAAAATTTGCATACAGAGCGAATATGTGAAAGGTTTTAAAAAAACTCTCATTTTATAGATAAATGTATGTATTTACTATATAAAACATGTAAAACTACAATTATTTTGACCATCCTAGAATGGTGAGCATATCCAAATACAAAACATACAATCCCCTCTCGGCTGTTTTCTCTCCAGACTGAGTAGAGCAATAGATAAAACACAGGGTAAAATGTAAAATACTTCAAACACACAATCACAAAAATCAAAGAATCAAAGAACAGGGCTACATATATTGAACATATTGCACATATTATAACTGTTTACACAAATAAAATTTCTGTTAATAAGTCCCATTTTCCAAAGTGTACACTCAAGGATGTAGCGAATGGTGCAGTAAATCGAGACTGAATCCCCAGAACCCAGCCGGGTATACTCCGAAGTGGATGAGTCTCTAACAGCCACTCCAAAGGATCCTCTCCTCCTAGCTCGCAATCCTGTGCCACTTCAGTAAATTTTCCTGGGCCATCAGAGGGCCTTCCTCCTGTGGACAGAGAAAGGAAAGAGCAGAGTGGGGACGCACAATGAGGTGTCAGCAAAAAAGAAAAGCTGGTATGGAGACAAACTATTTAGGCAGAGGTGGCAATGTCTCCCTGCTTCTCTATTCTCCTCCACAAAATAGAGAGTGAGTAGCTGAGCAGCCATCTCAATCAGTCTCCCTCTCTCACGTACAGTAAGTCGATGCTGCCACTGTACCATTCTTTGATTAGGCCAAATCTGTAGAATGGAGGTCAGTTTTGGTGCAGGTACACAAGAAAACATATATAAAAACTTGAAGGGGTTCAGAGAAGGCACACAAAAAGAACTGTAGGATTGAGGACTGAGGGACATGTCATATGAGGAGAGACTAGGTGAACTGAATATATTTTCTCTGGAGAGGAGAAGACACAGTGGTGATATGATACTAGCTTACAAGGCAGCTTGGGAACCATCACCACTGGTGATTATTCATCTCAAATAAAACTTTTCTAAAGAGGGTATGAGGAAACAGATCCTAAAATTAGCAGGGGACAATTATAAGATAAATTGAAGAAAAGGCTGGTTCTCACAGAGGGTGGTATCTAGGTGGAATAGTTTACCAGAGGAGGTGGGTGTATACTAATTACTTTCACATATTTTAAAGATAGACTGGACAAACACATGGATAATGAAAATATTCACAGATACTCATAGCATGAAATTAAAGGCAATTAATAAGGGCAATTTGCTTTCGTTTGCCTGCGCCTTTCTTATATATTAGCCTCCTGCCTGCATCTTTCTAATATATGTGCTGATGTATGTTCTTAAGAAATTTTATAATTTAAAGAAAATGAAGAAGATGTCATGTTTGGAAAAGGGAAGAAAGGGGAAAAATTAGTTTCTGACTCAGGCCATCAGACTTCAATTACTTCATTGTTTGAACTCAAAGAACCTAATCATTATAAGGCTAATATTCACTCTGCTTAACAGTGGAGGAGAGTAAGGTTCAGAAAGAAGTTTATGATGCTCCATTTGTTGCCCCCAATAGAAATGCCATCATTACTTTAGACTACTATGAATTGACGAAAAGATCTTCCAGTGATACTGTAGAACATGACAAACATGTTATATAATGTACAGTGGTGATTTTGTCTGTGTCTCTAAGTAGTGAGTTCTCTTCAAATTATATTTAGCCCCTATTGTGCTGGTCCCATAATTTGCACTCTTCAGCTCATGTGTGTTACTGTGCCAACAGTATACAGTTTAGTGCTGCTTATGTCTTGCAGCCCTGCCACACCCCTCACCATGATTGGTGGTGGCAGCCTAGTTGGTGGGGTTGAGGGATTTAAATCCAGAAGCGTGTTAAACGTGGCAGTGTTTACAGCGGCAGCCTGAGTGGCTCATCTGGTGAAGTGCAGCCAAGCATGCCTGAGAGTGTGAGGGAGTGTGGCAGGCTCCCTCAACCCCTGAATTTCCATCTAGATCCATTGGAGCTGCACCGTTGATCTGGAAAGGCAATCTATAACATCTGAGCATCTGAGTTAGCCACACATACCTGAAGGGCCGTGAGTGTACAGTGAAAGACTAATAATATATGCTGTTGTGAATTGTGTGCTGCTAGAATATCCAGTACTGTTGCTGCTGTGAAAGACTGATTGACAATTGAAACTGTTCTGCCACTGACTGTGTGTTTTTTACTGCCTTATCATTTTGCTGCCATGAACTGTGTGCTGCACATTTATTTATTACTGCTTCTACCTGCTGGAACTGTGATGTTTTAAAACAACAGCTGCTGCTGACAGTGACTTTAAAAATTGTATTGGAAGCCACATTGAAGCTGCTGTTTTGGCTTTAGCCCTTATTGTGCTGGCCCCATAATTTACACTCTTCAGCCCATGTGTGTTACTGTGGCAACAGTACACAGTTTAGTGCTGCCTACATCTTGCAGCTTTGCTGCACCCCCTCCCCCGATTAGTGGTGACAGCCCGGTCAGTGGCGTCGAGGGATTTAAATCCAGAAGTCTGTTTAACACGGCAGCATTTACAGTGGTGGCTTGTGCAGCGAAGTGTGGCCAAGTGCACTTGGAAGTCTGATGGAGTGAGGCAGTCTCCCTTGACCCCTAAATTTCCATCTGCATCCATTGGAGCTGCACTGTTGATCTGGAAAGGTAATCTATAACATCTGAGCACCTGAGTTAGCCACACATACCTGAAGGACCATGAGTATACAGTAAAAGACTGATAATACATACTGCTGTGAACTGTGTACAGCTAGAATACCCATTATTATTGCTGCTGTGAAAGACTGATTGGAAATTGAAACTGTTCTGCCACTGACTGTATGTTATTTACTGCCTTATTGTTTTGCTGCTGTGAACTGTGTGCTGCACATTTATTTAATACTGCAACTACCTGCTGGAACTTTGTTGTTTTAAAACGTCAGCTGCTGCTGACAGTGACTTTTAAAATTGTGTTGGAAGCCACATTGAAGCTGCTGTTTTGGCTTTAGCCCCTATTGTGCTGGCCTCATAATTTACACTGTCTAGCCCATGTGTTTTACTGTGGCAACAGTGCACAGTTTAGTGCTGCCTACTCATTGCAGCCTTGCTGCACCACTCCCACTGATTGGTGGTGGCAGCCCAGTTGGTGGGGTTAACGGATTTAAATCCAGAAGCCTGTTAAACACAGTGGCATTTATAGCTGTGGCTTGAGTGGCTTGTGTGGCGAAGTTTGGTGAAGTGTGGCAAAGTGCACTTGGGAGTCTAAGGGAGTCAGAGGGAGCTGTGGGACTTGATGCAGAAGGTTAAGCTTCAGAGGCATTTTATTGCAATATAGAAGCATTAGTGAAGATCTGGTCATGGGGTTAAATTGGGTTTGGTTATGTCCGTTGCTTGACTGCTTGGTTCTGCTTAACTCAATTTGTCTCAGTATTCCTGTTTTCAAACAATCAAGTGTTATTTGACCAGGATCATTTGGCCATGTCAAAATTATTGCATGATCACCACCCTTTATATTCCAATCATAAGTTGCTAGCTCCGGAGAGACATATCGCTTATAAATGTGGGTTTTATTTGTCAGCTACATCTCAACGTCAGTGTTTAGATGGGTTGGGTGTGATGGGCCATGGTTTCCATTTTGTGGTAATGGCCTATTTACTTTTATTATCAGTGGATGTGGAAGCTTATCCTGGTCCATTTACTTCTGCTTCTGGTGGTAGTGGCAGTGTATCTAATTCTTGGTTTAAGTCTCATGGGATAAAATTAATGCATTTGAATGGGTGAAACTGAAGTTGTAATCCATTCTTATCAGCCTGATATTTTGGCTATATCTGAGGCATGGCTTAAGCATTCAGTCTCTGACTCATTGTGTAACGTTTCTGGGTATAAGATATTATGAGCAGATCGGGGAGGGGAAAAAAGAAAGGATATATTACCAAGACCATTTGGAAGTTTCTTTATTAAGCACAAGTGCCTCTTTGGATTCTTTGACTGATTGGTTATGTCTTCATTTAATTTTGGTGGGTAAAATGTTTATTACTATTGGATGTATTTATAACCCCCCACAACTTGGAGGTAAAGGTTTAAAGGATTTTCTGACTACTGCTACTTCTTTCTTACCTAATTTTGATTTTTTACTATTGAGTGATGTTAATTTAAATTAGAACATTGCTGTTGGGCAGGGTTTTGAATCATTGTTGCAATCTTTTAATTTACATCAGCTTATTCACTTGTAATTCCCTACCTGGCTTCAACAGGGTTTCATGACTGGTCACCTCTACCTCACATCTGACATAATGACACCTTCTATGACCCTGGCACTACTTCTGTTCTCCTCCAATTTACTATCCCTCCCGACACCCTCTCCCCCTCTATGTCCCTACCCTTCACCTCCCTCCACTGCCATTCCTGCTACCCCTCTCCTGCCCCCTAAGTCCACTGCTTCCTCCCAGCTATCTCCTGGTCCCATTACCCCACCCCTCCTCCTCATCATACTCCTTCAGTGCCTCCTTGCCTCTCTCCTTCTCCTGCACCTACCCTCCATACTGCCCACTCAGCTACTGCCCCACCCACCATAAGCCCAAATCACGGCCCCTTGCATGCTACACTGCCACCTTACCATAGTACTACCTCCTGGCTGCTGGGGATACACCCTAACCCCGGCCCAGCCTGTACCCCTGGCCCTGCCCACCACATACCAAACCCCTCAGACAGGGCAAACTCCGTCCCCATCCTAGCCTCCTCCCCGGGCCATGCGCTTCTCCATCTAAATATCCGTAGCTCAGCCCCTAAGCTCGATCAGCTCCAGGTCCTAGCTGTTCACCACTCCCCTGATATAATCATCATTTTGAGACCTGGCTAAAACCTAGCCTACCTGATAATAATTTCGCTATTCCAGGGTACAATATCATACTGCAAGACCGACCCTCCAGAGGTGGTGGGTGGCTATCTACATCAGTTCAGCCTCCACTTCACTGTTTCCTTTACAAAACTGTACCCAAAACTTACGAGATTTTGATGGTAAACTGTCCCCACCTCCTCACTACCATCTTTGTGGCTGGCATCTACTGCTGCCCTGGCACGCCAACCACTATAGTCACCGACCTGCTGGGCCAGCTGTCTTCCCTTGCCCCAATCGGGTGAATTTTACGCTATGGTGACTTTAACCACAACTGGCTAGCACCACTTTCAACAAAACCCAAACCGAGTTAACTGCTCTTAACCTCTATCAAACAATTACCAACCCACCCGCCTAACCTTAAGTCCGCAATCACTCACTCCTCGACTGGGCGCTTACTTCCCACCCACACTGCATCGTCAGCTCTGGTCTTCTCCCTGATTCCATTAGTGACCACCACCTTATCTACTTAGTCCACAAAATCCACAGAGTCAAATCCCCTCCCAAATTTATACTCCAGCGTTCCTACAAATCCCTCAACCTCTCCCCCCTTCTGGATGATCTTCACCACTCTAATTGGGTCCCAAGCACAAACTGCTCTAATATGGACTCAGTCCTTATGCACTTCCAGAACACCTTCCTCTCCGTGTGGGACAAACACGCCCCCCTACGCCGGGCTAGAGGCCGCGGTTCCCACCTACCCTGGATCACTCCCGAGCTGATTGCTTGCCAACAAGCCCGTGACAAGACCTGGTGTAACTACAAATCCTCACTCCTCCCCAGTGACTTCACCTCCTATCGCATGCTCCGCAATAGGTGCACCAAGGCCATCCGCCTAGCTAAGTCTGAATATTTTAATAACACACTTAATGCTAACCTTGGTAGACCTTCCAAATTCTGGAAAGTCATTGGCTCCCTTTTTTCCCCCCAAACAGTTAACCTTCCACCTCTTCTCCTTGCCAAGGGTTCTCTCCTCTCCAATCACCTGGAAGTCGCCACCGAGTTTAATTCATATTTCACTACCTGCACCCATGCCCTCCTTGAAGCCCTTCCACCTACAATTACTTTGTCTCCTCAGTCTCCTATCCCCCACCTGTCCGGCAAGAACCCCTTCTCCTTTCGACCCATTTCCCCCTCTGAAACCTTAGATGCCCTCTGCGCCCTAAACCCTTCCAAAGGCAAATCCCCTGAAGGTCTTGACAACAAGCTCCTCTTCTTATCTGCTCCCGCCATCGCTACCCCCCTAACAGCCCTTCTAAATCTTTTTTTCAGTACCGAGTCACTCCCCTCCGCATGGAAGCATGCCACTGTTCTACCCCTCCCCAAAGGTGGTGACCCCACCTCTGCATCCAACTACCGGCCCATCTTCCTCCTCCCCACCCTCGCTAAACTCCAGGAACACCTTGTGCTTTCCCAACTTTCCCACCTCCTCACAGATACTAACTTCTTCACCCCTTTCCAGTCCGGGTTCAGAAAGCACCACTCCACCACCTCCTCCCTACTCAGACTCACTGACCACATCCTCACTGGGATGGACAAAGGGCTAATCACTGCTGCTATTTTTATCGACCTAGCAAAAGCCTTCGACACCGTATCCCATTCTCTCCTACTATCCTGCCTTTCTGGAGCTGGTTTAGCTGAATCCGCCATAAACTGGTTCAGTGCCTACCTTCTAAATAGATCCCAATCCACTAAAATAGTGGACCACATCTCCCCCCCCATTAACTCTGGCGTTCCGCAAGGCTCAGTTCTCGGCCCCATCCTCTTCTCCATCCTCCTAAATGACTTGCCAAACTCCTGCTCCTCTTCCTCCATTCATATGTATGCAGACGACACAGTCCTCTTCTCCTCCGGTCGGACCACTGAGGAAGTCACTTCCAAACTTCAAACTGATTTCACTAAAATCCAACTCTGGTTCAACTGCAACCAACTCTCCCTAAATGCTAAGAAAACCAACTCTATGATTTTCGGCACCAGACAGCGCCTTTCCAAACTCACCTCCCCTCTAAGATTCCACACTCTGAATAACACGGTCCTTGAAGAAGTATCCTCCTTTAGGTACCTCGGGGTTTGGCTCGACCGCCACCTCTCCTTTTCTACCCACGTCGATTCCATCATTTCCAAACTATGCCCTAAACTTGGTGCCCTCTATAGAAACTGCACCAGTCTCCCTCTTCCTGTCAGACGCGAAATTGTTCTGAAAATGATTCTACCCTCCTTTGACTACTGTGATGTAGTTTACAGTTCCGCAGCACAGACCACCCTCACCAGATTAGACCCCCTCTTCAATGCTTTTTGCCGCTTTGCCCTCAACGCCCCCCTCGTTCACATCACTGCACGCTTTATCGTTCCCCATCCCTACCTTCTCTGTGTAATCGGCGCCTAATTCATTGCACTAAATTCACTTCTAACTTCTGGCTCGGTTCCTTCCTCCCTATCTTGCATCTGCCCTAGCCCCCCACCCACCCCTCACACGCCCTCAGATCCTCTGACCCTAGATTACTTTTCATCCCACACCATAGGACCACCACCTGGCCAATCTGCCTTCTCCTACCTCTTCCCTAAACTCTGGAATGGCCTACCCACCCAGATCCATCATTCTTCATCCAAGCTCTCCCTTTCCTATGCCCTCTCAAACTTCCTGGCACCTAGTTGCGACTGCCCCTGACCACCCTCTGGGTTGGCTCCCCCCCACTCCCCATTGTGCCTGACCAGCGGCCTGGCCATGCCTAATTGTCTGGCTTATATGCTACCCCCCGCACACTTATACTCCCCCTACTTCCTCCCCTCACTCTTTCCTCCCTTCCCTCGTCCCACTCAACCTAAGCCCCATCTCCCACCCTCCTCACCTATACCTCTGCCCTTCTCACCCACGCTTCCTCCCTCTATCTCTTCCCCATATTCACTCCAAATCCTCCTCTCTATGTGTGTTGCATCTCTGAAGCTCAACCTCCACTACAGTCATTCAATACCTGCTATTACTACCTCTGTTCTGTAACTTGCACTTATGCACTTCTTGTGTTTGCCTCAAGCTTACCCTTGTATTGTATACCTTGCCTTATGATCATGTCCTGTACTGTTCTTCCTCGCTGTGAATCCATAATTGTATACCTGTACTTACTGTGTCCGCTGTACTGTACTGCCTTTGTAGAAGTTCAGATGTAATCCTCCCAACTATGTACTTTTCCCATATTATGCTACTGTGAGTTCGACTTAGGTATACCTGCCTCCCTAGTTCCCCCGGTCGCGCCGTGAGATGAGCATTTCTTGCTCAGCGTGCTTTTCCTGGTGAAACATTTTCAATAAATAAATAAATTATTAGGGATCCTACTAGGTTGAATATTCAGACAGTGAATCATACCCTTTTGGATTGGGTTATAGTTAATAGGCCAGAGGCTGTATCACAAGTAGGGGTGGTATTTGATTCTGTGTCTGATTATTAGGCATTTTTTTGTGTGCTTAATTTTAAGTGGGTAAAGGTACCTCCCCGCTTTGTCCAGTTTCGCAATTTTGAAAAAATTGATCATCATACTTTGCAAACAAATCTAATCAATATAGATTGGTCTTTTATTGATTCCATACCATACCCTGATGACGCAGTGGACTTTTTTTGCCAGCAATTATTGTAGATTCCAAATAAGCTTTTTCCACTGCATTCTTCTAGAGTTAGAGGTATGCATAATAGATGGTTTATGAGAGAATTGAGGGACTAGATAAGGTAGTGAGATAGAGCCTGGTCAGACTACAAGAGCACCCCCTCTGCAGCAGGATTGAATATTTATCATTCATTACATAACAAGATTAGCAAACTGGTTAAATCTGCAAAGCAACTTATTTGGAATGACCATTTAAATAGTAATTGGTCTGACCCACGAAAATTTTGGCAATCAAGTAATGGCTTGTTCTCAGGCAATAAGAAAGCTTCGGTCATAAAACTTATTACTAGTAAGGGAGAAATGAATAATCTTCCTGATATTGTCAACCTGCTTAATAATAAGTTTTATGACTTTTCATATTACAAAAAGGTTGGTGGCACTCCATCATTGGGAGTACCTGTTACTGAACCAACTCTTACTAATAGACCACCACTTTATTTTTGTAGAGTGACAAGAAAAGAGGTTGAAAAGCTACTAATGCTGATTCCAGATAAATTCAGTGATTGCGGGAATAGGCTTGATGGTGGATTCTTGCATCTTGCAGCTCCTTATGTTGCAGGGCCACTGAGTCCAATTTTCAATCTGTGCTTTATATCCAGTCAATTTCCATTAAATTGGAAGTGTGCCAGAGTGGTCCCTGTCCCTAAGAAACTGAATGCTATGTCACCAGATAATTTTCAGCCTATTTCCATTTTAAACCCTATTAGTAAGATATTTGAGAAAATAGTGTCTATGCAATTTACTGAATATTTGGAGAAGTATGAGGTCTTGGCCATGCAGCAATATGGATTTTGTAAATTTCACAGAACTGAGACTGCCATTGTAAATTGGTGTTCAGATTATGTTGCTAGATGTTCTCAATTTGTGTTTATTGGTTCAACAGTTTCCACTACTTCTGCAGTGAATTTCTGGGTGCCCCAGGGATCAATTTTGGTACCACTGATGTTTAGTTTATTTATTAACTAGTTGCCCTCCATCTGCAAACTCTGTGATAGTCTTCTTTATGCTGATGATTTGGTATTGTCAATAAAATTCACTTGCTGAACTTTCAGCCACTGTTGAAACTGAGTTTGCAGTGGTTAGCAACTGGTTTGTTGATAATGGATTAATACCGAACATATTAAAAACCAAGTCCATGTTGTTTGGAACTACTAATATGCTTCACACTAATCCTTCTTTTTTGATTCATGATATTACAGGTATTTTGTTAGAACAAGTTCATGAGTTCAAATTCTTAGGTGTCCTACTTGACCCCTGTTTGACTTTTTCCTCTAAAGGTTTGGCCACTAGTCATATTATAAATCAAAAGCTGGAGTTGCACTATAAGGTCAAGTGCTTTTTTTCATCCAACATTAGAAGCTCAATTGCCCAAGGATCCCTAATGCCACATTTTGACTATTGTGCAAGCTTGTATTATAATACTGGTGTCAGGGGAATCTAAATTTTGACAGTTGTATACAATAGCATCTGTCAGTTTGTGTTGGATTCTCCATTTCATATTCATCATTGTTTTCTTTATTTGCAATTGTCCTAGTTAGCCCTTAGGTCCAAATTCATGTATTATTTTGGGTGTCAAATATTTAAATCTATTTTCCTATCCTCAAAGTTTCCCTTATCCGACCTGGTATTTATTCCTGTTTTTTTGCGATCTTCTCAGGGTATAGTCCTGCAATTTGTTTTACATAAAATCGAGGCAATGTTATGATCCATTTCCATATCAGCTCTGGTATTTTGGAATAACTCACCAGATAATCTTTGTACCTCTTCTTCATTTTATATTTTTAAGACTAATTTTAAACAATACTTAATGTCTGTTGATAATTGTAATTGTTCCTTGTAATCTGTTGGATTTTGCCTTGTTTTGTCATTTTTGGTAATGTTTGTTTTTCTGTCAGGCCGGGCCTGAAAATGGACTTGCTCCAGAGCCATATCCCGGTTAACAAAATTAAATGAAGTGAAAATATTCAGATTCAGACTACTGAAAATAAATCTTTAAATTGGAATGTTAGGATAATCAGGAATCTGACTCTTTTGTGATTGATCAGCTCTGGGTAAATGTTTGAAAAAACTACAGGAATGGTTCACGTGAGAAAATATGGTCCTGAACCTCCCCAAAACCCAATCAGTGCTTTTCAGTACCAGCCGTAACCATAAAAAATTTGCCCCAAAGTTCCACATCACAGCAAAAAATGGAACATGCCTGGAAAAAGTCACCTGCTTCAAATATCTGGGAGTACAACTAGGCCCAACTCTGTCCTTCAGTACCCACATTCAAAACACCACTAACTTGCTACAGCAAAAACTAGGCTCCCTGTACAGAATCCACAAGTACCTTACCCCAGAAACCAAAACCAGAATTGCCCAGGCAAATCTCCTCCCACACTTGACTATGGTTCATTGATCACTAACATTGCCAACAAATCGGAACTACAAAAAAAGCATACCCTATATTACTAAATCGCCAAATTCACATCCTCGGATGATAACAATACGCACCACTGCCTCTCATTACACACCTTAAATTGTCTATTACCAGAGCTCAAAACCAATCTAACATTTGCCAGATTTAGCAGACAAAACATGCACTCGAGTGCCCTCACTTACCTAACAGAACAGGTAACGTTCATTGACATGCCTTCCTCCCATTCAGCCTCAAACAATAACATTAGAATCCCACTGCTATGCACAAACATGGGCAAATGCTCTTTTAGCTATTGGGCCACTTCACTCTGGAACTCAATATCCCCTCCAGTCAAAAAAACATCAACAATCTCTGCCTTCACAAAAAGCTGAAAGATTTTTACTTTACTCTAAATGCCTGTAAATGCTATGGCTACATTTTCTCTCTTTTTCCCTCCCCACATACACACTTAATGCATTGTCTGTAACATAATATTGTATCCTGAATTCTCTTCTGCATTACTTCACTGCATTTGCATTGTACATAAGAACACCCCAATGTATTTTATACTGTAAACCATACTCTTCTGTATTCAAACATGTACATTTGTTTTTAATTCTATCCTGCTGGGCTAATGCACCCAGGTCATGCCTGAAAAAGGCATCTGTTGCCAGTGCACTCACCCAGTTACCAAAGTTGAAATAAATAAATAAATAAAATACTTAATGAAACTGAATGATAGAATCCACAGTTAGAGATTAGAGTCTGAAATCTATGTTAGATATCCTACTAATCACATGAAACATTCAATTAAAGATTATATGAATTCACAAATGACATGTATTTTGCTAATGGATGAACTAAAGGTTATTTCAGATAAGCACACATTGATATAGCTTCATTCAAACCTCACAGATACACCCAAGATTAGTACCATCAAGTCTGGGCTCAGATCCCAGATCCCTTCTTGACACAAAAAAGAACTGTGCTTGCCTGCACTAATGTGGCAGGATTTCAGCCACCCAACCCCTCATCCCCCCTTATATCTCCTCAAACCCCTCCTCCCCCTCCCCAAACGAGGCCCACTTGACTGACAGTGCACTTCTTCGATGACGACGCCATCCCTGGTTGACTTCCCTACCACTTCCTTCTAGAGTGACCGACAAACTAATGAACCACATGGCTGAACCTTAATTGACCCTATCCTCTTTAACCTATCGTTGCATGTATATAATTTCTCGGTATTTGAATGCCAGTGTAACTGTTTTCTGTTTTCTGTAAACAGTGTTATATTTGTAATGTTTGTATAACAAAGACTTGGAACCTTTGAAAATGAGTCCTGGACTCAAAGGTATTATAATTATAAACTGATCATAATTATAAATTGAAAATAAATAAAAAAAAAGTGTATTGAAGCTTAATTAGGTCTAAATAAAAAAAAATGTTGTGCAAAGAATTGAGAAACTTTACCACCTAAAAAAATCTTTTGGGGTACCTTTAGAGAGCATTATCAAATTTACCTTCAGTCAAATATAGGGTTGACAAATACATTGACCTCATTAATTAGTTCTGAGAATTCTGATTCTATTAAAAAAATCAGAAATAGAAGAAAAGGGAAGAACAAGGGAACAAAATAAAGAAAGAATGCAGAGTCTGCACCCATAGAAGGAGACACTTGAAAAAGTGACATGTCAAATGCTAAGGTACCAACAGAACAAAACAAATTGATATCTAATCCAGAAAAAATACCACAAAGTGACAGGCAAGTGACAGATAAAACAATATTCCAACAAGGGAGTCTGAAAATGAAATGGATTTTGATAAGTGTATAACAGATGACTGGATGCTAAAACTGAGATGAGTTTTTAGGAAGGACTACATAAATCAAGCTTCGCATTGTGAGCTTTTGCCATATTTAATACAGAAAGAGTTACCAATTTAACTGAGTCAATGTCCTTAAGATAACTTTCATATCAAACTTTTAAATTAAACAACAAACTGTAGCTCGTAGCTCAAATGTTTTGGTGTTTAAATCAGAATTTTCCTGTAATCAGATATTGGCAGAAAGGACTTCTTGAAAGTCTATGGACAGGACTTTTAAAACTGTTGAATCACCCCGAGCTCCAGTGCACCAATGATATGGCTCATGGGGCTTGCGACAATCTAACAGGAATTTCCATCCCATACAGCAAATGTCCCAAGTTAGAACACCATTTTCTGGTCTAACTTGCGGGAAACCTAGGGTCTGTTTGTATGGAACTTGCACCAGATATTTGGTGCAAGCTGCCATATATAGTGGGAACCATTAAAACTGCACCTGAGACTGTAAAATCGAGCAGCAGTTGCGGTGAAGGGTTTTGCACACAGCCATATCCTAAGTGTAGTGGTGCAGGGCTGAACACAAGCCCTGTTCCACTCTTTGAAAATCCTACCCTATGACTTTATGTGCCAAATATTTTACCAGAAAATACCCTTTTGCCACAAAATATAAGATCTTGAAAGCCAGTGTGGGCCCAATTCTCAGAAGGGGATTTGGATCAGCGCAAGCTGTGGCAAATAGCAGCTTGCACCAAAGCCCTTGTGCCAGGGACCCTGCACCCTATTCTGTATTGGGCAGGGTCCCAGCAGCTAAGACCTGTGGCTTTCAGCAACCAGAGCTGGGCACCAAACAGAGGGTGCACTGGCAATGTATGGTGTAAGGTGCGGGACGGCTGTGTGCCACTCCAGTCCTTATTGGGCTAGCTGCCTCCCATGAACCTAGATCATTCCCCACTCCCCGAATGTATAAGCAGCTGCATGCCCCCTCCCTAAATCCTGATCATGCCTTGCCCATCAATAAACTGCTGCATGCCCCCCTTCCTGAACTCTGATCATGCCAGTAGCTGTATTTTATGAGGAAAACACATGCCACCACCTGCAATACCAGATGCTGCCAGTGTCACAAAACAAACTGAAGAGTCCCCTCTTTAGTGATCTAGTGGCCCCTTGCCTCCCCAGCAGGTAGTGCCCACACCCAACTCCCCCAGACCTCATAATATAGCCAGCACTGGCACATCCCTCCACTCACCTCCATGGCTGGTGCCTTCACTGTCATATAACATTCTGTACTGTACAGCATACGAGCAATTGTGTACACTATACAATACAGCATGCTAAATGACAGTGCAGTGGGCACCAGCTGTGGAGGTGAGTGGAGGGCTGTGCCAGTGCCAGTTCTATTATGGGATCAGGGGAAGCTGGGGGTGGGCACTACCTGCTGGGAGGGGCACTGAATCATCAGGGAGGGGAGCTCTTCAGGTTGTTTTGTGACACTGGTGGCATCCGGTATTGCAGAGGGGGGCATGTGTTTTCCTTATACAGTATGGCTACTGGCATGATCGGGGTTTGTTGAGGGGAAGGGGAGCATGCAGCTACTTATTGATGGACTTGATTGGGGTTCAGTGAGGGGGCATGGTGCTGAGTAAACTTTGTGGGACATGGGCACTATCGGGGTCAGGGAGTGGGGCCTGAGGGTCAATGCCTTATGGGTTAACTCTCCTAGGGGGAGTTTTCTAAGTCCCCTAAGACCAGCCCTTGCTGGTCTTAGGGTACTTAGAATTTCTCCCTTTGGTAGAGTTCTGTGAATACCATGGTTGGGTATGTGGCAGCTTGTGTCTGCCACATGCCCCCTTGTGCCAGGTTGCAGACCAATTTTGGGTGCATGGGAGGCACAAGCCCCATTTGGGGCAGGCTGCAGTTGCCACAGGCTGTCTTTGAGGGTGACTCTGCATACAGTTTCTGGTGCAAGGTGCCACTTGCACCATTTATGTTTGGTGCAGGAACCTTGCGTCCAATGTAGGGCTTTGAGAATTGGGCCTAGTGGGTTTAAGTCACAAGAGAGCCCAGTTTAATAAATGGAAGACTTAAAATGATAGCACAATGTAATTCTACTCTAGTAAAGCAGGAATAGGAAGGCAGTTCTTATGAGATGGTGATACTCTCAGTTTTTGGTCTGAGGAAAACAAGGTTGGAATCTGACACCATCCTTTTCAATACAGTGGCCACTCTATTGAGGAACCTCTTAGGTATATTTTTAGGTTGGTGAATGATAATGGGGGAGAGAGGTGGATCTTTTATTTTCTGGTACCATGTTAGTGTATAGGACTTTAGAAGTTGCTCCAAAATTAGATCAGCTTGGTATATTGATTGTGGATCTGTGTAACCTTGATAAAATGAGCACTTACTCACTGAAGATTATGTTTTTAATGCTTCAGAGGATCTGATCAAGATAAGTATCAATACACAAGAGAATAACTTAACTTTTACACAGACAGTAATAATATGAAAATACTCTCTTGGAATGTTGGGGGCTGCTGTTTTAGTAAGCTCCAAGATTAAGAGTTAATAGATTTTGTGCAATTTCTCAATACTTTTTGCCTTCAGGAATCATGAGTGTCAAAAATTGATTTCTTTCCAGGACATTTAGCAGACACAATGTACATAGCTAATGTAGCTCATTACAGACAGAAACAAATCAGGGCATCAAACAGGGTCTATTTGGACAGTTATAGCAAATTCAAGGGTACAGTCAAATTAGTTACAGAATAAACTTTTCAATGGATAAAAATCAAGATAACTGCACAAGAGTAGCAGAAACAACATTAACAAATACAAATATTACATGAGAGATCAATGAGAGGCACAAGGTTATGTGAGAAGCTAGCATGTCTGATTAAGACAGTTATGAAAGAGGAAGGGATGATTAAGTAGTTGGTCAGGACAGAATTAGAGTAAAGCACTGCTACTGGTGCCTGAGTGCAAGCTGTTATATTACTTGTTGGTTACAATAATGGTGTGCTGTCCCTAATGCGTTAGCTTTGATCTTGTTTTTTAATGTTGCTGGTGTGTTAGACAGTTGGGTGTCTGAATCCATAAGTTATTTTTTCCCGTTAGAATCTGCTTTTTTAAATACTGGTTCAAATGTCATTATTTCTGTATCTATTCAGGGTATTAGTCATCCTAGTGGGTGTTTCAGATGTACATACTGCTGGTAATAGCCATTTTAGAACTGTATGATATAGTTTATGTCCCGATTCCACTCTTCAATTGTTAGCACATTGCATTCATGTTTTACTACAGAACTTTGTCACTGAGAGGGACCTAAACTACATCATACAGTTCTAAAATAGCACTTACCACCAGACTGTAAAGCAGAAACACCCCCAGAGCTTACTAAAAGGCATGTATAGATGGATCAATAACAGCATTTTAACCATTACTTAAAAAAATGCTTCTATTGGGAAAAATGACATACAGGTTTGTTCACCTTTAAAGGCTGTGTGGTTAACTCAGATGCAGCCATAAAAGAATGCTGTAAGGGGAAAGCTGTGGGTAGCTTACTAACAGCCATAGATATTGACACCTTTATCACAGCAACAGAACAACATTATTCATGTACTAATATTTTAATAAGTTTTTTGCTCCCTTTCTCTGGTTCAGCCCTCCTTCATGCTAGCTTCCCCAGCCCCATCACCACAGCTTCTCATGAGCTTACCTTCCAGATCTAACCTCCACATGTCATTCCCTCTCAGCAGGTGGTGGTGGGCTAGGCCTCACACAACTCGGATCAGGTACTAGACAGGAGGAAAGCCACATTGCCCTTGTGGGGCCTGCAGGAAGCTAGCATTAATTCAGCCTTACTGGGGTCTTTCCACTTTATGGTCCCATCCTTCAGGATGCAGATGGCATTGGTGATCATGCACATGCACATGACTGTGCTTAGCATAGTACCATCCAAACAATGCCATGAAAATAAGGAATGAACACCACTGAGTTTAATATACTACTCTTATGTTTAGGCATTCATTGATTAAACTGACATTTGTAAAACATATAATAGAATAAAGAAAAATGCCAGCTTTGATTCACAGATTATTTTATATTCCAAAAGAGATACTTCTTTTGAAAACATTTAGTTTCCTATCAACAAAAGGAGCTTATTTGTAAAAGACTTTGTCAGCTCTAGTATATGAGAAGTGCTTTTATCTTTGCATAACTTGTGCATTTGCACAGGGATAATGGAGTTGAGATCTTCGTTGAGATTTAGGAAGGCAGTATAGCACAGTTGTTTAAGGCTTTGAGCTGCAAATCTGGTAACATCCAGCAGACCAGACCTGGGTTTGAATCCCACAGCTTCCACTTGCATACTGTGTGACCATGAGCAAGTCACTCAACTTCCCTGTGCTCTCAGGTCGCACCTGTAAAAAAGCTTTCAGCTTAGTGTGCTACTCCTGGTTAAACATCTAAAATAAAAAAAAATTAACGTTTTTCAACAAATAACGGGAAAGGAGGTTGTCATTAGACACCATGGAAATGGCTCACTGTTCTCATTGCAGCCTGCAGCACAAGTTCCAGCTGCAGTTGCAGAAGTCAAAAAGTCCTGCTGTTCTCATACAGAGAATGCAGGTGAATGATTCCTCTCGCTAAGCTGGGGACCCTGGATTTTGGGTGCCTGGAAAACATATTTCTGGCAAGTTTAAAAAACAAACAAACAAACACCACAATCTAGCTAAACAGAACTTGTTTAGCTTGGTTCACGTGTCTGTTTTTGAAAACAAAAGACAGCTTTTTTATGTAATTTAAATATTTGTAAGTTTAAACAGTAAAGAGAAGATGTTGACAAATGAAAAAGGAATTTTCCCTCATGAAAAAGATTGGCCCCATAAGAAAAAGGATTTTGTTTAGTTTTATACAATATTGAAGTGCTTACTGAATATGCTCAGAACCAAAATTTTAAAAATTAATAACTCTGGAATGGATTAATATTTCTTCACCAAACCAGTGAAAGGCACTGTGGGTCGAACTATTTCTACCCTGGAAATTTCAGACCAAGATTCCAAACCGTCTGGGTGCAAGGTGATGGCAAAAAAAACTGTGATTTTTTTTTAATGCTATTTCACTATCCGTGTCTTGGAATCTGCACATATGACCAGAAGGAAACTTGGCACATCAAGAAATCTACCCCACAAGACTGAGCATGCAACATTTCTTGCAAATCCATTGAATGGGTCTGAAGATATTAAAGTGTACAATTTGAGGTTTAACATAGAAACCCCTGCTCAACCCTAACTATAGTGGCATTACTACGCCACCAGTATTATTAATTGCAAAAAAACTCAATAATGCACTAGTTAGGGTTAAATGGACAAAAATAGGGAAATGTGGTGTTAGAGTTCCCAACCTTAATGCCTCACCCCCATCCTGCAGGCAGCAACAGGAAAAAACATTATTAATTATCCTCTCCTGTATTTTTGCAAATCAGTCATGGGGTGTGCCTGGGGTTGTCAACCCTAACACTCACCCCTTTCCATCAGTAAATAAGCTGCGATGTGTATAATATATGAGAATGGGGCGAGTATTAGGGTTGACAACTCCAAGGCACACCCCACGCCTCATTTGCAAAGACACAGGAAAGGTCAAAAGGTAATGTTTTTTCCTATTGCTGCCTGCAGAGTAGGGGTTAGGCATAAGGGTTGGGAATGCTAATGCCCCATTTTCCCTACTTTTGTTGGTTTAACCCTAACTGGTGCATTAATTAAGTTTTTTATACAATGGATTTCCTTACTTTTTGAGAGAGTATAATCATATCTTCATTTAACTGTGGAAGTGCAGGGCCCTCCATCTTGTTAAAGTTCCAGTGTTGCCCTACGGGAATTTGAATTTTTTATTTGTTATTTTTTATATTGCCCCTAACTGTTAATGGGGGAATATGTGTTATTCTTGTAGTACTCATTAAGACCTTTGTTTTAATATATGGATTGTCCCATAAGTCTACATATTGAAGGAGTTATGACTTGTTGAAGTGCCAACGTTATCCTATGGGAATTTTTTTTATATTGGCTGTAAATGTTTATGGGGGAAATATATATTATCCTTGCAGTACTCATTACAACCTTTGTTTTGATATATAGGTTGTCCCTTAAGTGCAAATATTGAGGTAGTTAGGTCTTGTTAAAGTTCCAGTGTTATCCTATGAATATTTTCATTTTTTAATTTTTGTAGTATTTTATGTGGGCCCTACATTTTTAAGGGGTCATGTATTATTCATGTAGTACTCATTACGACCTTTGTTTTGATATATACTGTAGACTGTCCCTTAAGTCCAGATATTGATGGAGTTATGGCTTGTTGAAGTTCCAATGTGTGAAAAAAGGGAAGTCCAAAATATTTTTTAGAATGAGGGCATTCTTTTTCCATATGAATGAAAAAAGCCATAGAAAAAGGATGTGTTGATATGAAAAAAGAATGGGGATAAAAATAAGTCTAAATTCTTTTTAAATATGAAGATATTCTTTTTTTTGTATGAACAAAATAGCATACAAAAAAGGATGCCTTCATACGAAAAAAGAATGGGAAAAAATAAGTCCAAATTATTTTTTCGTATGAAGACGTCCTTTTTTTGTATGAATGAAAAAAGCATACAAAAGGTTGCATTCATAAGAAAAAAGAATGGGGGATAAAAAGAGTCCATATTCTTTTTTTCAATGTAAAGGATTTGGCAAGCGCAACCCATCACATTTACAAGGCATCATTGTAAAATTAATGGGGGTGCACCTGGTGTGTGACCAAACAAAAGCATATAGTTATGGTAACATTGCTCTGCCCCTCCACCACTCTGCTGCTTTAAAGCCTGTACTTGCTTTCAAATAACTCCAGTATTCTTGCTTGTTTTAAATTGTTAGAGGGGTTCTAAGTCACATCATCCAGTTGAATTATGATCAGGCCTGACCACCACAACAAGGTGACCACCTCATCGGTCAGGAAAAAGCTGATGCACTATTTTTTGTAGCCTTGCAAGAGCAGAAAGAAGTGAGATTGGGCAATAGTTATCAAGAGATGTTTTAATACCCTTTTTATGAAGTGGGATGACAATTGAGGATTTCTATAGCATAGGCACTATTCCAAACGAGAAGGACATGTTCAGGAGTTTAGTGATAGGGGACACCATTTGTGGAGCTATTAGTTTGAGAAAGTTAGGTAATAGATCATCAGAGGCAGCAGATTTGGTTTAGTACAGCAAGAAGTTTAAGAACATCTTGAGCTGGTACTGTTTTTTAGATAAAATTGGAGTTTGAATGGGTTGATTTTGTCAGTGTCTGGGTTAAGAGCTGGAGGGCCCTTGGATCTATATTTGGACAGGTCACAGAAAAAGTTGCTAAACATCACTGAAATAGTGTTAGGGTCAGTGTGTCTAGAACCATCATGGTCGATGGTGAGGGGTTGGGGGCTGGGAGTGATTGCTGATTATGGAGTTTATTGCTTGCCAAAATGTTTTGGGGTTATCTAAATTAGTGAACTGTTGGTTTTTTAGATACTTGGATTTGGTACTACAAATTTCATTTTTGCATGCATTTCTCAGGGTCCTATATTCCTGCCAGTCTAATGCAAGTTGAGACTTTCTGTACTTGGCCCAGAGCGTGTCCCTTTTCCACATGAGTGCAAAGATGAGCCAAGGGGACTTCTTTGGTTTGACTCTACACATGTGCATAGGGGTGTGTTTGTTGAGAACAGAAGTTAAGGAAGTGATAAAGAGATCCAGTCCGGTGTTAACATCATGGCTAGCATCCAGGAAAGTCCATCTGATGAGAGCCTAGTCTTTTAGAAAGAAGTAGAAATCAAAGTTGGAGCAGCTTCTATAAGTAGGGGTGGATGAAAGTGGGTGGGTGAAAGTTCAGATTTCCACCGTCGCTGAAGTTCCATGAAATTTCAAAAATTTTGTGGAATTTTTCACTCTTTTGCCTGTGGTGGAATTCTGAACTTTCACCAAATAACTGTGGATTTCTGCCTAGTACTGCAGCATTTAATTACAAACTGTGGACTTTTTACATGACATGCGGAAATAAAGTCTTTTGCTTAGTATTTCGCCATACATCATGTAATTATCCAGAATTTGCATGACTTCTGCAGGTTGTTTCCCCCTGCAGTTTAATACATTAACTCACATTTCTTACATTTATTCCACAGTTTTTTTGCAGAATTTCCATGAAAGTTGGCAAAATGATTTGCAAACTTTTGTGGAAGAGAAAATCTGACTTTCACCGAAATTCCACTAGCAGAATTTTTTTCACATACCCCTGCCTATAAGAGATGAGCCTGGGTAGAGGGTTTTGGGGATGACACAGTTTTGCCACTGGAAATAAATAGCCAGGTGGTCATAATAACACACTTATTATAACACACATTATAACACACACTTATAACACATTTTGATTTCTCTTACACATTTTATACTGTTTGTTAATAGGCTTCTCGAATTCGTTTTTGTGTAAGAGTGGTTTCATCTGCCTTCTTTGGGTGTGAGAGCAGCAAAACCAAGGTGAGCTATTCAGACACCTAAAGTACAAAAGTAAAATCACACTTTTCTTTTGAGAGTCTGAGAAGAGCTTATTTTCAGATTACCAGTACTTCTTCTGTATAACTTAAAAATAGTTGTCCATGAAGAAAGGTTATTTTTTTTCTAAATTTACCGCTGCCATTTAATGCCACCACAGAGCACTCAGGCAGTTGCCATGGTGACCGTGTACTCTGGCAGGAGACGCTACACTGTAGTGTCTCTCATGCTTAGTAAATGCAGATTCTGATTGACTAGATGCTGAGGATCTGTAATAGCCAATAAAACATGTTGGCCTGACCACTCACCCCACAGCTTTTAGTAGGCGATTCTAAAGTTTGTAATGTTTCATACATCACACATAGTGCTGTCAGGTGGGAAATTTAATTATTAAAAGAAAAAAATGCTTCATATATAAAACATAGCAGCAACTACTCTATTATGTGCTGTTGTCCTTTTTAATGTCTTTATAAGTGACATTGCAGAGGGACTGGAAGGAAAAGTACGCCTCTTTGCAGATGACACAAAGATCTTCAACAGGGTTGATACACAAGAAGGCGCGGAAAGGATAAGAAGGGACTTGGCAAGGTTGGAGGAATGGTCAGAAGTATGGCAGCTTGGATTCAGTCCAAAAAAGTGCAAAGTAATGCACCTGGGAAACAAAAACCCAGGGGAAGATTACACAATGAGGGGGAGGTAGTAGCAACAACAAAAATAGAAAGGGACCTGGGGGTAATCATATCAGATGACCTTAAGGTTGGCAAGCAATGTGAGAAGGCAGCAGGAGGGCTGGGGATACTGGGATGTATAGGGAGAGTATCACCAGCAGAAAACAGGAAGTTGTTATCCCCTGTACAGACAGTTGGTGAGACCCCATCCTGAGTACTGTATCCAGTTCTGGAGACCCCATCTCCACAAGGACATAGACAGGATGGAGGCAGTTCAGAGGAGGGCAACTAAAATGATGCAGGGTCTACAAGAGAAGCCGTACGAGGAGAGACTAAAGGAGCTTAAATTGTATACCCTTGAGGAAAGGAGGGAGAGGGGAGACATGACAGAAACGTTTAAGTACCTCAGTGGAATCAATGAAGTCCAAGAGGGTAGCATATTTCAGAAAAAGAGATGTGCAAGAACAAGGGGACACAATTTGAAGATAGAGGGGGGATGGCTCAGGGGCAATGTGAGGAATTCTTTTTTTACAGAGAGGGTGGTGGATGCATGGAACAGCCTTCCTGAGGAGGTTTTGGGGTCTAAAATTGTGGGAGAATTCAAGAATGCATGGGACAGACATAAGGCAATTTTTGTGGTGGGTAGAAAGAAATAGGCTGTTGGTTAAATAGGATCTGCAGCTTATCCTATAGGTAGGGAAATGGGCAGACTAGGTGGGCCAAGCGGACCTTATCTGCCATCAAAGTCTATGTTTCTATGTTTCATTGACCAAGTCACTTTAAATGCCAGAGGTAAGGATCCTTTCTGGCTTTTTAACCAAAATCCAGTCGATCAGGGAGTGATACCCTGATTTATGATTGGGTCTGGCTGGGGTACTCAGGATGTGATTCAGCTGGGACATTTCTAGGAGAGACTTGTACTGTGTATATTGAATTGTATGCAGGAGAACTGTGGCCTTCTTTGAATTGGTGAGCTCCCTAGTAATCACCTGTAGGCCTTCTATTGGCCAAAGCACACAACATAAGTAATAAAATCAGAAAGTGGTTTGCCCATAAGGCAGAGAGAAAGCAGTGGAACCTCAGCTCAGAATGGCAAGGTAAAATGTGATGCTTTTTACTGACCAGTGAGGCGGTCAGCTTATTGTTGTGGTCAGGCTGGGTTATAATTGATGTACGGCACCCAGTTATGGCAATCTGCTTCTTGGTAGGTGGAAGATATTGAAAATTCAGAATCAGGCTAATAACCCCTACTGGGATAATATAAAGACCTAGCATTGTTATACTGATGATTGCCTTTGCATATGGGAGGGTGACAAAACATAGATTGTGAACGTTGTTAACTGATTAAATGATAATGAGTTCAATCTTAAATTCACATATGTTGCTGATACCGAAGAAATTGCATTTTTGGATCTAGAATGGAAGGACTCACCTGGAGAATTAGTTACTACAAAATGCTACAGAAAGGCAACAGCCACCAACAGTCTTTTAAGGGCAGACAGTGTGCATCCCATTAACTTGAAACAATCCATACCCTACTGTCAGATATTGCTCCACTAATGAAATATTTCAGTTTCAGTCTGCAGAACTAAAGGAGAGATTTCTGGCAAGAGGTTATGACCAAAAAAATGTGATGATTCTAGGGATAAAGCCCTTCAAAAAGAAAGATCAGAACTGTTGGAGGACAAAAGATTTGGCAGAAATCATAAGGGTGAGTCAAACATGGTCACCTTCACCACTGAGTTCAATGGCATGGCAGGCAGAATAAGGAGTATTGTTTACAACAATTGGGCCATTCTGACAAGTGACATTCAGGTCAGTGAGGCAGTTGGGAATAAACCTAGGGTGTCTTTCAAGAATGCACCCAAAATTAGTTACAAGGTTGTCCATAGCAGATTGTTCCCTAAACCAGTAGCTGATGCTTGCACAATGTGTCTCCTCAAAAGATCAGGGGCATTTTTTTTTATATGTTATCACTGCAAGATTTGTGAATATGCTGTAACAGACAGAAATTTTGAACATCCAGCCGTGGTGGGATTATGGGGTAAAATAAATGAGCCAATCACTTGTGACATTCCATTCATAGTGTATGCCTTGTGGAATAGGTGTAAGAAGCTACATGTGGGCTGCACTGTAAGACCTTTGAAACAATGCATTCAGAAGCATGCGAGGTCTATCAGAAGTCACAGACAGGACACACCAGGGGGCTTACACTTTTGTATTAACCACAACTCGAGTGCTAAGAGTTTAAAATTTATGGGCATTGAGCGTATTCCATCACTTAAAAAAGGAGGGAACAGAGCAAATCAACTTTTAAAAAGAGAAAGTTACTGGATATACACTTTGAAATGTGTTATACTGGTGGGATTAAATGACCAATGGGACATCAAGCCATATCTTCTAGAATGATGTGGAGATATTAAAATAAAGCATACTATTTTTTGTTGTTGTTGTCCTTATGTGTTAGTTTCACATAATTATGACATTTTGGAAAAATTAAAAAATATATATACATCATATATTAATTAAGACAAAGTGTCACCACCAATCGATTAATAAATGCCTTTGATAGTGTCAGGAGGTCTAAACCTCACTCTCAGGTTCTTGGCAATAATGGGAATGCAAGGAATCACAGATATATTACATAAGAGTAATAACGCTTGTTTATTACTACCAAAAGAAAAATCAGAGTTACCCTAAGCAGTTCTTACCATTAGGAACTGGGAGTGAATGCTAAGCGTTCCCTATACCTCGAGTAATCTCCATGTCTCCTGGGGTCTCCGAGGTAGAAGACGTAATGTCTTACATTATATACTTAAGATCATTACCATGGTTACTGTAAGATAGAAACATTTCTAGTTACAGAGGTGAGCCCTATTGGCTAAATCAGAGGTGGCTCCTCAGTCCTAGATAACATTATACAATTTTGTTATAGTCATCACTTTGTGGAAATAAAGAAGTACAATTTGTACATAGCCATGTAGTAATACAAATCATCAGAAGATGGCAATGTCGACTCATATATCATATCATTACAAGGACAGAGGTGTCCTAACAGCTTGTAAGCAAGACATACATGTGTATATTAGAAAGTAAAGCATATAGCAATCATATGCATACATATCCTGACATCTACTCTTGTACGATAGATGTCCTTATATGTTAGTATAGCATCTACATAAATGTTAGCTGTCTGTGGTGTACCTCTGGGGGCACCAATTAGGGTGCAGGGACCTCATGTAACAATAGTTTCCATTGAGATTTTGCCTACCAGGATTATTATGGACATTTTGGCTAGATTATTAATATACGTGGTTTGAGGCTATATTTAATTTTGCTCTGATGAATTAATGTGTTGGTATTAAAACATGAAATTTAGTTGATCTCATTTTAGGAAACTTAAAAGTTCAACTAGGTCTTATGCATTTGTATTTTTTGTATAAACATGTCTTAAGAAATATTTAGAATAATATAGATTTATTCATGCTTATTCTAATGTATTATTGCTGTTTTTTGTCTCTTATAGGTTCCTTTTCACCTCTAGTCATCACTGGCGCCCTCTGTTTCAAGGATTGTGTTTGTGAGGTGAACCCAGGCTGCCAGATCACAACACTTTTCTCCTTCTTCTAAAATGATCAGAACTTATAAATACCCCCCCCCCCATTTCTTTATTCTTTTCTAAAAACAATTTCTAACCTTACCAAAAGGCAAGAGATACAGAAAACCTACTTTGATTAATTATTTGAAATAGGCAATATGTCTGAAAGTTATGAGTTAATCATACTGAATGTATTCCTCTCAGGGGTGCTATACAAAATAATAATAGCTTGTTTTTGGTAACAGTGGAGTAATTGTTCTTTCATTTTGATAACTAGTTACATTAATTGATGTGTGCACTTTTATTATGCTCATGTGTTCTTTATTTGTACATAAATATTCATTAAGTTAAACATCTAATTGTTTGCACTATAAATGATGGAGGTTGTCAGCTCTCACTCACCACACCCCCTGATGAAGGATTGTTTGAGCCCAAAGTGCTTAGGCTAGTAGCGGCCAGTGAGCACGTCTATACACTGGTGTAATTTGATGCAATAAAGCAGTTTAAATTCACATTCTGTTCCAGTGATTTCTTTGGTGTGAGTGCAGGCTAAGGACATTTCTTGTTGATTGTAATTCAGCTGGATGATGAGACTAAGAACCCCTCTAACAATTTAAAACAAGTAAGAATACTGGAGCTAATTAAAAAAAATTGCAGGTTTTAAATCAACAGAGTGTGTGTGTGTTGGGGGGGCCACTGGTATCTTAACTATATGCTTTTCTTTGGTCACACAACACGTGCTCCCCCATAAACTTTACAAAAATGCAATGTAAATGTGATGGGTTGAGCTTACCAAACCCTTTATATTGAATTGCATGTGGAAGAACTGTGGTCTTCCCCTAATTGGTGAGTTACCCAGTAGTCACCTGTGGGTCTCCTATTGGCCAGAGCACACTATATAGCAATAAAACCAGAGAGTGGTTTTCCCATAAGGCAGAGAGAAAGCAGGGGAATCTCAGCTCAGAATGGCAAGGTAAAATATTATGCTTTTTCCTGACCGATGGGGTGGTCACCTTGTTGTGGTGGTCAGGCTTGATCATAATTAGAGAGGTTGTGAAATTTTATTCTGCCTGTGAAGTTCAGGCGAAGTCATTAAATTTGCCCAGTGAAAAATTTTGCGAAATTCCCTTTTAAACCAGAAACCCGGGCCAAGTGTACACCCTGAGGGGGGAAATGCTACAAGTCTTGATGGCTGAGAGGGACCTGGGGGTGGTGGTGGATGTCAAGATGAACAACTCAGAGACTTGAGGAGGGCAGCAGCCAAGACCAACAGGATGCTGGGATGCATTGCTAGGGGCATCACCTCCAGAAGGAGGGAAGTGATACTCCCTCGGTATAACTGCTTGGTGAGGCCGCACCTCGAGTACTGCGTACAGTTTTGGAGGCCACACTTAAAGAGGGACATTAAACTCCTGGAGAGGGTCCAGAGGAGGGCAACCAAAATAATTTGGGGCTTGAGGGACAGGACCTATGAGGAGAGGCTCGAAGAGTTAACTGTGTACACATTGGAAGAGAGAAGGGACCGGGGGGACATGATAGAGGTTTTCAGGTACATGAAGGGGGTAAATAGGGTAGGAACAGTCAGGGTGCTTCGAAGGAAGGAGGATGGGGCCACTAGAGGGCATGGGTGGAAGCTGGAGGGGGGAAGATTCAGGGGAGAAAGGAGGAGGTGCTACTTCACTGAGAGGGTGGTGGAGCCATGGAATGCACTGCCTAGGGGGCTGGTGGAGGCAGAGATGGTGGAGGGGTTCAAGAGGGGGTGGGACAGGTACAGGGGAAGGGTTCTGGAAGCAAAATCCAATGCAGCGAGAATATCCGGAACTGGGAAGGGAGAAGCCATAGAAGGCAATGGGGGCAGCAAGGTCAGCTCCCAGGGTGGGGGCTGACCAAATGAGCAGATGCGAAAGACCATTAGGCCTATTCTGCTGGCATTTTAGTGTGTTAGTATGTTAATGACAAACCTTTGTGTGTAACTTCAAAGTTAACTTTGACTTTTGTTCCTAACTTTGAAGTTCTTGAAAAAAGGGTTTGTCATATGAGTCACATCCTGCATGTCACATGGGAGGCCCCAGTCAGGCAGGAACCAGTGTAATTTCACCATTCAGAGATGACTGAAGCAGCAGACAACAGCAGATCTCAGAGCTACCTTGCAAACCAACCCTATTTGAAATACTTAATTTTGTACATTTTCTAATTTTATTTTCACCTTCCTGTGTCTGTCATTGATATCTTTATTTATCTTTGTTTTGCACTGAACAATTTTGTTAGCATATATCTGTTTTGGTTAGTTTAGAAAGTGTAGTGTGTGTGTGTGTGTGTGTGTGTGTGTGTGTGGTGTCTCTTTTTTCTCATTTTCTTAATTTTGTTTTTGTTTTAAATGGAGAGAAGTGGGAAGGAGATCAGGAATGGTGGGGTGGCTGGGATTAGGATCAACAGGAAAGCATTTGAGAGAGGAGAGAGTGAGCCCCCTCCAAGATCAGGATGGGAGTTCCACTGCTCCATTGCAGCAGCAGGAGGAGCAGCAGCAGCAGGATCAACAGCACCCCCCCAACAGGAGCCCATGGTGTCCGCTCCAGTCCTGAGTCCCAGTGTTGCCAATGCCACCCCCAGCAGCTCAACCACAGCTGGAAATGTCCAGCACCCTGCCACCATAGCATCTGGTTCTCCTCCCTTCCCTGGCCGATCTGTTGTGTTTGAGTTCTTTGATGTAGATCCTGCAGATGAAATGGTGGCCAGCTGCAAGGTCTGTGGTCGCACTGTAAGGTGGGGGAAACAAGGCAGCCACCTTGGGTCTGGCGACCAATGGACACACCTCCAGATCCACCAGCTGGCAGAGTGCGATGCAAAGGAACATGAGGTGAGTGGAGCACATGGTGTAGGTGGTGAAGGAGAGCAGCAGGAGGTGGTCTGACATGCTGCTGTGAGTTGGCATGGTGGCTGTAGGCAGAAACACAGCAGTCACCAGCCATAGACAAGACAGACAACAGTGGCAGCAGATGATATGGACCCCACAGCACCCACCACACAAGGGGATGTGGTGGTGCTGTAGGACAAGGTGCAACATCTGCACCAGGACTTCAATCAGTTTTGGCAGAAAGTGAGACATTGGCTGGACAATGTTATGTCCAGTCATGAGAAGATTCTCACTGTCCTGTCTGAGCTGCATGGTGTTGGTGGTCCTGGCACAGTTAGTGGCAGCAGTGGTGCTGAGTGATGAGTCTGACAGTGTGACTGGTGTCATCATGACTTGTGTTGTGTTTTTGTGTCATTGGCAATTTTATTATTTGTTGTTTATTATTTCCATGCTGTGTCCCTACCCCCCATTGTGTATACCCCCTGCCACCCACAAAATATATAAAAAGTAATAAAAAAAATATTTTCTCTCTATGCTTAATCTCTATTCTCCTTTTAATTACTGTCAAATATTTATTTCTAAACTTTTTTGTGTTACTGTTATAAGTTGTCGAGGTCCATATTTCATACCATCCTTTCAGTTGCTCATTCGCTTAATTTTATCCTCATGTACAGTTACGCATTCACCTTTCTGTGATGACCATTGCTGGTCCCTTTCCTATTCTGTGTTTTCTTTAAAGGAAATGTCTAAGATTTAGGTAATGGCATTTTAAATACAGTAGATCATTACCTCCTTTGGGGGATAGTCATTTGAGCACAGAAAGGAATGTTTTCCTGAAGTCAAATATGGGAAGGAAATGATCAAAAATTGTGCTGAACAGATGGCCAGGCAACCCCTTCAGTTCCTGACCTGCTGGCCCCACCCCCATGCTCAGGCAGTTTGTGATGTCTAACCAGGCAGAACACAGGAGCGTGCCACATACAAGTCAATGGATGACATTTTTGAAACAATTTTATGTATTTTTTTATCATATAATATTTTATGATTTTCCCAACAATTATGTTTACACACATAACTCTCAAAAATAAAACTACATAATTTATGCATACTCTAAACATAAAGATTTACCTAGACCAAGTCAATCATACACAATAATATATAATCTAAGAGACAGTTGCAACACATATTAACATCCCTTAATAATTTCAGTATAAAATCAGATGCCCTCCCGATTAACTCCCCTTATAACTTTTTCATCTAGAATAATTAAATCCATCCGATTAAGCAAATCAAACAAAAAGATCAAATAATATAAAATATATCATTCTAAAAGTCCATTTTATCCATGTTTTCTAAGATATATAGTTCTGAAGAGGTTTTTATGTATGTTAAAGCAACCTTTGTTATAAATAAAAGTCATTTCTCAACTAATAAGGTCCCTGTTAGTTGGGCGGTAACTTTCATTTATATCAAAGGTTCTTTTAGTATATACAGCATCAAACAGCTCAGAAAATGTCCTTCTTTGACTTCCATGTGGTACACCCCTCCCGCTGCATGGTTAGACATCACAAAACATCTGAGTGAGGGGGTGGGCTGGGGCCGGCTGACCAGGAAGTGGAAGAGTTCAACTGGTTATCTGCGCAGCACAATTTTCAATCTCTTCCCTTCTCTAGTCAACTTAATGAAAATAATTCCTTTCTGGGCCCAAATGAGTGTTGCTAGCATAAGGTAATGGACTAATATATTTTAAAAACCATTACCAAAATCTTAGACATTCTCTTTAATCCTTACACATGAACCCCTTTCCTTCCTTTTGTTGGTAGTGATTTGTGTCATCTCACTATCCACAAATGTCAAGTATTATACACAGTAATTGCAAGGGAAGATAAACATGATTCAGGTAGTTATGGGTTGAGGGTCTACCACCACCATCCCACCACCACCGCCACTGCCACCTCTATGCCAGTCAGACATGAAAAGTTGTGTTCCCAGAGAGAAATTGCTTTCCCTAGGCAAATATTGTTCCTGCACATGCCAGACAAGGCATTGAAAATCACATGAGAAAATTGCAAGGGAAAGTAAACACGATTCTTGTAGTTATGGGTTGAGGGCCTGCCATCACCACCCCACGACCACCACCGCTTCCACACCTGTGTCAGTTGGACATGAAAAGTTGTGTCCCCAGAACGAAACCACTTTCCCTAGGTAAATACTGTTCCTGCAAACTCCAGACAAGGCATTGAAAATCACATGAGAAAATTGGAAGGGAAGATAAACATGATTCAGGTAGTTATGAATTGAAGGGCCTGCCACCACCACCCAAACACCACCCCCGCTGCCACCTCTATGCCACTCAGACATGAAAAGTTGTGTCCCCAGAGAGAAACTGCATTCCTGCTGCCAAATACTGCTATTACACCACCCACAGAAGTTGGGAAAAACAACATTAGAAAAATTGAAGAGAAGTTAAACATTGCTGTGTAGTTGTGCAAGGCTGAGCTTTTATCATTCCATCCCAGTAACACAGCACAAATGAGTTGCTGTGTTGACAGTGAGAATGGAGGGCATAGCTGAAGGAAAGGGTGCTTTGCTGCTGCTGTGGAGATGTGGACTCTTGCTTGCTGTGGAATAGGAGTTATGATACTGACACATAGTGCAAAGGTAAGTATTTTTTTTTTATTTCTTTATAATGGGGGAGGGTCACTGGTACCCAGTCAAAGGCTAATATGTTTGTACTGCTTTTTTATTCATTTTCAGTTGTGGGTGCTGATGACATCATACTGCTGTTGCCGGACAGATATAACATAGATGTTGTTTTAATTCGCAACATTTGCCAACCAAGTAGTTAAGTATTGTTTGGGGGGTGCAGAGGCCTTGCTTCTGTGCCATTGATACATTGATTGTAAATCACTGCCTCTGCTCTTCTTCATTACAGGTATCCCTTGTGCCTGTAATTTTTGCCAGTGAGGGGCTGGATTCCACAAGCAAATGATGAAGACTGACTAACCCAGGGCCATGATGAGTACCATCCAGCTGTATCTGTGGTATTGCACCTTGCAAGGTAATTATTATTTCATTTACCTTTGATGGAGGTGGGGGCATTTTCAGTGTAAAGTGTGCCTGATGCAATAGTCAATATTTCCTGTTGCTGTTGTTATAATTTCAGGCACAGTACTTTCCAGAATGTGTCAGTGCTGCTGTCTGCTGCTGCTGGATACTTGAGTTGACAGAATTGAGAAGATGGAGATGGCTTGCCTGCCCAGTGATGCACCTGGTTGTTTGCCAAACAGCTTGCTTGATTGTTGTGCCATTAATGGGGTGCTCCTTGACTGAGGATTGCCAGTGGTACTCACAGGTGCTACACGACACACCTCGGTGCCTTTTTTGTTTTTCAAGACTGGGGTAGCAATCACATTTTGACATGGGATGGTAGTCCTACTGCTAGGACCACTACTTGACCCACTTCCAGAATCCTCCTTATCCAGTACCACATACATGTCGTCCTCCTCTCCTGCTCCTCCATCTCCCTCATGTAGTGCCGGGTGTATTTGACTTACATTGCATGCTGATTTGCATGGACCAGAACCACTGATGCTGGCTGCCTTCTGGTGTTGATGCCACCAAATTGGGTCCCTGTTTTTAAGGTGTGTATTCTGCCCACCTGTGCTGAGGTGACTACCCTTCTTACCCCTACTTACTCAGGTTTGACACAGTTGGCAAATTGCCACTGTCTCATCAGATGGGGTCCAGTACACAAAAATCCCACACTAGGGGTTTATGGGGCCTTGTATTTACTTGGTACCAAGATGACTGGGAGAGCAAAGGAGAAGATTTGCTCTTTGTTATGTTGTGGGATGACTGGAAAAATGGGAGAAACAGTGCTAGGGGGCTCCTTTTCTGTGGTGGTTATAGCAGTTAAGGCAACATGAAAGACATGTTATGTGAAACCCTGTTTTGGCAATTACTTTTCAGGCTCCCATGAGTGATCCGTGTCCTCTGACACATCAACCACATCATAGCCTGCAAAAAAGCTGACATTCTCATCGTCCTCTGCAGGTCTGTCCTCCTCAGTAGCAACAGGCTCTGTGACAGGCACAGGCACCTCCTCTTCATGACTCGAATCCTCATGTTGCTCCACATGTACCACCTCACCATCATGCACTACCACTGGACACACATTATCAGGCTCCGCCTCTGACCCACCATCACCAACAGCACCCTTTCAAATTGCACTTCAAAACCAACTGCCTCCAGGCCCACAGTTGTTTGTTTGGTGGTGGTGCTGCTGCTTCCTGTCACTGTGTCACTTGACATTAACATATCCAGCACCATGTCTGCCACAGATTCGGCATAGAAAAACTTAGAGGCAGGAAAGCCAACACCAGGGCAAAATACATTACTACTACTGCTACTGCCTGCCACAGAGTCATCTGAATGCTGTCCCTCTGCTCTCACTGACACATTTTTGGTTCCTGCAGCACTAATAGGGGCCACAAACTGAGCAATGATCTTTGTGGCTGCTCTGCAGCCTTTCCCTTTAGTTGCCCTTTCCTTCCCAGTCATTCATCAGTGCACACAGGGACACAACTGTCAATCTGGTTAAATCACAGTCAGGAGGAAAGTGATTTTTTTTCTAAATAAAGGTGTGCCAGCAGGGACGCAACAATCACTCTGGTTAAATTACAGTCAGGAGGACAGTGATTTTGTTTTCCTAGCACAGGTGTGCACACTGGGACGCATAACAATTACTCTGGTTAAATTCACAGTCAGGATGACAGTGAACTTTTTCCTAGCACAGGTGTGCACACAGGGACACACAACAAGCACTCTGGTTAAATTGCAATCAGGAGGACAGTGATTATTTTTCTAAATAAAGGTGTGCCGGCAAGGACACAAAAATTATTCTGCTTAAATCGCAGTCAGGAGGACAGCAATTTTTTTCCTAGCACAGGTGTGTCAGCAGGGATACACAACAATCACTCTGGTTAAATCACAGTCAAAAGGACAGTGATTTTTTTTTCCTGGCACAGGTGTGTCTGCAGGGACACACAATAATCACTCTGGTTAATTTTGCAGTCAAGAGGACAGTGATTTTTTTCCTAGCACAGTTGTGCACACAGGGACACACAACAATCACTCTGGTTAAGTTGCAGTCAGGAGGACAGTGTTTTGTTTCTAAATAAAGGTGTTCATGCAGGGAAACAACGATCACTCTGGTTATATTGCAGTCAGAAGGACAGTATTTTTTTTTTCTTAAGAAAAGATAGGGCACTGGCCCACTGATTTGGTTCTAAAGACAAGTGTGACTTCTAAATTGCTTCTACCCTCCCCCACACAAGCCACCAAACCACTACTTCTCTATTAACAGAAAACAAAATACTTCAAGTAAAGGATATAGGAGAAAGTCAACACAAAAATGTTCTGTGTGTGCAAAGGGTACTTACAAACACTGCTTTGAAGCAATTTGACCACCAAAATGCTCTTTTATATAATGTTTTTAGATTTTGACTCTAAGCTACAAGCACAAGCTCTGTTCTCTAAGTCTCTCTCCAACACAGTACACGTACAGAATGACAAAACTAGCATCTCATTGGCTGTTCAGCAACATGTGACCTCATATCCCATGGTACACTGCAAACTTCACTTCTTATGCTGAACTTTGATGGCGAAGTTCCAGCTTCACAGATCTAGGACATTTCTACTATTAACTTTAACATGTTTGAAAGTTTTTGACTTTGAAATTTCATGAATCCACCAATAGTCCTTGAAATCGAGCAATGCAGCATGGAAAACTTCACAGAAAATTGGAAATCTGCAAATTTTTACATGGAGCAAATTTTCCCAACTTTGCACACCTTCAATCATAATTCAGTTGGATGATGAGACAAAGAACCCCTCTAGAAATTTATAACAAGTAAGAATATTGGAGTTATTTGAAAAAAATCACAGGCAAATTCTTTTTTCATCTGGACCAGTTCTTTTTTCATATGCCCATACAAAAAAAGAAAATTAGCAGATTAAAAAGGATTTTTAAATGTTAAAAAAAGACATTTCTGAGTCATTTATCCACAAACTAAGTACAGACTCCTCCTAATGGGGTCCTGATGAGCAAGATACATGTGTCAGTGTGTGTGCAGGATTTTATTTTTGTGGGTTTTCAATTTTTTGTGAAAAAAATGGAAACAAAATGGTAGCCATACAAAAAAAAGTATTTTTGTCATGAAAAAGGATTACCTCATATGAAAAAGGATCCTTTTTTTGTATGGACTGCATTCTTTTTTGTCTCAAGCAGTTATCCAAAAGACTGTACTGAGCATGCCTCAGAATGGACATTTAAAAATTTAATAACTTTGGAATAAATTAGTATTTTTTCACCAAACCAGTAAAAGGCACATCTGTGGGGAAGACCCTTTCTACCCTGAACATTTCAAACAAACTGTCTGGGCACTAGGAAATGACAAAAAACAAAAGAAACAACATTTTTTAAAAACTTTTTTCATCATTTGCACCTTGGAATCTGCACATCCAACTGGAACAAAACTTGATACATCAAAAGATCCATTCCCTGAGACTGAACATGCACAATTTTGAGAGACCTGTTGAATGGTTGTGAAGATATTAAAGTGCAAAATTTGAGGTTTAACACAGAAACCCTTGCTCAACCCTAACTATAATGGTGCTACCGCACCACTATAGTACTTGCATGGTAGCAAAAGCATAGTTAGGGTTGAGAAGAGTGCTTAATGTTTGTGATTATTCTTTTTATTGATGTTTTTCATACAAAACACGGTATGCTACTGACAATCTGTATAACAACAGCTACAACAGTAACACTAACAATACACCAACTTACAGGTGTGTTCATATATAGGTACATAGCTGGTGGAGATTATAACATGCACATAACTTTATAGAAGTGTACCAGACAAAAATTTGGTCAATGAATTGGGTTTGCTGAGATCTATGGTTGTCAGCAGGTAGAGGGGATGAGTATCCCCCACAAACTGAAGTTCACCAGTATATCACACTTTAAAGGACTATACACAGCTGTGACACCTTTTTTTAAATTGAATATTTATTGATCTTTTTTCACATATATAGCATTTAATAATGATACAGAAATGTTAAGTGTCAGCTTCATCCACCCGTCACCTCTTCCACCGACCACCTCCACCCTCTATCTCCCTCCCTAACTCCTCACAGCATCAGAATTCCATGGAACCTCGATAAGAACTGGGGCAGAAAACCAATTGTTGATGGTTGGCCTATAGAGTACAGACTATGTATTTTTACTCATTATTTCTCAAACCTATGGAGGCAATTGCATAGACTGGAAATCATTCTCTCAGTGCAAAGATTTAGAAGCAGCTCCTGGACCCATTCTGCATATGATATGCAGTCTCCATCAAGCCATTGACGTAGAACTAAATTCTTAACCGACAAGGTGATTAGAGCTATGAAAAATCTCCATTTTCTCACCTTAATGCACTCACAGTCACCTACTACACAAATATCAGGGGTAAAAAGATCATCCAGCCCCAATAGTGGATTGACTCTCTCCTGAATAAGTGACCACAATGGTGCTACTCTGGGACATTCCCCAAAAGTATGATATAGAGTGCCCTCTGCTTGATGACATCGCATGCACTGAGAGGATGCTGACCTATAATTTTAACCAGCTTGATTGGAGTCATGTACATGTTATGAAGTATTTAAAAAAGCATAAGCCTTATTCTGTCTTGGGTAACATAGGTGTGACAATTTTTCCATATTCTAGGCTAATCAAATTTTGATTGTGGAAATTGGGAGGCCCAGTATTTGGAGACCCTGTATATTAAAGGGAAGGCTCGATCAAACAGAGCAGCATATATTTTAGATACTGCATGTGGTAAGACAGCCAGGAGTTTGATGGTCTATAAGAATTCATCTGTTGTGGCCCAACTGTGACACCTTAAAGAAGGATCCTAATAGTTGGTTATACATTTAAGGGGACATGAACACCTGGGATCACTGACATTTGGTAGTTACATATCCTCTAGACCTTAGTATAGTCATAACTAAAGTCTTGCTTATAATGGAAGCCAGGACTGATGGAGATGTGATATCTGGGATAGGAATCAGCAGAAACATAGAAACATAGAATTTGACGGCAGATAAGGACCACTTGGCCCACCTAGTCTGCCCATTTTCCTACCTAACAGATAAGCTGCAGATCCCAGTTAACCAACAGCTTGCTTCCTTCTACCCCCCACTAAGACTGCCTTATGTCTGTCCCATGCATTCTTGAATTCCCCCACTGTTCTTGACTCCACAACCTTCTCAGGGAGGATGTTCCATGCAACCACAACCATCTCCATGAAAAAATACTTTCTCACATTACCTTTGAGCCATCCCCCCTCTATCTTCAAATTGTACCCCCTTGTTCTTGCACATCTCTTTTTCTGAAAGATGCTACCCTCTTGGACTTTGTTGATTACTTTGAGGTACTTGAAAGTTTCTGTCATGTCCCCTCTTTCCTTCTTTCTTCAAGGGTATACATATTAAGCTCCTTTAGTCTTTCTTGGTATGTCTTCTGGTGCAGACCCTGCACCATTTTGTTGCCTCCTCTGGACAGCCTCCACCCTGTCTATGTCTTTGTGGAGATGGGGTCTCCAGAACTGCACACAGTACTCCAGATGGGGTCTCACCAACTGTCTGTACAGAGGGATAACAACTTCCTGTTTTCTACTATTGATGCCTCTCCTATGCATTCCAGTATCCCCCCAGCCTTCCTTACTGCCTTCTCACATTGCTTGCCCACCTTTAGGTCATCTGATATAATTACCCCAGGTCTCTTTCCAATTTTACTGTTGTCAGTATCTCCTCCCCCCCATTGTGTACTCTTCCCCTGGGATTTTGTTTCCCAGGTGCATTACCTTGCACTTCTTTGCATTTAATCTGAGCTGCCATACATTTGACCATTCCTCTGACCTTGCCAAGTCCTTTATCATCCTTGCCACTCCATCTTGTGTATCAACCCTGTTGCAGATCTTTGTGTCGTCTGCAAAGAGACAAATTTTTCCTTCCAGTTCCTCTACAGTGTCACTTATAAAGACATTAAAAAGGACCAGTCCCAGTACTGAACCCTACGGTACCCCACTAGTAACCCTTCTTTCTTCACTGTGGACACTGTTTACTACTACCCTTTCTGTCCTTAGCTCTCAGCTAATACTTGCTGTTGGCCACATGTGGTCAGTTACCCCTAGGTGGTTCAGGAAGGGTGACCATATAGCATATTAGGTAGGGAGTGTGTAACTACTTAAGTGCAAAAGTTGCTCATACTTTGTAAGTAGGGCGAAGCTGGTGAGCAGCTCCTGGAGAGTGGGAACCTTCCCAGATCACAATTTCCACATCATCAGCTACTGTACTTTGCTTCCAGAATCACCTGTAATACCAGCTTAAGAGCTGAAGTGAAAGGCTTCTTCTGGGGAACCCAGGATTAAAAATTCCAATGACAGTGGTACATGTTGTGATAACATGTGTGATATGTACTGTGGGAGCTGCTGCTAGAAGAGCTGGATCTTAGGACACTGCAGCAGTATGTGGTATAGGTTACCATGAGGGGATTGGAATCTCCAGCAGTTTAAATTCAGTATAAGGTGGTCTGAGTGTAGTACCATCGGAATATGGGCCCATAGGTGAAGTACTTTGTTTTGGGCTAGGCAAGCTTTGGGGTCTCACATGACTATATGGGCACACCTCCTACATGCCGTCCAGTCTATATCTGTGATTTGTTTGCCAAGACAGGTTGCCCATTGTCCCTTTGCTTCAAGGGTCTGATCAGGGGCACAGTCTCTGAGGTGCCATTAAGTAGAGGCTGCCCATCTTCTGTTTGTCTTGACCCTGCATGGCAGAGGGTGCTGGGAAGTAGTAGAAGCAGCCTCTGTAAGATGCCTGAGGTAGGGGCTAATAGTGCTTCTTATCTGCAGATAGCACCAGAATTCATCTTTGTCCAAGAGGTTCCTCCCATGGAGCTTTTGGATGGAGACCATATGAGTTTTGTTCGGTATAAGAAAGTCCTGTATCACTTGGATCCACCTCTCTTCCCATCTGGACCATTTCTGGGTGGTCCCTCAAATTGTAATACAGAAGTTTTTCCCACAGCGGAGCCATGACTGGGTGTGTGAACATGAGGCCTAGCCAGTGTTGCACTTGCTTTCAGGATGCAAGAGAAGGCCCAGTCATGGGATGTGACCTTGGAGTTCTCACCTGGGGGAGTATAAGCAAGTGACTGATGATCATCTTTGCATCTGAGAGGCATCTAGGTTCAGCCATAAAGGATTCTAGGTTCAACCATAAAGGAGATGCCTGGTCTGAGTGCTGTAGCCACTTGATTATTTGTGCCACTTGAAAGGAATAGGAGTATCCCTGGAAGCATGAAAGAGCAAATCTGCCTTTTTTTTCCTAGTATGCTCCAAACTTAGCCCAGCTGTATCTAGGCTGTCTCCATTCATACAAGGAATTGCCTAAAATCCTGTCTATATTGGCAAACCACTTGTTCAATATAGAGAGGGGAAAATGAGCTAGAGTATGAAACAATTATGGGACAGTAACCTTCTTTTTTCTTGTTTGCAAGCCACCCCCCTGCCCAAACTCGTGACCCCCATCTTGCTCCTCTGGTCTTATCTTCCCCCATAGATACCTTCTGGCTTACCCCCCCAGGGTGGGGCCACAGTGCCAGATGGACCTGTCAGACATGGGACAAGGTGTTGGTAGGGAACACCCACCGACATTATATCCCTGGCTTCCCCCCCAGGGCAGGGTTTGAGGACAGCTGGAGCCACAGACACTGGAATTGGTTGGCAGAGGGAGAGCCGCTGGGAGTGATCATGGCCAGGGGTGGGCATCATTATGAGCAAACAGCGATTTTGTTGTTTTTTTCCCCAGGGGGCGGGGAAGTGCAATGATATCCCAGGTCCACCCCACCTCACATAGGTGATGGCGCCAGCAAAGAGGTACCCCCAGGCTCTGCCAGGGGTCCACGTTGTGCCGGACATGCTGTTACACCTGGGTTATGCCCCCTATCATCCAACATACACCTCACATTGTATTCCTGGTCTATTGTACTGTGATACTGCTATTTTGCACTTATATATAGATATGAGTGCTAGGAATGTGCTTTGCTGCTAAGATGTGCTAATATTGTCATGCATGATTCATATTACCTCACTATAACACATTTATCTAGATTATGTTTGTCTTTTACATACAGGTATATTCCATATCTCAACTATCTCTGGCAGACAGCAATACACCAACTTCAATCATACCCACTCCTCCCCCTCTTCGGTCCACTGTGGGGTCCCAAGGGGTCCATCCTTGGTCCGACCCTCTTCTTCCTCTTTATCAACGAACTCCTGTCCACCACCATCCATGGGCACACCACTCTATACACAGATGACCTGGTCATTCTGACCTATGCCCATGATATTGCCATCATAAACTCCCAGCTGAATATGGACTTCCATCGCATTCAGTCCTGGCTAGTGGATCACAGACTCACCATTAACCTCAAAAAAACCCAGGCTATGCTGTTTGGCTCACAGCATAAGATTAAATCCTGCTCCTCCCCCCTCCAAATTCTTGATACTGATGGCTCTCTCCTACAGACTGCGGCCTCAATCAAGTACCTGGGTGTCACTCTGGACCCGCAGCTTGATCTCACCTTGCAAATTCGTAATGTCTGCAGGGCTACAAATTATAAGCTCGGCCTTGCCTACAAAGCTAAAAACTGCCTAACCCCGGCAGCTCGTTTGGCGCTTGCCAGAGGGGTCCTCCTCACTACTCTCTGCTACGGACTGGTTACCATTGCCCCCGTACCCACATCCAGACTTCAGAAATGGGACGCTGCCTACAATAACATCTGCCGCTTCACCCTTTCAGCTCTGCCCCTCACTTACGGTTGTGACCTCTACTCCCAACTGGAGTGGCTCCCTCCAGAAAAGCATCGTACCTTCATTCTTGGTAATTTCATTGACAACATTATTAGATTGGCTACTCCCTCCGCCCTTATCCCCCCAAATCCTGGCCCCCATCCTATCAGCTGAGATCAAGAGAGGCCCTCGATCGGATTGTCCCGAGAACTCGCTCCCTCAGGGGGGACCAAGCCTTCTCCTCCTTCACCCTAAAACTCTGGAACTCGTTCCCAGTCCTTACCCGGTCTGCCCCCTCACATTCTCGCTTCAAATCCTCACTCTGGCACTTCCTGTACCCCTCCTCTGCTTGCTCCTGTACCTCCTAGTTTCACCCTACCTTCTCATGTACCTTGAGCTCCTAGGGTCCCACTGCTCCCTACCCCCTCTGAACTCAGTTCAGACCCTTCATCCTTCTCCATCCTCTCCCCCCACTCCTCCCCACTCAATTTTTTGGCCTCACTGACCCTTCACCTTGGCCTCACTGACCCTTCACCCCTCTTCATCCTCTCCCCTCACTCCTCCCTCCCCCACTTGGCCTCTCCCATTTTTCTCCACCCAGCCCCTCCCTCATCCCCACCCGCTTCTTCCCCTCCCATGCACTTCACTTACCTGATAGCACCAACTTAGCTCATTAATATGTACCTAATTTCACCTTTTTGTTTAGCTCTACCCATAATAGTGTGCACCGCCCCAACCTCTACTCCCAATTGCTGCCTTGCTTCCTCTTTCCATCAGGGTATGTCTGTTATTTTATTGCTTGCTACTGTTGTGTACTTACTGTTGCTACCTATTCACTCACGTATTAATCCTGTTTTTGCTCAACTGTATGTAAACTATTAATCCTGTTGTTGCTCAACTATATGTAATTGTCTCCTGTCTGCTACTACCTATGTAACCCTCCCGGGTCGCACCTGAAAATAGGCACTTGGTTGTTTAGTGTGCCCTACCCGGCTAACAAAAACAAACAAACAAATAAATAAATAAATATATAATATATCTAATCACTGATAAGATGACTCAGAGGGATCATCAGTGATTATTGTATACTTATATTCTCATAATTATATGTAGTGTGTATTTAACACTCAGGCAGATATGCCTGTCAGCAGTTTTCTTTGTCTAAGCAAGCTGACACAGAGACAGACAGCTTTTGTTATATCTTTATGTTTTATATTGTACGTAAGTAAGAAATGTGCATGTAGTTTGAACTGTCAGCATTTCTTTTGTCTAAGCTATAATGCTAATGGAAGCATATTCTGTCTCATATGATACTCCTTAGTAATTCTGTCTCCTAAGTCATTCTCCAATGGAGAATGACTTAGAACCAGTACATATTGTTTCTCATATCTATAACTACAGGTATGTTGCAATCTCTGTTGCTATGCTGTTATCTGTAGTATTTAGCTGTCTGCAACCCATTGTAGCACTCTCTAGACACTACTGTAGCTGCTCTAGAAGGACAGAGAGCTGGAGCATGGGGATAGATAGAACAAGATCTTAGAGAACCCAAGATCAACAATCCTGGAGATTATGTACATTCTTCAGGAATAGTGAGAAACCCATCTCCCTTGTGATTTTCTCTGTCACATGCTTGGCTTAAGTAGCATAATAAACTTTATTAGTACTCCTTGCTTGTTTACGAATGTTTCTTGGCAGACTCCGAGACACAAGAATCTGTATTATTATTATTTTTATTGTTTATCCTACACACCAAGAGTGTTTAGACAACATAATGGTGATCATGTCTAAACAATCTTGGTGTATAGGGTAAACAACGCTACCCCCACTCCTCCCAGAGAAGGAAAGCAGTCCTTGGGATGCTCCATCTTTCTCCCCCAGCTGGCCCTCTGATGTCCGAGTCCATTCCAGAACCCGGTCATCAGAGTCAAAGATGGGTACCCTGCCCCTGCACTGGCAGGCCAGCACAGACAGTAACCATCTTCATGAACTCCATTTTGCCTATCATGGAAAGCTGGGGCTTCCATCTGTCACACTCTGCACACATCTCTGTCAAGTAGTCATGCAGTGGCACTCAAAGGAAAAGGACAAAATTAAGCTTTTTAGTATGCTGAATTGTTTATTGTGAGCCCTTACAATGTACAGCCAAACAGGAAAAAATGCTCTGACGTTTTGACCATGGGGGTCTTCCTGTTCTGGCTGTATGTCATAAGTGCTCACAGAAAAGGATTCAACATACTTATGAAGCTTAATTTTGTCTTTTTCCTTCAAGTTCTGCTACCTGACTGCTTGTATGTTACTGTTTGAGCTGACTGCCCCAGTTGGCACTAGCACAGCTTTCCTGAATACCTGACTGCCTGCTTATTTACATGCAGCTCTGTCAGCAGTCAAGCAAGGTTGAGATTGCACATCTTAGTGATCTTTGGAGAGATGGTGAACCTTAGGTATTTGCTGATCTCTGGCACTCATCTCAGCCCCAGTGGTTGCATGACAGTGGCCTTACAATGTTTGTCTACAGGCAGTATCTCCATCTTGGATTTATTGATCTTGAGGCCTAAGATGGCAGAGAAGAAAGTCAGGAGATCTATCAGATGGGATGTGGATACAGAAGCTTGTTCAGTAGTGACAAGCAAATCATCTGCATAGAGAAGGGTCTTGTAAGTCTCCTGGCCTACTTGAAGGCCCATGATAAGTGGATCTCACCAAACTGCAGATAGCAGGGGCTCTATGGCTAACACAAACAGAAGGGGGAAGAGGACTGCCTCAGCAGGTGCTTTTCTGAAAGTGAAAGAGATCAGAGAGCGTGGAGTTGGTAAGTAGTTGAGCCATATGGATAGAGTGTAGAGTTTGAATGTGACAGAGTAACTGAGGCTCAAAACGGTATACCATGATATGCACAACCGGGATTGAGCAACCCCCAGAAGGGCAACTCAATCATGACACATGGCACAGCGGCTACTGGGCAGCTGCAGTGACTGGATGGGGGTGGGTTGGTGACCGTAGTGACAGGGAATCACTACAGGTACATGCACGGGGGAGGGTGGGAACGAGCACGCTACAGGTATGCACATGGGGTGTGGAAGCAGGCACACTCGGTGAGGGGTGGGAGGGGATTTAAGGGGTGGTGCTGTGGTAGGCTGCTGAGCTGACCCCTTGGTGTAGTGGGTCAGCTTAAGGCTTTGGTGGCTAGGTTGCTGGATTTGGGTCCAGGCACAGGTTTGTTTTTGTTGCTTCTGGCCCAAATTTAATTTTTTTTACATTCCCCCCCCCAACATGCATGCCCCCCCGGAGTTCAGAATCCCTAATAGGGGGTGCGGGGGGGGGGTGAAGCCTCCCTATGGGAGGTGTGAAAAAATGCAAGTCCCCGGCACTGTTTTGTTGTGCACCGGGAAGTCAGTGCCAAAATTGATTTTCTACACCCTTGCTTTGCTGTAACAGCGATTGCCCTTTGGCGGTCATCATTATCACATAGAACCTTCAAAACCCATGAGTTCTGGCAGCTTGTAGAGATAACCCCATTCCAGTGAGTCAAAGGCTTTCTCAAAATCAATGGCTATTGCCATGGTGGGAGAAGGGGTACTCTTAGAAATATGCAGCAGGTTAATTAGTGTGCACAGGTTGTCTGAACTAAACTGCCCCCTATATAAAACCTCCTTGAGAGGAAAGAATGAGGTGCGGCAGAAGCTTTTCAACCTCATAGCTAGTATTTCAGTGTACATTTTACTATCCACCATAAACAGGGAAATTGGCCTATAACTGGCAGGGTCTGTGGGTTCCTTGCTCTTATTGGGGAGGACTGTAATGATCACTATTCTCATGGTGTTTAGGAAGGAGCTATTTGTCATAAATTCTTGGTAAAGGTGAAGGAGGACAGGGCAAATCATTTTGGAAAGGAATTGGAGGAGCTCTGTAGGGAAGCCATCCCTGCCAGGCGATTTGCATGGATTGGGACACTAAGGACTGCTTCAGTCTCTGGTACTGTTAATGGGGCTTCAAGGGATTGTGCTTGTTCATCTGTGAGCTTCAGGAGTTGCAGAGGCTTAAGGAAGTCCTCTATCTTTTAGCTGGCAGGACTCACAGAGGAAACATAGAGAGCCTTGTAAAACATTTTCATTATATTATTGCTGTCTGCTGACATGGAACATACTTCTTCTGATGTGTCCACAAGCTCAGCAATTTGTTGTTTGGCTTGTTGTTTTCTCAGGCAGTAAGCTGAGACTTTGCTGCATTGTCACCACTTTCTCAGTATTTGTGTTGAAGCTGAATCTGTGCAAGCTCAGTTTTCCCAGACAGCACTGAGCCTATCTCCATTCTGAGTTTAAGGATCTCGTCATAGAGGGATGGGTCGGTGTTCCCCATAGGCAAGGCCTTGAATGTCACTTCTTTGAGCTTCAGTTGGACCTTTAGGCCAGCTAGCTCTGTGTTCCTCTCTTTCTGCCTTAGGGATGCATATTCAATTATGAGCTCCCTTTGGGTGGCTTTAAAGGCCTCCCACATAATAATGATCAACATTTTACCTGTGTCGTTGGTCTGGAAAAAATCAGCAGCTTTGATCTGTATCCAGTCCTTGAAGTGTGGGTCATACATTAGCAGGGGTTCCAACTACCAGGAAGGGGATCTATTAGAGAAGGGGAATCCAGAGGAAATTGAGCTGAATCAGAACATGGTCAGATATAATCAGAGACTGAATAGCAACCACGGTCACCATGTGTATGAAGTTGTGCAAGGCCAGTTACATTTCAAGTCTATTGTAATACTGAAGGGCTGCAGAGTAACATGTACAATCCTTGCCTCTATGGTTGTGCACCCTCCACACATCAAACAGGGTCTGATCTGGCATCCATAGCTGGATGGCCTGCTGTGCACTAGTGTGGTGCTCTATAGAACCATAGCTGTGGTTTATTATATTGGTCTAGCACCATGTTGAAGTCCCCACCTATAAGCACAGTACATTGCAGTCATTGAAATGTATGAGTTTGTCTGCCATCTGTTAGAAAAATGTGGTGGAGAACTCTACACTGGGGCACAGTGGTTGCCCAGGAGTAGGGGATTACAGAACCTATGTCCAGCATTGCCAGAGTCCATCTACTGTCAGGGCCAGCCTGTTGCTTAATTATATATCTTTGTAGAGGTTTATGAAGAAGGACAGAGACACCATGCTTTCTGAATAGAGATGAAGCAAAGTTTTACTTCAGTTGTGAAGTTCTGGCAACATCACTGACTTCAACTTCTCTAAGCACTTTGTGAAGTTTGCCATTTTGTGGCAACTTTGACAGCGAAAAATGTCTCTGTCTGACTCCATGGCATTAAGTAATGGGGTTTGCTTGGCATGCTGGTAACCCGGGTTCTTGCCCCAAGCCTGGGTGTCAGGAGCGGAGACTGACAGGGAGGGATTCCAGAATGTCCCTTCGATGCTCCCTCCCAGGGGGGTGGGCAGAACTTTGGCACTTGGAGGTGCATTGGCGGACATGCAAGGTGGCATGCAGCCTTAACACGCTGCCAAATGTCCCCGCCTCAGGTCACCATTCATTCAGGCCTGATTAGGGTGGGAGGGCAGAAAATTGAAAAATTGCCACCCATGCCAGCCAGATTACAGCAGTCTGCCTTCCCTCACCAAAAAGCCAGGAAGCCCCCGAGCTGCACACTTGCTGCCTGGCACAGATGCAAGGAAGTGCCTACTAGCACTTCGATCTCCCCACCCGGTTGCCCCCTTGGGTAGGGGGCCCCCCCCGATGAAGGGATAAATCTGGTCAGTCAGGTGGTGGGGGGCAGCCGACAGCAGAACAGGGCAGAGGGTGAGGGTTGGCCACCCAAAGGAGTAGGTGTTGGGTCGGCAAAAGGTTAAAAAGATAATGCAAACAAAGAAAAACTTCTTCAACACTTTGCATGTATCTTCACCTTAGATATTACGTTATAGCACATTCAGGTGACATTTCCTCTGGAGGCTGTAGATCACATGCACCAGTTCCTGCAGGTCACATGATATGGCTCTACGTACATAGCATTCTTCAGTTTCACTTTGCAGTCTGTATGAGTGAGTGGAAGGGTGCAGAATCAGATCTGCTGCTATATTTTGCTATATTTTCTATTTCTACATTTCCCCTTTGCTTAGTAGTTTGTTAGGAAGGTTTATCTGTGGTTTCAGTCTTATTTTCTTTGTAGCTCTGTATTTTTTTCTACAGACTTCTATCTGCATTTTCCTTTCAATTCTGTGTTCATATGCTCTGGTTCTATGAATTCTTGTTTAGTTATCATTTATAATTTGTTTTTGTTTCCATGTTTCATCTTTTACAAATTTAATTTCTTTGTGTTATTTTTACTTCTCTTACTTTTTATTTTAATGGGTTGACAGAATATCATACAGGTTAAAGCAACAAGCTGTGAATGAGTTTAGTACATCTAGAAGACCTGGGTTTGATTCCCACAATCTCCACTTGCATACTGTGTGACACTGAGCAAGTCATTTAATCTCCTCAGTGCTCCTGAAAACTGGCACTTATGCTTAGTGGGCCTTACCCAATTACCAAAGAATTAAAAAATAAATAAAAAAAGAGCAGAGATGGAGAGGAGAAAGGGAAAAGTGGGAGTCAGAGTGAGGAAATAGAGGAGAGGAAGGAAAGCGGGAAGGTCACATGGTCAATCGATGGGACACGGTGTCCCATCTGTCTGAAGAGGACACCTTTGGGGTGGCACCAGCAGCATCAATTGCTAGAAGTGCCATCAAGAAGCCCATAGCAGCAATGGCTTCTTTTCCTGCAGGGCCCCCCCCCCACACACACACAGTGCAGCAAGTATCAGCTATTCCACCGCTGGAAGAACTTACCAGGGATAAACCCCCTGTTTTCCCCCTCCTTGCAGTACTGCCACCAGCACTGACTGATCCTCATGATGAGAAGCCCCCAAGATCATCCACCTCTGGCTCTTCCCCTAGGCAGCAGCACAAGACCCTAGTTTGGGATTTAATTTATTTGGACCCCATCAACAGCAGTGTTGTGATGTGCAAATTGTGTCAGACAGTTGCTCAGTGTGGTAAACTGGGCATCTACTTGGGCACTGATGGCAGCACACCCAACTTAGAGTAAGGTACTGCTGTGAGTGGGAGGAATACAAAAGGCAGCAGAGAAGGGTGGAGGTGGTTCCACTCCTGGTGGTCCTTCTTCGCCACAGGGGCTGCAGTGCAGAACGTGATGGCACAGTGTACAATTGCTGGAGGGGTGCACTGATGAGGGAAATGTGACCTGTAGCCAGACTCAGGGGCTGAGGCCAGAGAGAGCATGTGAGATCCCAGCTGAAGATCCTTCTTCTACTAGATCAAGGTTGAGACATGAAATGGCAAAACTTCACAGATGGGGGACCTCAGACAAAGAGTTGTGTCCATGAAGGCCACACTCCAGATGCTGCTGTCAAACCAGCAGAAAACCAGCAGACACTGCTTGAGGACATGGCAGAACTCCCTGATGGGATGCATCCTCTGTCCCACCCAACCCATCTCATTTCCTCTATCTTTCTCATGTAATTCTTGTAATTCACTTTAGTGGCCAGAAATGCACTATATGAAAATCTCATTTCCCATTTTTGTCATGTCACAGAAATGATTTGCTACATGCAGCTGCACTGTGTCAGTCAGTCTCTCACAACAGCAACAGCAGCTCTAACCTGGAATTCATTTTTGTGCCCAGAAATGTACTATGTGAAAATTTCATTTCCCATTTTTCTCATGTCCCAGAAATTACTTGCTACATACTACTGGGCTGAAGTGTGTCAGACTCCCACAATAGCAACTGCAGCTCTAATCTGTAATTTAGTTTAGTGCCCAGAAATGCACTATATGAAAAGTCTTACCATTTCCCATTTTTTGCATGTCCCCAAAATTTCTTGCTATAGTACATGCTGCTGTGCTGAAGTGTGTCAGTCAGTCTCCAACCACAGCAACAGCACTTCTAACTTGTAATTCACTTTAGTTCCAGAAATGCACTATATAAACATCTAATTTCCTATTTTTCTCATGTCCCAGAAATTGCTTGCTGTATGCTGCTGTGCTGTGTCATTCAGTCTCCCACCACAGCAGCAGCATTTCTAACCTGTGATTCACTTTAGTGCCAACAAATGCACTCTGTGAAAATCTCATATCCCATTTTTTATCATGTCCCATAAATTATATATATTTGCTACATGCTGCTACACTATATCAATCTCCCACAACAGCATTTTTCTTAAGTCACAGAAATAATACATAATGCTGCTATATGCCACCGACAACAGTGATGACATGCAAACAGTGGCAGACAGTTATTCAGTGTGGTAAACGGGGCACACACTTGGACACTGGTGGGCAGCACACCCACCTTAGAATAAGACATCTTTGTGAGTGGCAGGAATACAACAGGTTGGTTGAGAAGGGTGTAGATAGAGTCACTGTAAGTGGTCCTTCTATATTGCAGGGGGGTGGTGCAGTAAGTGACAACAAGGAGCACAGTTGTGGGAATGGGAACAGATGATGGAACTGGGACCTGCAGCCAAAAAATCAGGGGCTGTGGCCAAAGTGAAATCCTGAGATGTATCCCAGCTGCAGGTCCTAGGCCTCCTTTTCAGTTAAAAGAGGAAGTAGCATAACTATGCATTTAGACGGAGATCTCAGATGCTGATGTGGTGCCAGGGAAGCCACACACCAGACACTCCTCTCAAACCAGCAGACTCTCTTTGAAGGAAAGATGGAACTTTATGGTGGGGTGCACCCTCTGTCACACCTACAGTAGGGCACAGCAGCAATGCTCACTATATGAAATTCTCATTTGCCGTATTTTTTTAATTCCAGAAATGATATATGCTATATGCTGCTGTGCTGTGTCAGTCTGCAACCACAGCACCTCTCTTGAAGCACTTTAGTGGACAGAAATGTGTGACAGGATGAGAAGAGACATGTGAAAACAAGAGTGAAATTATTTATACTATACTCTAATCCACTCCTTGTCATGTTGCACTTGTGAAAGTAAAATTAAAATAAAAAAGTAGAAGAGAAAAAAAACATACTTCTGGAAATGCTACTTACATTCACACAGGTGATGGCCATGCTATGTAATGGCATAATGGTACCCCACAGGAGGAGGAGGAGGCTTGCTGGCTGTTGAAGATGAGGCAGCAGAAGGGGAGATGTAAACACAAAAATGAAATTATTTAGAGCCAAGAGCATTCATGGTCTTTTGTACCTGTAAAAGGCAAATGAAAAACAGATAAGAAAAAAAAGGACTGATACATACCATCATATTAGTGATGGCCATGATGTGTAATGGCACAACAGTGCCACAGAGGTGGAGGAGGAGGAGGAGGAGTAGGCATCTTGGTGGCTGGAGGAAGCTATGGGACAACAGAAGTAGGTTCACACAGTAGTCAGTGTGTCTTGTCATTTTCACTGGATTAAGAGTCCAGGTGTTTCTGGAGGCATGCATGCGATGGAGAAGAAGGATACCAATATTGTACCCTGGGTGATGAGGACTGTAGGAGGACAAAGTAAGGATCATTATCAGTGGGAGCAGGCATGGCAGCAGGTTCACGTTAGGCTTCTGTCTGGCATTTTGACTGGTTTAAGAGTCTTGTTTTTTTCTGAAGGTATGACATGTAGGAAGAGTAGGAGACCCATGTTGTTTCTGGGTAAGGAGGACTGGAGGAGGAGTGGAGGCCAGAGTGCAGAGTTACATTCTCCTCTTTCTTTCTGTGTCCTCCAAATAAATCAACTTACTGCACATCATCCCACACAATGAATACTACCTCTGCATCCTCAATACCTAAATTTGTACCACAGGGGAATTCTGCACCCTTTAAGTCCACATCTACCTTTGTGGTGTGGGATTGTCCTTCCCCTGCTTCATCCTGGTGTGTCAGTGGTTCCCACAGTGATGCACTCTTCTATTTGGAGGTATATGTTCACTATTCATTTTAATGACTGTCAACATGGTGATATTTTGGGGGGATAGGTTTGTATGTTGGTCTGTGATGATTGCCCCTGCAGCACTGACACACGTTCAGAACTAGCACTAGAAAGTGAGAAGCTTAAATATTTAAAGGCCACTTTTGCCAGTGTAGTCCGCTCTTTAACTTTGTTGTTCCAATACAGCAGTGATTCATCATCAGCTGCAAGGTGTTTGGGGCCTGCAAAATATGCTTCAAAAGATCTGGCTGCTACCTTTAGTTTGGCATCCTCTGATAGTTTCTCCTCCTCCTCACAATCTGCAATTCCAAACTGTGCAAGAACTGCCCATACAGGATGTGATTTTGGAGGTGGTTTTCTGGTTGTCTTACCAGTAGATGTCAAAGCTGCTTCTCCACATCTCTAACTTCCCTTGTTGGCAATTGGTGAGGGTGACACATTGTGTCTCATCTCAATATACTGTTTCTTTAGCATTTGCAAACCATGTACATGACCGATCAGCAGTCTTTGCAGATGCTCAACTTTCTAACTACCACCATCAAATATGGTTGAAAGCCTCCATTTGTACCATAGATCTAGCATTGTTACAGTACTGAAATCCACAGATGTCAGAATAACATTTAGGTGTCTGTTATGATCCAATACGTTAAGCATGTGTTCAGAAATGCACATCTTAACAGTCACTTGTTGCATCAGACTGCTGCTTCACATTTTAAATGGTCTGCCTCAGCACCTGTAGCAGTGGGATGGCCTGGCTAATAGAGGTAGTGTTCCCACTCACAGCCTGCATGATATGATCAAAAGGCCTCAAGATCAAAATCAACATATCCATAAACTTCACTTTTCTGTTGTCAGTGACATAGAAGCTTCAGAACTGTCATGACTTATATGAAGCAGCATATACTCTGATAAGTTCAAAATAAGCAAGGAACAGGTGTGCTCAGTGGTTATGTTGAGCCCGGTGCTCTGCAGAGGGCTGCTGCTAACCCTCAAAGAAGTCCAACAGTTGAGCAAGCAAAGCAAAGCACTCACCAATCTTCTGCACATAAAAAATAATGGAGTCAGTTGTAAATGCAAACATTTTCCTCTTTTATTGCAGTTACTTTAAAGACACAGGTGTGAGTACACCGCCTGTGAGAGCCAAAGCCTCTTCCTAAAAAATCTTGTGAAAAATGTTATCCAGTTCCAACTTCATCTTCATGACAGGCAGTGTGTGTGTGTGTGTGTGCCATGCCTGCCTTGCCTGAGGGAGCTGGAGGTGGAGTCTCCCAAATCTTGTGAAGCACTTTATTCAATTGCAGTGTACTTTTTGTGACAGTCTAGGCATGCAGTGGGTGCCTGCTAGCCACTTGTTGTGAAAGGCTTTATCTGACTGCTGCTGGCTGCCTATAACTACCATAAAGGTAAAGCAAGGACATCCTGAAAGGGATTCAAGAAGGACTGAGAAAGTAGGAAGATCACATGGAAAGGTTGCACTATGGTACCCATCCCCACAGCATATAGCAGTTTTGCAAGTAGCAGTTGTAGTCATGTGGACCATGGTGGGGTGATGTACATGGTGAGGATGCTAGAGGGAGAAGGACAGAAACAGGGAGCTGTGTTGGTGTTGGTGTTGGTGGTGGTGGGTCCGAGACTGAGAGACGTAATAGGGTTGGTAGTGTAATAATGCATCCAAAGTCTGCAGAAGTCAGCTGGTTTTATGCCCACTGTAAGCAGAAACTTTCCTAGTTAGTCATAGTCAGTGTCCAGTGGTGCATCTGGTGGTGCTGGAATGTGCCAGAGCAAAGTAGATACACACAGGGATCCTCCATTCGATTCCGAAAATGTACAGGCAAGGACTCCAACTGTGCGTCTTGTGTGAACCACATGACAGTTTCTGGCAGTGCTAGGTGGGGTGCCAACTCAGCAACCTGTACACCTGCACCATGGTGACCACCATGGTCAATTTCCAGTTAACTGCCACTTGACACACTACATGGTGTGCCTTCTCCAAGTGTGCCCACAGGCCACAAATCCCGGAGTGAGTCTCGGGGGTGGGAGGGGTCTGTCACTCCTGTTATCCTGTCACCTGAGAAAAAGAATTAGTTGGTGTACATGGGTGAGGTGCTGCTTATGGTATACCAACCCTTCTGTTTTATAAAAGCAAGCCAGAAGCATGTCCACCACCAGCACAGCTAGTTGCAGTACAGGAGACGGCCACAGATGAAGAGGATATAGAAGTGGAGGTGCCAGAGAAGGGAGAGTTCCCAGTGATTCAGAAAAGAGGAGCAGAAGCACAGGAAAAGGAGGTTGCAGCAGGAAAAGGGCATGGGAAGTGTGAAGCATCAGTTGACAGGTGGAGACAGGTGGGGAAGAAGAAATTGTGGAGGAGGAGCAGGCAAGAGTGGAGGAGGAAGTATGAGAAGGGAAGGAAATAGTGGAGGTTGAAAGTCTGTGGTCAGTTTCAACAAGCTCCTCTGACAAGGAATATGATTCTGATGAGTGGAGGCCACCACCACCACCAGTATAGGAGGACAAGAGTGAGAAAGTAACAGAAGTAATGCAGAAGGGAAAAGAACAAAAGCAACTCGATGAAACAGGGAAATCCAAATCCCAGGCCAAGTTCCCAGTTCCACAAGGTAAATGTGGTACTATTGCTACTGCTGCTGTCTCTGGTGATCATGTGGAGCAGCCACATCATTCCACCCCCATGATCAGGGAAAATAAATGCTGCAGTGGTCACCTCACTTCTTCTAAGGCCCCCTCCCTGATCTCTCAGGCTGGTGGTCATGTAGCTAAGAAAGCCAGGAGATATTCAGCAGTTTGGGACTATATTAGGGATGGCCCCACAAATCCACTGATAAAGTGTAATTTTGTCTTTTACATGGTGGAGAGACTGGTGGAACAGAAAACTGTGTTTTGGGCTATGGAATTTGGCAATGTGCCTTGTGGGAGATACCTGTCTTGGGTGCAGTGGTGTGTGCTGCAAAGGCCAGTTTTGCTTCTGAGGCCTTATGAACAGGCCATCAAAGATCTGTCTGCTGCATCCACAACTGTTAGAATGGTCCTGCTTATGGTGAGTCTACCTGAACAACACACCAAGTGTTATATGACGTCTACCAGAACAACACAACAAAGCTCAACCAGTGGTGCTGCAGGTAGATGTGGTGGTGATTGTGGCATTGGTTGGAATGAGGTGAGGATAATGACTTTAGCACTGGTGATCAAGATACTAGTGCCGGACAAGGTGGTGGTATAGGTGGTGGTGGTGGTGTTGACACTAAATAATAATGTCTTTTATTTTTAGGCACCTTTAAAATGCCAAGGCGCCGTACATAAAATCACACATCAAAAAATCACATTACTCAATTAATTATTCACTATATGCCTGGTGCCACAGAAAGGTCTTTAGGGCCAGCTTAAAACCCTCCACCATTGTGCATTCCCATAACCAACAGGGTAGAGAATTCCAGAGTGTGGAAGCCATGAACATGAATGATCTGGCCCCCGAAGATTTCAGACGTACCTTAGGGATCTCTAGCAACCCCTCGCTGGCTGAGCGGAGTGATCGCCCAGGGTAATAAGGGACCAGGGGCTCTTTCAGGTAGTCCAGTCCCAATCTGTGTAGGGCTCTGAAAGTCAGCAAGCCAACTTTAAAGGTGATCCACCACTGTAATGGCAGCCAGTGCAGTTCGTGCAGCACTAGCGTAATATGACAGGACCAAGATAATCCTGTCAGAAGTCGGGCCACTGTGTTCTGCACCAGCTGCAAGCAGCAGATTTCCACCCCAGGAAGTCCTAGGTATAGAGAGTTTCAATAATCTATGCATGAGGACACAAAGGTGTGGACCAGGACAGGAAGGTCGCTGGACAGAACCAGATGTTTAATCCTGGAGATATTCCTTAGATGGTAAAAGGTAGATTTGATGACAGTTGACACCTGCGAATGCAGGGTCAACCCTTCATCAAAAATTACCCCCAGGTTTCACACCTGGTCAGAGTTTGGGAGAGAGATACCCCCGAGAACAAGTCCAGCAGGTGACCCACCCCCCGAGCCCCCTGTCTGGCGACCAGGGTCCACAACCAACACCTCTGTCTTACCGGAGTCCAACTTCAGCCAGCTTGAATCCATCCACTTCTGGATTTCTTTGATACGGCTATTGAAGACCAAGAGAGCTCTATCCTGGTCGGGTGCAAAAGAAAGGTAGAGCAGGGTATCATCAGCATAGCAATGAAATCTCAGCCCATACCTTCTTACAATGTCTCAGAGAGGCAGCATGTACACCGCAAACAGCATGGGTGACAAAACTGAACCCTGAGGGACCCCACAAGACAGAGAAACTGGGTCTGATGAAAACACCCCAGATACCACTGTCTGAGTTCTTCCTGTGAGGAAAGATGTAAACCACCTGAGGACTGTTCCCGACAGTCCACAGATGTACCTCAGATGGCTAAGTAACACTCCATGATCCACGGTGTCAAACACTGATGAGAGATCCAGAAGAATCAAGATGGAGCGGCTCTTCTGATCTCTAGCCATCAGGAGATCATTGAGCACCTGAACCAGTGTTGTCTCAGTACTATGTCTCTTTTGAAAACTGGACTGGAGAGGCTCATGGATGTCACGGATGGTCAAATGGTCATCCAGTTGTGCTGCCACTACTTTCTCGATCATCTTTCCTAAAAAGGGGGGGTTAGAGATTGGCCTGTAGTTGGCATGGCCATTTGGGTCCAAAGTAGCTTTCTTCAAGAGTGGTATCACTACCGCTTCTTTCAGAGAGCTAGAAAGCTCTCCAGATTCCAGGAAGCACCAAACTATCCACGCTAGGACTGGACTGATAACATCAATACAACCCAAAATCAGAGAAGTTGGTCCAGGGTCCAAACTACAACATGTAGGGTACATACCCTGGATGATCCACATGACATCCATGAAGTCCGAGTGACTGAAGGTACGCCAGGAAAACCGAGGAGCAATGACCTCATGCTGATCTAAAGCAACACCCATAGAGTGTGCTGGTTGGAGGACTGCCCTTATGTCGGCCACCTTAGCAGCAAAGAATAGAGCAAGATCATCACACTTTGTTTGTGAAAACGCTTTCCAAACTTGAAGACAGGCTGGGTTGCACAGTCTGTCCACAGTTCAGAACAGTTGAGCTGGTCGATTCTGAGCTACCTCAATCTGCCTGGACAGGAACTCTGCCTTCTTACTGGTGATTGCAGATTGATAGACTTGATAATGGTCCATCAATCTAAGGTGGCCAGCATCAAGGGCAGATTTCTGTCAGCGATGCTCTAGCCTTTGTCCTAGTCGCCACATCTCCCTCAGAACCCATCAAAGCATGGGGATTGAGGGCGAAGGGAGAGAGGATGAACATGGACTGGAGCAATAGCATCCAGGGCCATTGAGGCAGCCATATTATAGGCCATCACAAGGGACTCTGGATCATTGCTTGCCACACAGAGGGACAATAGGTCAAGCACCGCAGTTAGGCTATGAGAGCTTATGTCTCGTAAAGGGCGGTACCTAACCATCTCCACAGGGGGAGGCCTACGAAGGGGGGTGTTAAAACTAAACCCCACGATGTAATGATCGGACCACCCAAGTGGTTCCACCCCCAAATCAGAGGCTTCTATCCCTAGGAGGAAGACTAAGTCAAGAGAGTGTCCATGTTTATGAGTAACTGTGGTAACCACCTGTGTAAGGCCCCGAGATGTCATCAACTGGAGGAAGTACTGTCCAAATTATGAGAGTTTATCATCGATCCAGGCATTGAAGTTGCCCAGAACCATCAGTCTGAGAGACTCAAATGCCATGTTGATGATGAAGTCTGCCACTTCCTGAAGGAACTGCTTCTCATCACCGGGTGGACGGTAGATGAGGGCGATCTGACAGCATACACCTGTCACTATGGTACACTCAAATGACTCTGTTTCCTCAACTAATACACTTGTGAGGTTCATTTCAGTCTTAAAACAGACCGCAACCCCCCTTGTGATTTAGTATCACTGAGTACCTGGCTGGAGTTAAAGCCTCCAAAATAGGGTCAGAGTTTACATCCAGCCAGGTCTCAGTGATGCAAGCCAGGTACACTGTTTCAACAAGATCCACAATAATTGCAGTCTTGTTTTTAATGGACCCGACATTGCATAACACTGCCTGAGTTGGATGAACTTCTTGGGCCGCCCGAACCATCTGCCTACCACAATCGGTAGTGTTCTTGGGTATGGAAACCAAACATGGGACACCACGCTCTGGGTTCCATTTCACCCCAGGGTGTCTCCTGAATCTTACTACCCCAATGTGGTGGACCCCTCATTCATCCTCCACTGTTTGCACCCCCCAACCTCCTCTGACTCCCACTTGCAATAACTAAGGCCCTACAGCATCGGTAAGTAGTAAACTGGAGAGGAGGAGGAAAAAAGGGTGGAGGGCGCAAAGAGCAGAGGGAGAATAGTGCACAACCACTGAGGCCAGCATCCCACACATTGAAATAACCCAGCAAAGTGAATAACCAAATAAGTATCCACAGACAGTCCCATACAAAATAATCCTCATACAAACATCCTGATAACAAACTGTCTAAATAATAAGACAATTAACAATAAATAATATAAAACCCCACCCCAACATGTAATCAAAATTAAAGTTAAAAACAAACTTTAAACTTTTGAGCTATTGAGTCCAACAATGTTTTAAATAACCAGATCTCGCTGAGATACATCAGTTGAAAAAAGGAAAAAAGCCTTCAGATCCTGAGGTCCTCTCATTACAAGGGGAACCTAAAGAGAAGAGAATATACTCAAAAGTCAAGTCGCACAAAAAGAGCCAGCACTTCTTTATATAAAACAATCTTTTAAATGCAGAGGAAATATGAGATAATTGATTTCTGCAGATCTCCAGGCCCTCTCACTGCTTGGAAAACATACAAAGCATAAGTACTCTCACTGCTAATAGAGTCAGGAAACAATGGTCCAAGTCACCAGAAAAAGTAAAATAAACATCTGATCATATTTGTTGTTACAGGGAGCAGGTAACCATCCATTGATTTTTCTCCTTCCAAATCAAAATCCACACAAGAAGCCTAAATGGAGATCAAACCACACAAGGCATGAACAGGAGACCTTTGTCCTGGGGCCAGAGCCAAAAATAATCACAGCAGCAATAAAGGAAACACCAATGGGATCCTCTCACCAGTAGACTCCCTGGAGAACCAAAGAGAACCCTGAGCCCACTGACCAACTCCCTAGCCAGTCCACAACTCAGGTCCCCCAAGCAGCAGTGAACTTTGGCCCCAGACCCCCCCCCAGCACAATTCAAGGGTCCACCGTACCAGCAGCAATTCAGGCTACAACTCAACGATACCCAAGCAATTCCAATCAGCTTTCCAGTTCCTCCAATGGCCTCTTGAACCTTCGCATGATATCAATCAGCTTTCCAGCTCCTCCAATGGCCTCCTGAACCCTCAAACAGAGTTTATCTTCCTGAATGGTAGAAAGTCCTCACACCAGTCCTCCATGAAGGAACCCAGAGTAATAAAAAGAACAGGGACCACTTCCACCATTCATCCACACCCACAGCTGATCCAGACTGATCATACAAAATGTGAAAACTAGCCGGGGGCAAGGCAGCACTATCCAAAACAGAAATAAGTGCTACCAAAAAAAACTAAAAGAAAAAGAAAAGTCCTCCTGCTACTCCCCGACTACACAGTCTGCCACACTGCAGTCAGGGAAGAACTGAGATTCCCCCCCAAAATACAGACCAAATGCCAGATAACAGCTGGGGGGGGAGGTAGTGCTGTCAGAGAAAAGTGCTACCAAATAGCTTAAAACAAACGGATCCCTCCTGGCAACCCTCTGACTACACAGTCTGCCACACTGCAGTTTGAGAGGGTCCGAGACTCCCAGTGAAACTGGTAAAAGGCTGGAAAATACTGCAAGTGCTCAATGAAAAACCTGCAAAAGATGTTACTCTTGTGCTAATCTATCTCACTTCTTCCACCCTAACTAGCCTACTAACCTAAAGTAAAAAATAAAATAAACAAAATAAGTGCAAAGCAGAAATAAATACTAAAATAAAAACAAAATCCAACAGAACAATGTTAATGCTAGTGCTAGTGTTAGTGCTAGTGCTAGTGCTAGTGCTAGTGTTAGTGCTAGTGCTAGTGCTAGTGCGCTGGCTGGCTCAAGTCAGTCGCCATCTTCTCAGAAGCATCCAAAGCTGCATGGAATTTTTGTTGGTGAAGTGGCAGAGATGCTTCTGACACAACTTTAAAATTGATTTCAAAGCATTTGACTAGACACCCAATTTGTCATGGAAACATTTCTTGATTCAGATATGAGCATGTCTGCATTCTTCCTGCACACATTTACTATGTCAAGCAGAAAATCTTGCAGACAATTCAGATAGAGCAGCACAGACAATGCACAGAAGACAAAATTCACCCTCCTCCTCCTCCTACTTCTTTTCTTGGGTCTACTTTCCATACTTCCAGTGCTGGGGGCATCAGAGTGGTTGTGACGATGATGATGATGATGATTTCAGATAGGAAGAAGAACAAATTGATTATCCAATTTCAGGAGACACAATAAAAGACATATGGGAGCTATTTAATACACAATACCAATGTTGCAGACATTATGGATGAAGGCATGGACGTGACACCAGATTACACGATGGAGGCATTTTTAGCAGAGCCACTATCTAGCCAAAATGCTGATGCCATCAAATGTTGACAGGACAGAAAAGTGAGTTGGCCTGCACTGGTTAAAGTGGCTTTGTACTTTCTGGGATGTCCCCCAACACTGGATGCTTCCCAAAAGTGTTTCAGCTCAATTGGAGATATTGCCCCACCACATTGCTCCAGGCTAAATTCATACACTATTGAATTCCTAGTCTTTTTGAAATTGAATTTACCATGCATAAACATCACCTATCCATTTAATTATTTCAAATTCCAACAGGTGTTATCAACTAATCCTATACCTCCTGCAGGTAAGTCTCCATGCACTGCTACCTGCAGTTGCAGCACCACAGTCCACCACAGCACCACCACTCCTAGCAGTGCTGTCACCAACAGGGAAAGGATTTGGATACACCCTGACATCTCAAGTTCTCCAGAAGATAGCACAACAACCTTTACCATGTATTCACCAGAAAATTCAATGTCTGTAGGTGACATATGTTTCCTGCCTCTGTGCAACTCATCCTCAGCCTCACATGCTTACAAACAGTCAATGCTACTTAAATCAGAACAGTGATGTCACCTAAACCACTGGCATGGCACTGACAAAGGATGACACTGATCACATTATATAACATGGGATGGGCAGCAGTCTGGGAGGATGTCAGAATGACACTGTCATTGCGCAGCAGCTGTTTCAGTAGAACTTAGCATGAAATAACAAATGAAAAATTAAAAAAATGAAAAATATTTACAAAAACAATAAAAAAGTAAGGACTACAGGGAGCCTTGAGCTCAACTGAGGAAACTAAAAATTCCTATAGCTCTTAGCAAAAAATAAAAAAATAAAAATATATACAAAAAATAAACATGATTTGATCAGATCCACCATGGCTGCATAATAAAGTTACTGAGGTTGTGTGAAACTGTTACGAAGACATGGAGAAACAACACAATGATTTTTAACTAGTAAGATTTGTTGTATTTTGCATTCTAAGGAAGGCAGACACATTATTAGAAAAGGTTATGGAGGTATAGATTTCCATGGAAGGAATGGTAAGCAATATAGCTTTGACAGGTAGAAAAGGTGGCAGTAGTACATGAAAAAGTAATGTCTGGCATATGTTCAGTCTTGGGATTACAGTATTATAGAGAAAAACAGGGGGGTTGTCCATGCAGTGATGTAAGTTATATTTAAGTAATGTGTTGATGTCAGGCAGTCAGATGTAATGATGGACTTCATTAGGAGAGAAAATGTGATAGTAACTTTTATAAGGGGTTGCTTTTGATAAGGTTAAGGTAGTTATGCCTGTGATAATGGGAAAATCAGGACAGTACGAGGTCTATACAGGAGTGGAGTACAAATATGCACTGTATGATAAGTATGTGTTCAGAGTGCAGGCAAATGCAACATGCAGGTTTATTTTATATATACAGTAGGTAAAAATAGGGATAGATGCAATTGATAGAAATATAGATAATTACATAGATAGACATACAGATAGACAGACAGAGGGAGAAGTTATGGTCATGACAGTCTTTGGAGAGGCAACTGCCTCTAGAGTCACATTCATGTTCACTAATTTGGGTTGAAAAACCTTTCAAGCAGCACTATTTTGCTGTCAGTAATCGCCTATGGATTTAAGCATAGATTGGAATGTCTTAAAACAGTTATAGTACAGGAAAAACAATGAAAGCAATTGTGTTATAGTTTAGCACTTAAACATACAGTACATGTAACATACATGTTGCCACCTTTTTCCAATAAGCACCCTTACCCAAGCAGAATGCCAGTCTTAAAGAGCATATGACGCCTTCAGGATCAGTGAAGGAAAACATAATATTTAGACACAGTTCAGTTTATATGTCATATTAGTTCTGTATCTTTCTCCTCATTATTTTTTACTAAGGCCATTTGCATGAAAAGAGGACTGCTGCTCCTGAAGTGTTCATGTATTCCTGGTGCTTTCTCCCTACCTGAGGTCATAATGCATGGCTTGTGACATCACAGTTACTCCCATGACAGCAGACTGTGATGTCACAACATAGCATTATGACTTGAAGTAGGGAGTAAGCTATAGTGGCAGATGAACTCTAACAGATAAAGATCAAATATTCATCCAAATTTCCTCTGTAATAAAAGATAGGCAAGAGAAATCTACAGATTATATTTAAAATGTAAACTGAGTTGTACCAAGTTATTAGTTTTTTCAAAGTTTTCACTGTGGCATCAGCAGCTCTGATCATAAAGAGGAGAGCTGAAAAAATATGTCTCAAAGTAAGTGCAGAATAATTTTTCTTAAATCTGTTTTAAGATATTCTGCCTTTCCTCTTTTTTTTTGATAAAAAGGAGTAGCACCTTTCTTCTGACTGGACTAATGTAAATCATGACAGTCAGTGGTTTGGGATATGCTAAGTATCCCCAGGATCAAGTTGTGCTCCTTGGCTGGCTAGAGAGTAGTCGGCTAAAATAAATAAATAAATAAAATAAAATGAAAAAACACAAATCAGTCATTCTACCAACAAGACATGCAGAGGTACGACAATTGGGGAAGGGGGGACAAAAGCTGTTTGGGACTGCAGCTTCCATTTTTGAAACAGAAACCATTTTAGGTTGATCTTGTCACCTGTTCTAGCCTGAAAAGAACATATTTTAAATGCCTATTTTAAGTCTGTATAATGGACTGTTTTGCCATTTAGGAGCTAAAGAATGAATGTGTAACAGATGACATTTTGGCTACCTAGCAATTGTATGCCAAAGCAATGTAGGCATGTAATTAAGAACTGGATCGATAGAAGGCCATTGTCAGGTGTTTATACACACTGCCAGAACTGAAATTATAGCTAACAAATTGCTATACAGTACTTTGAGGATGTGCAAAGTGTAAAACATCAGATGGGAATTTTAACAGCTGGATGCTGAGCTGGTGTCTTAAACAAATATGTAAGAATTCTACATTGATGTTATTTTTTCTAGTTGCTCTTTATCATCTGGTATGGAGACACCTATATTTTCAAAAAAGAGCTGTCTTAGCACTAGTATCACAAGATGTGCCAACAGTAATCAATGAATCCACATAAATGGAAAATGAAGGAGGTCTGCTTACTCCATTGATTGAGATGTGTGCTGTCCCATTGTGTGTCATAGCAGTATTTCTAATTTTGAACTTGGCACCACCACAACAGGGAGTTCTCTATTTCTTCAACAACAAAAAATGAAAAAACACACTTTATCATCAAAGGCTATGTTTACCAAGTACTGTGCCCATGATTAAAATAATGTGAACCCTTCCCCTCCCCTCAAAAATGTACCCTGATGTGAATCTGCATGTTTAACTATAAATAAAATAAAAATGTATTTCTAAATGCAATACTAACACCAATGCTTCATGATTAAAATAATTTGAACCACCTCCCCCCAAAAATGTGCCCTGACAAATTACAGTCTGGGAAGATTGCCTGGGACAAGATGCAATAAAAAAAATCCTGAATAACAAGTTCCATGGAGTAAATATTAACATCATGTTTCTAGTGTCCATGATAAAATAAAATAAAAAAGACATTTAAGATTGTTTTAATGTCAGCTCTGATCAGAATAGCTTTTAAAATCACCAATTGTTTTCTTGTTCAATGTTTTCTAATACATACTTCTCAAATTTAAAAGAAAAAATACATTTTATCGTCAAAGTCTATGTTTACCAAGTACTGTGCCAGTACTGTGCCCATGATTAAAATAATTTGAACCCCCTCCCCCCAAAAATGTGCCCTGACATGAAACTGCATGTTTAACTGTAAAGGCAATTAAAAATGTATTTCTAAATGCATTACTTACACCAATGCTTCATGATTAAAATAATTTGAACCCCTTCCCCCAAAAAATGTTCCCTGACAAACTGCACTATGGGGAGATTGCCTGGGACAAGATGCAATAAAAAAACCTGAATAACAGGTTCCATGGAATAAATGTTAACATCCTGTTTCTAGTGTACTTGATAAAACAAAATAAAAAATACAGCTGAGATTTTGTTTTAATGTCAGCTCTGATCAGAATAGCTTTTAAAATCACCAATTATTTTCTTGTTCAGTGTTTTCTAATGCATCTCAAACTTAAAAGAAAAAACACACTTTATCATCAAAGTCTGTATTCACCATGTACTGAGCCAATGATTAAAATAATTTGACCCCTTCCCCCAAAAATGTGCTGACATGAAATTGCATGTTTAACTGCAAAGACAATTAAAAAATGTGTTTCTAAATGCATTACTAATGCCAATGCTTTCAAAGTTTTGAAACTACTAAAAAGACAAATTATATATATATATTATGGTAACACGGTAGTGCTACCATAGTTAGGGTTGAGGAGCCATTTCTATGTTAAACCCCAAAATTTTGCACCTTAATAACTTTGCAACCGTTTGATGGATTTGCCTGAAATTTGGAATTTATGATCAAGAACCATAGGCCTTGGGATCTGCCAAGTTTCATGCTGGTTGGCTATATGGCTGCGGAGTTATTAAGTGTGATCTGTGCACACGTTTACGCTTTTCTGGAATTCTGTGGTCGCACCTACAGGTCGTATGGTTTGCGTGACTGGCCCAAAATCTTCAGAGAACATGCAGCCAGGGTCCCCAATGTGCCTTTCAAAGATTTCATGAAAAAATATTAAACGGTTCAAAAGTTATTCAAAAACAGTTTCCCATTATAAGTCAATGGGAAAGTTAACAAAAGTTAAACACTTTCATGAAATGCATTTTACTTTCGCAAATGGGCCTGTTACTTTCGCAAATTGGCCATTTGTTTTCAGTTGTGATCAGAAAATGGTTGGCATTTAAATTTGGGACCCTCTAGCAACCTAATTTTTTTTGTATTCACCTAGTCGGGCCCTGAGGATGCTTGCCATGTCTTTATTTTGTGGTAAAACACCCCAGAAATATGTTTTTCAAATTTCTGGAAAAAGTACTTTCGCAAATTACTTTCGTGCTCACAAAAGTGTCACAAATTTTTGGGAAAGCTTTCGCAAATTGCGACAGTAATATTCTAGTCTGTGGGAAAATGACAGCAATTCTTTGGCACTGCACTGCAAAATAACCGTTGGGAGTTTTGAGCTGAAATTTGGAGGGAACGCAGCTGACATCTCACAGATGTGCCTTTCAGTGTTGTATTGAAAAAATATTACATGGTGGCAAAGTTATGGCACTCCAAAGTTGACAGTTTTTCCCATAGGATAACATTACTGCGCCCGAAGCATTACAGGAATCCTTTGGCACCCTGCTGCAAAATAACGCTTTGGTCTTTTGTCCTGAAATTTGAAGGGAAGACAGCCAACAGTACACAGATGTGCCTTTCAGTAGTTTGGTGAAAAAATATCACATGGTGGCAAAGTTACGGCACTCCAAAATTGACAGGTTTTCCCATAGGATAACATTACGGCGCCCGACACTTAACAGAAATCATTTGGAGCCCTGCTGCAAAATAACGGTTTGGTCTTCTTTCCTGAAATTTGGAGGGAAGACAGCCAACAGCCCACAGATGTGCCTTTCAGTAGTTTGGTGAAAAAACATTACAGGGAGACAAAGTTATGGCGCTCCGAACTTTTCTTTTTTTCCCATAGGATAACATTACGGCGTTCGCCGCGCCTTTCAGGGCCCGTATCTCGGAAACGGTGCGAGATACGGACTTTTCATCAGAAAATTAGCCAGGACAGTTGTAAATAATATGACTTTTAAATTTTTTTTCTACGTCGTACGGTTCCTGAGATATAATGTATTTAGTATTCCAAGATCTCATTTTCTGCGCCAATACTCATTATTTTGCATACATTATTTGTACTCACTGTCTTTCTCAATGCAGGTTTTGGGGAAACCAGCCTGTGCGCTTACATTACTGTTACTGTTGCCCTTTCCGCTATGGATCCATACTGTTCACTTACCAATGACGTCTGGCGCCACCATGTGCGTTATCCTTTATGCTTTCATTTGCGCTTGCGTTTCTGTTATTTTTGCCATCTCTGTCTACAGTACTGTTTATCTTACTGTTTCACTTTACATCACCATGCCCATTGACATTTCTGTTTGCAGGCACCATGTTACTATGTGACAACACATCACGTGGCAGACCATTCCCGCTCACGCCACCATGTGTGCTACCCTTTCTGTTCTCATTCATGCTTGTGTTACCATTACGCCACTGTTAGCATTTCTGTTTGCATTGCTGTCCCTGTTAGTATGCCACAACACATCATGTGGCGGGAGCGCGGGGCCCAAAGGGCCCTGCACTCCTGCCAACGCATTATGCAGCGGGAGCTGGGCCCATTACATTCACTATTTCTCATTATCATTCTCAAAAGAAGGGAAATTAGAGGCAAAAACTCTGTTTAATGCATTAGTTAAGGTTGTTCCACAGCGACAAAGTGAGAGTCGCTGTTAGGGTTGAAAATCCCCTTGGACCCCGCCCACCCCCAACCGGCATTGGGGTGCGCATTGGGATTGTGGGTCCCTAACTCTCACCCCATTCTCCTATACTTCTGCTGCTTTACACATGTCATGGGGTGAGTTAGGGCTGATCGATCCCAATGCGCACCCCAATGCCGGGTTGGGGGTGGGGGGTCCAAGGGGTTTTCAACCCTAACAGCAAATTTCTCACTTTTTCGCTGTGGAACCCTAACTAATGCATTAAACGGAGTTTTTGCCTCTAATATATATATATATATATATATATATATATATATAGATATATACTGTATATATACATATATATTTATATATATAAAATGTTTAAGAAAACATGTGGCTCTTAATTGTAAATTACAATGTGTGTCTAGGTCTCCTTCTGAGGCCCCAGGTGGTTCTGATAGTCATTGTTCCAAAAGTTGTTTAAGTTAATTTGAAGGCATTAAATATCTTCTGTTCTCCTAGTCCTTAATAAAGGCATTAAGGGTCTTTTGTTCTCCACTGCACAGATTTGTTCTGTTTGTTGATACAGGTCCCAAACTAGTGTGTCTTGTTACAGCATCATAGAGCCACCTCATGCCCCTCCCACATGAATCAGAAAAAAGTTGGGGGTGAATCTTTAGGAGCTTCTCGGGTGGAGGTGGGGGCAGATCTTACTCCCTCCCAAAAAACTAATGCTGCCTCCAGCTACTCAGGTTCCCATTCTTTTACCACCCATTTAAGAAAGAAACTAGTACCCTACAACCATTGACTAACATGAAAGCATATTTATTTGAGGGCAGAGTACATTGTTTGGAGGAGGGTAAGGTGGAAGAGACTACACCTTCAGTCAGTTCCACAGACAGAAAACATGACATCACTCCTTTTGTACATGCAAAATGTCTGCAGGTTCCACCTACTGAAGCTGTAAAAAGTAGGGACTATGTGGAGGAGCTTCAGTGCAGCCAAGGAAACTAAGAATTCCAATAGTTCTTAACACTACATGTTAGAAAAAGCAACAAAAGCAACACATTCTGGTCAGAGCTGATATGCTGTGGAGAGCTTTTGGGATGCTTTTACCCATTATTTTTAATGAATTTGCACAATGCAGATCTGCTGAGAGGCAGTTTCAATGTGGGTTTCCTTTTACACATTTTGTATTTTCCTGAACTATGCCTGCTGATTGCTATATATTTAGCGTGGATAGCTCACAGAAGAAATTGCATTTTATTTTTGGGTGAGCACTGGCAGTAGGACACTGGAATGTGTCATACATAGGCATGAACTGTGTGTGGGCTATAACACCCAGTGGCCATACATCTCAGGCACTTGCATGCAGATCCATTGCCCCGGTGCTGTTGCACTGCTCAGTGCAGGTGACAGTCAATGCTGTACCCACTCACACAGGTCCTGGAACAGACATGTTACAGCTGACCTCCCATTCATTTGTACAATCAGGGAATTGTAAATGCACTATCCATAGCCTGGAGTGTACACTGCAAATGGCATTGCAGGATACCACACCCCATGGCACCCAGGATACCTCAGCAGTCCAGAGGGTGGCATGTTACACAGGGGAATGGAGAGAGTGTGGGCCTGCAGTGGTGCATGACAGCAGGAAGATACAGCATCAACAAGGCATGCATTGGGGGTATGTCAATTCCCTTTTACGGTTTGCCAGGGACATACACACAGCTACATACACTGGTGGGTCTGCAGCTTACGTAGTGCCCCAATGCATGGTGCAGCCACTTGGGTCATTCCAGAGTGCAGGTCCCTAGCCAGGGTCCAGTGAAGTCAGTGGCTGGTCATGGCAGGATGCAGAGGACAGTGCCAGTCTCCGCAACAGGTCGGGTATAGGGGGAGTGGTGGTGTCTATGTACTGAGGTGGTGGATGGGGGTCCTTTATGCTATGGATATAGACTGTGGTTTCCATTGGTGTGATTGGGTCCAGGGGGGCCCTACACTATGGAGCTCTTTGGGGATGGAGTTGGATTGATCAGGGATGGGGGGTACTTCTAATCCACCAGGGCTGCCAGGCTGTGGTACACCTGGGTGCACTTCCACAGCCCACCTGTGGGTGGCTGTCCAGGTTAGGACAGCTATTCATGGCCTAACTGTGAGCCTTGCTGCTCTGGACTGTGAGGGGTGCATTCCCACTGAGTATGCCACAGCACGGCATACATATGGTAATGTACCCTTGACTTGCACAGTATATTATCTGTGTGCACCCTGGACCATTCCCTTGTGGCTGGCACATCCTGCACATTTGAATATCATGCTGTGGTGCATTGTTGGAGTTGCACGGCACACCTCCCTTTTCTGTCAGGATCCGCCTCACAACTGCTTTGAATATGAGGGCTGTGGACTAGGCTACCCTGAAGAAATACATTATCAAAACGGTAAAATCATGACTCCACTGAAAATTAGATATTTCATCTAATCTGGGACAGCCTGAGTAAATACAGTGCAAAAAGGTGTAAATGAAGATCCCTATGAGAATGAGATGTAGTATCTCACCTGTACTATCCAGGATACAAAATACTGGATAAATATTTAAAGGAAAACTACTCTAAACTGAACTTCACTGTGTTCACTGACATAAACGAACAGTTTGTTTATTGTTTTATAACATATTAGAATGCAGTATTTATTTTGAATGTTGTGGCCATGAGGCTAGTGTGTAATTGACTATCAAACTGTGGTGCATTGTTGGAGTTGTGCAGCACATCCTCCTTTTCTGCAGGGATGCACCACGCATTTCCTTTGAATATGGGGGCACTGAACTAGGCTACCCTGAAGAAGTACGTTATCAAAATGGTAAAATCATGACTCCACTGAAAACAAGATATTGCATCTAATCTGGGGCAGCCTGGGCAAATACAGTGCAAAAATGAGTAAATGAAGATACCGATGACAATGAAATGTAGCATCTCTCCTGCACTATCCAGGATACAAAATACAGGATAAGAAATATTTAAAGGAAATCTACTGTAAACTGAACTTCGCTGCGTTCACTGATATAAACGAACAGTTTCTTTATTGTTTTATAACATATTAGAATGCAGTATTTATTTTGAATGTTGTAGTCATGAGGATTGTATACAGTGTGCGTGTGTGTGTGTGTGTGTGTGTGTTTTCTTCAGCTCAATATATTTTTTTCCCAACAAGCATAGTAGAAAATGCATGCTGATTGCTACATATTTAGTCTGGGTAGTTCACTGAAGACCTTGCATATGTCTGAGACAGTGCTTATCAGGTAGTGTCTTTAGAGGTTAAAAAACTGTAAATTATAGATTTGCTGGGAAAGGGTGACATTTATGAGGTATGAATCTTTCTTGAAAGACAATACATTCCCAAGTGAAACTAGTAGCAAGAAGCTGCTTAAATGCTAAGGCCCAGATATTCAAACTGTGCCAGGCTGTGGCACAAGCTTGGGCACAGCTCAACAGGCTACGCAGGGGTGTGGACTGGGCGATATTCAACGGAGCTGTGCCATGTCTCAGCAGCATTGAATATCACACCCTGGCCACCCACAGTGCACATGGCGCAGTAGCACTGTGCCAGTGCAAGTGACCAGAGTGGAGCATGGGGATGCGCTAGCGCAAGTTCCACTGCGCCATGCACAGCAACCATGACATTCAAAAGTTAACATGCAAATGGGGCCATAATATATGCAAGGCACACGTGGGTCCATTTACATGTCATTATCGCCCCATTTGCATGCAGATGTGCCGATCCCCGACGACTTGCACATGGTGCCCTGCCAGGCAGCAGCCGGCATTTGTATTAAATAAATTAACTATTTCCAATATCCCTGGTGGTCCAGTGGACCGCTATCTGCCCAATCTCAGGCATTTGTATTAAATAAATGAACTATTTCCAATATCCCTGGTGGTCCAGTGGACTGCTATCTGCCCAATCATGGGCATCTGTATAAATAAAATCAGAAGTCCCCAATATCCCTGGTGGTCCAGTGGACTGCTATCTGCCCAATCTCGGGCATCTGTATAAATAAAAGCAGAAGTCCCCAATATCCCTGGTGGTCCAATGGACCACTATCTGCCAGATCGCAGGCATTTGTAAAAAAAAACATATATCCAATATCTCTGGTGGTCTGGTGGTACCCCCACCCACCCACTGTGCTCCACTGCCCCTCCCCCGGCTCAGCCAGTGGGTGGCAGCACCCCACCTGCCTGCCACCCGTGGCCTGCTGACAGACACCATCAGTGAGACATGCGCCCATTGGTCCACAAGCGTGAGCCAATGGGAGTGCAGCCATCTCACACATTCCAGATATGTGAATGGGATCATTCACATATCTGGAATGTGTAGTACGGTATGGGCTGCACACCCATCGGCTCACACAGTGGACCAATGAGTGTACAGCCCTACCGATGGTGTCAGTCTGCGGGTGGCAAGGCAGCAGGTGGGTGGGGTGCTGCTGACCACCAGCTGACCGGGGGGAATGGGGCACAGTGGGCGGGTGGGGAGTGGAGGTACCACTAGACCACAAGGGATACTGGACATATTTTTTTTTTACAACTGCCCATGATTGGGCAGATATCGGTCCACTGGACCACCAGGGATATTGGGGAATTCTGCTTTTATTTATACAGATGCCCATGATTGGGCAGATAGCGGTCCACTGGACCACCAGAGATATTGGAGAATTCATTTTTTTATTATAAATGCCCGTGATTGGGCATGGGGGGGCGCCACCAGATGCAGCCGGAACTCGCTGCAGTGTTGCTCCCTGCAATGCAGCAGCTCAACTGTGGGTGGCCATCAGTTGTTCCTTTTTTTTTGGATCAGCTTTGTGCTGACACAGGTAGGGGTTGTGCATGCATGGCTCTGCACATCCCGGGCTGAATATCGGACTGTGCAGGGTATGCATGGGCACGCCCCTCCACCTTCTCCAGCATACATTACTGATGTGCTCCGGCGCATCGGGATTTGTGCCACGCTCTTTTCCCTTTTGAATATTGCACTGGGGCACATCAGTGGGTTGCTCATGGCACAACACTGTTGCACCATGCACAACCCTTTTGAATATCTGGGCCTCAGTATTTAAATGTGCAAGTTGTTGCATTCTGAAGGGGGTAAACAAATCTCCAGTTTAATAGGCAACCAATATTTAACAAGCTGTTTCAGTTTCCTAATGGCATCTGATAAGCAGCTTGGAGTTATGTCCCCAGCATCATTAACAGAAAAAAGACAGTATTTATTTCAGTTTTCATGGAAGGATATATTGAAAAGTCCAAAACATGTGTTCCACAATACTTAATTTTCCAGCTACAGATAGCAAGATGGCTGTAGACTCTGCCCACAGCCATAAAAACAGAACTTAAAAAATGTATAAAAAATATTAAAAAAGAGAAGGCACTTTGAGGTGGGGGTTGGATCACAGCCAAGGAAAGTAAGAATTTCTAGAGTTCTTAGCAGTATGTGTTAGCAAAAAACAAAATATATTTACAAACAAATAAAAAATGGAGGTACTATGCTGGGGGAGATGCGCTCAGCCAATGAAACCAATAATTCCTGTAGCTCCTAGTACTATATGTTAGTAAAATGTTGACAAAGAGAAAAAAACTTAAAAATATTTATAAAACAAACAAAACTATTAAATACGCAAATTTGGGGTGGTAAGGTCGGCAAAGCAATGCCCTTGTACATTACAGTACTACTTGCACTTTTCTTTGGGATGCATACAGTAGTTTTTGGGGATTTATTTTGAAAACCTCTGTGGAACTAACATAATAATTGGCATGAAGGGCAGGGACATCCTTGAGGTCAGCAAAGGAAACTACTGTATGAATTGTTATCCCTCTGGTGGGGGTACTTAGCAGTCGTATATATTGGACACTGTGGTGATCCCCAGCTGTGGCATTCCAACACCACCTACCACACATAAGCTATAGTAATTCATGCCCATTTCTGACCTCAAATCTTTTTTCCCTTTTCAGTAGTGTGTTTCATGCCTTATGCCAATTATTACATTGGGAGTCAAAATTATTCAACCAAAGGGTTGAAGCCAAACTGTATCCCCCCCCCCCCATAGAAGCTAAATGAAACTTGCCACCAGGACACTTTTTTCACCCTTAGTTTAAAATTAAACCCACATTTTAGAACCTCATTAAGGTTGCCACTGTTCAACAAAATTGTAAGAACTTTGACATGCACAACCTGGAAGTTTATGAGACATGGGAGGTTTTATAATGGACACTCTGGATTCAGAGATTTGAAACATTAAAAAAACTTGAAAACCTCACTTTTTGGCTGTTTATTTTCACCCACAGAAAAGACAGTTTGGAATTTTGTTCTCAGATCTTAAGGGCACAAGGCACTTATCCAAAAGTATGTCTTTCAAAAGTTTTGTGACAAAACATTAATCAATTTTAGAGTAATAAAATTTTGAAATTTGGCTTCTGAGCATGCCCAGTAGGGTTTCTGAGTTAACCCTTTGATATAACTGAAGAAATCTTCTTTTATTAGCTATTTTCAGGCTACAACTAAATATAGTTTTTGGTCATGAGAAACAAGTTTTAGGTCCTGAGAACCACCATCTTGGTGTTGCTTTTGTTTTTGTTTTGTTTTTTCCTTTCTTTATTAACATTCTCAATGATAACACAACAAACAGATAAGCAAAAGCAATAACATGTACAATAACAGTTTCGCATGACAAGCTACAAAGATGAATATATCCTAAAACACTACCCATATACCCATATGACAATCTAGCAATCCTCCCACCCACACTCAGTGGAGCAGTATAACAAAAGGCTCTAACATATACATGGTATCCAGTAAACACGGCAACTGCAACTGAACACCTACAAAAAGGGTGACTCAGTCATGGCAGCTGTGTTCTGGGCTACCTGGCAGGGTAGCAACTGAATATAGGTAGGCAAATACAGCACCTTTTTTTTAAAGTTTTACACACCTTCCTGACATGCACCCCCCTGGAGTTGAGAATCCTTAAGTGGGGAGGAGTGGGGGCACAGCCCCCGCATAACATAGGAAACCAGTCACCAGTTTCATAGTCGCTGCGAGTAGTCCCTGTGAGTGTACATTGCCATAATTAGTTTTCGGCCATGTACACTCACCCAAACGTTGATCACTATTCCATGATTAAGCAATAAGGCACGACAGGGTGTGGTATATCATGGGATATCATCATGCCTCGGATGGTTGGGTATGAGGCCACAGGCCGAGTGGGCCAACCACCCAAGAAGTGATGATATCCCATGATATACCACACCCTGGAGTGACTTATTGCTATTATGAACCGAGTTTGAAGTTTTATAAATAAAAAAATAAAGCAAATAGGTTTTAAAACATTTTATGAATGAACTTTTGGGTGGTGTAGGAGTACATTTTGAAAAAATAGTTCTCAGACAGTAGAGAGCAAAGAGGCCAGTGGTGCTGGAACTTTTTTGAAACCGTGATGATGTAGCCCAATATCATCACAGCTTCAAAGAGCTCTTGGCCAATCAGATTCCTCTACTTATGATCCTCAGTTCATAATTAAGCAATAAGGCATGACAGGGTGTGGTATATCATGGGATATCATCACGCCTCAGGTGGTTGGGCACAAGGCCACAGACCGAGTGTGTCCAACTGTCCGAGAAGTGACAATATCCCATGATATACCACACCCTGGAGTGCCTTATTGCTATTATGAACTGGCTTAAATATTTTAGTTTGTTTATAAAAAACAAAAAAAAAATATTTTTTTAAATACTTTTTTATTACATTTCTGATGGTGGAAGTATATCTTTTGATAATAAGATCCACAATTTCTGATTTCCCCAGCAGGTGGTGCTGTTGCCAATTGCTGACTGATCAGTCAGTGTGCCAAGCCATGACTCTGCCACAGTGTCTGCTGTCTTTGTTCGTGCCTTTGTGTTTGTCTGTTTCCTCCACCCCGCGATAACTAGAAACTGAAAAATTAAGCTGATGAGCTATATTTGGAAACAACGGGATTGAGAGTAGTAGTTCAGTAACTGTATGAAGCACTGGTGTTTTGAATATGCGTGCATGGCTGCCTGTGAGAGATGGGAATGCTGGTATGGTCGGTGTAGCCAGTGCATTTTTTTTTGGGGGGGTGTGTGAAGCAGAGAATTTGAGTTCTGTTCGGTTATGTGGCAGATGATGTTACCTGGGATTTGATCAGGCTTTTGTTTTGACTTGCCCACTTCTTGCAAAACTGGAAATTCACCATTGCGGCCAGGTATGGAAATTGATGAGTGGAGAGTCAGTTGCTTTTGTGAGTGCTGCAGTGGGTTTTTTAAATGCCCATCTCAATGTGTGATGTGGGTTCCGGTGAGAGCGGGTGGTGCCCTTTCTTGATTAATGTACTATTGCTGACAGTAGTTCTAGGTGGGAAATGTTGAGGTTGGAGGATTTTCTTCCACGGGACGTGGCGGTGAACATTGGGGATAAGATGAACTTGGCTGCAAGTGAGAAGGCTGGAGGTTTTCTGAAGCCATGATGATGTAGCCTGATATCATCACGACTTCAAAAATAATCTTGGCCAATCAGCTTCCTCCATTTACAATCTCCAGTTCATAATTGCTGTTATCACACAGAACCCATATACATATCAAAGTATAATATGAGTTTGTAGATGTGCTTTATAAAAAGAAAGAAAAGAGAAAAGCTACCTTTCTGTGTATATAATAAATGGGAAATACAATTATATATAATCGTCTCATTAAGTGCAAATATTTGCATTAACAAACTATAGGAAAGAATCTTATAGGATATGAGATCAAAAACATACCAGGACTTTAGGGTGTTGCTTTTGTTAAAGTTAAAAAATACATAAGGATGATTTTTCAAAAAACAAGCACCTAAACCTAGATAAACAGGATCCTTACAGCTAGATTTCGGTGTTTTTTTTATTTTTTTTATAAAAATAGCCCAGAAATATATTTTCTGGGCACCCCAAAATGCAAGCATGTCAACCTGTACAAAAGAGCACTCCTGCAAGAGAATTCATATGAGGATAATGAGGATACATTAGCCTTTCAAGTACATTAGGCTTTAAGACTGCATGTTGTTTCTGTTTTCCTTAAGCCCCTTAGTTTACATGACAGATGGCAGCATGAATAGCTTAGATTCTGAGGTTATTTCATACATTTCTAATAAGTTAAAGGCTAATTATTGTACAATGATTCATATTCCAGTAAGGCTGAACCAAAAACAGGATGATGCCTTTTATAGGCAACTGCGAAATGTTGACGAAACAGTTTTTTTTCTAATAGGCTGTAATGGACATCATTATATCCGTCACTTTATCCATATGGCTGACATTTCCATATATCCATCAAGTCAAAGCTCACAAGCCTGTTTTGTTATTTGGGAATAAACGTCTCTGCAGTTTGTATTAATACTGACTCAGATGAACAAGTAAAAAATACCAATATTTCAATATATTTTGTTGTCACCTAACCCAGTGTCAGGTAGTTCAGGACTCTTGATTGCCATATGGTGTGTATCTGCACATGAAACATCTGCTAATCTGTATGCAAAACTCCATAAAAATTGCATTATCTGTAGTAGCTATCATTGAGAGAGTGCAAAACTAGAGGTGTGCAAAAAACCCCAATTACGCTGGATGAAGTTTTGCGGAAGATGGAATTTCATTTCCACAGATGTGCAAAAATCATTTTCAAAACTTTTGCGGAATTTCTGCCTTTTAACTGTGTATTTTTTTGGATTTAAAGTGTATCTTTTATTATTTTGTGGTACAAAAATTCTGCATTCTAGATTTCTCAGACAGAATAATTTTAAAATCTTTTTCTGCTGACACACTCAAAATGGCAGAATTTTAATTCTGCACATTATCAATATTTTGTGCTTGATTGTAAGTAGTGGAATTTTTCTCAGAAATCCTCATTCTCTGTGACTTTTTCCGCATCTGATGTGTTTTATTTCAGCTTTTGTTATGCAGGTCCGTGGAAAAATAATTCTGAGTTTCTCAAATGTGAAAAGCGGAACCTTTGTAAAGTGTGTCTGAAAAAAATCTGTGCATCAGACCACGGAAGTCACACATTTGCAATTTTCAGTGTGGAATCTAAGAGAGATTTTAGAGAGAGACAGAATTATGAGGAGAGACTCAGTAGGGTGTACTGTGTAGGGGATTGTTTGAGTAGGAGTTAGAGGAAGAACCTGAAGTGCTGTAGTACAAAGTTCCTTAAATTTCAATTATGTTTTTTTTCCATCTTATTTTTTTTGGGGGGGATAGCATCACCAACTACAGGATTGTCAGTGGGCCACATTCAGGAGGAGGAAACAGACCAGGTTCATGGTGGGAACCAACAGGGGCATCAGGAGCAGAATATACAACATGTGGTGATGGTGCAGCAGCTGGAGGGCAATGAGGTGTCACCAGTGTCCCAGCAGCAGCCAATTCTAGACCAGCTGGCCATCACCTCCTCTGGCAGCACAGGGAGAAAGCTGGCACTGCCTTTCTCCCATAAGGAGGTAGCACTTCTCGTAAAGGAAGTCACCACCTATGCATCCCAGCTCTATGGTCCTCAGAGGCTGCCACTAAAGGAGTGGAACCAGTTGTGGGCCACTGGATTGAAAGGGAGAAGGAGTTGTCCCTCAAAGTATTAAACAGATAAAGCATAAGTGGATAAGTGGAATAACATGCAGCAGAGGGATCACCAGTTCTGGAGGTGCTGGGTGAAGTGGTCACCATTGGTGACCATGTCAGGAAGAGACAGCAGAAGGAGGAGCCGGGGAGTGGATTGTATGCTGCCAAAGTCACATGTTTGGAGTCAGAGGACAGCATGACCAGTGAGTATACTAACTTGATCCTTCAAAACTGTTTTTCATCAGTCATTGTTTGAATTATAAGTTATGAAATTATGATGTTTGTGACTGAGCTCTGGTGGTGGTCCATTAATGGCACATGTAACTGAGTTGCCATTTATACAATAGTTAGTACCCATTTATACAATAGTTAGATGGGGGACCTGAATATGCCAGATGTTAACTGGGCAACATGGACTGCAGCCACATCCAAGAGCAGGATCATTCTCGATGTCCTACAGGGGGCATGCCTTAGTCAGCTAGTGGTGGAACCCACTCAGGAGGGAGCAATATTAGACCTGGTACTCTCAAATGGAGAGAGGATCACAAACTTAGAAGTCAGTAGACATCTGGGAACAAGTGACCACTGCACAGTGTGCTTCACAATAAACACAACCATGGAGACAAGCCATACAAAGACAAGGATACTGGACTTTAGAAAGGCTGACTTTGGCATAATGGGTGAATACCTGAGGAATGCATTAGCAAATGGCCAGAAAGGAGGGGTGGAAGAACAATGGAGAAAAATCAAAACTGCCATCATGGAGGCAACAAGCCTTCATGTGAAACAAATAAAGAAAACAAAGCAGAATAAAAACACTATGGCTCTCAAAAGAGGTGTCAGAGAAGTTAAGGAGAAAAAGGCTGCATTCAAAAGTATAAGGAATCACAGGACGGCATACGACAGGGAACTGTATCAATTAAAGCAGAAAGAAGTGGGAAGGCAGTCAGAAAAGCAAAGGCCCAAACTGAGGAAAAGATAGCCAACTCAGTTAAGAGGGGATAAAACCTTTATAGGTACATTAGGGAGCATAGAAAGGTTAAGGGAGGGATAGTGAAGATTAATAAAGGAGAGGGAGGTGGGCAGAAGGAGACAGTGAAAAGGCAGAGATACTGAATGAATACTTTGCTCAGTATTCACAAAAAGAGGAGGAGTTACCTAAACCAAACAGTAGAAGCACTCTGGATAGTGAGGTTGACACCAGTCCATTTACAGAAGAAAGAGTACTGAAAGAACTCCTAAAACTCAAGGTGGACAAAGCAATGGGGCCTGACGGGATTCACCCTGGAATTCTAAAAGAGCTAAGGGAAGACCTAGTGACACCACTAACCACACCTTTTAACAAATCATGGGACAATGGGGTGGTACCTGAGGACTGGAGGAGGGCAGATGTGATTCCCCTTCACAAAAGTGGGAGCAAGGCAGAAGCAGGAAACTACAAACCTGTTAGTTTGACCTCAGTGGTGGGGAAAATGATGGAATCTCTTCTGAAAGAAAGCATTGTTCAGTACCTAGAGGCCAGGAGGGCACAGGACCCAAAGCAGCAAGGATTCAGAGCAGGAAGGTCATGTCAGATGAATCTAATTGATTTCTTTGACTAGGTGACCAAAGTAATAGACCAGGGAGGGGCTATGGATATGGCCTACCTAGACTTTAGCAAGTCATTTGACACAGTCCCGCACAAAAGATTAATAATCTAGTTAGCCAGCCTGGGAGTGGGTCCCAGGGTGGTAGCCTGGGTAGCAAACTGGCTGCACAACAGGACACAGAAGGTAATAGTGAATGGAACACATTCTGAAGAAAGGGGGGTTACTAGTGGAGTACCTTAGGACTCAGTACTGGGTCCAGTCCTCTTTAACGTCTTTATAGGTGACATAGCGGAGGGTCAGGAAGGAAAGGTATGCCTCTTTGCGGATGACACAAAGATCTGTAATAGAGTTGATACAGAAGAGGGGGTAGAAAGGATGAGAAGGGACTTGGCAAGGTTGGAGGAATGGTCAGACATATGGCAACTTAGATTAAATGCAAAGAAGTGCAAAGTAATGCACCTGGGAAATAAAAATCTAGGAGAAGAGTACACAATAGCAGGGGAGGTACTAACAACAACAATAATGGAAAGGGATCTGGGTGTAGTCATATCAGATGACCTAAAGGTGGGTAAGCAATGTGAGAAGTCAGTAAGGAGAGCCAGGGGGATACTGGGATGCATGGGGGGGAGGGCATCACAAGTAGAAAAAGGGAAGTGGTTATCCCTCTATACAGACACTTGGTGAGACCCCATCTGGACTACTGCATGAAGTTTTGGAGACCTCATCTACGCAAGGACATAGACAGGATGGAAGCAGTCCAGAGGAGGGCAACTAAAATGGTGCAGGGTCTACATCAGAAACCATATGAAGAGAGACTGAGAGAGCTTAATATGTATAACCTTGATGAAAGGAGGGACAGGGGGGACATGATGGAAACTTTTAAGTACCTCAAGGGAATCAACAAAGTCCAGGAGGGTAGCATCTTTCAGAAAAAGAGATGTGTGAGAACAAGGGGCACAATTTAAAGTTAGAGGAGGGGCGGCTCCAGGGTAATGTGAAGAATTCTTTTCACAGAGAGTGGTGGGCATGGAACCCTTCCTGAGAGGTTGTGGGGTCTAAAACAGTGGGGAATTAAATATGCATGGGACAGACATAAGGCAATTATAGTGGGGGGTGGCAGGAAGTAGGCTGTTGGTTAACTAGAATCTGCAGCTTATCCAATAGGTAGGGAAATGGGCAGACTGGGTGGGCCAAGTGGTCCTTATCTGCCATCAAAGTCTATGTTTCTATGTTTCTATGTTACCCCTGCCTTGCGTGTTCAAACAAGGTTGATGTCCCTGGGCTGAGGGCTCTGTTTTGGATGTAAAGGGTCAATGTTTTTTTCCCAAAATAATGTGCCACCACTGAAGTAGCTCCAGTAATTATTAAATTTCATTTGGCCAGTGATGAGATGGTACAACCCCATGGGATGCCATAACTACCCACCATTACCTCCCCTCACAGTCACCATATGTATTGCTTTACAGTACAAAACCAAAAAATATATTTCAATCCATATTTAATTAATGACTGCAGCTAATAATATGCTCACTAATAACATGGAACATTTTGCTGTAGTTGTCCTGCTCCACCACACAGTAAGCGTGTTATTACTGGTGTTCAATGTCTTCTTGTGTTTTCATATTTAATTTACAAACACTGATTTGCTCTACGCATGTCCATTTGCAACAGAACCATAGCTGGTCCAGCTGATGTAACTAGCAACAGCACCAACCAACGTGACAGGAACAGCTGACTCACAGAGCAGTAGTGTGCAGCCCATGTCTAGTACTTTAGTTCTATTGTTAACAAATTGAGTGTACTGATGAACAACTTGAGGTGAAGGCTACCATTACTGGAGTTGCACTGTAGCAAACCATGTGGACAGACCTTTTCCTTCACAGTACCTCAAAAGGGAACATTTTAAAAATGTTTTACCTCCGGTTCTGTGAAGTGAAAGTGCTGCTAAGTAACAGCTGGGTGCATGAATCCTTTCCCCATGCTGCTGCTGATGAATGCACAAGCAATAACACAGGACAAGGTGTAGGTCACAATTACAGATTGAGAAGAACATGCCATGGGTGCCCTAATACCACATTTCATTCTCAGTTAGCCTTCTTGCTACTTGCCAAGTTGCCCCCCAACAACAAGTCATCTCTTTCAGTTCTACTAGCTGTGCTCAGTCGCTTTAGTGGGGATTTCTATTTTTTAATTTTTTATAGTATACAGTCTGTGTGTGTGTGTGTGTGTTTGTAATAAAATCTGTCATCAGTGCAGTAGTGCCATTTCTTGCATGGTGTCCGCCCCCCACCAAAGAAGTCAGGTATCTGTCATCTTTCTCCCTATGCTTGCTCAGTGGGGTATAAACTTTGACTTAATAAGCAGGACATTCTGTCACATCATTAGCTAAATGTGCCTTCACCAAACTGATTAAAATTAAAAAAATGTTTCTTAGCTCTGTTTAAAAAAAAAACTAATAGTGTAAAACTTTTCAAAGCCTCAAAAATGTAATGCAATGTCAAATAATGTAAGATAGTCCTTCTGCAAGTGTTTTCACCTGTCAATCATCGATCTTTTTCGCATTCAATAGATCATGTGATTGTTTGCCATGGAATAGAATAATTTAAAGCTCTTCATTAGTGCAGTATTGGAATTGCCCCCCCCCACCCTACACACACATGCACACGGAATGGTAACATGGAATGCATGAATTCCAAATTATTCAGAGTTTCACAGGCATACACACATAGACACACACACAGGCCTCAGGTGGAGCCACGTATTCGGTTTTATCTGCTGCCAGATAAGGAGCAGGGAGTTCAATGGAAAACTTGTAGGGGTAGGATGGGGATTTCTCATGGTCATTAATGAAACAACAGTAATGGAAACTCTGAATAGTACTTAATTTTTTTTTTGTAAATTTGCATGTGGATATAAACTATACAGGGGGGATAGGTTGGTCAGGAAGGGGTGAGGGGTGGCAGTTTATATTAGAGAGGTAATAACTTGCATGATTGAGGAGCCTGAGGAAAGGGAGGTGGAGGCATTATGGTTCAGTTACAGTCCAACAAAGGGAGAAAGGTGAGGTTGGGTGTGATTTACAGACCACCCAACCAAGATGAGGTAAGGGACAGGGAACTCAACTCACAAATATTGGAATATGCTGTGAAATAAGAGGTGGTAATTGTGGGAGACTTCAACCTGCCTAAGGTGGACTGCAGCATCCCATCCACAACATGTGCTAGGAGTCAATTGATGATGGAAGGACTTCAAAGTGTGTTGCTGACTTAGGGTGTCACACAGCTAACAAAAGCAGATATTCAGTTTTTTGATCTGGTGTTCACAAATGGGGAGCATGTGCAGGAAATAATGGTCAGGGAGCCACTGGGTGGGAGTGATCATTGTACAGTGTGGCTCAAGCTCATTTTGGGCAAGGAAAAATCATGTTGACTATGATCAAAGTCTTGGATTTTAGGAGTGCGGTCTTCAGAAAAATGGGCGAAGTGCTAAGGAGCCACCTGGAGAGCATAAGAGCAGATATGGGGGTGGGCCAAAGGTGGTTCACCAGGAATACTGGTTGCCACAGAAGAGTGTGTTAGACTCAGCGGGAGGAACACAAGAGCTAAAGTGGCCAGCTGGTTCAGTTTTGGGGTTACCCAGGTTGTATGGGAAAAGAGGGGAAGAGTTATCTGGCACCAGAGAGGCAACCAATGCGGTTCCTCAGGGAGTGATTCAGTGTTGTTCAATGTCTTTATCAATGACATTGGGGATGGCAATAGGGCAAAGTGTGCCTATTCATGGATGAAACCAAGCTTTGTGGGAGAGTGGACACAACTGAAGTGATACAGGACCTACAGGATTATCTGGAAAAGCTGGGGAAGTGATCCAGGATCTGGCAGCTTGGCTTCAATGCCAAGAAATGCAAAATTATCATATTTGGAGCCAAGAATCACAAGATAGAGTACCACCTGGCTGGATTTCAGGTATCTGAATCAGAGAAGGAGAAGGACCTGGGAGTGATGATCACTAGTGACCTGAAGTACTCCATGCAGTGCAAGAAAGCAGCAGCAAGGGCTAACAAGATGCTGGGATGCATAGCTAGGGGGATCAGTAGTAAGAGAGAGGAGGTTATACTGCCCTTGTACAAGTCACTGGTAAGGCCAGATCTAGAATATGGAGTTCAGTACCGGTGCCCACATCTCAAAAAGGACATTAAGCTGCTGAAGAAGTCCAGAGGAGGGCTGCAAAGATGATAGAAGTTTGCAGGGTAAGGTAAATGAGGAGAGTTTGAGGGCACTGAACATGTACTCCCTGGAGGAAAGGAGAGAAAGGGGACATGATTGGGACCTTCAAGTACTTCAAAGGGATAAATAAAGTGGACAAGGAGGGAGTCTTTAAACTGAGTGACAGCCATAACACAAGGGAGCACAAACTTGTTATTTTGACACCTGTTAACATGTCTTGGTTCAAAATGCTAATTTATTTCTCTACTACAAAGAAGACTGACACTCAGCTTCTGCGGAAGCAAAGTCCAAAGAAGAAGTCAGTCAGCAACAAACAGTTTAAAAACCGTGTTGTCCAGAGAATGCAAAAAGAACTAGAGATGATGTCAGTCCTGGAGATGCAGAAGTCCAAGCAGGAGGCAGAGCCAGGTGCCACAGTTAAGGATCCAACTGTAGCACCACTAACGGCTGCTCAAGAAGTGACTCCACCAACACAGGCAGGCCCACCAACCCTACATGAGGACTCCAGGTGACAGCACATGTCCTGTGATGTAAAGAAACTCAAGAAAAAGGTGACCACAGTTATGGAGTCACAGAACCGCATTGAGAACAAGCTTGCACTGGTTGAGGCAAACCAATGCCAAATTCCAACTTCTTAAAAAAAGGGGTGGCATTAGGTGTAGACCAAAATGTGGCGTTAGGAGGGGTATGCCAAAATCTAAGGTTGCTGCTCACAACCATTGAAATTGAGGTGGTCACGCATACCTAAAGTATATAGGTATTTGTTTTACATACTTCAAAGTAATCATTTTAATATTGCTGTTGTTGTTCTTTAAATACTTGTTTTTTGTAATTGTTCTTTTTCTGTTCATCATAGTTCCTGTGTTGTTTTGCCTTGATATTTTCTATCTCATCATAAACATTTCCCTGTTTGCACTTGTTCTTGTTGTGTTCATCATAGTTCCTGTGTTGTTTTGCCTTGATATTTTCTATCTCATAAACATTCCGCTGTTAGAAACAAGTCTTTCTTGTCATGAGTCTCTTTATCAATGGTGAAGGTTTGCAAAAGTGCAATGTGCATGTCTGACTGCAGTTCAAGGTTCAGCCCAAACCTTTTTGACAGTATCCAGCAAGAGTACTTGATTTGCCATCTCCCAAAAAAATGCTGGATGAGCTGCTTACTCAGTTGACAGTGTATGGACTTGGGCCAAGGTTGAGAAACAATGGCATTCATATGATCAACCACTGGTGTTGTCATTTGATTCCTCTTCTGTTCCCTCATATAATCACAGGGCTGGCAGGGTACATTCAGGGCAGCAGGGGCAGCAGCAGCAATAGCTTCCATTCAGCAAGCCTTATAGAGGCAGAAAGTACAGGAGCCAGGTGCATTTATCTATGTGTTTAGGTCCAAAAGGTTTGATGACTGTTTCTTATGTAAAAAAGTGTGTAGAATCCAGATTTACAACTCTTATTCTCTCAAAACTAAACATTTTCCTGGAAAATGTACTTCTTTAACGAAAAAATGAACTGTCAGTGAAAATTGTGTATATTTTAATTAATGATTCCTTCTTTAATTTCAGCCCTATAAGCTTTTATTGAAATACTACAGACATTGTAACAAACAGCAACATATGCCTCAAAGGCTTAATATTAATGTTATTTATTTTATTCTATATTTCACTTCAAACAATCAACTTTTTATGATGTTTTATTAACCTACTATAAGTACAACAATCAGTATTCTTGTTCACTGTCTTCATTATCTGACATGTTAAGCAAATCTGTCTCATCAATATCGACATCACAGTCACTGTTGTCATCTTCATTTGGATTGTTGTTGTGTTCATTCAATTGTTTACTTAAGGCTGGTGGTACTATTTCACATGTGAACCATGTTGGCTTGTATTTGCCATCCTCATAGGTCCAGCCATTGTCTTATGGCTTCAGTAGTGTCATTTCTGGTTTGTCTGCATTTTTCCATAACAATGAAATGTAATTTGCACGGCATATGTGTTGTGTTAGAGTTGATTTATATGGTGGCAGTGAGCTTGTGTCTGCTCCTTTGATCTTTTCTAAGGGTGCGTCTTTGTCACTCGGTCGATACTTGATGTTGAACATACTGTAGAGGGCTGTGTTGACACTTTTTGCTTTCTGTCCATACAAGGTACACACAAAGCTCTCAATGATATCCTCAGTTTCTTTAGACAAGTGCGGACATCCCAGTTTTCCAAATGCATGTGTGTACTCTCTGTTCTTTTCCATAAATGGTAGAGGTTGCACCTTCCCCGTGCCTTTGAACGCTGGTGAATAGTCACACCCTGTCAGTGCAGGGAGACCTGGTAGAGCTGCATACACACAGGTCTGCTTGACTCTGCTGACAAGTGGGATACATCTATGAATCTTCTTGTGTTATTCCCTGAATGGCCAATGTCCATGTGCAGTTTGAGATTATCGTGTATACTTGCATGATACAGCAGAACTACCAGAGTATCAGTATCATCTGCCCTGACCACTACATGCACATCTTCACCCTCATTTTGACTGCAAATGTAGTGTATGTGTTGCATGATTCTTGTGTCTGCTTCTATGTGTTTACTTTTTAGGGCCTTGCACTCTAGTCTGAGCATATGTCCAGATTCCACTTTGTATGAGTAACACTTTTCTCCTACTGCATACATGAGCTTTTTATCACCTAGAACTTCACAGTACACATCAGAATTCCATGCTGTAGCTAGAAAACCTAGGAATGCCATCTTGAGTGAAGATGAAGACAGGGATCCAGCAAAGTCTTTCCGTCTTTTGGATGAGACGTTAAACCGAGGTCCCATCTGCCTGGATTGGTGGTAGTTCAGGTGGATGTTAAAGATCCCATGGCACTTCTCGAAAAGAGTAGGGGAATTTCCCCAGTGTCCTGGCCAAATTTCCCTCATTCACTAAAAATACCACCAACAGCTTAATCTGGTTCAAGGTCAGTTGGCATTCATCTGTATCCCCCTCTCCCAGGTCGTGCCTGAAAATAGGCAGGATTTGTCTAGTGCACTTACCCGGTCAACAAAAGCTAAATAAATAAATAAAATAAAAAGTCTCTTGGTCAGCTTTCAGATAGGAGAGTGGAGCAATGCTATGCTTTTCTCTCTTCTCTTGTTCAAGCCCTTTGATCAATGGTGACTTGTAACAGTCAATTACAAGGTGGACTTCATTTATGGAAGTACAGCAAACAAGAGACAGTATGGTTTTTGCCACACCATGAAATGCTGGTGGCAGGTTTGTAAGACTTCTGATCAAGAACATGGCATCAACCACAGTGGCATTTATAGCATTGGGGTGGCTACTTTGGACTCTGGTCTCAAGTTTCTTCGACAGTGTTGACTTCATTGTTGTGTTCATTGACCATCAATGTTTCCTAAGGACAGGAGTACCGGGATTAGTGGGTAGGCAAACACCATCATAAGTTCAACTGTTGAAGTCACAAATAGATACAACAAGCATCGAAAGAGGTCTCAAGTTCCTTTCAACTCATACAATTTTCTTGTCCTTGTTCTTCATCTTCACCTTCATGTGCAAAGTTCTTCAACTTGTATCTTTTGATGGGTTCCTCGAACCTACTGCATTTGGTAATGTATTAACCTCTAAACACATGATACTTCTGAGTATCTATATCAGTAACCTGTAACACTTTGTTTACTACCTCTTGTGATACTGCTTTTCCACTACCTATTGAATAAAGATTGCTGTCCTAAAATGCATCTCAAAATGGATTCATGGAGGAGTCTATTGTGTTCAATAGCTTGTTTAGATCCTTCAAATCTTGTTTAACTCTAAAACTCTTCAGCTCTTGGATGGCTTCTTCATGGCTGACAAGGCCAACTTTTTCCATAAGACTTCCAACAGTTTTACTTTGAGCTGACCGTAGAATGTTCCACCTCCACCTTGCATTGATGTTCTGTGTCAAAGAAGAAATCTCGGTTAGTCTTGATGCAGCATTGGCATTAATCATCTGTTCCAAGGTCAAGTCTATGTCATTTCTGCTAAACCCTCTCTTTGAACTTGCAATGGTTAATGATCCATTCTCAATTTTTTTTCCTTAGTCCAGGGTGGGTCTCATCCATGTTTAGAAAATTCATAAGGTACAGGGTCATCCACTTGGCATAATTGTGGTACCCAGTTGTGAAGTAAAGAGGTATCATCTTCTCCAAGATATATACAAAGACAGGCAAGTAATTTGTCTTGATGGAATGGCAGAAGAGTCAGTACAGCTCTACCAAAGTGAAGTACTGCAGCTAAAATTAGGCAGTTGTGCCATGCTCACCATGGTGTGTGGAATCTGAGAACATTTCATATGCTTCCATAAATGTCTTGAACTCAGCTGTATCCTCTAGATCAACCATTGAGGAAGGTGATGGGTCATTAAGTACTGTAGCTGCTTCAGATGCTTTGAGATTGGAAAGTCTGACAAACCTTTATTTTGTAGATGCTGCAGATTCAGATAGAGCACTATGAACTTGGGAGAAAAACAATTTTGCTGGATAACTCTTTATGAAGCCTTTTTTAAAGTTTCATTAACTGCAAGTTTACCAGAACTCTTACATGCAGTGAAGTTCTTGTAGCAGATATAATGAGACCCTTGACTGCTGGAGTAATGTTCAGGCAATTCAAGACACCCCATGTTGTACTTTGACAATGTTTGACTAGAATGCCTTTCCTTTGCATCAACTACTTTCTCCCAATGAGCATCGTCAAAAGGTAACGGGTCTCCATGGTCTGTGCTAACTCCTGGATCGGTGTGTAGGATGCATCACCTCTGCAGTTTGTGAGAAGTCTTGATAGCCATATCTGAAATATTAAATAAATTACATTGATAACTAAGTAAACCGAGTCTAATGCATAAATGTAAAACTTTTAATTAAGAAAGTGCATTTTCCAAGAAAACGTGCAACTATGAATGAATAAGAGGTGTAATTCTGAATTCTACACACTTTTTACATAAACAGTCATTAAACCTTTTAGACCTAGACACATAAATAAATGCACCTGGCTCCTGGACTATGCACAGTACTGAAAATGTTTTAATCCCCACCAAAATGTGATTCCGCACAACCGCAACATCAGTCCATGCCACAGGTGCAAAAATACAGTTTGGCCAGGATTTGGAAAAAATGACAGCTGTCACATTCTTGAGGTAGTGTAAAAAAAAATGGATATGTTGAAAATTTGGAGTCAAGCAACCATAGCAAAATTTAAATGGATTCACGTAGGTTTACCATTTTTACATATTTTGACCCTTAATTTTCAACATACCCTTCTTATGACCCCCACCTCATGAACATGGGTGGTGAAAATTTTCAAATCCCGCCCGAAAGGTGATTTTGCCAAGTGACTGCAAAATTGCTTTTTGGGCCAGGTTTGGGTAATTCCACAACAGATGTTCATAGACCCAGGATTCAGTTGAAAAACCAATTATGACTGACTTACCACACATTATGACTGATTTTTTTCAACTAGTTTGAAACTTCTGACTTCAACTAATTGAAGAAAATCCAACCAATTTTTTTCAACTTTCACTATCATTGAATTTTATTATGTAGTAGTTTGCCATGCTTTTTTAACTTCATATCTTTTTTTAATTAAAATTTCAAAATTAATAGGGTGTGCGCCCACACAGAATTCACCTTCTGACTTCACAAAATGGGTCTGCATACACCTACATGGGTGCGTGTTGGTGAGTTATGGTCAAGAAGCAGCTCCATTTTCAGCATTTGGGATTTAGCAGCATTATAACTTCATAAATGGGCAGAAACAAAAGGAATTATTTATGCCCCTCAACTCTGGGGCAGGTGAGGTATTGCATATGTTGGAGGGAGCAGCAACTAGGCAGCAGCAGCTAAGAAGCTAGCTGCTCTTTAAAATGCAAATACAAAGTCTATCATATTCTGGGGACAATTTTGCTGGATAACTCTTTACGATGTCTTTGTTTAAAGTTTCATCAGCTGCAAGTTTACCAGAACTCTTATATGCATCGAAGTTCTTGTAGTAGATATAATGAGACCCTTGGCTGCTGGAGTAACATTCAGGCAATTCAAGACACACTATGTTGTACTTTGACAGTGTTTGACTAGAACGCCTTTCCTTTGCATCAACTACTTTCTCCCAGTGAGCATCATCAAATGGTAGCGGGTCTCCTTGGTCTATGCTAACTCCTGGATCAGTGTGTAGGATGCATCACCTCTGTGGTTTGTGAGAAGTCTTGATAGCCATATCTGAAACATTAAGGGCCCAATTCCAAGATGACTTATGCATGACACAAGGTGATTTACGCTGAAGCTCATGGTGTAAATCGCAACTTGCACCATGGGATATGCAGGTCGTGATTCCAAGTCACGATCTGTGCCATGTCATATGCGGGTTACGCCAAAGGTGGGTTACACCACCCACTACGCCCGCAACCCACAATGGCATGGTGTGAGGGTAGGATACGGTGACAACTATGCCCTATTCCAAAGGGCCACTACCGTAACCCACATATGCTATTCCAGAAGACACAATCACGCAGTGGAGTTAGACTATCAGGGAGATGGTCTAAGGGGCATCCGTCCATGCCTATCAAAGGATGCCCACTCCACAGTGCTGCAGAAAGTACACAGCTGTGCTCCCTGTGCCCCGCAACACAGACATGCCCCCCACTTCAAGACCCCAGGGGTCTGTTTCCTGAAGTGCTCCCCCGAATGCCAGTGCCACCTGTCCAGCCGCCCCATGCCCCCTGGTGCATGTGGTGGTGTTCTGGGGCAGAGGGGCTCTGGGGGAAGTTCTCAGTGGAGTGTGACTTGTGGTATCCAGGTCCACTGCACCATGCCCGTAGCGCTAGCCTGCATCTGCCACAAGTCACAAGATGTAGGTGCCGGGGACCCTGCCTGTCTTGGAATATGGTGCAGGGTCCCCGGCGTAGCACCACATGTTGCAACTCACATATGCCCATGAGTTGCACCATGCATCTTGGAATCGGATCCTAAATAAATTACATTAATAACTAAGTAAACTGAGTCTATTAAATAAATTAGATAAATTAAATAAATAACTAAGTAAACTGAGTCTATTACATAAATGTAAAACTTTTAATTACTCTTAAGAAAGTGCATTTTCCAAGAAAACGTATAACTATGGGTGAATAAGAGTTATAAATCTGAATTCTACACACTTTTTTACGTGACAAACAGTCATCAAACCTTTCAGACCCAGACACATAGATAAATGCACCTGGCTCCTGCTCTAAGACCTAAGAAGAGAAAAATCATACAGATAGTTACAGAAACATCTAGGAAATGTGGCATTTGTTAAAACAGTGGAGGTCTGCCAGCCCGGTGGCACTGAGGGCTGAGGCACTGGATGCTTTACTCTGTGCTACACTGGCAACCCACATTTGGGAACAGGCATGGGCTACCAGGGGTCTGGAGGGGAGAAGAGGGATTGAGCATCTGAAGGACTGCTCTCCCTCTCCAGGAGGGGGGACTCCAGTGGTTGGTGCATGTCTGACCCCTAGCAGAGGCTGGGGGCAGTGCACTGATGCTGCAAAGAGGGGCTGAGATGGGGCAGGCACCAGGAGGAGTGCATGCAGACACATGTGCACTTGCTCCACTGGTGTCATTGCATGCCCCACTCACATAAGGGATTAAACTTGAAAAATGGTCCTGGTCATGCAGGATGAGGCAGCCACCCACCACGGGGCCCAACTCCAAATGACACTTCCCGAACTGCGTCCTGGTTGAGGTGATTTGAGCTAGGCAGTTTCCTTGCCACTCCACCATGGAGGGTAATCTATGGGGGAAGAGGGGTTACTTCCTGATGTCAGGGCACAGAGCTGGATGGGAGGATGGGGAGGGTTGCTGACTGGGGTCAGAAGAAACAGAAAAAAAGAAACAGTGTAGGACTGATTCTGTGCAGCTATACCAACAATTCTGAACATCCTATCACTACCTAGCCTCCCACCTCTCACTACCTAATGTGCAACTAACTATTCTACCACTTTGGTAGCACCTTCTCCCCCTGCCCACCACCACCCACACACCTGCCTTATTTGTCTGACTATAAATACATGTATCCCACTCCCATATATTGACCTGTGTGGGCAAAAAAAGATCAAACTAAAACAACAACCACAGCTACGTACCTGTGCACTTGTGATTGATAAACCATGAGGCCATAGGCCTGGCTGGCAGGGTACATTCAGAAAGCATTACAGTGGCAGACCTGAAAAAGAAATCACATCTAGAGTTGCAGATACACAAGGGAAGCATGCATTACAATTGGTTTAGTATGGTCAGAATGCCTGCTAGACCTGAAAACTAACTCAGAACATACTCTCACTTTTCATGACCTACATGCAGCACAATTAGTCTGAGCCTGAAGCAGCTACTCCACCGTTACTACTACCACTGTCCACCTCCCCACCATCACCACCAACTGTCTGCCTTAAAGACCATCTGCATCTGTAGCTATTTCATTACCATGCATTAAGTACTTACCTAGGCTGTTGGGATGAACACATCAGGAAGCCACAGGCCTGGAGGAGTAAAGGAGGATCCTGGCAGCAACAGGAGCAGCAGCAGAGGTAGCAGCACTCAGAAAGCTGTAGTGAGGCAGACCTGAAAGGGAAGCACACTGAGAATTGCAGAAACACAAGACAAGCATGGATTGACATTATTTAGCTGCAGAAGGACACCTGTTAGTGGGTAAAAACAACTAAGAATGGACTTTCTCTGCACCAAATATACCTGCAGCACAACTGGTCTGCAGCACCTACAGCAGCTACTCCAGTACCACCACTACCACTATAGTGTTCACCCCCCACTGGAAACCTCACTCCAAATGACTGCCTCAAAGACGGTCAGAATCAGCAATAATTAGAAAAAAATAAACCAGTTGCAAGCTTTCACCAAAAATGAAAATAAATATTATGTACTTACCTGGGCAGTTGACATGGACACACCATGAAGCCACTGGGCGGACGTAGTAAGGAAGTATTGTGGCAGCAACAGGAGCAGCTGCAGTCAGAAAGCCTTAGGGACTCGGAAAGAAAAACCACATAAGAGTTGCACAAACACAAGAGAGAAGCAGGATTGGCAGTGTTTTGCTGAGGTACAACACCAGCAGTTAGGCCAGACCACCAACTCAGAACATACTGTCATTTTGCCTAATCTAAATTCAGGACAACTGGTCTGAGCCTGCAGCAGGTAATCCACTACTACAGCCCCCCCATCCAGATGACCACTCACCTGCTTCAAAGTCAATCGTAATTTGTCTACACCTTCCTCACTACTATCGAATGACTAGTCTGGAAATGAAAATAAGAATGCATGTTTCTCCAGGTTCAAGGTTTGTGTGAATTACTTACCTGTGCACTTGTGATCAACAATACAACCACTGGCATGGCTACCAGCGTAAATTCAGGACAGCAGGAGTGGAAGTATCATCCATCCATCATGCATTACAGAGACAAAAAAAACATACATATACAGTACAAGTCACATTAAACTGTTCCCTCAACTCACTGGTGTAGCATTGGTCAATGAGTTTCCTAATCTGTGCAGTGTTTAATTCAATGAATTAGTAAAAGGTTAGTATCAGTTTGCAACTAGCTGTTATGTACTGTAAGCTTTATTTTCAGCTGAATGCTTATGAGTTTCATTTCAGAAGGCAGACTAAACAACTCTTAAATAATGCTGTGATATTTATAAACAATACTCTTAAGGAATGCTGTGATATTTATAAACAATGCCATGAAAATGCAGCTACTGCCATTTCACTAAACAGTTACAAGTGAGTTGAATAGGCAGTGAAGAATGGTTGGAAAACAGTTGAATGCTTCAACACTTCAAGTTGCCACTGCAGTAGCATCTCAAAAACAAATGCCACACCAGTGAGTTGATGGAACAGTTTAATGTGACTTGTACTGTAATTGATGAATCATAAGGGAGACAGGACATTAGTAAAAAACAGGGTGGGACTGCCCATGTGTGACTGGACCAACAGTTCTGAACATCCTCTCACTACCTAGCTGCCAGCACTCACTAGCTAATGTGCAACCAACTGGTCTCCAACTTTGGTAGCACTTACCCTGCTCACCCACATCCCCCCCCGCTGACCTCATTTGTCAAATTATAAAAACATCTCTCCCCCTCCCACTTGAAAAGTAGCAGTAACATAACAGGATGCTAAGTGTAGAGTGTGTAAGGACAAGAATGACTGCAGTGGCAGAACCAGAGCACTGGTCTCGCTTCAAGCCAGGGACGGCTATGCTGGTCTTGTTCTGCAAAAAGCACCACTGCAGGTACGCTAATGATAATGATAAAATACTTGACAGACATATGATTGCTACTTGTTTGTGTCTAAACAGTGTTGTGTGTGGCTTGTTGTGAGACCAGTATGTTGGTTTTGCCAAAGTATTCTCTGTCTCACACTGTACAGCATGCAGTTCCTGCTATGTGCTGGCATCTCAATCCCCCTTATCTTAATTTGCATACACTCATACACATTCAGCGGAACCAGTGTCAATCCACAACACACTTTCTATTCTCAGCATATAGAACTCAAAGGAGTGCTGTCACACAATGTCTCCCTCTGCACCCAGCAGTACCCGTGTGAGAAGTGCAGACCAGCAGAGCTGCAAATCCTGTGAATACAGCTACATGTGGTGTTGTGTTTACGTTTTCCATGGAAGTACTATGCAAAACCATGATATTTAGTGTAACGTGGAATGTAAAATAATGCAACTGTTGTGTTCTGTGGAATTTAACATAAAGAATCTCGTAACAAAACTAGGAAAGGAAGAAAAAATGAAGCAATGAAGAAACACAGAAAAGGTTAATTGCAGACCCTACAGTTAAGGTGCTCAACAGGTTGGGTGCTTAAAAAAAGTATATGACCCTAAAATTGTAAATAACACCAGTAGAAAAACAAACATGGCCACATATTGGTGGCAGAAAAAAAATTCTGCAGAATCAGTTCAAACTGCGGATAATTTATTAATACGGCGATATGAAAGGCGAGAAACTTATTTGCTCATTTCAGAGCTAAACTACTGCAGTTAAGGTGACTTTTTTATATTTACACATGTCTGTGGTAAAAAATCCCACAGTTTTTAAACAGTATTTCAATGAGAACTGTTGATTTATCCAAAAACTGTGTAATAAAACATTCATGGTTCTAAAGGTGGAAATGGAAATCACACATTTTGCTGTTTCCAGTTCTGCGAGTGCGAGGAGATAGAGGGACTCTAGGGTGGATAGTGAGTGAACATGACAGTTGCTGTTATAATTTGAAGTTTGTTAAAAAAATTGTCTATAACTTCTGAAGTTGGATTGGAGGGTAGCAGGAGCTAGGAGGAGGAAGCAGAACATCAGAATGGGGTGGAACAGAGGGGTCAGCAGGAGCAAGGCCAGCAACAGCACACTACCACCTCCACAGTGGTAGCAGCACACAGAAAAAACTTCCACCCACCTTCCCCCAAAAGGAGATTGTGGTGCTAGTGAAGGAGGGCATTGCTCATGTGTCCAAACTGTATTGGCAGGAGAGGCTCCCTCTAAAAGAGAGGGAGAAATTGTGGGCAGCCATAAAGGCAACCCTTGATGCAGAGGTGTCATGTCCTGTACTGTGCGGCAAATAAAGCACGACTGGGACAACATGCAAAGGCAAGATCGAGAGGTTTTGGAGACCCTCAGTGGAGCTGTGACCTGCAAAGGGAAGGAGGAGGAAAAAGCAGAGATCGCAGCAGAGACCAACACAGGAGCTATGCAAGCCAAAAGTATGCGAGTGAAGGATGACAGCTCTAGTGAATAAATTACTTTTATTATTCTAACTTACTGCCATCAGATAGTCTTTCAATTACACTGTACTGCTTGATTGTTTTACTGCCATGTGTTTGATTGCTGGTGCACCGTGCTGCTTTAAACTTATTATGTACTGTAGTTGCCCAAAAAACTGTGTTGAACTATAGTATGCCTTTATTCATTGTGAGCATGTGCTGCCAGAAGTTCTACCATCACTGCCATCCCAGTGGAGTCCAGCACCACAGTGCCAGGAGGCAGAGCAGAAGGACTAAGCAGCAGTGGTGTGGAGACCCTGTCTGGGGTTTAGGTATGTATATTGTTATTTGTTAAAACAGATAACGATTAAATAGGGTCAGAAAGAACTGTGTGCACAACTATTTATTGATATATACTGTATAGTGGAATGTTGTTAGGGATGGAAATCCATCCCCAGAATAGGTTTGTTGTGCTGCAGTAGCTAAGTCACCACTGCTGTTGTGCAGCACTAGATACATAGCTACTGCACCACAATAACATGGAACGTGGTCACGCATGTGAGTTTCACAGACTGGAGCATGTTCGCGCATGCACGTTCCATGATCCCCGCTCTTCCGGAAAAGGCTGTGGCAGTGAAAAATGACTCTGGAAGAGAGTGGCTCAGTAAAAAAATTAGTGCAGACTAATTTGTTCTTTTTTATCATGGACCATACATTATAAAAGACAATGTATGGTTCACAATCTATGCCAAGTGAGTGCAACCATCTCAAGGTTGGCATGGCATGCGCTCGAGGTTTAAATGATCACCATGCCAACCTCTCAATGGCTACACATGCTTGTTATAGATCACAGACTATACATTATCCTCTATATAATGTATGGGGAGTCCTCATCCATCACTGAGAGCTGGCCCTTACGGAGACTGGTGCTACAGCACCAAAAAAGGTAGGGTCTTAATTGGGATTTTTGTCACATACGCTATATTGATGGTGATTGTATGAGTGCTTAGTATCCCATACACTGTAAAAGCCACTGCACTTGTATGGGTTTTTAACAGGGAGGCAGTATAGTGCAGTGGTTTAAGGCTCTGAGCTGGAAATCTGGTGACATCCAGCAGACCAGACCTGGGTTTGAATCCCACAGCTTCCACTTGCATACTGTGTGACCCTGAGCAAGTCACTCAACTTCCCTGTGCTCCTAGGTTGCTCCTGTAAAAAAGCTTTCAGCATAGTGTGCTACTCCTGGTTAAACAACTAACAGTAACCTCGCTGAAATCGCTTGTCGGGGTTGCCATGATAACTGAAAACATCTCTAGTTTCATTGCCATGGTAACCTCTCAAACTGAATACGACATGGTTATTACTGATAAGAAAAAATACAGTAATATCCTCCATGTTATGCTACCACATAAGTGAGATGTCCACTGGGCACTACTATAGCAGCAGTACTCTAATTCACTGACACATATGGCCCTTGAATACAGGAATGTTGAGTATATTTGTCAAGGGTGGCCTCAGATTTCATGCCATTTACCACCACCCTCTGATTCCTGTCCCTTAACCAGATCTGAACCCACTTTACCACCGTAGGACCCACACTCACAGGCTCCCCAATTTTTTAGCAAACTCCTGTGCAGGATGGTGTTGAAGGCCCTGCTGAAATCCTGGTAGGGTACATCCACCGCTCTTCCCTGATCTCCTCCTTCCTTCTTCAGCCGAACGATCCCATTTCTGGTCTTTTTAATCTTGCTAATGTATCTGAAGAAGGTCTTGTCACCCTTCTTAATAACCTGGGCTATGTCTTCCTCAGTCTGTGCTTTAGCCCTTATAATTACTTTCCCAGATTCCCTCTGCTTCTCCAGATATTGTTCTCTTTCCTCATCCTTTTGTATTCCCTTGTATCTTGTGAAGGCTCTTTTCTTTTCCCTTACTTTCTCAGCCACTACCTTCATAAGGCCACTACCTTTATAAGACCATAATGGCCTGTTCTTTCTTTTACTCTTGCTATGCATTTTGACACAGTGACCTGTTACTTCTGTTATGACTCACTTGAGTCTAGACCACTGTTTTTCCATATCCCCCCCCCCCGTACATTCTATTGCTAAGGCTCTTTTGAGAATTCTAGCCATCTCCTTAAAGTTAGCGTTCCTGAAATCTAGGACCTTTATCCTTGTATGGCTTGCCTCCTCCACTCTGGTTACCTTAAGTCATAGTGTCCTGTGGTCACTGGTACCAAGAGGACTGCCCAACTCCACATCTGTGATCCTGTCCCCATTGGTCAGGACCAAATCCAGTATAGCCTCATCGCAGATTGGTTCTGCTACAAGCTGTCTTAAGTTTGCCCCATTCAGGGCAGTCATGAAGTCCCTGCCCCTGGTTGCATTTGTAGTCTGAGTGCTCCAATGTAACTCAGATAGGTTTAAGTCAGGCATTAGTAGCAGTTCTCCTTTGGCTGCCATTTTGTGGATGGTTTCCACAAGAGCTTCATCTGATTCCTCCCCCTGTGCCGGAGGCCTGTAAATCATTCCAGTTTGAATGGTTGTCCTTCTCCCACCTCCAGGGTGACATACAGAGCCTCTGCTCCTTCTTGTAACCCTTGAGCCTCTATTGCTTTAATCCTCTCCTTCACATATATAGCAACACCCCATCTCTTCTTCCTTCCCTGTGCTTCCTAAAAAGTATGTATCCTGGTAAGACTATATCCCAGTCATTGTTCCCAGTGTACCATGTTTCTGTAATAGCTACTATGTCTCAGTTTCCATATTCCATTAATGCCACTAGGTCTGGGATTTTGCTCCCCAGACTGCAGGCCTTTGTGCACATTACATTCCAGCTTATGCACCCAACCTCTCTTTCCCTTTTCTCTGCCCTGTGACATTTTTTGGTTCCATCTTCTGTTCTTCCCACAATTGTATCTAATTAATTTATCGAGTTTTAAAGTGCCCTTGCACTAATTAGATTTTTCCTTATTTCAGATAAGTTATGTGGGGGGAGGAGGGCTACCTTTATCCCCCTGACTGCTTTTGCCTTCACCCTTGGCTAGTTTAAATGCTCAGTGAGGAAGCATTTGAACTTTTCAGTGAGGATACCTTTGCCCACCTTGGATTGATGTAGGTTGTCTGGTGAATACAGTCCTTCATCCCTCCAGGTGAGATCCCAATCCCCAATGAAGCCATACCCTTCCTTGCTACACCATTTCTTCAGCCATGTGTTGAATTCCATGGTGCAGATGTCTCAACCTTCTCCCTTATCATACCATGACACTGTACACCCTACTGTCACTCTGGTTCCCTCCCCCCCACACCTGTTTTACAACTTCCGAGATCCAATCTAAAAATTTCAAGAATCCTGTATTTGTCTAGGAGCCCACCATCTCTCCTGGTATGGTGTTTCACTTGTCTACCATCCTCTCAGTGAAGGAGTGCACCCTCACATTTCCTCTGAACACCCCCAATTTGATTGTCATAGTGTGAACCATCATGGCGTGGTGCATCTTTTCCTTTTAAAGATGCTGTCTTCCTGTGCCTTGTTTTTGTATTCGTACATTTTTTCTATCAAATTCCAAAGCTGAGGCGCAGTTATCAGCAACACCGACTAAGTTCCTGTCATTTGATATGAGTATGGAATTGCAAACAAGTTTTGGCAGAGCATCATGCTTTAAAAGTGCTCTTCATCACCCATGTTTGGTTGTCATACTATATACCTCATTGTCAGTTGCTAGGTGGTACAGAAGCAGCCCCTGATTAGTTTACTGCTGTCTCACTGTAAAACACAGTGTAGCTGCAGGTAGGTTGGGGTCGGTGGGCCTTCAAATGGGTGGCCCAGCACAGGCTTTGGGACACAGTGTTGTTTATGCTCATAAGGGGACAGTACAGTGCAACATGTCGGTGGTCCTGACACATTACTTAAACACAGACTTTTACATACTCATGGCCTCTATGCATCCCATCCTTTCTGGGATGTGTTGATCTGGGGGGGGGGGTTGGTAAAAACACGTACACCAGTGATCAAGGAGAACAGTTGAAGACAGAAGCCATAAACCTTGCATCAGAATAAGGTCATGGAAGAACAAGGTGACACTGGACACTGCTTAGAGTACTGATGATTACTAATGATTTCATTTTTGACAGTCACACTTGCACGGCGTATTGCATTCAAACAACATATTTCTTCTGCACTGCAGACAATACTGATACACTGGCAGCACTGGTGACTGTCCCATGAACTGAAGCTGATGAGTCCCAGAAGAAGAGAAGCACACATTCAAAAAAATGTGTGCTGAAGATTCAATGCGATCTTGCAAGGCTGGCAGAGAGGAAAAATCAACAGCAGCCATCAAAGACAGAAACAACAGCAGGTGTGGCAGGGCCAAGGTCACATGCATCAACAGGTGGTCAAGAACATCAAGCTATCCAAGCACCCACCCAGCAGGTTGACAGCAATAGCAACTTGAGGAGGGATGGGGACATTAAAATTGTGAAGAAAAAAGAAGTGGCACTGGAGGCCCACCTCATAAAAATACAGGAGAGCCAGCAAAGCTTCATACGTCTGCTGTGGAAGCTGGCCAAACGTAGGAGGCCACATCGGAGGCCAGCAGTCGGCCCCCAACTTTGTTGTTAATTTCATTGTGTGAGCATTCAGTGCTCAAAAGGTTAACTGTAAATTGTTTTAAAATAATTTTGTTCTGGACTTGTTTGTTGTTAGCCCTGTAAATGCAGAATGTTCGAATCTTTTGTTGCTTACTGAGATGACAAGTCTTGACTTGATGTTGATTCTCAATATGTAGCTATTCCTGCATTTTGCAACCTGTTTCTTATCTGCATGGTTCATTGTTCTGCTGTAACTTGTTCTGTTTTTGGTTTGAAATATACAACTTAATCTGTTAGTATCAGTCTACTCTTCCTTGTCTTGGGATGGGATTATTTACTGTGTGTCAAGGTTCAGAGAAGCTTTTGTCAATGGCTGGCCATGTTGGCTGAGGCATCCCACAGGCAGTTTTCTGTTACAATCAATTGTTAAATTTCACAGCACTGGTAGTTTGTAAGTACATGCACAGAACGTGACAAACCATGGAAGTGATGATGCTTTTTTGTCAGTAGGGGTCATGTGCTGACCAGTGACACTGTACTCAATCTGAGTTAGTCACAAGTATCCCCTTGGGGGGAGGGCAATTGAGGGGCCACCCTGGTGGTGAACAACAGGGCAAAACGCAAGATGGTTCATGGGTCATATGACGAACCATGGCCATGGTGTAGATGCTGATAACGTTGAAGAATTTTTGAGACACACAGGATGACAATAATGTCATGTGGACATGCAAAGGGAATGTCTCAAACACAGGACACAGTGAGTGTTTTGTGGCCAACAGGATGGCCTAGAGGTTAGAATAACTGACTACAGTGTAAAAAGGTCAGGTGTTTGAATCCTGGTGATGGATTTTAGGGGAAGGTAGCTAAAGTTCACTCAGGATATGGCTAAAAAGTAGGGTACCAGAGAGAAAGGCTCGGGAAATAGCAAGAAAGGAGTTAAATTATTGGTGGTGGCGGTATTAACAACAACAAAAATGGAAAGAGACCTGGAGGTAGTCATATCAGACAACCTAAAGGTAGGCAAGCAATGTGAGAAGGCAGTAAGGAGGGCTGGGGGATACTGGGATGCATAAGGAGAGGCATCACCACCAGTAGAAAACAGGAAGTAGTTATCCCTCTGTACAGACAGTTGGTGAGACCCCTTCTGGAGTACTACATACAGTTCTAGAAACCCCATCTCCGCAAGAACATAGACAGGATGGAGGCAGTCAAGAGAAGGGCAACTAAAATGGTGCAGGGTCTGCACCAGCAGCCATATGAAAAGAAACTAAAGGAGCTTAATATGTATACCTTCAAGGAAAGGAGGGATAGGGGGAACATGATATAAACTTTCAAGTACCTCAAGGGAATAAACAAAGTCCAAGAGGGTAGCATCTTTTACAGAAAGAGATGTGCAAGAAAAAGGGGGCACAATTTGAAGATAGAGGGGGGACAGCTCAGGGGCATCATGAAGAAATATTTTTTCACAGAGAGGGTGGTGGACCCATGGAACAGCCTTTCTGGGGAGGTCATGGGATCAAAAGCAGTAGGGGAATTCAAGAATGCATGGGACAGACATAAGGCAGTCCTAGTGGGGGGGTAGAAGGAAGTAGGCTGTTGGTTAACTAGGATCTGCACCTTATCGAATAGGTAGGGAAATGGGTAGACTGGGTGGGCCAAGTGGTCCTTATCTGCCGTCAAAATCTAAGTTTCTATGTTTCTATTTAATGAACATGGGTTGTACCTTACCATTGCTGCTGCCCCCCCACTTGAAGTAAGTCCGAACCTATGTACACATATGCCATGACCATAGAACAACCTGTCTAGAAAGAAAAAAACGATGCAATCTTTTACTGTAGAAAACACTACAAAGTACTTACTTTGGCACTTGCAAGGGACACAGAAGTAGGTCACAGAAGTGGTGGACCCCGCTAGGTTCCCAGCAGCAGCAGTACCATTCACAAAGCCTTATACAGGCAGACCTGAAAGGGAAGCACCCCGAGAATTGCAGAAACATAAAGAAGCTGAAGAACAACACCTGTTAGGCTGGAAACACAACAATGCAGGACATACTCTCTCCCTTTATGTACTCTACATGCATCACAACAGGCTTGCACCTGCATCAGCTACTACACTAGTATCATTACCACTGTAAAGTCCAACCCCACTGGCCACCCCACCCCCCAGAAAAAACACCGGTCTCAAAGACCATCTGATTGAGTCCTCACTAAAACTGAAACTAAAAAATTACTTTTAAGCTTTCACTGCCAATATAAAAAAAAAATGTAAGTACTTACGTGGGCAGTTGGGATAGATACACACCATTAGTCCACCACAGGGCTGGTGGACTAAAGGAAGGTGACAGCAGCAGCAGCAGGAGCAGCAGCACAGGAGGAGCATGATATAGGCAGACCTGAAAAATAAAACATGAGGATAGTTGCAAACAGAAAGGAAACCTAACATCGGTTATTATTACCAACTGCAGATTGCCTGATCAGCTAAGCCAAAAATCCTTGGCAATCTCTAACCTTACACAACACATTAAGCACAGCAATGCTCTGTGACTGCCTCAGCAATTCCATTCCACCCCCCCCTTCCACTTTCACCCAACCACCTTCCCCCTGCATAGATGCCAGGCATACAATGTACACCCATCTAACTCAATTGTGGTGCTGTAGATCTCAGGAACAAATAATGACAGAACATAACAAATATTACTGCTTACCTTGTCACTAAAAACACCTGAGGAAGTCAGAGGCCATTAATGAGCCATCTCATTAATTTCCATAGAATATCCTGTCTGGAAATGAAAATAAGAGTTAAAACTTGAAAGCTTGCACTGAAAAAAAGTATTACTTACCTGGGCAGTTGGGGTGGACACAACATGAAGCCACAGGGATGGTGGAGTAAGGGATAATACCATCAGCAACAGCAGTGGCAGCAGCAGCAGAAGCAGCAAGACAGCACTGTGGGAGCAGCAGCTGCAAGCATCCATTGGGCTATAATTAGTAGTATAGGGCCCAGATATTCAAACTGCACTCAAAATGAGCGCAACAGCAGGAGCAAGCACAAACGAGTTGTGCAAATGCGCAACAGGTGCGATATTCAAACATGGAGCAGAGCAAATTGCGCAAGCAACCAATGTCTGAATATCGCACATACTGCGCCATCGCGCAACCAGGAAGGAGAAGCTGAGCCAAAATGTTGTGCTATGGAGCAACCAGGGAAGCTCAACTGAGCATTCCAGAGCTGCCATAGTGCAAGCACAGCCCCCCCCAGAGCAATGGAACTGCACATCCAGGGAGGCAGGCTGGGGCCCACCGCCAGCCATGCCACACATGGGCACAGGAACACACTGCAGAACCCACACCACACCTGTGCACCCCAAGAACAGCATCACTGGGGGTGGGACAGATGAACTACTTGCCCATGGGGACAAGCCAACAAAGCATAGCAGAGCCATGACACCCCAGCACAACCACTGGCAGGCGGAGAGTGCCACACACAGGGGGTTGACCATCACAGTGCACATCAGCCCCCTGTACGCACAGCACACCCTGCACTGTGACCCCAAGACACCACCTATGTGCAGTGACTGGCACTGCAGGAAACCATGCAGTCCCCCAGCACTCGTCAGCCCCATGCAACACAGAAGCCTACAAGCCAGACACACCCAGTGCACCCAGCAGTGGGTGGCAGCAGATGGCAAGACCAACCGAAAGTCACTGCCATGCTGGAGATACCTCCCCACGCACACACATGCACACACACACACACACACACACATACCCAGGACCATACCAGCCCAGATGGCACGTACACCCCTGCAACTGAGCACCCATAGCCAGCTGCAAATCAGAGACCAACACAGTATTCATATCAAAATAGAAATGTATATTTAAAAGATTAATCACAAAACCAAGTGAAACTATGTACAAGTGGGGGGACGGGTAAAAGGCAGGGGTGTTCAAGGGGGAGGGAATAAAAACTTGGAGAGGGAAGGCAGGGTGATAGGGATGGGAGAAGTGGGAAGGGAATGTGGGCTATGGCCCAGCTGGCTGCTGGTCCTCCCCCTGCTGGCGCCCCCTCCTGTGCCTCCTTTGCCGATCACCATGGCGCTATATGGCCTGCAGGATCTCCTGGTTCCTGAAGTCCAACCTGGGTGAGGTGCGAAGATCCTGGGACATCCTCCTGAGTACCTCGAGGCCTAGGAAAATGGGAACACAGTCAATGGCTGAGACTGACCACAACCCTGAACACCACCCAACCTGCAAGCCATATAGCCCAATGTCCCGCACCTGTGATGGCGTACACCCACCCACAGTGAACATGCACATGGCCATCACAAACAGGCGGCACCAGCTATGTGCACCACTGCCCACACACACTGTCCACGTCCATCACAGTACAAACAAGGCTGGCAAGTGACGTGGCAACGTAGTGCGATGCCAGTTACACAGCTATGTGCCCAGTGCATGCCTGGACCACCAGTGATGCCTACACAGACGTGCTGTGATACTGCACAGTGATGCATGTCACCTGTGTCGTGCCTACATACATAGATACATAGACAGTGTCATCAGATAAGGGCCTATGGCAAACCCAGTCTGTCCATATGAGCTTGTAAGTTCACGTTGTTTCCCTAGAAGTCTGTTGCCCCTTACCCCTGATCTCCAGAATTCCTTCATGTCTGTCCCCTGCAGTCTGAAATCCCATGATTGTGTCAGCCCCCACCATTTCCTCTGGCAGGGTGTTCCACTTGTCCACAACCCGCTCTGTGAAGACAGTCCATCACCATGTGTCCTCTGAATTGTCCTCCCTCCAACGTCATCCCATGCACTCTAGTCCTGGAACATCTTTTTCATTTCAAAAAGTGTGTCCTGCACCCTGATCCCCCCTGTAAGATACCTGTATGTCTCCATCATATCCCCTCTCTCCCCCTTCCCCTCCAGGGAGTACATGTTCTGTTCCTTCAACCTGTCTTCATAGGACCCGTGATGCAAGCCATGCACCATCTTTGTTGCCCTCCTCTGAACCTCCCCTGGCCACTCTATGTCCTTACGTAGGTATGGTCTCCGGAAATGTACACTGTACTCCAGGTGGGGCCTTACTAGTGTCCTGTATAGTGGAATTGTGACCTCCCCTTTCCTGCATGGTTGTATTGTGCAGGGCTAGTGGACTTCCCCCCCCCAGCATGCAATAGCATCCATGAAGTCATGATACTCACATTGCTCAAGCAGCTCTGTCTGCTGCTGTTGCCCCTGCTGCTGTTGCTGTGGCTGCTGCTGCTGCTCTCTCCGGGTGCCGACTCCTGCTGCCACCGGGGCCCTGACAGCCCTCCTCATCCCGGCCCTGCATCCTCAGATCCCAGCCTGTGGGAGACATATGTTGAGACAAACATCAGTGTGACTCAAAAGCAGAGTGCCTCCTGCCCCAGTGAGAGTGCCTGCCCACAGCCATAACCATCCATCGCACAGCTACACACTGAGCACAGCCAACCGTGCCAAGCTGTCACCTATACACAGCCACACAAGCACACACACCTACAGAGAATATAGGTGCATAGATGGTACACTCACCTGGCCTAGGCACCACGCCCCACCTGGCATGTGCCCGCAGCCTGGCCAACATGTCCGGCTCCCTCCGGCGGAGGTCACCGTACTGGTGCCGGCACTGCTCAGCAGACCGGCCCCATCCAGTGACCTCCACCAGGTCAGTGGCCACTTGCTGCCACACGTGCATCCTAGGCATGGTGAGGGGGGCCTCACCATAGAGTGCCTCACAGTGGGGCTCCACCAGGGCCACCAGGTTGGCCACCTCCAGTGGGCTCCAACTCACTGCCCTCCTCCTAGCTATCTCAGCCAGTTTACAGCAGGCAATATGGCGCTCCGCTGCACTGTAACCCCACGTGGAGATGTTGCGCAAAAGACCACCACAGGCTCCAATCGCACTGTTCGAACAGCGCCGTCACTTCACATAGCGCTGTCACCAGACAGTGCAATAGGGACGTACACATGGCATGTGAACAGCGTCAGGGGGCAAAGGGCATACACAAGGTCACGGCAATGACGCAAGGCTACACACAGTGCCATCGGACGTATAGGCATCCTGCATGACTGCCAAGCTGCGTACCAGTGCCACAGTGGACTATTGTGCAGTAGTGCCACAGCGCAATACAGTGCCCAGTGCTGTAGCGCCACTGGCACAATGGTGGCCATGGCTTGAATTGCCTATCACGCTCAGCAGGTCTGCAGCGTGATAGACGCATGCGTAAGCTGTCTGGGCATGCGCAATGCAGTGTAGCATGCAGGCACAAATCTGCGCCATTGGCTCAGCCGGCCCTTCCGTATTGCGCAAAGCGCAAATCTGCGATATTCAGCCGACATATGAAAATCATTCGATCAGCCATTCAAAGGCGCAGTGGCGCGATTAGCATGTCATTAAAGTTGTGCCACTCCTCATTTGCATGTGTTGCGCTATAAAAATGCGACAGTGGGTTGTGCTGGCCAGATTCGGTTACTGCAGGTGAGAGGTGAGTTACATGCTGTGTGATGCTCAGGACAATGCTCATGGGCAAGGGTGCTGGAAGATGATAAAGGCTGAGGGGGCTGAGAATGAAAAGGGCACTTAGAACGGGACAAAGGGCACCCTTCTATTAGTATCTGCCATACTGGAGAAGAAACGTGGGGCTTCCGCCCTCGGGCCGCACCTATGCTCATGGGGAAATGCTGTTGACTGCACAGTGACAGGTGTCCACTTCCACCATACAGATCACCATGACTGACCAGAGCCAAGGTGAGGGTGAGGCGGCGGGCGTGGGAGGAGGCTGAACTTCACAGTGGCAGAGATGGAGCCCTCTTCCAGGCCTACCTGGAGGATGAGCCACTATTGAGTGGATGGAGGGGCACCCCTCAGGAACGTGCAGCTGCATGGGAGGGGGTAGCTCGGGCCGTCAACCTGCATGGAAGCCACCAGCGCTCTGTGCAGGAATGCAAGAAGAAGATGGGGACTGACCGCAGGAGGCTGAAGGAGAAGGTGGCAGCCTTCAGGGCGGCACGTGCTGGCACTGGTGGGGGCCCGCCAGTGGTGTTGCAGCTGACCCCAATGGAGGAGACACTGGTCATGGCCATGCAGCCGAGTGCCATTGTGGGCGTACCAGGCGGAGGATTCCAGACAGGTGGAAGCCCATCACTGCACGGTATGACATGGTGGTGGTGTTGGGGGGGGCTGTTGTTCACATGCACTCACATGTACTCTCTTTCTGTTACAGATCCTGTTCGTCTTCAGGAGACCGTGGTGGTGGTGGGTCCAGACAGTGATGCAGACCTGCTGGACGTGGAGGAGGGACCATCCACCTCCGCCACCAGCCAGCAGGCACTGCAGTAGCATGCACGCTGGGCCAACAACTCTGGTGTCAGTGATATGGGTGCGGGGGGCAGCCTGTGTCTCAGCAGTCCGGCATGCAGGTATGCCAGCATGCTGTGCCTATGGCAGTGGCGCGTGACTGCACCATTGATGATAGCAGGCCTGCAATGGGCAGTGATAGGTGTGTGTCCCATGACGGACACTGGCAGGCCAGCACGTGCCCCTGGGCCTTCCTGGTTCACACCTATGTACCAGCATGCTGGCACAGTCCCAGGCTGTGCCTGTCAGCACCGTGGGCAGCACGGTGGCTGTGCAGGTGTCCGGCACTGTTGCCAGCACAGAGGTGGAACAGGTGGACCTAGGGGCTCAGCAGTTGGAGGGGCGGCAGCAGCAGTCACACACCAGGTCTGGGGGTACGGTGTCAAGCAGTGGCACATGTCCACCACCCTTTGATCCGCCCATACCTGGTCCTGGTGAACAGCGCCCACCCTCAAGGGGTGCTGTGCATCGGGACCGTCCACACCCTGGGGGTCACGATGCCTTTGGGGCACAGTACCCATTGGACGCGCACACCCACCTGCTGCAGGAATCAGTACAGCTGCAGGGGCGGGTTGCAAGGTCCATGGAGGCACTGTCTATGTCCATGGAGTGGCACAGCAGGGAGTTTGCTTGGGACCGAGCCGAGCTGGTCCTTATGCGGACGGATGTGACCGCCGCCATTGACAGGCTGACCCAGGCAGTGGTCTCTGTCGTGGATGCATTGGGCACACTGTCAGGTGCCCCTGTACCGCACACCCCACACAGTGTGCTCTACACTCCCCGTTCCTGGCGTCGTGTGACACCAGGCCTGTCAATGCCGGGTTCTGCTGTGGGCATCCCGAGCACCCGGTGCCGCGTTGTTCGACATGATGCAGACCCTGTCGGGAACAGGTCACGTTCACGCAGTGGGACCCCTGGTGGTGCAACAGTGCCACCCATGTGGCCCTGCTCAGCCTGCCAGTGCTGCTGAGCCACGGGTGAAGACCACCCATGCATCCGTGGTGGCCGTGGGACAGTGCTACGACTGAGCTGTCTCCCAGTGCGGGCCCTGTCTGGTGCTGCCCTGTGTGCAATGTGTGTCATGGTGGGCAGTGCACTGCTGGGTGCTCTGCTCACCACGCTGACACACAGACCACCTGCACACTCTCCCAACTGCTGTCCACAGGTGCATGTGCATGATGATGCCTGCATTGCACTGTACACCAAGGTACAAGGGTGCCCAGGTCCTGACACATGTACTTGGATGGTACAGGTGGTGGGGGTGGTCGGTGGTGCTGTGTGTTGGCAATGTCATTTCTGCAGTGCTGTGCTTCTGCCCATGTACGCTGCCTGGTGTGTGTGTGTGTCCATATGAGTGCTCACCCCTCCCTGATGGTGTGTTGCTATGCCTGGAACCTTCAACTCCCCTGACCTTCATGCACGGTGTGTTCCCCTGTGTGCCTGTGGTTTGCGCATGGGCAGTGTTGCCTGCACATGTCCCCTTGACTTACCTGTGTTGGGCGTAGTGCTCTTCTGCAATGGTGTCCTGGTGCAGCTGGGCCTGCCGGGTCAGTTGGAGGTCCCTCCGTCCTAGGGGGGGCTGCTCATCACCAACATCACACGCGCGCCACTGGCGTCCCCATCGCTGTCCCCCTCTTTGACCTGTACGGCTATCCCATGGTCTTTGGCCATGTTGTGCAGGATGCAACAGGCCAGGAATATCCCACAGGCCTTTTGGGGGCTGTACTGTAGGGCACCACCGGAGGTGTCTAGGCATCGGAAGCGTGCCTTGAGCATCCCAAACACCAGCTCTATGATGTTACGTGTTGCGGCATGTGCCTCATTGAAGCATAGCTGTACTAGGGTTGTGGGGTGCCGGTACGGTGTGAGCAGCCAGGGACAGAGTGGGTATCTACAGTCACCTGTGTGGAGATAGTGGAGAGCAGTGTCATGTCAGGTCCATATTGCCCATATCCTTGTGTGCCACTACCATGGCACCTGTGTCATTCCCACCCTTGCCCAGAGTTTGCATTCCGTACATGTGTACTCACCCACTAGATGACCCGTGGGGATGTCCCCACTCACGAATCGATGGCACAGTGCAGACTGGTGCCATATGAAGGCATCATGTGCTCCGCCAGGGTGTGTGGCACAGACATTGATAATGTGCCCAGTGGCATCACACACCACCTGGCAGTTGACACTGGAAAACCCCTTTCGGTTCCGATATGCCTGGCCGTCGGGGCCAGGTGGCGTGCGAATGGCCACATGGGTGCAGTCTATGGCCCCTAGCATGCCAGGCATATGTGCTACCCTGTGGAACTCCTGCATGTTTCCTGTACGCTCTGCCGCAGTGCTGGGGAAATGGATGTACTCCGCAGCATGAGGCAGCAGTGCGCTGAGGAATTGGGTGAGGATGCGTGATGTGGCCAACAGTGTAATGCCTGTGGTGTCCCCTGTCGGCCTCTGGAAGGTGCCCGTGGCGAGCAGGCACATGCAGGCTGTCACCTTGGTCTCCACAGACAGAGCGTGACTCCGTCGTGAGGGTGCCTGCATCACATCACTGCACAGCTCACAGAGCCGTCTCAGTATTGCCCTGTTCAGGCGGTACCGGCCTATGATCTCGACATCTGTGTATAGCTCGAAGCTGAGGCGGGCACAATACCGCCTGTCGGGGGCATACCGCCGACGGGCCCCTCCGCGGCCATGTTCCCCTGCAGCATGGTGTCTCACCCCCCCTCATTACAGCTTCCATGTGGAAGCTGGCACTGTCCATCTCCCTGGCTTCTGCCCCCGGCTGCTGTTCCTGTGTTACCCCCGCTGCCCCCACTGCTGCTTCCACTGCACCAGGCACCCCCCGCTGGCCTCTCTGTCCTCCTGGACCCACTGTCCCTGTCTGCCCTTCCAGCTTCTGTCTCTCTCTCTCTGTCTCTGTCTCTCTCCCCCAGTTTGTGGCCTGCTAGAGTTCTTCCTTGAGCCTTTTTATTTTGGCTCAATTCCGCTACTGCGCAACTTCCGGCTGAGCCACTCTTGCGCATGCAAGTGTTCAATATCGCATTGGCGCACTTTATGCATGGACCGCTTCGGCCATGCATGCCTTCATTTCCATTGCGCTATGTTGCTCAGCATGTTTTCGGTGGCTAACTGGCCCCTTCTGAATATCGCAGAATGGCGCATTTTTGGAGTTGCGCACGCGCAACCCTGTTGCGCATGGCGCAACCCTTTTGAATATCTGGGCCTAGAAGTACAACTGAAAAACATAACAATCACTTGAGTTGCTGAATCACCTGAGAAACAGTACCTTGTTAACAACCGCACCGGGTCATATTGTCGTACGCTTAATGGCGTACGGCATTATGGCGAATCCCGGACCTGTGCGCACTCTGTGGACTCCCCAGTGTTGAAATCTTTAGTGGAGGGATCCAGGGACGCAGTCCCCATATCGGGGTGTGGGGCAAAGCCCCCACAGAACAACAAAAATGAAATCACAAGAATGCAATTTTGCCGCACAGCATTCTGCCATGTGACATTATGACCCCGTGCTGTTAACAACACTGTGTGAAAGTACATGTTCTGCTGGTACAAAAATTCTGATCATTCTCTGATTACCTAGTCTGACATCAGTCAATATTTAATGTGCAACAAAATTGTCTGGACAATTATTATTGCCAAAACCATGTTTCCCAACCAACTGTAGCCCATTCCAAACACCAACACCGCATTCACTTAAATGTATTAAAACGTCTGTACAATTCAAAATTCATCAGTGGCATAAATAGGGAAAAAACAGTAATACTTACCTTTTCACTTCACTATTAACCACTGAGCAACAGCCCTTTCCTACTGAATGGTGTTCTGGTCAGCCACAGGAGCTGAAGAGCAACAGCATCAGCAGCAGTGCATGACATTACCATCTGGCAAGGGAACAGGTCAGAGATAGTCACAGAAACAAAAGCAGAATATTGCATTGCTTACTAAAAGTGTGCCCTCTTATGAGGCTTTCTGCACATGTTCCTAGATATGGTACTATGAGTGCCAACTATGTCTACACCCACTGACTACCCTACAACCCGTAAACTTGTGTGTGACCACCCCTTGCAATCCCTAACCCATTCCTGTATGACAGTAAGAATATCTCTTCCATACGTACATGATTATCTGCTTTGCATTGAGAAAAAATTTTTTTGCAAAAACACACTGATACATACCTGGCCACTTCTATAGAACACATCAAGGTGCCACAGCTACTGTGAAAATGAATGGTAGTCTAATGAGCTTAAATGGGCATGGCAGTGTAGCAGAAGCAGTGTCATATAATGAACTACGATATAAGTAAGGCAAACTCTATTTATAGAAGCAGGAAGATTAAGTGTTATTCACATGTCTCTACATACAGTAGTGTTACGGCCTACTGTGTCTGCCTAAACAAACTACCCTAATACCACTACCTTGTCTGTGCACACACCCCGCAGTACACAAACAATGCTGTTTTCTTTAGGGCAACCTCTCGCATGAGTATCATTAAGTCAATAGTATTCAACATACTTATTCAAACAATTAGTTGAGTACTATATGTAACATGAATGAACTGTCAAAGTTATACTAACCTGTAGTATTGCTGTGGATTCATGCAATGGTTAAGTAACAGTAGCATCAGCAGCTTTAGTGGGGCATAGTAGTTCTTTCTGTTGTTCTTTGGTATGACAAGATCCATAGTGGTGGTAGATTAGGTGAATGTGTCAGTAGCAACAGCAGCAGCATTTATCAGGCCTAATACTTCCTCTTTCTGTTCTCTACTGCAGCATAATTTACAGTGGTGATAGATTCAAGAACTGGGTCACCATCAGCAGGATTACCGGGGCATAGCAGTTCCTCTGGCTGTTGTTATTTGGTGCAGCAAGATCCACCGGGGTGGTGTAGTCAGGAAATGGGTCATCATCAACAGAATTAATGGGGCATACTAGTTCCTCTGGCTGTTGTTATTTGGTGCGGCACCATACACAGTGGTGGTAGATTCGATGAATGCGGCAGTAGCAGTAGCAGCATTTATGGGGCACAGTAGTTACTCATTTTGTTTTTCTTTAGTATAAGTGTATAACAATGTCGCATACATTTTGTGGTATTCCTATTTTTTCTGGGACTCAGGAGGACTTGGAGCAGGGCCAGGAAAGTATGAAAAGTTGTTAATGTACTGCTGACTGTTTTCAACAGGAATAGATGCGCATTAACATCAGTGGTATACAGCTAAGGACTACAAACACTGTTCAAAATGTTGTTTTGTGCCACTGCTACTTATATTTGTTTGGGTTTTAGAGACAGCACAGACATTAATGTTAGACAACTTGGCAAGGTGCTGTAGGTGCCATAGAGTATTAAAAATTATAAGTTGTTTTAAAGAAACAGTAATAGACAAGCAAACATGTGTCCTGTCAATTTTTGGGGTACTTCTATTTTTTTGGAGATGGAGTGGAAGGGCCATGAACATCAGTCAACTTGGACAGCAACAACTGGTAGCTGAGTGTTTCCCCCAGCAAGTGATGCACCACAACGTGAATCATCATAAACAGTAAGGGACAAGCAAACATGTGTCCTGTCAATTTGGGGGGTATTTCTGGTTATTTGGGGATGGCGTGGAAGGGTCATGAACATCAGTAAACTTGGAAAGCAACTGGTAGCTGAGTGTTTCCCCCAGCAAGTGGTGCACCACAACATAAATCATCAGAAGCAGTAAGAGACAAGCAATCATGTGTCCTGTCAATTTGTTTGGTATTTCTGTTTTTTTGAGGGTGGCAGGGAAGGGCCATGAACATCGGCCAACTTGAACAGTAACTGATAGATGTTTCCCCCAGGAATTGGTGTACTACAACATGAATCATCAGAAAAAGTAAGGGACAAGCAAACATGTGTCCTGTCAATTTGGGGGTATTTCTGGTTATTTGGGGATAGAGTGGAAGGGCCATGAACATCAGTCAACTTCGACAGTAACTGGTAGCTGAGTGTTTCCCCCAGCAAGTGGTGCACCACAACGTGAATCATCATAAACAGTAAGGGACAAGCAAACATGTGTCCTGTCAATTTGGGGGATATTTCTAGTTATTTGAGGATGGAGTGGAAGGGCCATGAACATCAGTCAACTTTGACAGTAACTGGTAGCTGAGTGTTTCCCCAGCAAGTGGTGCACCACAACATAAATCATCAGAAACAGTAAGGGACAAGCAATCATGTGTCCTGTCGATTTGTTTGGCATTTCTGTTTTTCTGAGGGTGGAGGGGAAGGGCCATGAACATCAGCCAACTTGAACAGTAACTAGTCACAACTTCAAAAACTGGACTGGATGACCTTCAGCAGCATCAGCATCCTCTATCAATCCAGCTGCACAAAGCACATCCCTGCAGGCAGTGGACACATGGTCTGTCTCTCTCTCCTACTCAAGAGAACTATAAAACTCAGCTGTGTTTTCATCTGAGGGCACTGTCAAACTCTCCTTATCCTCTGATGAGTCCTCATGCTCACCGCCTTCTTCGCCAGGATCATGGAATCTTGCTGTTGTTGACACACTGTACTGCTTGGGGAAGAAATGGGAGTTAATTTTCACAAATGGTAGGTACTCCACATTACGTTCTGACAGGCAGCTTTGGTGGTCAGTCACAATTGAACCAGTGACACTGAAAATTCCTTCCAAGCTTATGCTGGCACAGAGGCAGGTGAGGCACTCAATGGCAATTGCAGCAAGCGCAGGCCAGATTTCCAGCTTACTTAGACAATACACAAGGGGTTCATCTTCAGTGCTTAGCAGCTGTGGGTCATCAAGATATGACTGCACTGTATGGCATGCAGACAGCTGTAGTTCTGTTTTTCCCTCAGGTGGCCACCCTGTAGAGGCACCAATGTCCTTCATCATGGCCAGAGAGGGTTTGTGGCACCAGTACTAGCACATGATAATGAAGGTGAAGGTGTAGACACTGTACTGACTGAGGAGAAGGATAGTGGGTGAGAGGATGTTGATGCTTCAGGTTTCTCTACTGCTACTGATTTTTTCACCCTTAGCTCTGACTTACCCATACAATTTTTCATCCTTGACACACAGGATGACTTCATAATGATCAAAATCATCCTTCCCACAGGTAAGAAGTGAAGTCATGCCCTGCTTGTACCTGGGATCCAGCAGGGTTGCCAGGATGTATGCCTCTGAGTCGTTAATGTGAATGACCCTGGGATCATCATCACACAGCTGCATGATGAGGTCAGCATGCTCAACTCACAGAGTCTGCAGCCACTTCAAATTGCCTCCTTACATTGCACAGTGCATGACAGAGAATGCACAACAATGGTATCACCTGACTCAAACATGCATTGTCTGTGCTCACAACCTGTGTCACCTGTTCCAGTGGTCTGAGGTCTTGGATAACACTGTACATCAAAAACCACTGGGATGGACTCAGTGACATGGCTGACTGTGCATCCTGATCCCACATGTGCATTATGTACTATTGGAGTGGCTTGTACTGTTCATATAGCCTCTCAAGCATATAGAGTATGGAATTCCATCGGGTCAGCACATCAAGCTTCAAGTGGTGCTGTGGTACTTTATTAGCCTTCTATAGAGCCAGGAGCTCTGCTCCAGCCAGTGCAGAGTGGCTGACATGGCTTCAGATTTAATGGATGACAGCCAACATGGTACTCACTGCTTTGTGCTCCATAAAGGACCTCACAATGAGATTCAGCACATGAGCAAAGCAGGGAACATGATAAAAGCATCCATCAGTGATTGCTTTGATGACATTCTGGGCATTGTCATTGGCAATGTACACTGCATTGACTCCATGGGGCTTTAGTCAGTGTTTAATGACCTTATTGATGCAGGTGAGAATTCTCTATTATGTATGGGACCCATGCATACTCTGCATGCTCAATGTGGCATTCTGTCAACAACCATTAGTACTGCTGCCAGAACTCAGGGGACAACTAGATGAGGGGCAGGGGTGTATAGCATATACCTGAGGGAAACAGGCCCAGTGTGCAGTAATGCACACATAACTAATGCCCGATGATGGGCTACTGGTCCAGATGTCTGTGGTCAGGTTGATGCTGGCTACTGGTCAGTGGGACAGAGCATGTGACACCATGCATGCAAGGTCATTGTACATTGCTGGAAGAGCCTCAGTGCAGAAATACGCTCGACTTGACACTTTATATTTAGGCACAGCCTTCTCCATGAGCTTTCCAAAACCCTCATTCCTGATAAATGAGAATCGCAAAAGGTATTTTGCCAGCATCTTGGCAACAGCCGTGTTCTGCTCTTTTGTCACCGGGTGTTTCTGATGATATTTGGTGTTCTTGATTAATGAAGATTTGATATCTGGCTGCTTAAGCCTCTGAGTATGCTGCACTCTTGGGGTGTTTTGGCTTTGCCAGGTATGGTCTTGCAGCTTTGACTACCTTCTGTGGTAGCAGGGACAGGCTGCAAAATACACTGTATCCATACAGTGGATGGATCAGCTTGACTACTACCTCCACTTGTATCTGCACGTGTGGGGGTGGAACACAATAAGCGGTCAAATGTTACCACATCATCAACTAGCCTGGGACCCTCCCTTTCACAGTGTGCTGAAGTAGCCAAAGTGGGCATGGATGCCAATTACGTATGCTGTCTCCACTTAATGGGATGCTTATTTTGCATATGACTATGCATGCCAGTCATCCCATAGTGTGAACCTGGCTTACACCTGCTAATTTTGAAATGACAGATGTTGCACACTGAAACATTGTTATCAGATGTATTGAATACAAAGCAATCCCACAACAATGAATGTCCAGTGACATGTTGGATTTTCATGGGTGGGGCAGATGGGGACAGAGATGTAGGGGTGGGCAAAACAGTTTTCTTTGGATGCTGCTGCTGCTTACCCCCGTATCCCATTTTTGCCAGTTGCTGTCCCTTGACCATGACAGGCTGCTGCATGTGGATTGATGTAAAAGGAATTGCTTGCCCTTTGCCACTGACAGTTTTGGTTGCTGCTTGTGGATGGGGTGGCTGCCAATTAGGGACTTCTACTAGGTCATCATCACCCTCATAACCATCATCACTCCTCCCTGCTTACTGACATTTCCAGCTGAGACAGTAAGGGCTGACTGTACCCCACCTCCTCTTCTTTGGTAACATTCTCTACCACATAAACAGTGGCACTAACAGTATGTTTGCTCCATGGATGTTCTCACTCCTCGGACACATTTTGAAGCTCCATACTGTATGCTGTTGCTCCTTATCTACTCCCCCCACTGTAATTGGTCCTGCACCATCCTTACTGTCATTGTCTCTGATACTGTTTGCCACTGTACCCAAACCCTCCTTGCTCTTAGTCACTACCAGCTCCTCAGTTAAATCCTGGGTCTCCTGTGACTGAGACTGTTCACTATTTTTCTGGTCCTCCTGAGACCCTAGGGAGACTGTTCACTACTTTTCTGGTCCTCCTGAGACCCTAGGGAGTCACACAATAGTGTCTCAACATTCAGTGCAGTTTTTTTAGATTCTTTAGAATTATGAGGTACAGCTGCATGGGAAGTAGCAGTACTGCACTGCATGTCAAAGAAGCTGGATACTTTGATTCCCAGCAAAGCTGACACTGGTACATCATGTGGCACGGCTGCCATTGTACTGACACTAGAAGTTGCAGTGCCAGAAATGGTACTGCTCCTACCACCACCTTCCACAGCTTCCTCTCCACCTTCTGACACCCTTCTGACTGATCCAGTACCAATGGCATGTTTTCCATGTCCTACACACTTCCCACTGCCTTTGCCTGACATGTTGTACTGTATGTGCTTCACTATACCCTAAAATACCAGCAAGTATTGAAAAAACAAAAACATAGCACTACTACAGACTACAGAACACAGACTAACACAAAATATTATTATATTATCAAACAGATCAACTAAACTGCTGAAATATCTGTGACACAGCACTCAAAGTACAGACAACAGCACTTTATTTCTTCTCCTGAAGAAAACTGGCAGATTCTCAAACTCAAAACCTGTTCTGTGGAGTAGAACAAACACAGCTCTCCCCTCTTCAGAAAACCACTGCAGAGTGACTAGCTATGCAGTAATATATGTGTGTTAACTGATAATCCCTCCCCTCTGCACCCCATGTGACTGCAGAGCTGAAAAACATGTGATTAGAGCTACATGCGGTAAAAGCTGACCTTTCTGTGGGATTTCATTGCTGAACTGCAAATGTTTTTGTATACCTGGAATTGAAACAAACACAATATAAGAGTTCTGTGGAATTCAAAAGAAAGAAACACAACATGATACTAGGAAACGTGGAAAAAGCAAACAAATTAAAAAACACACACCAGCGTACTTGCTAACAACATAGTTAAGGTGCTCAACAGGCAGGGTGATTAAATTCAGTATGTGACCATAAGTTTAAAATACCACATGTAGAAAATGAAATATGGACACAGATTGTTGGTGGGAAAAAAAACAGAATCAGATTGAAAACTGCTGATAATACATGATATGGCAAATAATTTGAAAGTTACTTTATTTCTACATTCAATAACTACATGTCCACAATTCACAAAACACTGCTGCAGTATTAGGTGAAAATCCACAGTAAATAGACGAAAGTTCAGAATTCTGCCACAGGCAGAAGAACGGAAAATTTCACGGAAGTTTAGAAATTTCATTGAAGTTTCATGATGGTGGCAATCAGAACTTTCATACATCCCTATGCAAAACTCAATTCATAAATGATGTCACAACAGTCAGTCTTATACTGAGTTCATCAGACTGAGGAGGACATCATTTTACACTACTGATTCATGAAACTGACATGTTAATTTTTTGATGAATGCTATCATCAATTGATATCATATTCCCACATGCTGTTGTTTTTTTTTCCTCTCTCTACAGAAAGTTGGGGGATATTTTGCTGCTATATACTATAAATTTAATAATCTTAATTAGGTTTGAAATAGGCCTCTAATGCCCCTTGGGTCCTACCTAGTTAACAAATGATAAATGAAATGTTATAGTTAATTTGAGAAAATTCAACTGTAAATTTATCAGGATGCAACCTGTTCTGCTCCACAACCCTGCTAATCTGACTACTAAACCTCTGCCATCCCATACAACAAATACCAGCAAGAAATAGAAAGTAAATAGGAATTTAGGATAAATTTAATAACATTAGGCAGGTTTTTAAATAGATGCAGATCAAATCCATTATAAATGATCGGTGTTTTAGCATCACTCAGATGTAGTACTGCACATAAAGCTATTCATAAGAGATGGGTCTAAACTAGATATATAATGAAAATAGATTAAAATAGAAAGTAACAACTATCTATTGCAGAGGCCTGAATCTTGTGCCACATATGAAAGTAGGCTGATTCTGTTACAAACATAAGTATTGCAATTGATATTAGTGTTATGGAAATATGAACAAAAAAGAAGAAAAATGTAACAAAAAACTGTGAATGCACACCAAACTAATCAAACCACCCAGTACAATCACAAGCACAATCAATGTAAACATATTTTGTACACTAGACACCTCTTCCTTCAATACATATCTAGCAATAAAAAAATCAGACTAAAAGAATTTACTAAAAATGGATTTTATAATTAACAGGATGGGTTGATGCTGAATTATAAACTAACATGAACAATTCATAACCATATTTCAAAATCAGACAGAGAGCACCATTTTAATTTAAATTACTCATTTTCTCACAAATGAGAAAATATAACAATTTTATATCAATACGTTGTGTTATATCACAACGAAGTGAATGGATGTATTCAGCACTGCTCACACACACTGCAGTGAGGGAAATGTGACATCACCATTTTGAAGGAACAGCTCATGCCACACATACACACCTCTGATAATACAAGTGCATACAAGTGCATTATTGCATGCCTGCTTCTAGAAAATTAATAAAACACAACCTGCATGATGAAAAAGGACTAAAAGATATTGAAGTAGCAAATAATAAGTTAATTAGATTATAAAAATTGACATACAACTGTTTCCTACCACCTTTAATATTCAGTACAGTAGTACAGTGCTCTTTTGAATCCACTGCTCCTACTGACTAAGAAGTGAAGACCTTGATGAAGACAGATTATCTGCAGAACAAGATGATAATCTGAAATTGAATACTATACCCTTACAGAAATACTTCTATGAAATGTTTTCATGCTGCGCACATAAAACTACCCACATGATATACATGCTGCAAGCATTATTTAAATGTTAAATTGGAAGTGATTGCATGCATGTGGCATGCATGCAGCAAGCAAGTGTGGAAAGCAAACTTTTTATGTTAAATTTGAGCAGACTGCATGCATGTGGCATGTGTGCAGAAAGCAAGTGGTCACTGATCACATAAAAGTTAAGTGACTTGCTCAGGATCAAACCATGCACAAGTTGGACATTAATGAAATCCAAACCCAGGTCTTCAAGTCTCCTGGTTTGCAGTTCAGTGCCTTTAACCACTAATCTATACTGCCTGAACACATATGGCTTGCTTGCACTTCAATACAAATCTGCATATATATTCACGCATGCGGCATGCTTGTAGCCACTGATATACTGTTTAGTTTTCTTGTCTCCCCTCATCTCATTTGCACAGCTGAACTGTAGCACACATACCAAAGGAAACACATGTGGTTCTTCCCACCCCCAAGACACACACTTACCCACAAAACTACTTAATTACTTCTGTCTGGTCTGTACTCCTACTATTTTCTCTCCATGGTTTTGAATGTTTCCAAGCAAACAGACTTTAAGGGGCAAACACAAAAATAGCAATAACTCGACATCAACCCACATGGCCAGTCCCCCCCCCCATACGCACACACTGTATCAGGTGTGGCCATACTGATACAGACAACCTACCAACTATAGATATAAGTTGAGAGTCTCTTACCTGAGTACTAGGGGGCCAGAGGCAGAAGTCTTTTATAGATGATGACCATGGGTCACAGTGCTGGGGCATACCCTCTTGAAATAAATGGACTTATTTTTTATTACCATTTTACACATTATGATGGCAAGTTGGAGAGCAATGAAGGCCACTGTTCTACTAACAATGCTCTTGTTAGTCCAGCAGTGGCCTTCATTAATCTCCAACTCTCCAACAATAATGTGTAAAATAGTAATAAAAAATATCCTCATTCATTTCAATGGTGCATGCCCCTGCAGTCTCCTTTGCCCTACATCATAATGTGCCTTAGTGTGGGGATGTGGAGGTCAGCTTCACTTGGTGGGGGGCATAAGCCTGACTATAGTGGGGCTCCAATAGTCTGTGCATACCATACCACTCAACTGTCTCTGAATGCAAGGAGAAGCCTTTATTTTACCCCTGAAAACTGTTCTGTTCCTCATCAATCCCTCATGGAAAACTTGTTGCTCACACAGAGGATGTCCTGTAAATTTAGACTTTATAGCAGGGGTGCCATTTCCAATTTTAGCAGGGGGGGGCAACAACCAGTGGAGGCCAGGTGCTAGTTAGCCCCTTGGTGGCAAGCTCTGGAATGTCTGAAATGTCTCTAAAAGGTAAAAGGTATTTGTTGTGACTGAAAAATGATATGCAAATCAGGAAAAATTCAAATGTATAAGATTCATCTGTCTATACCCCAGAGCAGTGCATCAGATTTGGGCTTAAACCCACCAAGTTACTAACCAATATTTGTTCTGACTGAAGTTCTGACCCCCCCCCCAAAAAAGTCCTGATTTCTCTCCCAACTCTACTCCATTCAATACCCATCCCATATGGGTCATAAAGCTGCCCAAAGGTGCAGAAACATGAAAAACACATCACTATTTCAATCCTTCCTCCTTCCCCAATCCCCCTGTAAAAAATGATTTACTTTTACTTTTCCAACCATCTGGCCAAAACCTGTGGCCTAACCCAGTGTGCCACAAGCCCAGTTTTCAGTCCACTCCTCCGTCATCCTTCTACCAGAAGTTGGATGCTAGAACCAGCCATCCCAGGTCCACAACATGGTCTGCAACCCAGTCACCTCACCAACCAAACCCACCCAACCTGTATTGCTTGCTTCTTGTTTGGCTGCTGCCGTGGCTGCTGCTGCACTGGACTGATCAATGCCTAGGAAGGCTGCCCACACCACTGTCACCACTGCTGCTAGGCCTATCTCCTACTGGGTCAGCTTGCCATATGTAGAAGGGCTCACATCAAAACCGTGCAACAGAGACAGCATGGGTGGGAATAGAGACATTGTGCAAAACCGCTAAATGGTCTATACGTGGTTGTGCACCCTGTCTCTGTTCCCTCGCAGAGGATAAGTCCTCTGCTGGGAGGAGGGTCCACTGAGCAGCTGTCATAGCTCGATAGGATAAACCACGGGCAGCAATGGAGGCAGTGTGTCTGTGAACCAGGTATCGAATCCCAGTCAGAGATGCATGGAATATTTCTTTATTTCACACTTTGTGCAATTTAAGTGTACAACAAGTGTAAATATCGTTATAACTATTATAAGGGGAATTATAAGGAAATTAATGTTAGTTTGTCTAAAATAAATTGGAATTTAGAATATAAAAATAAAAATGTAGATGAATGTTGGCAGTTTCTTAAAGGAACAATACATGAATTGGAACAAATCCATATTCTTAAAATTAAAATAAATAATCATAAAGGAAAAATCACGGTCTGGTTAACAGTAAATATACAAAAACAGATTAAAATAAAAGAGAAGGCTTATAAAAAATTAAAATTGGACCCTAGCACAGAAAAAAGGGATAATTATAAAAGAGAGCTGCATATCACTACATCCCTAATTAAGAAAGAAAGGAAACGGATTGAATATAAATTATCTACATCTAAATATAATCCCAAGGCCTTTTATGCATATATAAATAAAAATAAGAACTCTAATTTACCAATATCGACTATTGTTGATGACTGGATTGAACTAAATAATGGATTAGATATAAGTAATACATTTAATAAATATTTTGGGTCTGTGTTCCTAAGTAAAGATCATGTTAATGAGATAGTTCCTCCTTATATTAGTAGATATGAGGAAATATCAATAAGGGAAATAAGAGATGCAGTTAGTGTTATAAAGGAAACATCATCATCTGGACCAGATAGTATTAATTCTTTTTTTATAAAACAAGTTATAGATTCACTTGTATGCCCATTACATTTAATATTTAATAAATCATATATGAGTGGTGTGGTTCCTGAGGATTGGAGACTAGCCACTGTGGTGTCGGTGTATAAGAAGGGTAATAGAGGTATGGTGGATAATTATAGACCTATTAGCCTGACGTCTGTCTTGTGCAAAGTCTTGGAAAGAATATTAAAACAAAAAATGGAACAAGAATTTATATTGAAAGGTATAATAGATAACATACAGCATGGATTTAGGAGAGGTAGATCGTGCATGACAAATTTGGTTACTTTCTATGAGAGTATTAGTCTCAGCCTGGATAGAGGAGTCCCAGTTGACATTGTCTTTCTTGATTTTGGAAAGGCATTTGATAAGGTGTCACATAATTTATTAATATCAAAATTAGTGAAGCTGGAAATTAACAGATATACTGTTAAATGGATTGAGACCTGGTTGAGGGATAGATCTCAGTGTGTAAGGATAGGAGATTCAGTCTCTACTTGTATTCCAGTTACCAGTGGAGTGCCCCAGGGCTCAGTTTTGGGCCCTGTTCTTTTGGTTTATTTATTGGAGATTTACAATCTGGGGTATCTTGTCAGTTAAGTAAGTTTGCTGATGATACCAAAATCTCTTCTGAAGTGGATACTGAAATAAAAATTAATCTCTTTAAAAAGGATTTATTGATTATTGAAAACTGGGCTAAAGAGGATGGTATGTGCTTTAATGCAGAGAAGTGTGCGGTTATGAATCTGGGAAAGAAGAACCCTATGGTTAATTATACAATATATGGGAATAAAATAAGACAGGAAGCTATGAACAAGATTTGGGAATAACTGTAAATAATAAGTTTGATTCTAGTAATCAATGTAATGAGGTTGTTCGAACAGGGAACCGTATTATTAATGCAATAAAAAAAGATTTTATAACATGTAATAAGGAATGTATTATTAAATTATACACAACATATGTTAGACCCCATACAGATTATGCAGTATCTTTTTGGGCACCATATTTAGAAAAAGATAAAAAAATGGTGGAGAGTCTTCAGAGGAGAATGACTAAATTAATACCAGAAATGAAATATTTACCATATTTAGATAGGATAAAAGCATTGGGATTGTATGATTTACAGACTAGACGGGACAGAGGAGATTTGTTGTTACGATTTAATATTTTGAATGATGAATGTTTAATGAAATCATGTGGATTAACATACCTAGATAAAGTCTATGGATTGAGATGTAACAATAGGCAAATAAAAATAACTAAGGCATTCACCAATAAGAGGAAATATTATTTTACCATGAGAACTGCGGTTCTTTGGAATTCCTTACCTCAGTATATAGTGACTCAAACTTCCTGTAACCAGTTTAAATCAAAATTGGATATGCATCTTTTGGGTAGTTAAACTAAATATCTCCCACTTGTGTGGGAAAGTGGTCTTGATGGGCCTAGTGCCTGCTTCCACTTTGTAAATACCGAGTACCGAGTAATACCCCCCCAAGTTGATTATTTTAGTTGGGGGGTTTGGGAGTGCAGCCCCCTGTAACAGGGTGTGCAGGGGTGGAGCCCCCCCACAAAACATAGAGAAATGCCACTGCCAATATATCATGCTCTGTTGGCAGCATGGTATATTGCTGTGACATTGTGTCATGCAACATTATGACTCTGTGCTATCCTAGCTTGCTACCATGGGGGCCTGTGCTGTGTTTTTTTTGTGAGGCAAGCCTAGTAGAGTAAGTAGATAGCATAGTCTCAAGTTAGCTTCTAGCTCACCCTCTGCCCATTCAGCCACCAGGGAAGATGGAGACTCACTAAGAGTAGACCAACAAAAATATGTCACCACAACAACAATGCTTTTGAGAGTTCAGTGCTCAAGGACTGCTCCAAGCCGTAGTCTGCAGCCTTCTACTCTGTGGCAGGAAAGACAGTGTCACACTGGCATGAATCATGTGCTCTTGCTTTGCTGGAGTGCCTCTGCAGCATGAGTGATGGCACTTCAGCTAATAGATGGAGAGAGAGTAGACAACACAATACCATCACAGTTGAGTGAGGAATGTACCTGGTGTGTGAGCGCACACAGGCCATGGGGGCATTTATTTTGCAAAATATTAAATCCAAATTTAATGCCATTATTGCCACACCATAAGAACAATCTAGGCAGGGGGGCAGCACTGCCCCTATCTGCCCTACTTAAATTGCAGCCCTGCTTTATGGTAAAAATTCATTCTCAGGTGCTAATATCAGTACAAGTAAATACAATGGTTTCCACTGTATTCTAAGGTACTGTATCTCCATGTTTCAGGATGTGTCCTGATCATTGTGATGGTTAGTGTCTCTCATTGCCCCTCATTTTGAGTGTCCATGTCCCTCATTTCAGTGACAAAATGTGAGGTATGGTGCATGCTTCAAAGACCCTACTCCACACAAAGAGTGCTGAGCACGGCCATAGTGTATATGTTACATACAAAATGACAAAGGGAAAGTAAGCCACCAAAGACTCACCATCCTAGAAAGACAAGAGTAGCTCTCCGACACCCCCAGCTGCTGGAGGTCTGCCTCTGAGCAAGTAAGGAAACTACTGAGAAATATAGGATCTTCTTGTCTCAGAACAGGAAGATCAGAAGCTTAAAGAGCACAAAGGCAGCAAGTAAGTAGGAAGAAAAAAAATAAACAGAGGAAACAGTAAGTATTCCAAACAACAGTGAAGGGGCCAGAAATAAGACATGATAGGAGTGGTGCAGTGCAGTGGCTGTGGAGCGGCAGTCTTCCAGGAGATGTTCTGGAGGATGCAGTGTTGTCCCACCTGCAGGCACCCCTCTGGGCTGAGGGAGGAGGTTGCTCATCTCCAGGCTGAGTTGGCCAGGATTTGTGGGACCTCCTCTCCCATCGAGGGACTACAAGGGCCACTGCCATTGCCTCAGAGGTTGCCAAGAAACAGGAGTGGTTGGACCACAGTGGGCTCAGGGAGGGTGAGGGTGGTGGAACAGAGGTGCATCCCTCCAGTTGTACCTCTCCACAATTCATATGTCATTCTGGCAAAGTGTGGTTCCTCTATGGAGGCACCCGCAGTGGAGAGCAAGGAGGATGCTGGGAACCTGCACAAAGGAGACCCACAGGAGGGTGGCATGGGACCCCACAGGGGAAGGAAACAACTCCTGGTGGGGGACTCCATTGTTTGGAAGATAGAACTGGAGGAGGAAGGGGAGAGGGAGGTAAGGTGCCTGCCTGGCACCATGCTTGGAGGGACATGGAATGAATCCTCAGGATCGTTGGAGCAGCTGCACAGGGGAGGGAGCTGGATGTCATTGTCCACCTAGGGACAAGTGACCTGGCTAAGAAAGGGATCAGAGCAGTGCAGGAAGAGTTTGTGGAGTTGGGGAGGGGCCATAGACAAGTAGCATGCACAGTAACCTTCTCGGAGGTGCTGCCTGTCTATGGTGTAGGTGAGGCTACGGTGCTCCACACCATGGGATTCAATCAGTGGTTGAAAAACTGGTTTAGAGCTCAGGGATTTGGCTTCATTGGAGACTGGGGGTCCACCTGGAGTGATTCAGGCATATACTGGTGTGATGGTCTGCATCTGTCAAGGAGGAGAACCAGGATCCTAGGTGATAGGTTTAAATGCTTCATTGACAAGCATTTAAACTAGCCAAGGGGGAGACACTGAAAAGGAGCAGGGAAATCCTAGTCCCCCCCCAAAATCAGGGTAATAAGTGACATAAACACCAAGACAGAGATGTCGATAGGGAGAAGGGCAGAGGTAAATGGAGAAAGTGATAAAGACAATAAGGACAGGGATTGGGCAAAAAGGGGTAAGGCCATCAGGAAATGGAGGGTAATGAGTACCAATGACTGTAGTCTGGGCAACAATCTCCCTGAACTGGTGGCCTTGATAGAAGAGGGATGCCTGACTATCGTAGCAGTCACAGAAACATGGTACACAGAGAACCATGACTGGGATGTTAACATACCAGAGTACACAACCTGCAGGAAAGACAGAGAGAGGAGAAGAGGGGGAGGAGTAGCTCTCTATGAAAGGGTAGGGATAAAAGCAATTGAACAAAAGAGTAAACAGGGAGGAGAGGAGGCACTGTGGGTCACATTAGAGACTGGAAATGGCACCACAATCTGCACAGGGGTTGTATACAGACCTCCATGTCAGGGTGAGGGACTGGACAAGGATATAATAGAAGACATTCTTAGGATGGCAGAGAAAGGGGAGATACTGTTGATGGGAGACCTGAATATGCCAGATGTTAACTGGAGCACATTTGCTGCAGCAACATCCAAGAGCTGGGCCATTCTCGATGCCCTACAGGTGGCATGCCTCAGACAACTAGTTTTGGAACCTACTCATGAGGGAGTAATCTTAGACCTCAGAATCTCAAATGGGGACAGTGAGAGGATTCCAGATCTAGAAGTGGGTAGCCATCTGGGAACAAGTGACTACTAAACAGTGTGGTTCACGATAAACTCAGCTACGGAGTCATGCCATACAAAAGTGAGGGTACTGGACTTCAGGAGGGCTGACTTTGGCAAGATGGGAGAGTGCCTTAGAAAAACACTAACAAACAGGCTAGAAGGAGGGGCAGAGCAACAATGGGGAAACATCAAAACTGCCATCACAGAGGCAAAAAGCCTTTGTGTGTAAGCACTAACAAACAGGCTAGAAGTAGGGGTGGAGCAACAATGGGAAAACATCAAAACTGCCATCACAGAGGCAACAAGCCTTTGTGTGAAGCAAATAAACAAATAAAAATGAAAGAAAAAGCCACTATGGTTCTCAAAAGAGGTGGCGGGGAAGGTCAGGGAGTAAAAGATAGCATTCAGGAAGTATAAGGAAACACAGAAGGAGCAGGACAGAGAGCTGTACTAGTTAAGGCAGAAGGAAGCAGGGATGGAAATCAGAATAGCAAAGAACCAGACTGAGGAAAAGATAGCCAACTCAGTTAAGAAGGGGGATAAAACCTTTTTTAGGTATATCAGGGAGTGTAGAAAGACAAAGGGTGGGATAGTGAGGCTGAATAGAGTGAACAGTGGGTGGGCAGTGAGGGACAGTGAAAAAGCAGGGATAGTAAATGAATATTTCTGCTCAGCATTCACAAAAGAGGAGGAGGGGAAGTGCCTAATCCAATTAACAGAAGCACTCTGAATAGGGGGGTCAATCCCAATCCTTTCACAGAAGAAAGGGTTCTGAAAGAACTCCTAAAACTGAAGGTGGACAAAGCAATGGGGCCTGACAGAATTCACCCCAGAATTCTAAAAGAATTAAGGGGAGAACTAGTGAAATCACTGACTACCCTTTTTAACAAATCATGGGAGGATGGTGTGGTATCTGAGGACTGGAGGAAGGCGGATGTTATTCCCCTTCACAAAAGTGGGACCAAGACAGAGGCAGGACATGACAGACCTGTCAATTTCACCTCTGTGGTAGGGAAAGTGATGGAATCACTTCTGAAGGAAAGAACTGTTGAGTACCTAGAGGCCAGTGGGGCACAGGACCCAAGGCAGCATGGGTTCACAGTGGGAAGGTCATGTCAGACAAATCTAATTGATTTCTTTGACTGGATGACCAAAGTAGTAGACCAGGGAGGGGCCATGGACATGGCCTACCTACACTTTAACAAGGCATTTCACAAAGTCCCACACAAAAGATTAATAGTCAAATTAACCAGCCTGGGAGTGGGTCCCAGGGTGGTAGCCTGGGTAAAACATTGGCTGGACAACAGGACACAGAAGGTAATTGTAAATGGAGTCCACTCTGAATAAAGAGGGGTTACTAGTGGGGTACCGCAGGGTTCAGTACTGGGTCCAGTTCTTTTTAATGTCTTTATAGGTGACATTGCAGAGGGACTGGAAGGAAAAGTATGCTTCTTTGCAGATGGCACAAAGATCTGCAACAGGGTTGATACACAAGGAGGAGTGGAAAGGATGAGAAGGAACTTGGTAAGGTTGGAGGAGTGGTCAGAAGTATGGCAGCTTGGATTCACTGCAAAGAAGTGCAAAATAATGCACCTGGGATAATGGGGGGAGGTAGTAACAACAACAAAAATGGAAAGGGACCTGGGGTAATCATATCAGATGACCTTAAGGTTATCAAGCAATGTGAGAAGGCAGTAGGGAGGGCTGAGGGGATACTGGGATGCACAGGGAGAGGCATCAGCAGCAGAAAACAGGAAGTTGTTATCCCTCTGTACAGACAGTGTGTGTGAGACCTGATCTGGAGTACTGCGTCCAGTTCTGGGACCCCATCTCTGCAAGGATATGGAAAGGGTAGAGGTAGTCCAGAGGAGGGCAATTAAAATGGTGCAGGGTCTGCAAGAGAAGCCATATGAGGAGAGACTCAAGGAGCTTAATATGTATACCCTTGAGGAAAGGAAGGAGAGGGGAGACATGATAGAAACTTTTAAGTACCTCAGTGGACTCAACAAAATCCAACAGGGTAGCATCTTTCAGAAAAAGAGATGTGCAAGTACAAGGGGACACAATTTGAAGATGGAGGGTGGTTCAGGGGCAATGTGAGGAAGTATTTTTTCACAGAAAGGGTGGTGGATGCATGGAACAGCCTTCCTGAGGAGGCTGTAGTGTCTAAAACTGTGGGAGAATTCAAGAAATGTATGGGACAGACATAAGGCAATTTTTGTGGGGGGTAGGAAGAAATAGGCTGTTGGTTAGCTAGGATCTGCAGCTTATCCTATAGGTAGGGAAATGGGCAGACTAGGTGGGCCAAGTGGTCCTTATCTGCCATCAAAGTCTATGTTTCTAAGTGAGCCAAAGCAGTCATAGAGAAACACATTTGTAGCACTAAATATGTATAAGGGGATTTACAAGCCCCAAAACAAAACAAAAAGGTCAGACTTCACAACACAGAGGCCCATCTTTGCACGTCTGCAATGGGGGATGTTGGTTGACTATATCATAGGCATTTAATGCAGTAATTAAACAATACTTTACAAATTAAAGGCAATATAATGACAAAAAATCAAAAGCCATTAAACAACTTGCAAAAGGATCAGAATTGATGAGTTTACCTAATTTTAATGGGAAATTAATGAAAAATGTATTTTAATGGCTCTAATTGTTAGCTGTAGTATGAGAAATAGAAACCAGTGTATTTTGTAGATGAGGTTTGTACCAGCTTAGTTGCTGCACACATGGCAAGTGTGCAACATGTGAACCTGATGTGATTTTTAAATGATGTTCACACCAGCTTAACTGCTGCACTCATGTCAAGCAAACAACACACAAACCTGATGTGATTTTTGGAAGATGTTCACACCAGCTTACCTGCTGCACACATGTCGAGCTTGCAGCATGCGAACCTGATGTGCTTTTTAAACCTGGTTCGTGTAGGTTCACTTTGCATATGCGAACTGCATGCAAACATTGCACAATTAAGCATGTGGCATGCATTCTGCATGTACGCAACGCACTTTTATTTCTGTAAGGGTATGAATGAGAATCATATGGGGAAACAAAAATGGATAATTAGTGTGGGATAATACTGTTCGTTTCATAACTTCATAAATGCTGAAAAACCACATTACCCAAAGCAGATTTTCAGCAGTTGTGAAATGCACTATATCTCTAAAGCAGAATTTATAGATATAAAAAAGTACATCATTTATTTCTTCAAAGCTATTCATTTTCTTGACAGTAGTTAAAAGAAATCTGAGATGAATTCTCAACCCTTTTAGATGTTAAGTCTTGCATGTGACAGAAAAATAAAGCAGCACTGCACAAAAGCTCACAGAGTGGACTACTAAAAATATAGTCAAGTTACTTAGCAGTTATACAGCTTTCATGTTGTAAATTCCAGCTGCTAACAAGATCCACATAATTAATTTCCCTGTTGAGATAGAGCCTTTCACCAATGGTGTTTCAAATTCCATTCGTTTACTGTCTTTCAACGCTGCCTACAAATTCCCACCCTTGACTTAGCAGGCACAGTTGATTTGACCAAAGAATGTTAATGTTGTTTGATATGGATTGCACAGTAGTTTCAGCAAGACAATTACTTGTATCAGAAGGGCCCTACACAAATTGCACACCCATGTCACACATGACTGTATTAGTGCTTCTTCACCCATAAGTGCATTGTACTTTGGGTATTGTAGATTTGTACCTGCAGTCAGAAGTGTATATGTATGTCTTGTAGTGCCAGTGTGTATCTGTGCCTGCAGAAGGATTTTCTCCAGAGGGAACAGCACTTTTACAACCAGAATTACTGTTTCTATCTGCAGCCAGAAGTGGTTATGTATTTCTTGCACTGTTATTGTGTATCTGTGGCTGCAGAAGCAGTGGCCCCACAAAGGCCAGAGCTTTTGCAAATGGCAGTACTTTTGTAATTTCAGTTTATGGACTTTCTCAAAAATAAAGGTACTTCATTGCAAAAAAACTGTGTTAATGCACCAGTTAGTGTTCAACTTAATGCCAGAAAAGAAGGGAAATGTGGTGTTAGGGTTTACAACCTGAAGTTCCCATCCACCAGACAGCAAAATGACTAGACACAAACAAGCAACCACAGACATCCATCCTCAGGTAAAACAAACAACATACAACTGTTTCCAGATGACATAAATGCAGTAGTATCAATGTGCTACCTTTGTGGTTGTTTATCTGCAGCCTGAAGTGGATGCCAATGTCTTACATATTGCATGTGTCTTTGTGGCTGCAAAAGTGCTGGACCCCACAGGAGTCTGCACTTCTGCAGACAGAAGCAGTTTTGTAATTTGGGGAGCACTATTTTATATCTGCAGCCAGACATAAGTTAGTGTCTTACAGTGTGCAAATGTACCTGTGGCTGCAGAAGCACTGACCTCTCGGGGCCTACACTTCTGCAGACAGAAGTGTTATAATTTGGGTAGCGTAGATTTCTAGCTGTAGCCAGAAGTGGGTGTGTATGTCTTAATTTGTGCATGTGTATCTGTACTGCAGATGTGCTGTCCCCACAGGTGTCTAAGCTTCTGTAGACAGAAGAACTGTTGTAATTTGAGTATTATGGATATATATATATATATATATATATATATATATATATATATATATATATATCTGTGGCTGCAGGGGCCTGTGCATTGAGATTTGAGTTTATGGACTTCTATCTGTAGGCAGAAGTGAGTGTGTATGTTGTGCAGCATGTGTTCATCTGATGCAGTTCCATGAAGGTAGCACATATATTCTAAGCAACAAAATGTGTTAATACACCAGTAAGGGTAGCTTAATGCCACAAAAGTAAGGAATTGTGGTGCTAGGGTTTCCAGCTCTAACTCCCCACCCCCCAAGCAGCAAAAGGAAAAAACTTTAGGGTTTTGGGTCTATGGAGTCTTGGTGATCAGTGGTGTGGTCTTCCTTGGGGTTTTCAGCCCTAATGCCCACCCCATTCTGTGCGCAAGCAACATCAGACATGATCTCCTTTCTTCACACAGAGTCTGCAGGGCTACGCACTGGAGTTGGGGTCTTCCTTTGGGGTTGTCAACTTTAATGCTTTCCCCTCCCTCCTAGTCCATAGTCTCCTTTCCGAAGCACAAGGTATGGCTTCAAGCCAGTGCGTCACAGTGATACAGTCTTCAAAGGTAATGTAGAGAAGTATGTCTCACCATGTGTTGCCAGCACAATGTGTTATAGCTTTCTTCACAGAGGGCCCTGCAGGCTCTGAGTGAAGAAAGGAGATCACATCTGATGTTGTGCGCTCATGGAATGGTGTAGACGTTAGGGTTGATAACCCCAAAGAAAACCTCACCACAGATTTTCCAAGACTCCAGAGACCCAAAACCCTCATGTTTTTTCCTTTAGCTGCTGGGAGGGATGAGTTAGGATTTGAAACCATAATGCCATGTTTCCCTACTTTTGTGGTGTTAAGTTATCTTAACTGGTGCATTAACAATGTTTTTTTGCAAATAATTTTCTTTCATTTTGAGATAGTGGAACGATATCCTCATTAGGGACCTGCATGAACAGATGTAGATGCACTGAGCCCTTTGGGCCCTGTACTATGGAAATACTCCATCTGTTTACAAAAGTGCAGGGCCTGGCAACCCCCCCACCCCAAAGCCAGGGAATGCAAGTAAAAATTACCAAAATTATGATTGACAATAGAAAAATGTCAAAATATGCTCATAACTTTGTCATTTGTACTCCAAATTTTCACCATAGCCTTCTTATGACACCACCTCATTAACAAGGGTAGTGAAAATGTTCAAATCCTGCCAAAAGGTGAACTCACCAAGCAACCACAAAATCACTTTCAGGCCCTGATCTGCATAATTCCATCACCATTGATTATGAGTTGGGGTCCTAAACAGTCCATGTTGAAAATTCGGGGTGAAAATATGCAAAAATGATGAAGTTATGAATCAAAGTTCAAAACTCAATTGAAATACATTGAACCATACTTATCTTAGTTTACATAAAAAATACATGTCACAAATTACATGTCACAAATAGCGTGTTGCAAATAACATGTCACAAATTCGCAAATTACAGCATGACATGTAAAAATTATGAGCCCTGAATGGTAAATGTGCTAAAAACTGCCGAAGGAAATCTTGATGCAGAAAAATAGGTCTGGGAAGGTATTTTTTGCAATTCAGTACCAGAATCAAGCTAAATATCTGCTGTTTAGCAAAATACAGGTATTGGGATTTGATTTTACCTCAATATTTCCTTCTTATACCATTTTGTAAATTGTTAAAAAAAACAAAAACAAGATAGCCACCATCACACTCAGTATTTCTCTCCACATAACAAGTAAGTCATGAAAATAAGCACTTGCAAAAGTTTTTTTTTTAATAGTCATACTTGAATGGTAACACAAAACTCATTATAACTCTAAGATGGTATAATATTTTTTCACCAAATCATCGAAAGGCACACCCTTGGCACAGGCCCCTTCAAACCTAAAAATTTAATGAAAAAAAATTCCACACCATCTAGGCTGTAGGTAAGAGGAAAAAATACACAATGTTAGGTATAATTCTGTTTTGTTTTCATTTTTTTGTGCTCCGTATCTCAAAAACTGTACAAGATGCCATCACAAAACAGCTTGACCGCGTATGCCAAATGTTGTGCTATTTTGTCAAATGACACCAATGTTAATAAGGTACAAAAGTTGGGGTTTAACATTGAATAGCCTACTCATCCCTAACTATAGCAATAGCAAACTACCGTGCCTACACAGTATATATATATATATATATATATATATATATATATATATACACACACACATATATATATATATATAATATATATATATATATATATGCATATATATATATATATATATAAATTGCAAAAAACTACTTTAATGCATAGGTTAGGGTTGAAGATCACAAAGCAGGGAAATGAAAAAATCATAAGGGTTTTTTGGGGTTGTTGACCCTAATGCCCACACTCTGGCCCATAGCCTCCTGTTTGAAGCATGAGCTAGAGTACCAAGCCAGTGCCTCATAGTGATATACTCTTCAGAGGTAGAGAAGTATTGATCACCACATGTTGCCAACAGAATCAGTCATAGCTTTCTTCATGCAGGGCCTGCAGGCCCTGGGAGAAGAAAAGAAATCATGTCTGAACTTGTTTGCTCGGGGGAAGGGGTGGGTATTAGGGTTGACAACCCCAAAGAACATGCCGCCACTGACTGTCAAGACTCCACAGACCCAAACCCCTAATGTTTTCTCATTTCCCTGCTTTGAACACTTTGCGTTCTTGAATGTCTGAATTAACACAGTTTTTTTTGCAATGAATTTCTCTTTTTATTGTGATTGTGGAATCATACCTCATTCACATAGGCCCTGACAGTGAAGATATCACAAAGTCCAATTTTTTCATGTCAGCCCACTTCTCCAAATGCAGTATGTGGCCCTGTCTGGCCTTAGCATGCACGTCAACCTCTTGTGGCTCAATTCTCTCCAGCCTGCTATGTGGTATCGTCTGAGTGGCAGAACACTGTGCAGCCCCTTCCTAGGATAGAAGCAGTGGCATGGGAAAGCAGCAACCCTGATTCTTGTGCTGCCAAGCCTACTACCCAGCTCATCCCAAAACTCAAGTCACTGGCATGGGAACACAACACGCTACCAACCAGGCCAGCTGCTGGCCCTGCATACACTGTTTCTTCATAACTTTTTTTGATGTTTTGACCCCAAATACTGAACCTAGTCTTTTTATGACCCCTCCCTTCTGAACATTACAAGAGTCATTTATAAAATAATAGCCAAAACATCATGCTGCAAGAGGAAAACACATTTTGGGCAAGACTTATAAAATGAAAGCTGTCATATTCATGAGTTGGGGTTGAAAAGTGGCTATGGCAAAAATTTGTGGTGAAAATATTGAAAAGTACCAATGTTATGAGTGAGCATTGAAAAACTTTAAGATACCTTCACAACATCAATGTTTTTAAATACTTTTACCCCAAACTTTCAAGTTATTCTTCTTACAACCCCACCTCATGAACAGAGTAGGTGAAAGTTTTCAAATTCTGTCTGAAATATGATTTCACAGGGTAACTGTGAAATCACCTGCTTTGGGGAATTTAACATTTTTCACCTACCTTATTTATGAGGTGAGGTCCCATAAAAGCCATGTTGAAAATGTTGGGCCAAAATATTAAAAAATGACCAAGTTATGAGTAAAAGTTCAAAACACATTGTAGACACATTTACTAAACCTACCTTATTTCCTCAGTTCATAGCTTCAATTGTAGGAGGAGGACATTTTTGTTTTCGGAGATTGGATCTGTAATGGTGAACCATTTTTAGGTGACTGAGTGGTGGAGGGTGAGGGGTAGTGAGATTTTGATGTGGGGTTCAGGCTGGAATGAGTGGGTTGTAGGAATGGCGGCACCTGAGGGGAATGGCACAACAGACTTTGATGGATGGTTTTCAGTTATAAGTTTTAAACAAAAAAGACATTGAAGGACTGTGTTTCTTTTGCAAGTACCAACAGTGGAAATTTAGCACCCCTGTATTGACTTGATGTTTCACAGTACATGGGTGGGCACCCCAGTGTCACACTGCTGGGGAAGGGGATGATCTGAGTCTGCACCAGGGATTGGGAACTTAGTGTCATGATCATGGTGTGCCAAGTGGGCAGGTGGGGGTATTAAATAATAATTAGTGTGATACTGAACCAGCAGTAGGGATGGGTACCCCCATGTTGGAATATTGAATCACTTAGTGACACTGGGGAGTGGACACCACAATATCTGGATTAAAGAAATTTGGCCATGGATGCTGCCCATGCCCACCAGCAAGCTATTTTCGAACATAGGCCAGTCAGGATTTGCCAAATAATGGAGCTGCTCTTTCTCACTGCTTCAGCCATGAAGGCACAATCTGACAAAGGCCTACAGTGCCAGAAAACATTTTTCAGCACTGGCTGCACACCCTGACTTCCACCACAGAAGAGAGTACAATAGTAGTCATGGAGATTCTCCACCACTGTTGGGCCCTAAATGGGTCCAGTAATCTTTATGGACAACCTGTACACAAACAGCAGGTATCTAGTATGCTGTCAATTCTGTCAGTGCACCTGGAGGTATCCCTTGAACAGTGGCTGCAGTTATGCACAAGTGATGAGGCCTATGTGGCACGGTAAAGTGCATATTGTCCCACCATAGGGAGGCATAGCTGGCAGCACATGGCAGTAGATCTGATGAGGTACCCAGCCTGACACCAACTGAGGACATCATTGCTGGCACATTCAATCAGTGATGGACAGATGAAGAGGATGGCATAAACACCAATGATTGTGCACTTGAAACATGACAACAGCATACCATTCTTGCCAACAGATATTGTCTCTGCAGCACCAGACAATGGAGATGAGGGACCTGCTGATGCACAGATGCCTATGCAGTCACCAAGGCCAACACAGACAAGTCCTGCAGACAAAGCAGTGGTGTGGGTATGACCCCTCCACACCACACAAAAAGCTACATTGACAAAATGCTTTACCTATTCCCTATCCTACAGGTATAGGGCTTAACATGGGGAACAGAGAATGCAGCAAATTCCAGAAAAAATTATACTGCTGGCAGACACATGGATGGGAACAATTACCCTGCTGATGCACAAGACTTCAACATGGTGTATAGCACAACTGAGGATGGCATTGGACATCAACTCTCCACTGACACCACACAGGAAACTGCCACTGTGCTGGACAGCACACTAAGTACCAGTCAACCTGTGCATTCTCCTGAGGTCATGTGCAGCCAGCCAGACACTGGCCCATCACACCCTGGTGTTTTATCCCACTCTGGTTCTTGCTTTTTGCTATTTTGAGATGGAAACAAAGGATTTTGATTCATATAAGAGAAAGCTAGATAGTCACATGAGAATGGGTAATTTTTTGGTCAATGTCTAATTATTCCAAACAAGTGCTTCATCCTTGAAACTGCCTAAAGCACAGTCTAAATTGGACCCATTGAGCCATACTCACTGCAAGAAGCTTGGAATGGAATGTTGAGGAAAATATGTAGGGGCCAAAGTGAAAGGGTCATTTGAAGACTCCTTTAACAGAGTTTCCTATTGTCCCCATGCCCTCTAATTACAGTACAAAAAACATCACAATTTCACAAGGTTCGCTGTACGACACCAAAGTCTGGTCAATCCTACTTAAATCTGCTTCAAAATCTCAAACCCTCCCCTGAACAGTTACACCCCTGTATGTTGAAAGGTATTCTCCTGAATGTTAGGTTGCTTTCCCTAAATTGATGTTTATGTGTTCTCTAATTCTGAAACATTGATTGGAATTTTATGTCTCACTGAAACAAGGGAACAGAGTGAAGACTGTATGTCCTCAAATGCATCTTGTCCCCATAAGTTTACTTTTTTTACCTATGCCTAGGCTCCAGAGAAGGGGTTGGGGTGTGAATTTAATATTTTGGAAAAAAAAATCTCTTAATTGTTCTACCACCTGTTCCATATGAACTCAAACATTTAAATATATTTTCTTAGATCTTAACAGTTCTATGAAACTGGAAGAGATCTGCTGACTCCCAAAACAGTCATCACATTTTTTTGTTAGTTTTCTAATTTTTTTGTCTTGTACCTTTGCAAATGCTTAATTTTCACATTGATGTAACATTTGATAAACAAGGTCGGGGTGTATCAACCTTTTAGATGCTCATAATTTTTCCTAATGGATCCATTTCCCTACACATGATGCAGATCACACCTTAGATTTATTTGTTTGCCAAATATTTTTCTCTGGAACAAATAAACAGTGAGAACCTATTGTTACTGATCATTTTTGATCACTTTTCAAATGAAACAATTTCAACATCATCCATAACTCTCTACCTGTTCTGATTGAAGACTTCTTTAATAATTATCCTATCTTTACACCTTTAATTCTACTCTGCCACATTGTTTAAATGTGCTACTTCATAACCTTGTTCATTAAAGAGGATGGTATCCTCTTCCTGGTTCACTGATGATTTGACAAAAATGAAGAAAGAAACTTATAAACGTGAAAAAGTATGGTGAAGTTTGAGATAGGAAATTCATAGGCAGATTTATAAGGAACACCAGGCTGTCTACAACAGCCTAATGAAGTCCTCTAAATCTACTAATTTCTCAGATCTGTTTAAAATGCAGGAAATCAGAGATTTCTTTTTCAGACGGTTGATAGGCTAATGAACTTGAATGCCCATGAAAATTTGATTACAGCCTCTTAGGAAATATGTGATGACTTCTGATTTTGTTTTACAGAAAGTCGATTCGATTAGAAGGGATACTATTGGTTCTCTCCAAACTTCTTAAACATCAGCAACAAATGTGTATTAGAAAACTGGCTTTTTATTTGCTTGCATCTGATCGGCTGGTACCCATTCTACAGGGGTACATTAACTTTTAATAGATGCTCAGTAAATAAAAAGTGCCGGCCCAAGTGCCCCTTCACCTACACAGCTATCCTTGTGCCCACTCTGCTTCCTCATTGACTGAAGCACTGGGCACAGAATTTGAAATTGCTGCCATTTTTTTATTCGTTTAGTGAGTGAGCAGAGCCCCCCTCAGTTCACTGAAACTGTCACCATGCACAATGACAGCTGCCTAATGTAACACAAAGATGGAAAAATGTGTTACTGTAAAAAAAAAGTGTTTTTGTAAAGAAATCAGTTGTGGTATGAAACACTGTACCTCACTGATCACCGACATTGCTTCTGATCCCTCTCGCAAAGGATCCTCTGCTGACCGAATCTGGAATGAAATGAGATAGGACTATTTAAAAAAGAAAGAAGAAAGCAAACGGGAAAGAAAACACACTCCCATTCTTCTTGTGCAGTCAGGGAGAGTGAGAGAGAGAATAATAATTAACTTTCTCCCTAACCTTGGCATTCTCCCAATCATGCTCTCTCACCCCCTCATCTTGATACCAGCCCAGCTGTGTTTACTGATGCTTTGGAGCTCCTGCCACCATCTGCTCTGTAGTACCTTGACTGAAATCCAGCAGCAAAGTCACGGAGCTCCAGACAAGCTTGGAGATGTGGGCTGCCAACATTTCTATTGTGTCATATTTAACTCCATTGTAAAAAAAAAAGGCTGTTTCCACATTCAGACAACAGTGGTAGCATGTCATGTCCTCGCTGGTATTCCAAGTCACCCCCACTCACCTCAACAGCAGCCCCGTTTGACAAAAAATAAAACAAGTAGCGTTTTTAAGATAAAAAATGAAATGGCTTCAGTGTACCTTGTTGGTAGCAGAGCTACATCATTCAGACCTCCTGACCCCTGGCACGCCAAACTGCATCCTACCACAAAATGTCATGCCCAATCTGCTGAAACTTACCATGTTAACATTTTCTGACCACCCAATCCTGCTTCTGTTATCCCCGATGTCCTCATCTCGTATTGCTAGAAATAAAAAATAAAAGGCATTCCCTACCATCACCATGCGGCTACAACCAGCAAGTAAGTAAGGGTGTGTGTGTGTGTGGGGGGGGGTAACCATGACAAGCAGGTCCAAAGGCATAACTGTAGAGGCTCAAGTAGTATAAAAGTCCCTAGCTTAAACACACACACACACACACACACACATTCTGGCAGCGAAGAAACTATTTTATTACAAAGCTTATTTTAAACACATTTTTTTAACATTTTTTATTAAATGTATTTTTGGTTTTTACAGTGCCCATTTTCTAAGGACAATAATACCCAACAGAGTGGGCAGTATTAGGCAATACCAGACCTTCCAGATGCTATAAGGTTCTCAGCCTGTGGCGTCAGGCCTCATTATGCCCCTGGGTGCTCTGGTATTGCCCAATACCACCCAAACTGTCAGGTATTATTGCTTACTTAGAAAAATGGGTTGGAAAAATCACTGTCTCTGATTAGCTAAGCACTACGTCCAGGGGTGCATTTATGTGCTAACAAAGACTGTTTAAATAAAAAGACCCATGCCTACTGGCTTCACCACAATGTAAATCATTGTGCCTCACACTGAACATCAAAAAACTGAACAGCAGCCATTTTTTCCCTCAATTAATGAGCAGCAAGTGAGCTCCCACACTCCAGTCTCATAGTAGTCTCACAAACTATGGCCTTTATTTGTTCAGTTCTACCCTTTTATTACAGGCAAACTACTTTATCTCTTTTTATTGGTTCAATTAAAGGGGGACTGTCATCAACAGGGTTTCTTAATGTCTGAAAGACCATAAAAAAGCTAATTTGAGTGAGCCATTGTGTTTATCTGTGAGTCTTTGCAGTCCAGAGTTATTCATATGTAAATCAGTCTGTAATTAAGGGCTAGGGACAGTGTAAAAGCCCTGTCCTGGCTAATTGCCATACAGGCAAAAGTCAGGTGCCCCAGCAACTGTTGCACAATTACCAATGGTACCCTCCTTCTCACCAGCCCCTACCCAGCAGCTCCTTAAGCTGGAGAACTTTGCCCTGTCGCAGCCTGAAACATTCGCCCACTGTGTCTATTTCAATTCCCAAAAATTCTAATACCCTGACCGGCCCTTCTGTCTTGTGCCCCGCTAAAGGGATTCTGATCATTTTGCACATATGTTGAAAGTCCTGCAACATCTCTTCCACTTCCCCTTCTGTTTCCCCAATCAACAAAAAAATCATCCAAACAATGTACTATCCTTCTGTGCCCATAGCGGTGTCCAAACACCCACTGCAGCCAGGAGCTGAAAGCCTCAAATGTAGAGCAAGCTACTGAGCATCCCATCGGCATGGCCTTATCAAAGTAAATACCCCTGTCAAATTGGAACCCCAGCAGGTCCCAGTCCTTTGGATGCAGGGGCAACTGCTAAAGGCAGACTTGATGACTGTCTTTGCCAGCCAGGCCCCTTTCAGTGCCCCAATGAGCAGTACCGGTGTATCCAGCAAGGCATAGCACATGGCACTGTGTTCATCTGCTATGCCATTGTTCACCGATGAACCCTCCGGATAAGACAAATGGTGGGTCAAGCGGAATTCCCCGGTTGTTTTATTGGGGACTATACCTAAAGGGGAGATATGAAAATCTGCACATGGTGGGCTGGCAAAAGGCCCTACCATTCTGCCCATGCTTATCTCCTTAATAATTTTCTTGCACACCTCCTCTTCCTTTCCTCTGACCGATGCCAAATTCTTCACTGATGCCTGTCTCCTAATCCCATGGAATGTTAGCATAAAGCCTTTTGTGAAACTCTCCCTCAGCATTGCTCCCTGCTCTTGATACGGGTTTCTTGTTGTCCAGGTTTCCACCATCCCAGCCTTGATTGGAGTCCTGGCCAACTGGAAACCCCATCTCAGTGCTCCCACCCCCTGGCCCTCAACTCAACCCATAGTTGGAATTGTTTCTGCCTCTATTCCCACTTCCCCTATCTCTACCCTCCATCTATTGTTGTTGATGTTTGAACAACAGTTCAGACTTTGAATACCCAAAGTTTTTGCTTTGTGTTCTCTCTCTCTTTTTTTTTTTTTACAAATCAGTGGTTTGTTAACAGATAAGAACTCTGGTTGTAATAATTATACTACATTAGTTTATCTAAAACATCATTTGCTTTAACTCAAAAGGAGACTCCTAGAGTTAAAAGGATTCAGTTAGGTTAAGGAAGCTTCTAAACAGGTATCTTTGAAGCGATAGTACAGTGAGTGTAGAAACCTCCTTAAAATGTGTAAATGGGTTTATTTTGATGAGTAAAGCTCTGATCTATACAATAGTAAGTTTGTTTTGGTTATTTGGAACATGTATGAGAGGTATACTGGAGACAATAAGATATTTAGACTGGCATATTCCATTTAACTGCAATTGGAAATACAGTTTAAACTGGGAAGAGAGCTTACTCCTAGGGATGTTGAAAGAAATTCTCTGATAACAAAATGTCTTAGCTGAAATTGAACTGTTTGACAGGGAGGGAAAGTCACTTCCTTTTTTTTTTCCTGCATGACTACAGTCTAAGTTGATTTTGGCACACCTGGTGGCTTAGGAGTGGATAGGGCTGTTTGATTCTATTGAGATTGAGGGGCAAGCCTGGGGAAGAACCTATATGAGCTGGACTGGTAGGCTGTCTTATTGTGTTCATTTTCAGATGGGTGGCATCTTGCTGATATCCGCACTGTTCAGATATGGATAATGCCTTGCACAAAACTTTGTGGAGATACCTGACTAAAGTTTGGGATTTTGGACGGTGATGAACATGGAGTCGGGGGTGGAGGAGGCAAGGGAACTTTGTACATGTTGCTCTAAAGCAATAGGAGCCTTGCCCTTTAGATAGGGCAGGTTACCATGTAAGGGGCTTAGCCTCACTTCATATTTGTCTCCAACTTCTCTGTTTGATACTCAGTGGGGCAGATACAGTAAACAATTTTAAGACCCACATTGATTAGTGGTTGTTCCGCTTGCACATCTTCCCTAGTAAATAGGGGATATCTTCTTATGGGCAGATTATTAAGCAGCATGAGGGTCTATAGTTTTGGCTAATTTGGAGAGATTATGGTCTGCTGATAACCATCAATACATACCCGCTAAATAGGGTAAGAGCCAAAATAAAGAGATTTATTATGAATAGAAGGAGCTTGGTCATATCAATTATGGGAGAGGGTGGAGGCATTTTTGGGCCTGTTAGTCGGGTTCAGAAGTTGCAAGACCCACCCCCCTTCCTCCCTGTTAGATAGGGGGTCACACATTGACCTTTGGTTTTTCACCTTAGGGGCTGTGATCATGCCAGTTTAACAGATTGTGGAGACTCCCCTTCATTGCTATAAGGGCACTCAGTTCATATAGAGGTTGGGACCCACTACCTAACTATATATAAGTAATGCAGTACTGACTGTGTTGGATTTTGAAGGGGCAGAAGCATCATCGAATCTTTAACCCATATTGTGTGATGAGAGACCCACCCAGTTATAATCCCCATTAAACAGTGTGGTTGGATAGAGTGGCCACCTATCTCTCACAGACACTTAGGCCCTGGATAGCCTGGAAAGGAGGAAATAAGATACTTTGGCAGACATCTCTCTAGGCCAGGAAGCTCAATCTGGACACTCACTGAGTGTTAGGTGGAGTGTTTAGGTCATAACTGATTTGTGGGAGTTTACCAGTCAACTGCCCTGCTCTGTGGCACTCCGTGTTAAAACATTACCACACCAAATAAGTTTTAGACTTATTACATGATAGTTTAAAGTCAGACATTAATATTCCCCTGAGATACAAGCCACCTGCCCTATCTTTATAATTTTAAGAAAATGTTGCTGCCACAGTATGGGGTCAGGAATTCACTTGGACATTCTTTTTTATAATTGGTACCTCTATTAAGTTCTATTTAAAAAAAAAAAATAACAGTTATTCAGAATTTTTAGGTGCCAAGAGTATGGAACACAATTATTTTGATCACTTGATTGGAAGCTTACTTTTAGTGGAGCTACCAGTTCCCCCAAATTTAATTTTAATTATACTTACTTTTAATTTATTATTTTACCCATTTTGACAAAACTCATATATTCAAGCAGGTCAGGGAAGGGTATATCCTAATTTTATAAAGGGATTTTAAGTTACTAATAGACAGTTTATTGGTTTGCTTAGTAACAAATAATCATCCCTGGGAGTCAACTCAAACCAGTATATTTGGGATCAGTTAATTTATTATTTTTGAGGGAATTAAGATGTAATAAACAAAGTCTATTCTCAGGATGGAGACAAAAAGACAGGGTTTTATACTATACTGTATTTTGAAGACAAGATGGTTGTGTTTTAATTGATTAACTATTTCTATTGTTAGCCATAATTTTAGAATGGCTTTTTTTCTATAACACTGTAGTGATTTTGTTGTATTTATCCTAATCTCTTTTATAGAATTAGGGATTTAGTATACTTGTTAATATTGCTTTAGTATCAACATATTACCATTTACATTAGATTGGCTCAATGGGGGAGTAGGTCGGGTTTCATCACTGTATTAAATGAGTTTAGGAGGCCAGTCTTTGGGACTAGTGGGTGGAAAATGATGTAGCACTAATTTATATTTCCCTTCCAGATATTATGGCTTGTTTAGTACATTTTTTGGTAGTTATTCCTTTTTTGGGGAGGACAGTGTTTGGGGAAGGGAGGGTAGTTGGGCCTACAAAGAAATGGAACAAGTTTGGGGTAGACTATGGGATAGTACTTTTAAAATATTTAAATCTTATAGATTAGATTAACATGGCATTACATATAAGAGTGGCTTCTTGGAATGTGAAAGGTATTCATCTCAGAGTCAAAAGAATGCAAATTATCCAATATAATCATACACTGATAAACAACCTCGTTTTATTACAAGAGACTCATTTACTAACCTCAGAATGACATCTCTTCAAAAGATTTGGCTATTCTCAGATTTTTGGGGCAGGGAAATACACCTCAAAAGGAGGCATTGCTATTTTGGTGGATTCATCCTTAAACTTTACTTCCATTAAAACTGTTCAGGACCCGGAAGATAGATACATCATTATTTTGGGGAAATGTAATCAGACAGATATGGTTATGGTCCAAATATTAATTATTTGCTGTTTTTGTTGAAGCTTTTTATGGTTTTAACCCCCTTCTTAACATTTAGGTTACTTTTGGGAGGGGACTGGAATGCCCCACTGGACTCAACGCTAGACAGATCTAACCCCACTAATATAACCCTTCAATCAGACATACAGACACTTAAGGAATTGCTTAATATATGTAGTTTGGCAGACCCATGGAGAACCTTAAACCCTGAGCTTAAAGGCTATTCTTCCTACTCCCCGATACATTACTCATATTCAAGGATAGCTTTCTTCTTATTTTCTAAATTTTGGATAAGGGAGTTGCAGGATTCGTATATAATGGGGAGATCTCTTTCTGATCACTCCCTGATTGACTTGTTTATTTCATTGTCACAGACTTATACAAGACAATCAGTTTGGAGACTAAATAATACCTTTTTGAGGCAAAATTATATTATTAACTACATTAATCTGTCAATAAAAAAATTCTGGGAGGAAAATTTAAACTCAATTAAAAGATTAAGCACTATCTGGGCAACTTTCAAATGCTCCATTAGGAGAGATTTTATCAGATTTGTGTCAAAACATAAGAAACAAACTTTGGAGAAAATTAAAGCACTCTCCTTGAGTATATATACTTTGGATAATAAAAATCATACCCTTCTATCTGAACAAGAAAACATTGAGCTTCAAAAATATAAAAATGAGCTGTTTTCCATCACTAAAGAAAAGGTAGAATTTGCCATAAGGAAGAGTAAAGCTAAGCACATAGATTTAGGGGATAAACCTAGTAAATTATTAGCTAATAGGCTTAAATACTAGGAACAATGAATGATTATAGATGTGATTATTACAGAGGAAACTGAGGAGGTTAAGACTGATCCAAAAGAAATAATGTTAGAATTTCAAAAATATTGCTCCCTGTTATATGGCCCAATACACAATCCACCCCCCATTGTAGAAATCCAGGAATATCTGGCAAGGTTCCTTTGTCCAACAGTATCAGTGGATGAAGCTAAAGAAGTGTATAAAATCATTGAACAAAAAAGAGATAGAGAAGTGATAGATAAACTAGCTTTAAACAAGTCTCCAGGCCTTGATGGGTTTAATGCAAATTTTTATAAAACATTTAAACAATCCTTAGTTCCACCTCTGTGGGATCTTCCTAACTTTATTTTGGATAAAGGTCTGGTAGAAGTCTCACTTTTGGAAGATCTCTTAATTTTACTTCCCAAGCCTGGTAAACCTAGAAATAAAGTGGGTAACTATAGACCAATTTCTTTAATAAACTACGATATCAAAATTCTTACTTCAGTTTTAGCTAGATGATTAAAAAGGTCTGGCACCCATTAATTTCAAGGGAGCAAGTAGGTTTTATCTCTCATAGACAGGCATCAGATCATATTAGAAAGATGTTTCATATCTTTTCTGCATCCAAGAATTTCAGTTCTCCTATGGCACTGGTGTCCCTGGATGCAGAAAAGGCATTTGACAGGGTTAATAATGACTTTCTTTTTCTTACTGTCATTGAATTTGGATTTCCAGAGGCTTTTGTTAATTGGTTAAAACTTCTTCATTATTCTCCCACTACCAGAATATTTTGCAATGGTATAGTTCTGAATCCAATAAAACTTCACTGAGGAACTAGACAAGGCTGCTGACTGTCCCCACTACTTTTTAATTTGTATTTAGAACCTTTATTGTTTCTCCAGAATTCAAACTCATTAATATCTGGTATCAGATTAGGTCAAACTTAACTTAAAACCTCTGCTTTTGCAGACAATATTTTATTGCATGTTTTGAATACCATTGCTTCCATTAAGGCTGCTTTAAAAACGATACAGGAATATATTGTTTTTTCAAACTACAAGCTAAATATAGCTAAGGCAGTGGTTTTGCCCCTGAATAGTTATACTATTGAAAGTGATGTTATCAGTTTGGGTCTCTCATGGTCACCTCATAAGTTAAAATATCTGGGTATTCCCTTAACACCTAATCAATCTCAACTTATAAAGCTAAATTTAGATGACTTGCTTACAACAATTAAACAGGACATGAATCAATGGCAACATTTTTCTCTCTCTTTTTTGGGGAAAATACACATAGTAAATATGAATATTTTCCCAAGGATATTTCATCTTATAAATATGTTGAATATTTATACCCTTAAATTGGTTTAAGAAACTTGATTCAGCAATATCTAACTTTATTTGGAATGGAAAGATTTCAAGAATAGCTATAGATAAATGATTTCTTCCTAAACCTCAAGGTGGAGTAAAGTTATCAAATTGTACTTTATACTATATGGCTACTCAGATTAATAAATATATAAACTGGCTCCAATCTTCTCTAGAATGTGTTTGTTTGTTGTTTGTTGAAGTTTGTTGACCCAGTAAGCCCACTGGGCCTAGAAGTCCCTTTTTCAGGGGCGACCGGGGAAGGGGGATACAGATGGTAAGCAACTGAAATTGAACCAGGTTAAGCTGTTAGTGGTATTTTTAGTGAATGAGGAAATTTGGCCAGAACACCGGGGAATTCACCTACTCTTTTCGATAAGTGCCATGGGATCTTTAACATCCACCTGAACTACCACCAATCCAGGCAGATGGGACATCAGTTTAACGTCTCATCCGAAAGACGGCACCTCAGAAGTGCAGCATCCCTCTCATGCTGCACTACAGTGTCAATACTGGGATATTAACCCAAGTGCCAGATGTGGGAACTGAACCCACAGTCCTCTGATCTCCCGGTCTCAGAGGTGAGTGTGCTACCTACTGAACCAGTGACACTTCAGAAAGTGGATGTTACTCTCCTATTTGGCTGAATTTGGAACTTAATTTGGTGAAACAATTTAATATATTACTTGAGACCATATTATATAGTAAACCTAGTCTTCTTCCTTCAAAGTTCAAGTCTTCGGTCATAGGAACCTCATTGAAAATACACCAGAAGATTGCATCATATTTGGGCCTAAAATTCAAATGGAATGATAACCAACTCATGTTGGAAATCTTTAATTTTAAGATAAATGGTAAACCTACCCCATCTAATTGGTTTCCAGATTCCACATACCTTAAAGTAATTTCCTTTTTAAATAATGGATACCTACTCCCGCTTAAGGAGATACTTGAGAAAGAGAATTTAAACAAAACATACTTATCCAGGTTATTACTAGTCATGATAGCTTTAAAGGCTCATTTTGGACCTGATCCATGGAATCTTGACTTACATGATTTATTGATAGACTTAAAACAACAACGTTTTAAAACTCATCCTATAGCTAATTTCTATCAGTTGTTGTTGAATTTATAATATTTACCAGATCTGGTAATTTCTTCTTTTTTAGAAAAAAGAAACCAAAGAACTTCCACAAAATTGGTCTAGCTTATGGGGCAACTGTATAAGTATATTCCACTGGACAACTTAAGATTGATTTAATTTAACATTTTACATAATGTCTGTATGACTCCATAAAAACTATTTAGATTTGGACTATTAGATTCAAACTCTAACTCTATTTTCTATTTTCAGCGTGCATTTAATATAACCGTTTTGTTTTGCTATTAGATTCAAATACATTTATCAAATGTGACTTAACAGAAGGATCAGTCATATCTTTTGCTTGTGTCCTAATGCACAACATATTTGGAACTTGGTTAAAAATGACATAGCTAAAAAGCTTTTCATACACAATCTCATCAACTTTGATGCATGTATTTTGGGGAATCTCAATCAGGTTTGAGGTAGGGCCAATAAAGCTACTGTATTATATCATTAATAGCTATCTCAACAAAACAGTAATTAATAAAACATTGGATGGACAGAGAAGATTTAAGTATGAAAGAATGGTCTATGAACATTTTGTTCATCTTACAGATTACCACACTAATACACTTATTCCATTACATATCACAACATTTTATGATAAATGGGGAAAGATCTACACACTTTTGACATAATTCGATATTACTTCCGGTTAGAAAAATCTGGAAATAATTGACTCTGAGACAAAAAGATTATTTATTATATACAGGGAGGAGATAATCAGATTTATTTTGCTTATCCTTGTGGTCCCAACATATATTATAATTTTTATTATATTCCTTTAGAGTAATGGACAATGTAGGGTGGGAACACTACGGGAGGGTGGGATAGTAAGGGGTTTAGTAATTCTTAACACCTTTGCTGTAAACTTCATTGTTTGACTACATGTTTACTTTTGTTTGTATTATGGTTGTATTTTTATGAAAATGTTGCTAAATAAAGGAAAGTTAAAAAAACTGTTTATTAAAAAGAAGAAAATGAAAGTTACTGTCATGAGTTTCTCAATTGGAGCCATCATTCCTACTCTCATGTCATGTCTGTTGGTCATCCACTCTGCCATTCCAACCATGCACACACCATGGTAAACACACTACTGTCCAAGATCACTGAGTGATTGACTTACTCATTCAAAGTATTACTGTAATTGTAAAAAAAGAAAATTGTTTGCCAGAGAATAAAAATGCCAAAAGGGGTGGGGGAAGGGGGGGACCAACAACCCAAAAATGTAGAACATGTATACATGTTGATTATGAAAAACAACATCACCATCTACTGGTAACAGTACTGTTAAAGGGACTAGTTTGCTTACATTATGCTACTATATACATTTTTATTCACTTCTTTTAATTTTTTATAGTTTTAAAATATTTCATTTAAAATTTAAAGACCAGCTCATTTTCTAAGTGCAGTAATATCCTGCAGGGTGTGTGGTATGGGCTATACCCACCCTTCCAGTAGCTAAGTGACCACTGCCTGTAACACCGGGCCTCATTATACCCCCTGAGCAAGCAGGTATAGCCCTATACCATCTATCTTGTTAGGCATTATTGCTAGCATATTTCCACTTCAGTTAAATTTGAATTAGCTGTTGTTACCAGTGATCAAATTAAAACAGAAAAGAAAAACAGTCCCCATGAAGAAAGCTACTTGTTCATTGGATCCTCTACTTGCTTCCTTATGTTTTGTCTGTTTACTAGCAATTCTTGATCCTATTACCAAACTTATAAATCCTTCATTTTCTTTTTCTAAGGTTCCTAAAAATGTGAAATTGTTTCTAGTAAAAGGAGTTTTGAAAGAACCCTCATTGGATCCCAATAGTTCAGCAAATTATTAGCTATTTTCAAATCTACCCTTACTTTCACAGATATGGAAAAGGATAGTGGCTCAACAGCTGCTTGCATTTCTTGAGGGGAAAAATAGTTGTGAGCCTTTAATCTGGGATGAGAGTAAATTAGTCGACTGAAACTGCTCTTATCAAAATCACAAACTACATATTGCTAAATAATTACTTTGATTATCTTACCTTTTTAATATTTTTAGATTTATCTGCTGTATTTGATACAATCGATCATGTCATTCTGGAGAGAATTTATGCTGTAGAAGTATTAACCCTTGCATGGCTGCAGACTGCTATTTCAGTTCAAAATACCTATGTGTTCTAATTCTGTCAGCAGCCTAAGGGTTAAATATCATCATGGTTCTCCTTCTGTTTTGAGGAGTTTTCTTTAATGCTTCCATTGGCAATTATGAATCCTAACCCAGACTGGTTACTGCAGGTATCCATTCTGTTTAACATTTATTTTCTTCCTGCTAATAATATTATATTTAGGAAGCAATTAGATTTTCACATATATGCTGATGATACCCAAATTTATTTTGAGATCAACTCTCTGTCTGACTCTTCTATCACTAGTCTTGTGACCTGCCTATCTGAATTAGCTATCCAAAGACATTCTACAAGTTAACCTAAAATGTGCTGAGATTACAGTAGTTGTTTCTAAGACCATATTTCAAGATACCCTATTTATTCTTTCTCATCTCCCAAAATCGGTGTTGATGTCAAGGTTGCAGCTTATGTTAGAGATTTAGGAATCATTATAGACCCTGCTATATATGTTATATATATTAACTAAATACTGTTGTTGAATGCTCTTTTATCAAACTGTATCCAAAGTTGTTCATACGCATTTTTCACCACTAGCATTTCCTAACTTTGCATGTGCTAGCTGCTTCACTACTTTGCAGCAGTAGGACATTTTGGGATCCCTCTAGGAGTTTTTAATAGGGAAGGGGGGATATTAAAATACCCAACCATCAAGGCTATTGACAGGTACCTCAGAAGTACCCTAAAAATACCCAAATGAAAACTGAGTAGTTGGTCAGGTTGAGTAGTTACTACCCAGCCCATTCTACTACCCAATTACCTGACCCTGACCATAACACAAATTGTATGAAACTCTGTTTTTCTTTGGACTATTACACTGTTTCTTAGTTGCCTTGAGCCGTTATACCCCTGGGGGCTTTGCTGAGACAGGTATGAGAGGTGCAGCTGCTGTTAGCAAGCCTGCTGCTGTTTCCAAAAGTTATACCCATGGCAGTTATTTCTGAGGTAGGTATGAGAGGTGCAGCTGCTCTGACTGAGCTGGCTTCTGTTTCCAAAAATTATACCCATGGCAGTTATTTCTGAGGTAGGTATGAGAGGTGCAGCTGCTCTGACTGAGCTGGTTGCTGTTTCCAAAAATTATACCCATGGTGGGAATTGTTGAGGCTGGTATGAGAGGCATAGCTGCTCTTAATGAGTCTGCTGCTGTTTCCAAAAATTATACTATGGCAGGCATTGTTGAGGTGGGTATGAGAGGTGCAACTGCTCTTAGCAAGCCTGATGCTGTGTCCAAAAATTATACCCATGTCAGGCATTTCTGAGGTAGGTATGAGAGACACAGCAGCTCTGATTGAGTCTGCTGTTGTATGAGTAGTGTAGCACATGTGGCTGGCATGATGGCATTGGGGAGTGATGGTTCTATCCGTTTCATACATAACTTAGTCATCTTATTCAGTATCACTGTTTCCAAGCTGTTTTTCATGTTCAGGGTCAGAATCGTATAATTCAGTGTTTGGGATAACTGGGAAGCTGTCAGCATTCATTTTTAAAAATGTAAGCCATTCCACATTTGCAGGACCAGGACTTAGCAGTGTTCTGTGGTTGGTGACTATTCCTCCAGCTGCACTAAATATGCATTCTGAATATATGCTTGAAGTTGGACAACTGAGCTACATTATTGCAAGATTTGCTAGATCTAGCCATATTGTTCTCTTTTGTTTCCAACAGAGTAATGGATCTTAATCGAGACCAGTCACAGTATGGTCTACAAATACTCCAGGATCATTACGCTGCATGAGATGGTTACCAGTCTGGCAGATGAACCAGCTGCACTTTCTTTACAGAATACTAGTCCATGTTGTTGCAGGTGACTCAGAAGTGATTTGTCTTTCTGATCCTGAATATAGGAGGCCAGAGAAGTAGCTGTAGATCCTTTCCCTCACTGATGACACTGGTGATTGTGAAGAATTGACAGATGTGCTATTGTCTGCACCAGAGGTGCACTCTGATAGTTCAGCAGAGTTTGACAGCTGTACATCATTTAATGGTGATGGTGGGACAATGTCACATTTAGTTAGCAGATCTCTCCAGCACTTAGTGTCTTCCCCTGCAGGAAGTTAGAGGATGTAGAGGAACTGTGGTGATGTATCAAGGGGGCAGTACTAAAAGCCACAGAACTATGTATAAAGAGGATAGGAAAAACCAAAAAAGGAGGTTGCTTTGGTTTAATAGGGATGTTGTTGGGGCATTAAGGGATAGAAGGATAGCATTCAGAAAATATAAGAAAACTCAGAGTGAGATAGACAAAGTTAATTATAAGGAGAAAATGAGACAGGCAGAGAATTTGATTAGAAGGGCAAAAGCAGAAACAGAGGAGAGAATTTCTAAACATGCCAAAAGAAATAAAACATTTTTTTAGATGTGGGAGTAAAGAGGAGAACCAGGCAGGGGACTGTGAAGTTGAGGGGGGGTATAAATGTTGAGAGTGACTTGGAGAAAGTGGAGGTTCTAAATACTTATTTTTGCTCTGTTTTCACAGTGAAGGGGGAAGGGAAGGGAAGGGAAGGGAAGGGACCTGAGTTAAAGAGGAAGGGAGGAGAAGAATGTAGGGTGGATCAAAGTTCAGTAAGTGAGGACACAGTAAAGAAAGAAATTTGAAAATTAAAGGTAGATAAGGCAATGGGGCCTGAAGGTTTGCATCCAAGAGTTCTTACAGAGTTGAAGGATGAGCTTGCATCACATCTGACAAAGTTATTTAATTTATTCCTGGATATGGAGGGGGCTCCAAGTGACTGGAGGACAGCAAATGTAGTACCAATTTATAAGGGGGGCTGCAGTGAGGAGGTGGGGAATTACCACCCAGTCAGTCTCACATTAGTGGTGGGTAAGGTGATGGAGATGTTAATAAAGGAAAGAGTGATAAAATATTTAAATAGAGTCTGGCCAAAATGTATAGCATTAGTAAATTCAGAATTTGGATCAGCATATCCCCAGTTAGCCGCATGCCTAAAATGAGAGCTCTAAGTTACTTTGTTTAAAAGTTACAAGTCATTTTGTAGCCCTAAATTTATTGCCTGTTCAAAAAAGCCAGTTTCAGTAAAGAGCTACTGATGATGTCACAACCAGAACTCACAGCCTAGTCCTTTTTGCAAACTACATTACAAGACTTATTTCTCCCACATTACATAAAAGTGCATTAGTATTAAATATCTGGAAAAGGAAAGCTGACAATGGATGAGTCAGGGCATGCATTTCCATAATGTGCAGATGCAAGGTACAGTACTTAAGAATGCGACGGGGGGGTTGGAATACAGGAGCATACATGGCTCTAGAATGACAAAAAGATGTGCAATTTTTATAATAGTGCAGGGATGAGATTTCGAAATGTCACCAGACTACAACTGTGGAATGCAGCAATGACACAATCTCAGAAAGTAAGTAAGACACAAAGTTTTAGAAAGTGGTAGGGATGCTAAAATTCTTAATGTGGCAGTTTCATATTGTTTTAGAATGTGGCAGAGATACACAATTTTGAAATATGGGAGACACATAGTTGTGGAAGGTGGCAGGGATATGTAATTTCATAATGTGTCTTGGGTAGATTAATTTGGTAAGTGGTGTAATGATGCAAAATTTCAAAAGTGTGGTTGATATGCTTGATTTCAGATAGAGGTGGCAACATTCAATTTCAGAATGCAGCGTAAACATGAAATTTTAGAAAGTGGCAGTGATGCAGTTTCAGAATCTGATAGCCACATGGAATTTCAGAATGAGGCAGGGATGCATAATTTTAGAATGTAATTTGAGCATGCAATTTTTGAATGTGGAAGTGACACTCATCTTCAGAATGTGGTGGGGATGTGCAGTTTCGGAATATGGTGGCAATGCACATTTTCAGAATGTGACAATGACAGGCAATACTGGAGCACGGAAGTTTACACACAATTTAAGAATGTGGCAGGCAGGTACAATTTTAGAATGAAGAAGAGACATGCAGTTTTGGAATGTGGCAGTGACACACAATTTCATAATGTGGCAGTGACGCCCAGTTTTAGAATGTGGCATTGATGCACAGTTTCACAATGTGGCTGATGCACAGTTTAAGAATGCGGCTGACATGCAATTTTGGAATGTGGTGGTGATGCTGATGCGCAGTTTCAGAATGTGGCAGTGGCACACAGTTTCGGAATGTGGTGGTGATGCAGAGTTTTGGAATGAGGGCTGATGAACACTCATGCAGTTTTGGAATGTGTCACTGCTGTGCGACTTCGCAATGTGTCGCTGCTGCACAAATTCAGAATGTGGCACTGCTGTGCGACTTCGGAATGTGTCGGTGCCACACAACTTTGAAATGTGGCACTGCTGCATGACTTCAGAATGTGGCACTGCAGCACGACTTTGGAATATGGTGCTACCATGTGACTTCGGAATGTGGTGCTACCGCATGACTTTGGAATGTTGCACTGCCACACGACTTCAAAATGTGGCACTGCCACATGACTTCGGAATGTGGTGCTACTGCATGACTTTGGAATGTGGCATTGCTGCATGACTTCTGAATGTGGTAGTGCTGCATGACTTCGGAATGTGGTGGTGCCACATGACTTTGGAATGTGGCAGTGATGCATGACTTCAGAATGTGTCTGTGACGCACAACTTTGGAATGCGGTGGTGACGCACAGTTTCAAAATGCGGTGGTGATGCGCAGTTTTGGAATGCATCAGTGATGCTCAATTTCAGAATTTAGTAGTGACACTCAGTTTCAGAATGTGGCCGTGACATACAATTTTGGAATGTGGTGGTGATGCACAGTTTTGGAATGTTGTGGTGATGCACAGTTTCAGAATGTTGCAATGACACAATTTAGGAATGTGATGGTGACAGTTTCAGAATGTGGCAGTGAAACATAACTTAGGAGTGTGATGTGATGTGCAATTTTGGAATGTGGCAAAGATGCACTATTTTGGAATATGGCTGGGATGCAGAATGTGGGATTTTGGTAGGGGATGTGATGCACAATTTTAAAATGTGGTGTAAGAATACAATTCCAGAATGTGGCAAGGACAAGCAGTTTCATAATAAAATGGTGTGTCCTGCCATATTCCAACAGTGTACATCCTTACTTATATTCCAGAATTTCCAGTCCCCACAAAATTCTTCAATGTGTGTCACTGTCACATTCTGAGACTGAGTGTCTTGCCACATGCTGAGATTACATGTCCCCCTCAACATTCTAAAATTGTGCACCACTTTGACAGTCTATTCCTTTGTACAGTACCATGCATCTGAACATTCTGGAAATGCAAGCACTGCAGGCAACCCTGGGTCAGTTTTTATTTTTTAAAATAAATACTACAGCTACAGTTTTGATTACTTTGAAGAAATAGGTCCTATAAGGTTGCTGATAGGGTGGACTAGTCTGTGAGTTTTGGTTGTGACATCATCAGTGGTTTTTCACCAAAACTGACTTTTCTGAAGAGGGACTAAAATCAGTGTTATAAAATAGCTTATAACTTTAAAACAAAGTAACGTAGAAACCTAAATTTTGGAATGAGATTTATTGGGGGTAGGCTGATTCTAATTATGCAATGTAATACTTTTGACCAGACTCCCTCTTTAATGGATAATTAACTATTAGATGAAAAGCAACATGGCTTCACTAGTGGGAGATCTTGCTAGACAAATCTGATCACATTTTTTGATGGGGTAACAAAGGTTATTGATCGGAGGGGCAGTTGATGTGGCCAACCTGGACTTCAGTAAGACCTTTAACTCTGTTCCTCACCATAGGCTAGTAAATAAGACAGCAAGCCTGGGTGTGGGACAGAAAAGAACTAGATGGGTGGAAAACTGGTTGAAGGATAGAACTCAGAGGGTGGTAGTAAATGGTGTACATTTTAGGATAATGAGGGTGTTGAGCGGTGTTCCTCAGGGGTCAGTACTGGGACCAATCCTTTTTAACATATATATCAGTGATATATCAGTGGAACTTGAAGGGAAAGTGTGTCTTTTTGCAGGTGATATAAAGTTATATAATAGGGTTGACATAGCAGGAGGGGGTTGAGGCCATGAGGAGAGATCTGAGCACCCTAGAGAAGTGGTCAGACATTTGGAAGCTGAAGTTCAATGCTAAGAAGTGTGCAGTGATGCACGTGGAGCATAAAAATCCACTGGCTGAGTACTCACGGGGGAACTGATAAAGCAAACAGAACAGGAAAGGGACCAGGGGATTATAATTGCAAACAACCTTAAGGTAGGAGACCAATATAGTAAGGCAGTAGGTACCGCTAATAGAATGATGGGGTGCATAAGAAAGGGTATAACAAGTAGGAAGAGGGAGGTGTTGGTGCCTTCATATAAGACCATGGTCAGACCGCACCTGGAGTATGGGGTACAGTTCTGGAGGTCTTATTTAAGAAAGGATATAGATGGGTTGGAAAGGGTTAAGAGAGAGGAAACAAAGATGGTACAAGGTATGCATTAGAAGCCATATGAGATTAGATGGAGGGAATTAAATCTATACCAGCTGGAGGTTAGAAGAGATAGAGGTGATATGATTGAGACTTTTAAGTATATGAAGGAAATAAATAAAGTGAATGAAGGTAGATTATTCAAAAAGAAAGTGGGAGTTAAAACAAGGGGCCATAATTTAAGATTGGAAGGGGAAGATTTAAGAGCAATGTAAGGAGATGTTATTTCACTGAGAGGGTGGTGGAACCCTGGAATAGATTACCTAATAAGGTGATGTGTGCAGAAACAGTGGAGGAATTCAAGAGGGTGTGGGACAGACACATGGGGTTGGCTGGTGGGCAGAGGAAAATATCCCTGGGAAGTGGAGACAAGTAGGGGTGGGTGGGAAATGGGCAGACTAGATGAACCAGGATGATTCTTTTTTGCTGACACCTTACTATGATACCAAGAGGAAGGATGGCTTCAATGTTCCACTTAAAGTGGGGATCTAGCAATGTAGCCAACACATAGGTGTCATTCTTAAACATGGCATTTAGTCACTGATCAATCAACAGTCTAAGACTCAAGTCATCTGCCAGCATAACAGTGATGGTGTCTTCTTTTGACTGAAAGTCTTTCTTTATGTCATCAAGGAAAATGAGGAAGAATTTGACTCAGATTTGTACTGTCCACACCGACAACATGTGTGGTAACCTCCAATGGCTCCAATAAGGTGACCTAAGAGTCTAGTAGAGTTCAGCTGCTGGAATTGAGCATGATGTCTACTTTACCTATTTGCTTCTGCATGGTGTAGTCATGTACAGCCTTTTTCTGTTCCAGATGCCTTTTCAACAAATAAAATGTTGAATTTCAGTGGGTTGGAACTTCCTGCTTTAATGTATGCAATGGTAAGTTGTTTGACCTGTGCAGCCCCATCAGGATTTTTTGTTCTTTCACAGTGTGGTTGAAATGCCCACATATTTTCCTAGCAAGACCTAACAGGTTTTCAACATTTCTGTTTCCATTTAAGAAATCATGGATGAGAAGATTTAGACAATGTGCAACACAAGGTATGTGTTGGTAGTTGCCATCTCTAACAGTTTTGACTATGTTTGCACCATTATCTGACACTATGAACCCTGGAGATAAGGAATATGGTGCAACCCATTTCTAGAATTGATTTTGTAGCTCCTGCAAAATGTTCATAGTGGTGTGGTTTTCCTCAAATGTGGTGACACCTAGTACAGCCTGCTTCCTACTTTTTACGGTAGAGCAGGAATCATTACATTTTGACAGAAAACTTGCCCGATGAGCAGTAACAGTCATGTAGACAACTGTTCAGTTGCTGGTCCATATATCCATGGTTATGTGAAGCTGCATAACCTCAGAGAGTTTCAACTGCTTAATGACTGCACTACACACCAAGTCATACAACTGTGGAACAGCCTTTTTTGAGAATTATGTTTGACCGGGGACAGCAAACCATGGTTCAATCTGGTTCATGAACTTGAGGAAACCTTTTTTGGCAACAAAAGCAAAAGGGACTTGACAACTGGCAAACAGGTCTGCAATGGCTCTATTTAACAGCTAGCATGTTGGATGCTTGCAGGTAAATTTTTATGTTCTCGCAATACTTTCTTTTAATGTTAGTTGATAAGAATCATGAGATATTTTTAATTTTGGGGGGATTGTATTTTTCACGCCCTTTTCACATGGAGTACTACTTTTGGATTTTGCAGTACTTGATGGTGTCAGAAGAAAACAATCTATGTTTTGTCTGGGAAGACTACAAGGACACATCAAGTGATTTAACATCAGTTTCTGCTTCCAGTTCATTGTCGCTATGGTCAATGCTACCACAACCTCCACTACCACCCATACCAGCCTCATTGTCCCTTGCCCTGCTCCACTCAATTGAGGGTTTTACCTTTGCATGTCATATCATAACTGATGTTCTAAAATGTCCTGCTTTGCCACCATGACTGATGCTCTTTTTTCACAGACTGCATACAGCTCAAGAGTTGTCTGCAGGGTCAGTATAAAATAAATTCCACACTAAAGATTTACCTTTTGTGCTTTGTACCACTGTGCCTGGTACTATTCCTTGTGCTCAAGGGATCTAGATGAAATCTTATGTTGCCATTTCCTTGTTGACATGAATTGTTCTCATTCATGGTCATCTTATTCTTACATTTAGCATATGATTTTTTCTGCACTTGCCTCTCATGCATTATAGCAGCATCCTCCCCTACCCCCTTATCAAAACTACACACTTCATTGACACACGTTTCAGAAGAACTGGAAGTGCCATCATTGTCATCTGGGATGTAGCCTGGGTGATCCCATTCCCAGTCCCCACTATCACCACCATCTTTATCAGCATTCACTGCCTCACTGTATTTCAGGAAGATGCCTCCTTGTCCTTGCATGCTGCTTCAGCAGATAGAAGTATTCTGACACATGTGGCAAAATGTTCAGTACTTCTATGACTACTGTAACTCTGGTCAGTTCTTTCTGAAACTCTATCATCATTTCATTGCTAACATGCTTTTTTGGTTCAGGAGGACATTTGGTGCCAGTCCTGGTGAGGTTATTATTATTGTCACTATGGTCTTCATTAGTGCTATGATTCATATTGTCCACATCATTTTCAGTTGCACATTTAACAGCACTGTGCTTCCTTTCAGTAGACTTAGAATGGGAAATATGAGACATAGTAAACAGCCTTGAAAGGAATGGATATCATTTCACTAACTGCTGCAGAGACAGACAGTGTAGCTGCCTATGTCACAGACAGTAATACATGACAGGGCTTCAGGCACCTAACAGACAGTGTAATACAGCTTAAAAGTATGCTGAAGAGAGACACACAGTGTAGTTAATGTTACAGAAATGGCGTGGGGCACCTAAGAGACAGTGTAATACAGCCTAAATGGCTTTCACTATGCTGCAGAGAGATGTCACACACCATGTAACTATGTCATAGTAATAAATTACAGGGCTTGGGGCACCTAACAGACAGTGTAATATGGCCTAAATGGCTTTCATTATGCTGCAGAGAGACATCACACACAGTGTAGCTATGCCACAGTAATAAATGACAGGGCTCAGGGCAGCTAACAGAGAGTGTAATACAGCCTAAATGGCTTTCACTATGTTACAGAGACACACAGTGTAGCTAATGTCACAGACAGGGCTCAGGGCAGCTAAAAGACAGTGTAATACAGCCTAAATGGTTTTTGCTATACTGCAGAGTGATGTCACACACAGTGTAGCTCTGTCACACTAATAAAAGGACAGGGCTTGTGTCACCTAACAGGCAGTTTAATACAGCCTAAGTGGCTTTTATGCTGCAGAGAGACACACAGTGTAGCTAATGTCACAGACAGAACTTGGGGCACCTAACAGACAGTGTAACACAGCCTAAATGGCTTTCACGATACTGCAGAGAGACACACTGTGTAGCTAATATCACAGACAGGGCTTTGAGCACCTAACATGCAGTGTAATACAGCCTAAATGGCTTTCACTATGCTGCAGAGAGAGACACAGTGTAGGTAATGTCACAGACAGTGCTTGAGGCACCTAACAGACAGTATAATACAGCCTAAAAGGCTTTCAAAGAGACACACAGTGTAGCTAATGTCACAGACAGGGCTCGGGGCACCAAACAGACAGTGAAATACAACCTAAATGACTTTCAGTATGCTTCAGAGAGAGACACACAGTGTAGGTAATGTCACAAACAGGGACTGGGGCAACTAACAGACTGTGTAATATAGCCTAAATGGCTTTCACTCTGCTGCAGACATAAACCAGCTGCTTACCAGTTGCCATTGCCTTTTGTCCCCTTTCTCCTTCTCTCCCCAGCACCGCACAATCGTATGATGCCCTAATTCCCCCATCCCTACCTCCTGAGATAGTTTCAGCCCCATCTTTTTGCTCCTTCATGGTGAGAGTTTTGCTTTTGTGTTTTTTTCTTTTTAAATATGTTTTTGGACTTTTTACCATGATTTAGGTGAAAATGTAGCACAAGCGCAGGATTCTTTATGATCCCTTCAAACTCTGGCTGCTATCTGTGCAATGGGCTCACATAGTACATACACCACTGACCAATCAGATTGTCAGCCCAGTGTCATGTGCTCTGTAGCTCATGAAGGACCCTGCAGGCTGCCCTTTCATGCCTGCTTACCACCTGGGAAGTCCTGGCAGTAGTCCCAGGACTACACAGCCTGCCTGTACTGCCTGTTTTAAAAAACAATTACTTGTTACCTGAGCCATTACTTGTGTAAAAACTACTCGACCTGTGAAATACACTGTTATGTTGGGTAGGGAGCTAAATTAGCCGAACTACCCTACCCCGCCAAAAATCATTGACACCTGACCTACCTGATCCAGCTACCCAATGGGTAGCCCATCCCTAGTTTTTAATAAAAGTTTGTAAACTACCATCCAGTGTCATCAATTTCAGATATTATAGACCTTCTTCTTCAGTTTGATGCTATCTGGAAAATGGCCTTCCTCCATCGTAGTATGGTCACCAAACTACAGAATTTTTTTTATTTGACCTCCTTAATGATGCCAGTTAATGCCTACATAAGGGGTAGATTATTGTAATGCCTCATATTCTGGACTTCCAAATTCATTCATCAGTAAATTTCAATATGTAATGAATTCAGCTGCATGTTCAATCTCAGTAAATTACAACATGTAATGAATTTAGCTGCATGTTCAATCTCAGTAAATTACAACATGTAATGAATTTAGCTCATATTCAATCTACAAAACTCTCATGAGGGAGCATATTATGCCAATCCTGCAAAATCTTCATTGATCCCTTGTCATCTTTAAATGGGACTTTACGTTTCTGCTGGTTACCTATAAATGTCTCCATGGCCAGGGACCAAATTATCTTGTAGACCTTTTCCCAGAATATGCCCCTGCATTACCCGTTAGATCTCAATCCGCAAGTCTGTTGGTGGTTTCTAAATATAATTTGGAAACCCTAAGTGGTGGAATTTTCTCTCTTCAAGCTCCTATTCTCTGGAACCCCCCCCCCCGACCATTAGATAAGCACACTCTATAGAATTGTTTAAAAAACATCTAAAAATAACTTGTTTTCACATGCCTTTGGAACCTGATGTTTTTAAATGTATTTTGTTTGTTTATAAACTCTTTCCCAGGTTGTACTAGAATATGCAAACATTTTTATATATTTTGCAAACACTCTGTACTATGCACACTTTTGTACATTGTACTTTGTAGCACTTTGAGCCTTTTTCTGGAAAGTGCACTTTATAAATCAAGCTAATTGGATTGGAGTAGATAGGAAGCTACTGCTGAGGAATGGGGAATGGCTGAAGAAGCCAGAAGCCAGACGGGGAAGGAAACAGATTCATTTTAGTGCTTTACATTAATTGCACATTGCTATTTTCATTTTAAACTTAGATTGTGGGCTTTTAGTGACACTGTAATTTCTTTACTTAGAATTGTTTTGGGGCTGTTGAAAATTTAAAATCTAGTTTGTTGTGCTTGTAGTGGTGGTGTATTTCTTTGCTGTCTTTAATTGCTGCAAATGTTGTCTTGGCTTGTCTGACTTGCCCTGTAGTTTGGGTGAGGGGTGCTAATTGTCTGGTCTCTGACCTCAGCTACGTGATAATTGGAGGTGGAGCTTAGTCAGAGCTGAGGTAGCAAGTGATTTTTGTTTTTTCAGAAGAAGCCAGAAGCCAGAAGGGGAAGGGAAGGGGGAAGGAAACAGATTCATTTCAGTACAGTAATTGTACATTGCTATTTTTGTTTTAAACTTAGATTGTGGGCTTTTAGTGGCACTGTAATTTCTTTACTTAGAATTGTTGTTGGGCTGTTGAAAATTTAAAACCTAGTTTGTTGTGCTTGATGTGGTGGTGTATTTCTTTGCTGTCTTTAATTGCTGCAAATTTTCACACACCCTCCCTCCCCTGCCACCAACTCTTAATTATATGCCCTGTTAAATCTGATTGACAGGAGCTAAGCACAGGATATAGTAGGGGTTGTGGAGTAGGAGGGACATAAGGGGGAAGTAGCCTGCCCTCAGCAAGACAAGTGTTTTGACTCATTTTTTATTTATTTTTTTCTTTTTTAAAGAAAAGTATCTGAGGAGCAGTGGCAGGATTTTTAGGACAGTAAATTAATAAAAAGGGAACTAGGAGAGCTTCAGTAACAGACAAGTACTGGAATAGCAGCATAAGTGTAGTATAATGTGGGGAGTGGTGCAATGCAGTGGCTGTGAGGCAGCCATATTCAGGCAGACCTTCTGGATGCTGAGGTGCTGCCCTAACTGCATGCATCTCTCTGGACTGCAGGATGAGGTAGCCAGACTCAAAGCAGAAGTAAACTGGGTTAGGAGTACCATCACCCCATCCAGAGACCACTCAGTCCAACGCCACTGCCTCAAAGGATGCCAAGAATGAGGAGCACTTGGATGACAGTGGGCTCAGGGAGGGTTAGGGTGATCAGGCAGAGACACATCCCAGATCCTATTTCACTCAAGAACTCATATGCCACACTGGCAAATGGGGACAACCAAATAGAAGTACCCAGAGAAGTGGAAGGAAAGGATGTGAAGGTTAGCCAAGGAGGTGACCTCAGAGGGGAGAGCAGTGGACCCCAGAGGAGGAGGAAGTGAATCCTGGTGGAGGACTCCATCATAAGACGGATTCAGCTAGGAACGCAGGAGGGGGAGGACAGGGAGGTGAGGTGTCTACCAGGTGCCATGACATGGAGGGATAGAAGGAAGATCCTGGAGATCGCTGGGAAGGCAAGACGGAGGGTGAACTGGATGTCATTATCCACCTAGGTACTAATGACCTGGCAAATGGGGAGCCAAAGGAAGTTCAGGAAGAGTTTAGGAAATTGGGGAGGAGTCTCAAGCAAGTAGCTACTTCTGTCACCTTCTCGGAAGTACTACCTTCGAGAAGCATGGGAGAGCATAGGGGTGCATGCAGCAGGAACTTTAACTCATGGTTGAAGAACTGGTGCTGTGAGAAAAGGTTTGGATTCATTGGTGACTGGGGACCCACCTGGAGGGATGGAGGCTTGTTCAAGCCTGGTGGTCTGCATCCATCCTGGAGGGGAATCCAAGCACTCAATGATAAGTTTAAATGCTACATTGACAAGCATTTAAACTAGCCAATGTGGGTGGCAGGCCAGCAAGGAGGGTACCTAATTGCCCACCCCCTACAGCTAAGGTAACCAGTGAACTGGAGGAGTGGATATCTCTACAAAGCAGTGTGCAAAAGATAGAGATAAGTGCCCAAGAGATGGATAGGCAGAAAAGGGGCGAAATTCAACAGAAGGGCAGACAGCAAGGAAAACCAGGGATTAAGGACAACCAAGGAAGGGGCTGGAGTAGAACAGCTAAACAGTCTAGGGAGGTCAAATCATAGAAAGCCATGTATGCCAATGCCAGGAGCCTTAGCAACAAGATGGAGGATCTGGAGGCTGTCATGGTGCAGTCAGACCTGGACATTGTGGCCATCATAGAAACCTGATGTAATGATAACCATGACTTGGAGATGGTCATGCCTGGCTACAACATATTCAGAAGAGACAGGGCAGGTAGGAAGGGAGAAGGAGTGGCACTGTATGTGAAAAATGACATAAGGGCCACAAAGATCCAGGAGGAACAAAATGGGGGAGAGATACTGTGGGTTAAGCTGGAAAGGAAAATGGGGCCAGCCATCTGCACAGGTGTGGACTATAGACCACCAGCCCAGGAGGAAGAAACAGATAGGGAACTGATGCTAGCCATCCAAAGGATGGCAAACAAGGGTGAGATAGTGCTGTTTGGAGACCTCGATATTGCAGATGTGGACTGGAGCATCCCAGCAGCAGCATCAACTAGGAGCAGATTTATCTTGGATTCCTTTCAGGGTGCCTTCCTCAAGCAACTGGTCATGGAACCAACTCAGCAGAAGGCAATACTGGACCTTGTGCTCACAAACAGGGACAGTGTGATGGGGTAACAGTGGGGGAGCACCTGGGGAACAGTGACCACCAGCCATTATGGTTTGAAATCACAGAAGGAGCAGAACCAAACCACACAAAAACAAGTATCTTGGATTTTAGGGGGACAGACTTTGGGAAAACAGGGAGATGCTTGAAAGAGGCATTAAGGGGAATGGGGCAGGAATCAGGGGTTGAGGAACAGTGGGCAGTATTTAAAATGGGGATTACAAGAACAGCAGAATTATGCATTAAGCAGGTTAGCAAGGCGAAAAGGAAGAGGAGGCCAAGGAGGTAGCAGAGAAATTGAAAGCCAAAAAGATTGCATTCAGGCAATACAAAAAGACACAGGCAGAAGGGGATAGGGAGAAGTACCAGGAGAAGCAAAGGAGGCAGGGAGGTCAGTAAGGGAAGCCAAAGCTGAGACAGAAGAGCACATTACAAAATCAGTGGGTAGAGGGGACAAAATCTTTTACAGGTACATAAGGGAAAAAAGAAAGGCAAAGGGAGAGATAGTGAGACTGAAGACGGAGGATGGGGGCCGCGTGGAGGATGACAATAGTAAAGTTGACATATTGAACAGGTATTTCTGCTCAGTCTTTACTGAGGAAGAGGAGGGTAATGGGTCTGAAGGGAGTACAAGGGGTGGGAATGGTGCAGAAATGCTCAATGCGAAAAAGACAAAAGTCATGCTCATCTCCCCCTCCTTGCATGCGGCAATTCCTGCTGGGGGGGGAGCTATCCCACAAAACACCACTGTTCTTGGAGAAACACTAGAGTATATAGCTAAATTCAAATATCTAGGAGTCTGGCTCGATCATAAACTTTCCTTCGCCGACCATCTCGAAGAACTACAGAAGAAACTAAGGCAAAGATTAGGACTATTCTACAGAATTAACCACCTGCTCACAAAGGAGGCCAAGATTCAACTGGTTCAAGCTACCTTCCTATCTTTAATAGATTACGTGGACCTACTGTACAGCCACTGCACTGCCTCCGCACTGGCTAAGTTGGACACCCTTTACCATAGAGCTATCAGGTTCATTACTGGCCTTCCACTTTCCACACACCACTGCTCCCTGTACTCATCGTTAGGCTGGACTTCCCTTTACTATAGAAGGAATAGAAATGCCATCCTATGGGTCTTCAGAGCGGTGACCAACAAGCTCCCCTCATATGTCTCAGATTGTATTCCCTGGAGTGTGTTAGGCACCTACGCTCTAAGGAGCTATTCTCTAATTGCCCTCCAAGTTCCAAGGGTCAAAAATCATTTCGGCAAAACTGCTCTAAGCTTCTCTTTACCCACATTGTGGAATGGTTTACAAAGGAACTTGAAGCTGAGCTGCCCTGTTAGCCTGAATATCTTCAAGACACTCTACGATCGCTACATGAAAGCACCTTGCAAATGTTTTCCTCACCGCTAGCCCACTAATTCTGCAACCCCCCCTTTCCATCCTGACGCTCGCCATGTTTCTACCCCTGGCTCTCACTCTTTCCCTATTAACTCTTCCTGCTGTACCCACCCCTTCCCTGTCCACTCCAGCCTGGCTAAAGTCCCACTCCATCCATAGTAGTGTCCCAATTATCTACCTCTCTTCCGTCATTATTATAATAAACAAGTACATGACAGCCATCTTCACTTTCTGTGGTTTTAGCTCAATTTTTCCCCCAGTCGTCAGTAATATATCCCTCCTCTTCTTTACCTCTCTAACCTGCCACCCCATACAAGGCCCCTTTCCCCTATATGTGTAGTTGCCGGCTGCCTCACTCAAAAGATCTCTGCTTATAACCCCTGTATGCCTATGGTTGATTGTACATCTGCTGACGTCTTCAATCGTAAAATAATGCTGTTTTTTTATCTATTTCAACCTTGTATTGTACTGTATACACTGTATATACTTTTTCTTCCTTGTATATTATTGCTTTTTGCATACCTGCTTCTGTACTGTACTTTGATGTATTCATGACCAGGTCCACCTTGCAAATGAGCCTTGCTCAATGGTGCCCACCTGGATAAAGATTTTGATTGACTGATTGATTGACAAGTCCCTTTACATGAGAAAGGGTCCTGAAGGAACTGGAAGTAATAAGAACTGATAAAGCAATGGGGCCAGATGGAGTGCACCCCAGGGTCCTTACAGAACTAAGAGAGGTGGTGGCTGAACCTCTGGCAATCCTGTTTAGCCTATCACTGGATACAGGGGAGGTACCCAAAGACTGGAGGACTGCAGATGTAGTCCCCTTATGCAAAAGTGGGAACAAAGAGGAAGCGGGGAACTACAGACCAGTCAGCCTCACCTAGGGTAGTGGGGAAGATCGTGGAAGCACTACTGAAGGAGAGATTGGTGGAACATCTGGTTGTCAATGGACTACAGGACCCACGGCAGCATGGTTTCACCAGGGGGAGGTCATGTCAGACCAACCTCATTTAATTTTTTGACTGGGTGACTAGGGAGGTGGATCAGGGGAGGGCAATGGACATGGCCTATCTGGACTTCAGCAAGACCTTTGACACTGTGCCACATAGAAGACTATTACACAAACTAGGGAATATGGGTGTGGGCAGGACAGTAGCGCAGTGGGTAGGTAACTGGCTGGACGGCAGGACACAAAGGGTGGTGGTAAATGGCTGTCACTCCACAGAAGGAAGAGTGACCAGTGTGGTACCACAGGGATTAGTGCTGGGACCGGTCCTATTCAACATCTTCATCAGTGACATTGCACAGGACCTGGAATGCAGAATTTCCCTGTTTGCTGATGAAACTAAGCTCTGTAACAGAGTAGACACCCCAGAGGGTGTAGACAGAATGAGAAGGGACCTGCAGAAACTTGAAGAATGGTCAAGGGTTTGGCAGTTGAAATTCAATGCAAAGAAGTGCAAGATAATGCATATGTGGCACAAAAACCCTGGCACAATATACCAGTTGGGGGGGAGGATATAGCATGCACCAAGCAGGAAAGGGAGCTTGGGGTTATCATTTTTGATGACCTCAAGGTAGGGAAAGAGTGTGACAAGGCAGCAGGTAAAGCAAAAAAGATGCTGGGATGCATAGGCAGTGGCATCACCAGCAGGAAAAGGGAGGTCATAATTCCACTATACAAGACACTAGTGAGGCCCCACCTGGAGTACAGTGTAGAGTTCTGGAGACCTTACTTATGCAAGGACATAGACAGGGTAGAGAAGGTTCAGAGGAAGGCAACAAAGATGGTACATGGATTGCATCACAAGTCCTATGAGGACAGGTTGAAAGAATTGAATATGTACTCCCTGGAGGAGAGGAGGGAGAGAGGGGATATGATAGAGACATGCAAGTAACTTACAGGGAGGAACAGGGTGCAGGAATACATTATTTTTAGGTGAAAAAGACGTTACAGGACTAGAGGGCATGAGATGAAGTTGGAGGGAGGACGATTCAGAGGAAACGTGAGGAAGAATTTCTTCACAGAATGGGTGGTGGAAAAGTGGAACACCCTGCCAGAAGAAGTGGTGGGGGCTGAAACAATCATGGGATTTAAGAATGCATGGGCTAGACATAAAGGAATTCTGAAGGTCAGGGTCTAGGGGCAACAGACTTCTAGGAAAACATAAAGTAAACTTACAAGCTCAAATGGGCAGACTGGGTGGGCCGTAGGCCCTCATCTACCAACACTGTCTATGTATCTATGTATCTTTGGGCCACACCATCCTATAAACCTAGGGTGGGATATTCAGACTGTGCCAGGCTGTGGCGCAAGCCTAGGTGCAGCGCAACTGGGATGTGCCGGGGTGCTGATAGGGAGATATTCAATGGTGCTGTGCCATGGCTCAGCACCATTGAATATCGTGCTGTGACCACCTGCATTGTGCATGGCGCAGTGGCACTGCACCAGCGCAATGGCCAGGGAGGGGCAGGGGGATGCGCTAGCGCAAGTGCCGTTGCGCTAGGCCCATCAATCGCGATATTCAAAAGCGCACATGCAAATGGGGCCACAATGCATGCAAGGTGCAAATGGGTCCATTTGCATGTCATCATGGCCCTATTTGCATGCAGGTGCGCCGATCCCCAGCGACTTGCGCCTGGCGCCCTGCCAGGCTGCAGCCAATGGGGACCGAAGGCCCCTGCACAAGCGGCAAAGTGCCCCACTGCCCGATCACGGGCATTAGTATCATAATGAATTGTCCTATATCCCTGGTGGTCCAGTGGACTGCACCCAGTCCGATTGCAGACTTTAGTAATAAAATAACTTGTCCTATATCCCTGGTGGTCCAGTGGACTGCTCCCAGCCCGATTGCAGGCTTTAGTAATAAAATAACTTGTCCAATATCCCTGGTAGTCCAGCTGTACCCCCCTCCCTACTGCTGGACCACCAGGGATATTGGACAAGTTATTTTATTACTAAAGCCCACGATCGGGCTGGATGCGATCCACTGGACCACCAGGGATATTGGACAAGTTATCTTATTACTAAAGCCCGCAATCAGGCTAGAAGCAGTCCACTGGATCACCAGGGATATAGGACAACTTGAAATTTGTCCACAGCATGGGCCTATGGGCATGGAGCCCATACCGTACTACACAGTCCAGAAAAGTGAATTCACACTTCTGGACTGTGTAGTACAGTAGGGGCTGCATGCCCATTGGTCACGGTGGATCAATGGGCACAGCCCTACTGTATGCAGTCAGTCGGGCGGCAGCGGACGGCTTGCAGGTGGGGAGCTGCTGCCCTGCTGACTTGGGGGAGTGGGTGGAGCACAGTGGGCGGGTGGGGAGGGTACCGCTGGACCACCAGGGTTATTGGACAAGTTATTTTATTACTAAAGCCTGAGATCGGGCTGGGAGCAGTCCACTGGACCACCAGGGATATTGGACATGTTATTGAAATACATATGGCCACGATCAGGCATGGGGGGGAGGGGTCACTACCACGAAAGTGCCACTGGAGCTCAGGTGGCCACCCACAGCTGGCAGCTGCCATGCTGTGCCCTGCAATATGGCAGCTCACCTGTGAATGGCCAGCTGTTGCCCCTTTTTTTTCTTGCTCAACTGTGTGCAGCGCAAGTAGGGGTTGCACCTGCATGGGCTCAGCACATCCCGGGCTGAATATTGGGATGTGCGGAGCATGCATGGGCATGCCCCCCCTACTTGCGCAGCACACATTACTGATGTGCTCTGGGGCATCGGGATTTGTGTTAGGCACTTTCCCCTTTTGAATATTGTTCCGGGGCGCATCAGTGGGTTGTGCATGGTACAACTGTGTTGTGCCATGTGCAACCCTTCTGAATATCCCACCCCAAGTATATAACCTAATATATTACCAAGTAAAGTACCCCCAGCAAGAAGCACTAGAAGGCCCAGCCTCCAGGTACACTGCCATGCAATAAAGGTGTTAGAGCAACAATGCCTAAAGGCATCCAATGACATATTCATGAAGTGCGCCTATTATGCATAGAGATGGCTGCAATAAGGATGGCAATTCATAATCACTGAAGGGCAATGGGTAGCTGTTTTGAAAGTTTCAATCAGCTGTTGGACCAGTGCCTAAGTACACTGTCACACTCCTCACATACTGTCTCTCAGGCTGTGCAATTGGCAGGCCTAGCAAGATGGTGGGGTGCGTAGGGGCGGGTATTGTCAGCAGAAGGAGAGAGGTGGTGGTGTTACCACTTTATAGATAATTAGTGAGACACCACCTGAAGTACTGTGTCCAGTTCTGGAGACCATATCTCAGGAAGGATACAGCCAGGGTAGAGGCTGTCCAGAGGAGGGCAACTAAAATGGTGCAGGGGCTGCATCATATACCCTATGAGGTGAGACTGAGGGATCTCAATATGTACACCCTGGAAGAGAGGAGGGAGTTGGGGGGGATATGTTGAAGACATATAACTACTTCACATTGGTGAATAAGGCACAAGAGGAGATATGCTGTGGAAGAGAAGGTGCAAAAGAACAAGGGGGCATGAAATGAAGCTGAAGGGGGTGGAGAAATGAGGAGGGATGTGAGGAAGTACTTCTTCATTGAAAGAGTGGTGGATGCTTGGAACAGTCTTCCTGCCGGTGTGGTGGGGAAAAAACAGTGGTGGTCTTCAAGCATGTGTGGGACATTCACAAAGGAATCTTGGTAGAAAAAAGGGGGAGGTGAGAAGTAACTGGAGATCAGTTAGGGTCTGTGGTGACAGCATAGGCAGGGATGAATGGGCAGACTGGGTGGGCCAAATGGTCCTTATCTGCAAACAAATTCTATGTTTCTTAATTTCTATATAGCCTAAGGAGATGCTGTAGTCTGTCAGGGAGAAAATGTAAATTAATACAAAATATATATGTATTAAAATTTGCACTAGTGGCCTGAATCAAGTGGTAATTTCCCTCTCCCTCAGATCATGTTGAAAGCTTCCCCTTCTTTGGATGAAGTTGTAAGTTCCCCCTCCCTCGGATGATGTTGCAAGCCCCCTTATTCCCTCTAGTCATGTTGCAAGCACCCCTGCCCATTAATTACTTCAACACCCCTCTCACCCAGCAGTTGAACCCTCACACACCACTAGAATTTTCTGGGGGCTTCAGTCCCTTCATTTTGGCTCCAGAGCTAGTTCAACACCCTCATATCACACAGCACACCAGGATCTGGTATAAAGTCATGCCCAGAGTTCTTGGTGCTTTTTCAGTTCAATCTGAATGCAAGTTGTGACTTTTCTTCAGGTCAGGGTGTCCAACAGATGGGAAAGGGTCTATGACATTACAGATCTAGGGTTGGGGGTGGGTGGCTAATGAGACTGAGGGGAGGAGGATGGCTAACAAGATATCCAGAGCTAGTCAATAAAGGTGGTGATTTTTGTGTTTAATAATGTGTGCACTGGGCCAGACCCAGCTCCTTATTGACTCACCCACACTAACAGACAGAGAGCTGAGCTGGAGCTAATGTCTCACCTTGAGCTTTGCCTGGCTTGTCACCATTTACATCACCATGTAATATGTAATCTTGATCCACCTAACCTTCCTGTGCTTCACCTCTCTCCAGCGTGTTTCTGTTCTGTTTGAATCTCTCAGTGCAACAGAAATGATATCAACATTCTCCCCCCTCCCTCTCCTGTACTGCAAATTCTTTGGGATAAAGTTTTATCAAGCACTATACAGGATAAAATCACTTCCTTCATTTAAGGGGATGAGAACTTTCAATGTGTGTGGTGGTGGTAGGGGATAATCTAGGTTAAAACTTCAATAAAAAAAGTTGCCAAACAGGAAATTGTGAACCTTCATTTTAACAATCTTGTCTTTCTTCATTTGAGTCTAGAATTACAATTAATTGCCAATTCGTAATCCTATTTTAAACAGTAAATGGCACTGCATGTGTTCATGGATGTAGGGTTACAGTATGTAATAAAAACAGATAAAAATGTCGGCAGAAGAAGACAGTTGGTCTATTCAGTCTAATCTTTGTCAGACCTACCCACAGAGACAGAGCCCTCTAAAGGTCATTTGAGTCCACCTCCCCTGTTTTTACTTTCCCCCAGTACCCCCTGCTAAACCATGTGTCTATCCCATCCCTGCTTGAATTCAACCATCATTTTTTCGCAAACTATTGTGTTGGACAGTCTGTTCTACTCCTCTACAACTCTGTCCGTAAACCATTACTTCCTCATGTCTTTCTAAACCTCCCCCAACCAGTTTTCTTGCATTATCCCTGCCTGACGCCTGCCCAGGGTCAGGTTGTTGCTATATGCAGATGATGCTGTGATTTACAGCAGTAATGCATTGCACCGCAACCTTACAAGTGAACTCCAACAAAGCCTTGAGACCCTAGAAGCATGGTTTAAGCTTAATAAACTTGCTCTCAACTATAAGAAAACAAAAACTATGCTTTTCTCGGGAGTGCACCTTAAGAATAAGGCACATTTCCTCACCATTTATAACACACTGGGCACCACCCTAGAGCAAGTAAAATCCTTTGGATATCTGGGAGTTATCCTAGATGACACATTGTCTTTTGCAGAGCATGTTGACTCTATCATAGGGACTGCAAATGTGAAACTTGAAGTGCTCTATAGAGAATGACTGAACCTAACCTCTGATGCTAAATGCATGGCCATCTCCAGTTTGGTGCTCTCTCTCATAAACTATGGGCTCCCAATCTACGGTTCAGCCACCAATATGGTACTAGACAGAATTAGGATGTTGCTCAATAAAACCTGCCAATTTGTTACCGGCTTGCATAAATACACTCATTCCTGTAATTTATATGCTCTCACAACTGACTCCTCCTATCTGCTCTTCACAGTTATCAAACAACCTTTCTAGCTAAGAAAGCACTTCTGGGCTTTACACTCCCCATCCACTGTCTCCCTCCTCAGGCCTGTGAACAACCAATACACCATGCAGAGTATAACCCGACAAGCCAAAGCTATACCACGACAAAAAACTATCATGGGGCAACACTCCTTTGTTAATCAGGTGGTTCTGTGGTTCAATGAACTCCCTGCCAATATGGTCAACCTTCTAACATCTCAGAATTTAAATGGGCCCTAAAGTGTAATATTGCCCTGAACTCTGGCTGTCGTTGCTTTGACCTGACCTGAACAACAACTACTCTTCAGCCTCTCCCCTGCCCCTAAACTAACTCCCTCTTTTGTAGTACCCTACTACTGCAGTCAATTATGTCTGAATGCTTGCCCTATGGTTCCTTGAACATACCTACTTCTGCTAGCCAGCTACAGCCACACTGGGTCCCTGCATATCTGTGCTTATATTTCTTTTTTGTAATCTACTGTATCATGTTTAACCTCCTTCTATTCCTTGAAGACTGGTTGATTGTACAATTTGTGAATACTCTCTTCTATACTGTACATGCTATTCCTCTATGCAACTCTCTAAATATGTACAAATGTGTGAACGCTGTGCAGCATACTGTAATATGATGTACCCCTATGCTATGCAAAAACCTGTAACACCTGTGACTAAGCTCCACTCGGGCTGACTAAAATGTAATGTCCTCTGTATTTGTCCTCCATGTGACTTGGAACCTTTGCAAATGAGCACTTGTGCTCAAAGGTTGTTACCAAATCTCAAATAAAAAAAAACTAGAAAAATAAATAAAAAAAATCCTTAGTGTTGTTTTTTGCATTAGAGGTGAACATCACACTGCATCCCACCCATCCCGTATTTGGCTTTTGGGTTCTTTGTTCCAGTGTTCACAACTTTGCATGTCTGTGCATTGAATGTCATCTGCCATCACTTAGACAACCTCTTCAACTTCTGCAAATCCTCATCCAATATCCTTAATGCCTTTCTTGGTGTCCACAGTCCCACAAATGTTTGCATCGTGCAAAACCTCATATCTTGTCCCGAATTCCTTCATCAGTGGCACAAATGAATATGTTAAAGGGAACTGGTCTCTCAAACAATTCCAGTGGTATCTTGCTAGTGACATCCCTCATCTCAGAGAACTCACCATTCAGCACCACCCTTTAAGTCGTTCCTCTGAATCAGTTTCTGACCCATTTCACTAGCTCCACCCCTGCAATCCAGTTTGCCAGTTTTTTCAGCAGCCTTCTGTGTGGGCTGGACTCAGGTACCTTACTGAAGTTCAGATACAGTGGTCTATAATAGTCTATAGCTTGAACTTATCAAAGGCCCTAGTCAATTGAAAAAGCCAGTCAGGTTTGTTTGGCAAGATTCCCCACCACCACCACCACTAACCCATGCTGTTTACTGCCATGCAACCAATTTATCTGTAGGAACTCCATTTCCTTGATCATTTGTTCAAACAATTTCCCCACTATTGAGGTCAGATCAACTGGCTGATAGTTACATGGATTGTACCTACTTCCACTCCTGTGTAGCGGCATCATGTCCACCACCTTCCAGTAGTTAGGCGCCTCTCCCCTTTCTAGTGAGCAGATGAAGAGATTTGCAAATAGTGCCACTAACTCTTCTGCTTTTTTCTTTTAGCACCCATGGGTGCAGACTACCTGGGCCCAAAGATTAGTCCATTTTCAGTGTCCACAGTCCTTTCCTAATCCTCTCCTCCTCTGTAGCTCCCATATCATGCCCTACCCTCCCCCCACCACCACCTAGGCTCTACCCTGCACTGTAGGAGTGGCTCTTCTTTATCACCATAAAGACTTAACAGAAATATTCATCCTGTACAATACAGCCCGCCAGGATGCAACTTAGAAACAGTAGCAACAGGTCAATATGGTTCAACATCATACTGCAGCAGATGTACTGCAGAAAACAAAGCAATTTCAGTGACAGTTGATCCCTTTTGTTGTGAAGTAGCCTGAGGCACTGCACTGCATCCTGGCAGGCTCCACTGCATGTCTGCTTTGCCCATATCATTGACCACCCACTCCATCCCCATTCACAACCTGACAATCTCAGCCTTGATCTTCACTCTTTCTCTTAATACAGTGGAAGAAAGGTCTGTCCCACTCTTCAACCATTCTGCAATTTTAAGTTCAGCCTCTGCCTTCATCTGCCTCATCATAGTGTTACCTTTCTTTAGTTTATTTACGTAAACCTCCCTGTTCTCATCCTAATATCTGACATTATATCATTTGAAGGTTCTGTACTTCTCCTTCACTCCTTCACCTACCTTTCTCATGTAACAAATATTTTTTTCTCTTTTTGTTCTTCTTCATTTCCTTATGCAGAGTTTAGTGACCTTTGCCAACCCATTTCCCAGTTACTGTCTATTTCATCAGCTGGTTTCACTCCATTTAACCTACCTCACAGTATTTTACTCTTCCCACCAAAATCCACCCTCTGGAAGTCCAGTATGCTGGTCTTGGAGCTGGTATGATCAGCCTGCAGCATGATGCTGAACCACACTGACCTGTTGTCACTGTTTCTAAGTGTTTCCTTTACAGTAACCTCCCTGACAGTCTTCCTATTTAAGAAGACCAGGTCTAGGATTGCCTCTCTCCTTGTTGGTTTGCTAATGAATAAATTGTGTCTGAATGCTATCTTGAAATTCCACTACCAGGGCTAGCCTGCCAGCCCAGCAGTAGAACTACTGCTTTCAACGCTGATGACCTGGGTTTGGGAATGAGCCCAGAGCATCAGAGGGCTGGGTGGGGGGAGAAGATTGAGTGTCCTTGGGACTGCTATCCTCATCTGGGGAGGCAGGGTTGTATCATCCAGCATTTGCCACACCCCTAGAGGCAGCTAGGGGTGAGGGAGCCTGGAACCACATATGCAGTTGGATGAGAGTGGTAGGAGTATATGTACCATGTGTGGGAGTACACCATTGCATGCCCACTCCCCTGGGACAACCAAGTAAAGTGGAAAGCCACTGGCCAATGTCAGGCAGATGACACTCTGCTAGCCCCCCCATGTCCATTCCAGGTCTGACCTGCCTGTGCCTGGACCCCCCAGACCTTCACCCCCTCTAGAGCCAACTGGATTGAGTAAGGCAGTCACCAAGCAGCAGAAGGCAACCCATCTCGGTGTGCAAACTGGGAGGATCTGACTGTGCTGTGTTGCGGGGCAGCCTGGTAGCCTCGCATCAGGTAGAAGGACTTCAGAAGAACAGATGGAAGTGCTGTGATGGCCAAAGGATGCCCTGCCCCAAGGTAGTGAAAGGACATAAACAGAGTTAAAAATGTTTTTTACCAATCCCTAGTTCATGGTATCTGATGCTACTGGGAGATTTTGGTCAATGTCTGGTATATTTAAGTCCTCCACCAGAACCACCTCGCCCAAGTGTGCAGCTCTCCTGATTTCATCCCCTAGCATAGGATCAAAATTTGTAAAAATCTCCTCCTGCTGACAGATGAGTTGGGTCTGAGACAAGCTATTTCTGCAACCGCACACTCAAGGGGGGGCACACTAGCCTTTGTCTTCTTGGTGGGGGTTGGTGATAAATGACATTTCTGCACCATGTCACTCAATATCAGGACACCCTTATGGAGACGGTGGTGGACCCTTGGAACAGCCTGCCACCAGAGGTAGTGGCAGCCAAAATGGTCAGTGAATTCAAACAGGCATGGGGGGAGGTGGGGGGGCTGTGACAGTGGGGAGCTTTAAAATGGCATGGGATAGGCACAAGGGAATAATTAAGAGCCTTAGTGTGGAAGACTAGCTCCCTAAGGGGTGGCTTTTAGGTAGGGAATTTGGGGCAGATTGGGTGAGCCTCACAGTCCTTTTCTGCCTACACAGTCTATGTTTCTGTGAGATAGACAGTATAGTCACCATAGCAAGCAAATTGATAGTGGGGGGTAGAAAACATGGGCAGTCTAAATGGACAACACGGTCACGTTCTGCTGGCAAATTCTTATGTTCTTATGTTCTTACTACATGCAACCTCCAACTGCTTGGGTTATTCATTACCTCACAGAATGGGAACTGGATTCTGATAGATTTCCTGGTCTAGTGGATACATTACCGCAAGCCTGACTGTAGTCTTTGCCAGGGGATGTACTGCTGCTGTTGAGGCCTACAGTATAGTACCAGTTAATTCTTGCTGAGTGATCATATGCTGACATGCTCCTTGGTTTACATCTGAACTTTGGCAGTTGAAACCAGGGGTAGAAGGTTGGAGTGGATGTATAGTATAAGAAATGGTGGTAAATTCCAAGAAGCTTGTCCTGTTGGAACATTATAAGTTCCACCAGGAGGTAGTCTGCTCTAAAATGAATAAATACTTCTCAGTCATGACTGCAGTTAAAGGGAATCAAATAACCACACTTTTGTGTACCACAGAGAGTTTATTGCATCATTGCTATCTGTGGGCCAGAGAGATGGTCTCCCAGGAGATGTGTGAATGATTTAACAATTTTTCAAAGCCAAGGATATCAGAATCCAAGACTGTATTTCTTCTACTGCCAGGACTATTGCTAGCAGAAAAATTTTGGGGGTACGAATAGCATGGTCAGTGAATAAGGGGAATTCTGACAATTATGTCTCAAATAGGTCAACAAGGAGATCACCAATTTGTCCAGCACCACTTTGAGACTTGACATGGTACCAAGCCAGTTTCTCAAGGCTGGGCTTGTGATGCTTGTGTGTTTATGCTTCTCTTGAGAAGTGGTTGTTACCAGCAGTCTTCACAGTTGTGGTGGTTTACCCCTTACACAAGAAGGCATCATTAGACCCTGATAATCCTGAAAATTATTTAACTGTGTACACATTTTCCCATTTCTGGCAAAGCTTGCTAAGAAGGTGGTTGTGGTGCAGTTGGTTGACCACCTTGAGGGAAATAGACATCACTGAACCATTTCAGTCTTGCTTTTTGGAAGGTCACAGCATGGATACTGCTTTTGTCCATGTGGACAATGATCTCCACCTGGTTAGGGATAAGGTGGGCATGTCAGTTCTTCTCCTTGATTTGTTGTCTGCATTTGACATCATGGACCACCAGCAGTTGCTTGACAGACTTGAACACCATCGTGGTTTGATCAGGGCTGTTCATCAATGGTTCTGGTTGTTCCATGTCAAAAGCGAGCAGTCAGTTTCAGTGGGGCCATTTCCTTCATGGCTGGCTATTCTTGATGGTGGGGTTCCTCAAGATTCCCATTAAAATATGGTAATGTTTGCACAATCATTATTATCATGTATTTTAGTTTAGCATGTTACCCCTTATTTTTGTAACAACAACAGTTCCCAGGTTGTGACTGATTTAAAAAAAGAAATGAAATTGCCAGTCACTATTTTTGAAACAAAAAATATTTTTACTTTTTTTATAATGTATAAATCATGGTTCCATCAAATCATGGAGGCAATCATCTCATACCCCTTATTTGTTGCCATGCAGAATAATTAAAAGGCTTCACCTGTGATTCAGTGGGTGGCTGACATACTCCAGCCACTGTCCCACACAAGCTACACATTCACACACCTTCTCTGTCCAGTGTTTTTCACATTTGATCTTAGTACTGCCTCCTGATCCTCTACTTCTTCTGCCATTTTGTTTTGCCTCTGTTGTTTGCTCCTTCTTCTGCTGTTTCTGCTCCCTTTGGTACTGCTGCTGTTGTACTAGTGTGGTCTGCTTGTTCCTTTTGCTGCTGCCTCCTCCACCCTGGTTTTCTTTCCTGGTTGTTTGCTGTGCTTTACTGTTTCTTTCTGTGCTGCTGTCTTGCTCTCTCTCTCTCTCTGGTGCTTGTTTCTGCTGCATACCCCATTTGTATTTCCTTTGTTTTCTTTCCTGGTTCTGTTTGCTGTGATTTACTTTTCCTTTCCGTGCTGCTGTTTTGCTCTGTCTCTCTTTCTCTGGTGCTTGTTTCTGCTGCAGCCCCCACGCCCATTTGTGTGCTTTCTGCCCCAGTTGCCTGTTGTTGTCAGCCTCTTGCCACTTACCTGTCCCTCTTTTCTGTGCTTTTGGGGTCTTGTTGTTTGTATTTCATTCAGGCCTCCTTTCCTATCCTAGTTCCCTGCTTCTTGCTTTCCTTTGTTAGCCAACTGTCTCCTTTCCCTGGGAGATTCTGACACAGCCTTTTTTCCCTCAGCTGCTGCTTTTAGATATCTATCTTGCAGCCATGATTTGTATTCTGTGCTTCTCCTGGTTGGTGCCTCTCTTTTGTTCATCATGCTTAAGTGTTCCAATGGTGCCACTCTCCCTCTGGACCTGCTACAACATGCTCTGGTGGGTGCCAGATTTGGAGACCTCTCGTTTGCTCAGTATTTCCATGTTGACTTTGTTTTTCACTACTTCCTATAGCTCCTGGGATAGGTGACGTAGCAGTAGTAGAAGCACAGTCTTGTGGCCATGTGCCTAGCCTAGTTCATACTTAGAACCAGGGCCCATCCCCAGAGCATCACTCAGGACACCAGGGGTCATCTACCTATAGCAGTTACCTCCTTGGGACAGGCTCAACACCCTGAGTTCCACTCAAATTCCTTCTATCTGCCTCATTATCCTTTCCAGTTCTCAGCCTCAAACCACATGGTCACTCACTTCATCAATTCAAACCCAGGGGACACAAATTGCAGGTAGTCTGCCATCCACTAAATTCTTCACAGAATGCCTCCTCGTAATCTCAGTTCTACCTTATGAAATGGACTTTTCTCAAGCTGCTGTCTGCTCACTGAGTATTGAAGGCCCATCATTTCTTCCTCTGCCAGAAAGCAGGAACTATTTAACTTGTATCTCATAGCAGTAATAGCAAATCAGCTTCACTTTCACCACCAGTACCTACACCTACGATCTATTGAGAGTTAAATTAAGAGTATCCTGGGTGGTTCTGAATAATGACATATCACAGGCTCTGTGCTAGGCTACATGCCCTACCCATGCCATATGGGGTCATTTTGTCATTTTGCAGCCTTATATTCTCTCTTTTCCTAAGTATTTAAAGAAAAAGATGAATCAGAATCAGCACTTACATAGCACTTTTCATACACATTGTATCCCAAAGTGCTTTACAAACAATGCTAGCCTGCTCATAAAGTGACTTAATATATAGTAACAGTCATTTCACACATCGATGCCTACACACAGCCTTGTACAATTGCATTAACCCATTTTATGGGAAGGGGAATGTTGGCCAGGACACTGGGGAAAATCATCTACTCATTGTAGGGGGCACTGCTGTCACACATGCTGGCTGCTCTGCAGTCAGTTGGTGGTCTAGGCTCTGAAGGTGTGGGAGACCTGGGCCCTCTCCCTTCTACCTACAATGCTGGGGCTGAAGTTCAACCTGTTGTTTCTTTTGTGGATTATTATTCTTCTGCAGATCACCATGGGGCTGCTGAGCCTCCAATGGGACTACCGATGCCTACTGACTCATTGGACATGACACTACAAGTTGCGGACTTGTGGCTACAAGATGCTTTTCACCAAAAATGAACCTATCTGTTGGGATTGCTGGCTGATGGAGACACAGCTTAACTCCGACAGAAGGAACACCTTTTCACCCTTCAGGCCCAGCTCCATTGTTCCACCGTGCCTTGCTTGGATGACTGCCAGGATCGGGAACGGACTTGTCTGTGGAAACCCAGGTACCTCCTGAAATGACATTTGTTGTTGCCTTCCTGCCTGGTGCTGTGCTGGAGCCCACAGTCTGTGCTCAGGTTGATGTTGTCCCACTCCTAGACTCAATCGGATATTTGCCTGTGAGTTCAATAATGGCGGGAGCTGACACATTTAGTTTGCTGCTTCTGGTGGTCCCACAAATGGAGCCAACTACTCCTCAGTGCTCCAACATGTTAGTTCTGATGAGTGGAGCCATTTCTTTCCATTCTGCTGTTCCCACAGTCCAGTATGTTTCCCTTATGATGGACATTGCATGCCACACTGAACTTTCTGAGGCTCCTACTACCCCCGTCCCCAGAACTCTGCTTCCTACCAGGGCACTTGTGGAGGCAAGCTGGACCTGGAATGGCATTGGTCAGTGGCATTCCCAGACTACACAGGAACCTCCAAGCCCAGCCTGCTGATTAGAGGTTTCCCCACTGCTTTCCCAGATGGATGCTTCACAGTTTGCTTCTGATCATCTCTTTATGACTGCTCCTCTAGTGATTCCCTCTTCGCTGGTGTTACCTTCCTGTAGTTCTGTGACCCTGGCCCCCCACAATGCACTTCCCTTGTTTGATTCCAAGCCATCTGGGTCCCCACAGTCAAGGATGCCAGACCCTTTCCTGATTGAAGCTCCTACTTCTCAGTTTACCTCTTTTGAGCCTTCCTTGAAGATACCTGCTCCGCAGGTTGCACCAGCCTCTGGGATGCAGCTCTCTGACCACATAAGGGACACAGCTGCTGTTCTGAACCAAACATTGTTGGCAGATTAGACCGATAATCCAGGTCCTCCCACACGGGCTGAGCAAGTGGAACAGGCAAAGACTGCCCACCAGGATTCCTCTTCAGATGCTCCCTCCTCCCTGACCTCACCTTCAGTGCAGGTTTGGTCCAGTTTCCACCAAAAATGATCTTTCTCACAGTCTCCAGCTCCTGCACAGAGACAAAATGTGGTCTGTCTCCTGTACACTGGAGGTCTTGAACCAGCACCAAACAGAGGCTATGTTAGGAGGCACCTACTTATGGAGTCATTCCTCTTAACCCCCAATGAGTTGTATGCTCTCCTGTGGATGGATATTTTGACCTGAGTTTCCAGACTCCATTCTACCTTGATAGATTTTGGACTTCCTACAATATGGTGAAGGACTCTCCCCTTTGGCTTCCTTTTATGGCCATCCTGCTTATGAAGCCTGCAGTACAGACAGTTATGATCATGCTAAAGATTGAGGGGGTTAATTTGCAGGATGTACTCTACTGGTTATCCTAGAGGTGTGATGTCCTGGGTGTCCCTGAACTGATTCTATATCCAGAAATGTTTTGGATAAGTCACTGTCACTTTAAGGTGAGACTCTGGCACGCTCATTCTGGCATACAACACATTCCAAGTGTTTTTTTCCTAGGGAGAGACAGAGCCCAATGTTTCTATCCTGGGCAACTCAAATGTGTTTCCGTTGAGGCTCTGATGGTCACTTCAGCAATGCTTGTGACAAAGTTTGTTGTAATTTGTATATGATCCTGGGACATGTTGGTGCCCATTGTATGAATGTACTCTGTCTCAATTTGTATTAAAAGCCTGGCCATTCCTATCGGAACTGTCGATGGGCCATGCATAACAAAGATAACATTGATACTCTGGATGCTTTATCATCAAAAGCAAGATCCGCTATGCACAGAACACAAAGTAGTGGCAGCTGCTTTGGCTCATCAGGATGACTCTTGCCAGACTCCTTCTGAAATTTTGGACCTTCTTCTTTCCAAGTTGGCATCACTTTTGTTGACCACTCCCTTCTTGGCTGACTCTCCTACTCTACATTCAATACAATCCCTTGTGCTGGAGCCTCCTGCCCTGATGGACACTTCTACAACTGTTCTGGACCCCTCACAGCCCTTGGATAATGAACTCATGCCACCTCCAGACATGACTGCTGTTAGCTGCAAAAATTCCCTCCATTCTCATAAGACTGGACTTCAACCAATGAGAGGTGTTTCCCCTGCCTCTTCACTCCCATTAGAGAACAAGTTCACTACCCTAGAAGGGGACAGTCCTCCGATGGTTTCGATCTTTCCTTGAGGCTAGGACTCAGAGGGTGGTGTCTGGGATTTTTTCTCGGCATCACTCCCCCTATCCTGTGGGGTGCCACATGGTTCCATATTGGCACCCATCTTGTTTGTGGCATACATGCTGCCATTAGGAGTGATTATTAGGCAGTACAGCTTGAGTTTTCACTGCTGTGCAGATGATACTCAGCTGTACATGTCCTTTGTGCCTGGCCAGGATGCTGCTGTTTCAGTTTTTAACAACTGTCTCGCTGAAGTCCAGGATTGGATGAATGTGAGCTGGCTGTGGTTAAATCCAGAAAAAAACGGAGGTGTTGGTTGTGGATCCAGGTTGCTGGGAGGTGTGTTTGTTGGTGGGGCCACCTTCAGGTCTTTGGCTTGGGGGTGTTCAGCTAACTGCCTCAGACCGGGTGTGAAACCTGGGTGTTATGTTTGATGACAGTCTGACACTCAAATCTTGGGTGTCAGTGGTTGTCAAAACCTCTTTTTATCATCTGAGGAATATCACCCAGGTGAAGCACCTGGCTCCTTCCGACAACCTTCCAACTTTGGCCCATGCCTTCGTTACCTCCCACCTTGACTACTGCAACTCTCTGTACCTTGGGTTACTGTGGATTGATATCCACCACCTGCAGCTTGTGCAGAATGTGGCAGCCAGGCTGTTGACTGGTTTGTCCAGGACCAGTCATATAATGCCTGTGCTCTGCTGACTGCACTGGCTGCCAGGATGGTGGCGTATCACCTTCAAGGTCAGTTTGCTGACCTATAAAACCCTACAAAACCAGGGATCTGGTTACCTGAAAGACCTCCTTTATCCCTACTTTCCCTCCCACTCTCTCTGATCCACTGACAAGGGATTGCTAGAGATTCCCCAGGGTTCATTTGGAGACATCTGGGGCCAGGTCTTTCAGTTTTATGGCCCCAACCCTGTGTAATTCTCTACCTCATCAGGTGAGAGATTGCCCAACTGTCCAAAGTTTTAAGGTAGCCTTGAAGACTTATCTGTTTAGCCAAGCATATATGGAGAATGCTGCTGTCATGAGTTTTATCTTGTTTAATCATGGTTTTAATTAGTTGTTTTATTTATGGAGTTATTTTAATGAATTATGTACAAATGCCTTGGTTTGGAAAGGTGCTTTTTATTAGAGTAGTATAAGTTCATATATCTCGTCAAATGTTAAATTTCAGCCAATCAGCACATGCCACATCATTTGACAGGTGGGTGTGGCCTAAAATGGACCAATCAGAATCGTCCCTTTTTAAACCGGAAGTCCTTCCCTAAAATGCGCTAGCCCCGCCCACTTCTGGTGGAAGTGATGCAACCTCGAACCCGTGTCCCACCCCTTGTGCAGGAAATGACATGCATTTGAACCTGTGTCCCACCCCTTGTGCAGGAAATGGCCCACATTGAAACCCTGGAAGTGACATAACACCACCATTTTGTCAGCATCTTACACACCTCCTTCTCGTACACTCCTTGAACCCTTGCCACCCACCATTTTGTAGGCATCCTACACCCCTGCTTCTTGTACACTCCTCGAACCCCTGCCACGACATCCTGGCTGGAACCTGAGTCCCACCATGTTAGCTTGAACTCCTGTCCCCCTCCTTTCTCCTGCACCCCCACCATCCTGGCTTGAACTCCTGTCACTCTTCACCACTGTGCCCCCACCCACCCCAAAAATCAATTAGGGTTTATGTAGTGTTATGTGACCCCTGTAGTCTCGGGGGGTATAACTGCAGGGGCATGTGTGTGTTTTTTTATTAGGATATTTTCAGAAAGAAGTATCTAGGAGGCAACATGATCATGCAGAGGTTTCACAGATCTGTGTGGAGCCCCCCCCAGGGAAATTCATCTGCCTGTGTGAGTACCCCTTTTTCTGTTTTTTATAACAATATACAAAATAATTTAACATGTATCTGTAGGACTGTGTCAAACTTACATCAAAAGGATACCTTTATGTATATGCATGTAACATTTATAAGCTAAAACGGGGGATCTCTGTGTAAATAAGATGGTTCAGCAGTTTTCTCTGGATAGCATTGCAACATGCTGGTGTGTGTGTGTGTGTGTGTGTGTGTGTGTGTGTGTGATTCTATAGCAATCACAAAACTAATTATTTATACTCCATCATGAATTAAAAGAATAAAATATATCAGAAAAAAGGAATACACATACCTATAGTTCACCCCTCAGCTCTGTGTAGTATCAAGGACAAGGCTAAATGAAATGTGAGTGATATTTATAATGTTTTAAAAAAGGGGGTGGGGGCTACAACAGATGTGCCTCTGACACATGTTACCATGTATAGTATGATGGGGTGTGGTGATGGTTTTACCAAGGGCAGTCCATCTTGCAAAGCGTTATATAAACCCTGCATTTGAAGCCAGAAGGCACAGCTTTTTGAGAGATTCCTCAGATTCTGTTTTATAGACTTGGAGCAGATTATCAAAAACATCAAGCAAGAAGATGGCACAGCGCAGCGCTTCTCAATTCAACCTCCCTTCAACAGGCCAGATTGTCACACCACCTAATGAAAAGTCTGGAGATGAAAAGCCAAGCAAGAAGATGGCTGTCGGGGCCCCACAACCCAAGTCAATGTATGTGTACTGCATGAGGTGTGAAAAAGAATGTCCCACACAAGTCTTGTTGAGTGAAAGAGTGTCTGACATAAAAAAGAAACTCGCTGAACAGTTTGGTGAATCAGAAAATCCTAAATCTGACTGTCCTTCTGAAGAGACACCACTGCAAGACCTTGAAGAGTTGCTGGGGTGTGCATCTGATGCAGAAAAAGAAGTTACTATGAAACCCAAAACAGAGAGTGACAAGAAGGGGAAGCCAGAGAAGATGGTCAGAGAGACACTGCCAAAAAAAGCATCAGAGAAAGTTGTGAAAAAGAAATCCAAGACACAGCCAAGAGGTGCCTCTGACCAAGAGGGGGATGATGATGATAATGCAGCCACAAGCAGTCAAGCCCAGGCTAAGAAAGAGAAAGATAAGAAAAATGAAGAAGAAGAAGAAAAGAGTTGCCTTGATGAGGTAAATGCATTTTAACATTTAAAAAAAATGTGAGTGGTGACATGCGTACGTGGTGTAACTGAGGGAGATGAGTTAGCAGTAGAACTAAATCTTACCTATAATGAGTCAGAGGACCAATGCTGTTTTCTGTTTTTAGTTTAACAGACTGAAGGATTTGTGAGGGAGCAGTAGTCATATTAGGATAGCATGGATTCACGACTTTCCACAAATCTACTGCTCGACTGTCTTTGCTGTGTGAAAGATACAAATGTGGTTGTTAATGAGATGTCTGAGAACCAGTATGTTAGAAATACAGAGAGTGATAGAATGTTTCAAAATGACACAGAACAGGCTGTGATCACTACCCAACCCTCTTCTTCTTCTTCTACTGAGATTAGACAGGGGACCTCATGTGAAAAACTAGGCCTCAGTAGTAAACCCTCAAAACTGACCACGATATGTATTGTAAGTATGTTATGTATCATACCATCCATGGCGTAATTGCCTCAGTGATACAGAGGGTGATACATTGTGAATTGGTCGATTCCTGTCCTGGGTGTGAGATAGATGATCCGAGTCAGAAAAAACATTCATGTATCCTTAATGACTTAATGTCTAAAGAAGCATACAGAAATGTTTCTGAAGCCATACATATAGGGCAGCTCACGCCCGTGATCTTGGCAATTGCTATGAAGCATCAGGGGTTAAATATGACCACTTGTACCCTGGAAACTATAAGTCACATTTTAAATGATGTGAGAAAATCCGATGACCCCATGTGGTTAGTTATGCAAATGTTACAGCAGACAGACAGTGAAATTAAAAAAGATGCCTGCCGTCTGGTCAGCAAAGGCTCCTTTAAAAAATTTCTAAAAAAAAATTCAGGAACCCTGTTTATATTGTAAAAAAAATTACCCCACCCCACCCCACCCCAAATTACTACATGTAAACATTTCAGTACCAAAATGTGTCATATTTTATTTTTACAGATATTCATGCTGGATGCAAGTACAGAGAGAATCCAAAGGCTTATGTATCTGATCCTAAGCCATTACTGCCATCCATCATTGTTTGGTTCACCTCAATATGACATTTGCCTTTGTGAGATACATGCAGCCTCTGAACTGATGATGTGTACCCTTCCAGAAGTTTGGGAGGATACAGATAAATATATAAATGAATTGGTGTTGCCACTTATAGAAAATGTTAAAGTGTTTGCCGATATATTCGTGGAAGACAAATGTCTTTGTGGACTTTATATCATGATCGTCATAGTCATGTGTGTGTACTACAAAGCAGAAAAAACCTTCTGATATTGTATGTGTTGTCAACCTGGCTTCTCTGCTTGCTGAAATGATCCACTGGTCAAAAAAAGGGCCCTTTAAAAAATTATATAAGGAAATTTAGGAACCCTGTTTATGTTGTTAAAAAACATTTACCCCCAAAAACTGTTACTTGTTACCATTTTAATATTGTTCATATTGTTACCCTGGCTTTTTCCGCTTGCTAAACCTCCCCATGCAGTGAGAGGTCACTAAAACATAGTGCTGTATGCTTTTTTCCAGAGTATACAACGATGGGAAACACCCTGTCAGTGCGTCCACAGACTTATTTACCAACTAGTCAGACAGAGCTAAACAACCTGGTTTAAATCTACCTACAGGACAAGCACCATCTGTACTTTTAGGGACATGCCAAGGTCTTTTTGATGGTCTCCCAGAGGGACCCCAAAAGGAAACTGTGGATTTTTTTAGGGATGAGGGGGCTACTCTTGAGGAAGCAGTGTTTAAAATTGCTAAAGAGTGTATGCATAATCCTTATGATGTGATGCGTTTTTGTGGTTTTATCTGTATCACTGTTGACTTTTTAGTGTTTAGTTTGCAGAACGGGGGGTCTGAGTCTGTCATCATAAATTTTGCTTCTTTTGTTGCTTTTGTTGTATTTCATTAACCAGATTTAGCATATGCTTTTCCTAAATAGTGTATTATAATGTACTTTCAGGTGGAACGTACTGACATGCACCCAATATTCCAGGCAGTCTTGATGTCTACAATGTACCGTGTGATAAAGGACATTTTAAAAGAATCTATATACTTTGGAAAGCAGCCTGTATTAAATGTCTGCTCTGAAGATGCTGCTGCTTCACTGGCAGAAAACACACTGACTCTGACTAAAGAGTTGCCACCCCTTGTATGGAGACTGTATGTCGATGTAATGGAAAACAGTAACCGTAGAGCAGTATGCAAGGTGAACAACATTTTAGATGTAACAAATTGTCTTAAAAATCAGGCTTGTTATTTTGAGTGGTGTATGGCATATGTGTGTATGTATTGTGCCCACCTCATCACTAAGGGGGAAGTGGATGATGCCCATGCTTATGTAAAACATGCAGCTCAAAAGTTGCTGTTTCTGGGTTTTGTGAAGCGTGTAAAAATGGAAGAGTAGAAAACAAGATATTATATAATCATTGCATGCTTGCCGTGTGTTATGCCTTTTGTATGTAGCAGCTATATGCATTAGTTTATGTATTATAAAGTATATAAAGTAAATCTTCAAATACTTTTATGACGTGTGTATTTATAAATAAAATATAATCATGCATTGCACTTTGTAGTTGTCATAGTGTTTATAAAAGAATAGAAAGAGCACATGCTTTATTTTACTGGTGACAAGAGTTTTGCTAGCTAACATATGTATTGGGGGGTTGATGAAAGAAGATGAATGATCACCTGTTCCAGAATATATATTTTAGTACAAAAAAAGTGGGTAGTTTCACAGGGGTGACTCAGCTGCAAAAGGCTGCAAAAAAACTTGATAAAGATGTCACCAGGAAAGGTGTTGCAGAATGGCTTGCGAAGCAGGACCCCTATTCATTACACAAAGCAGCCAGAGTCCAATTTAAGAGAAATCCTGTCATTGTTTCTGACATAGACAGACAATGGCAAGCTGATTTAGTGGATATGAGTCAATATGCAAAGTACAATAATGGGTTTAAGTACATACTGACGTGCATCGATGTGCTGTCCAAGTATGCCTGGGTAGTGACTTTAAAAGACAAATCAGGCAAGGCAGTGATGCAAGCCTTTAAAACTATTTTTAAAAGTGGACGCACACCTCAGAAGTTGCAGACTGATCAGGGTAAAGAGTTTCTAAATGCTTCCTTAAAGAACCTATTAAAACAAAATAAAATACACCATTTTGTTCTGAATAATGAAGTTAAGGCCAGCATTGTAGAAAGATTTAATAGGACACTGAAGTCACGCATGTGGCGTTACTTTACAGCCTAGAATACTTGGAAATATATAGATGTGTTGTCAGACCTGGTGCACAGCTATAACCATACTTATCACAGAAGCATTAAACACAGACCTGTGGATGTTAACCATTCCAATGCCCTGGGTGTATGGAAGATCCTCTATGGTAATTCTGTTCTTGGCAAAAAACAAAAGGGTACCCTTCAGAAAGATGATCACATGAGACTATCTAAGCTAAAAGGGGTGTTTGAAAAGGGATATGAACAGACGTACATAGATGAGATATTTATCGTGACGGAGGTCTTAAAGACACAGAGGCCCACCTATAAGCTAAAAGACTATCGGGGGAAGACATTAAAGGTACTTTTTATGCTGAGGAGTTGCAAAAAATTGAACTTGATGAGGACCATGTGTGCAGGGTGCAGAAAATCCTGGCAGAGAAAAAGTGTGGCAGAAAAACTTGGTATCTGGTAAAGTGGAGAGGGTGGCCCAATAAATTTAATAGCTGGGTTGAGGCAACACAGGTTCGGGACATTAGAAGCAGATAAGGCTTAAAATGCTCAAAAATTGATTTTATATCACATTGCCCAGCAACGCCTCGCACAACATTTTCCCCAACAATACTATATCCACTTTTAAAGTAAAGTTACCACAAATGCTTGAACTACCTGGTGAATGGGAAGTGGGCTTAGCAGAAATTCAGTACCCTCATACCTGGGACATGTGCCTGCACAGAAAAACAGGTTCAGTATGTTCTATCAGCCTCTAAGCATAGCCCACAGTAAAACACCACCAACTGGACCCTTTACTGAGTCAGCAACATTTAAAATTCCATTGGGCTATTATCCTAACATGGCTGGTGTTATTACTCAAATTAATAAAAGCATATTTGAAGTAAATAAACTGCCAGTGGTTTTGGAACAACAAGCTGTCGGGAGAGAAATAAGCACTGACAGTGACATCAAATACATTTTGTTTATGCACGGGCAGTTACAGTACCTTTTGTGTTTTAGCAGACTCGAGGTAGGTGTAGGAAAGAATCTAACAAAGAACCCTACAGATATTAATGGGGGTTTTTACACATTATATTCCTACACTGACATTATCACGCATGAAATAGTGGGTGACAGTCTAGTGCCTTTGCTGAGATGCATACCCATCAGGGGCCAGGACAATGAGATAGTGACCGTGACCTATGATAAACTCCATTATCAAACAGTCAGTAAACATCAGATTGATACAGTCACTATTGAAATAAAGAATGATCAAAATGAACCTGTACCATTTTGATTTGGAAAGGTGGTCGTGAAGTTGCATTTTCGCTCCCAGAGAGTGCTCTAAAATTTAAACAAGTATGGTGATTGTTCTACATTATGGGGATCCTGTCTTGTACAGAAGCTATTACAAGGCACAGGCAGGATACGGTCTGTCCAGCTTTCATGGACTTCCTACTATGTATGGTTCCAGTACAGGAGGGATATTTCGTAGTCTGTTCAGAAAAGCAGTTCCATTTTTAAGAAGGGGGGTTGAAATTGCAAAACCACATCTACAGACAGCTGCTAAAAATGTTGCAAAGGATGTTGTGGGGCATGTGACTAGTGCTGTTGCTCAAAAGATGTCAGGGTGTGATAAGCCTACTCAGGGTGGCTCAGGGTTGATTGTATTCAAGAGAGGTGAAAAGAGAAAGCGCAGAGTACACCCTTCGCTTCTCATCGGCCCTCCCAGCTACTTTAAAAGAGGTGTTTCAAAACGCAAAACTTCACATAAAAGAAAATGTTCAAAGGCAAAAGGATCTTCAAGGGGTCATAAAAAAAGCAGAGACCTGTTCTAAAAAACATGGCTTTCGTGCACTGTGGTTCTGAAGAATGCACAAAATCAGAACTTGACTTGTTTGCCATTTCTCCCACACAGACAAGCATTGAAAAAAGCATTTATGTAGAGATACCCCCTCTGGCTGCAAAATTGCAAAATCACTGAAGCGGATGGTGGTGATATACCTTCAGCTGCCAAAGTGGGTCTTATAAACTACCCAGTGGCCACCAGTTTCAGTCAGCAGGATGTGACTGTCGGTGATCGGCTCATCAGTCAGAGCAATAACTGTTACCCCTACAGGGCTGTCATAGAATCTGTACTGCACTTCAGTGAAGAGACCCTTTCTACCCAATTTACCGCAGGGTTATTTTACAAAGACACCCTGGGGAAACATGAAATCACAGACAGAGATGGTGACAATGTAGGTTTTAATAAAATAAGCTCCTTCACACATCTCAGTAGAGGGGTAGAGCTGCTGGGACACTTGCACACAGACTTGTTTTTTCTAGAGAAACTGATGCTTAATGGCGTAGATATTAAAATTAAACTGACACTTAACAGGGACAGCTTTTGCCTGATGAGTGGAGATGCTGAGCCTTATAAGCTAAAAGTCATGGCTGCCTCTCTGTTTGTCAAAAGGGTTAAAGTGACCCCTGGAGTTCATCTGGGACACTCAGAAGCCCTGCTGACCTCCAACGCTAAATACCCTATAGACAGAGTGGGTATGAAAGTGTTCAGCCTCCCTGCAGGCAGCAGGGTCTGCAACCAAGATAATTTGTTTTTGGGACAGTTACCAAAAATGATGGTCATGGGATTTGTTGACAATGATGCCTTTAGCAGTTCCGACACCAAAAAACACTTTAACTTTAAGCATTATAACATAAATTGTGTGGTTCTGTATCTAGATGGTGAACAAATCCCTGTTAAACCTCTGCAGCCTGATTTTAGAAATGGGAATGCTGTGAGAGAATATTTTAATCTAGTACTAGCGGTGGGGAAATCTATGAAAGATCGCCCGCTAGTTGTTAATCGTCAGTAATTTACCCAAGGGTACACTCTGTTTGCCTTTGATCTCACTCTGGACCAAGAATGTGCTGATAATTATTCTTTAATTAAAACTGGGAACCTCAGAGCTGAGATCAGATTTGCTCAAGCCCTTCCACAAACAGTTAATCTCATTGTCTATGCTGTGTTTGATAATGTCATTGAAATAAACCAGAGAAGAAATGTCATTTTTGATTATATGTGATAAACCATAAAAATGAATACAAAGCAGCTGGAAAAAATTGTAACCAATGTCTCCCACATCCGTGACTGCTTTCTGGATGTGTTTCCCTGTGATCTGCTACCCAAGGAGAGAATGAGAAACCTTTCTGCAGCACTAGTTATCAATATTAACCCCCATGTCCTCCCTGGACAGCACTGGTTAGCTGTATACATTTCAGAAAATGGGACTGGGGAGTTCTTTGACAGCTACAGTTTTCATCCTGACAATCATGCACAATCGAGTGTTTTTTTTAAACAGAAATGCAAAGAACATTTCGTACCAAAACACACAGTTACACGATACCTTTTCTACCACCTGTGGATTTCACTGCATCTTTTTCTTACACCACAGATGCAAAGGACTTTCTTATGATCAAATTTTAAAAATGTACTCTAATGATTTGCTGAAAAATGATGCCATGGTAACTAGTTTTGTACGTCACCTTTTCAGACATCTAAACATGTCATGGCATGTATCAGCGAGGTGGCAACATGTTCAGACTTGTCTGTCTTGTAATGAATTTAAAATATGCAACCGCTTGTAATTTTATACAAAACCAGTCACTTATAAAATCATATATAAACACTCATAATTGTGTGTCTCTGTGTTTTCTGTGTTTAAACTTGTGGGGGGCATCTGTGTTTAAACTTGGGGGGGCACTTGTGTTTAAAATTTTCAGATATGCAATGTCTTCAGTAATGACAAAAATATATAACATATAAAGGTATTTATTGTAAAAAAATGCCAATAAAATACAACATACATCAATGGTAACATCATGGATAAGATATGCAATGTCTTCAATAATGACAAAAATATATAAAATAAAAGGTATTTATTGTAAAAAAAAATGCCAATAAAATACAACATACATCAGTGGTAACATCATGGATAAGATATAATAAACAAAAACATCTCCTAAAAAATGCACACTATATATACCATAGCACTGAGGTAGAATTATGATAAGTACCTCTTTCTAAAAACATGTTAACATATTTAACTATGAGGTAGGCTAACATGCATCAATATAAGCACTTTTTTGTAAAAACAGGATTACATATTCAATATGAAGTAAATGGCTAATATTGGTTGTACACAGCAGTCACCAAGGTAGGATTACATATTTAATATGAGGTAAATGTTTACATAGGCTGTACACAACAGTCACTGAGGTATCTAACATTCATACATAGAGATTGCATTTAAGTTTTACATAGTGAGCCATGCAGGTTTCTTAAAAGACTTTTATCTTTTGGACATCACTGACCATTGGTTAACCGGAGATGGCTGTGGCTGTTTTGCACCAGATGCCGATTTCAGCCTTTCCACATAGCTCCTGTTTGCTGAGTGAGCAAACACTGAGGTGGGTATGTTAGACTCAGCCATTGCTTTGACAAAAACAACCCAGCTCTTTGGATTTCTGTGGTCAGGAATTGTGTGAGTGGCTGTAGCCACTCTTACCAAATCGACCATGTGAGACCCAGAAACAACAGTACCATTATACATTAATTCCCCCTTATCACTCCAAAACACAATATCCTTGTTCTTTGCCATATGCTTTAACAAAAGTTCAGCATTGGTTTTAGACTGATGAGAAACACTACTTAAAATGTCTTTTTCCATAGTACTAGATACAGAAGCTGTCTCTGCCGTGTCCGGGGGGGGTTCAGACTTTGATTCATTTTCAGGCATGAGTAATGTCAAACTGGTTTTAGTTTGTTCTCCTTGTCTTACCAAAGTTAGATAGTGCTGTAACACAGCAGACTACGTTTTGGCTTTGTCATAGTCTGATAAATCAGTCCGGGACAGTATAACTCTCATGTCAGTGTCCAAACTGTTAGTTGCAACTTTTCTCATATCCTGATCAGGGTAATTAGTTTTAATGTGATCCATCTGTTGCTGAGGTACCAAATACATTTTCTGAGTAAAATCCATTCATTAGCCAGCAGGCCGGTGATCAAAGGGATGGCAACCTAGCAGCATTCCTATAAAACCACCTGTCTGATTAACTATTTTCTTTTTCCTTTTAAGGTTTTTGTTTATCACTTAAAGTTTTAATGACTCTGTTTTTTTTTCAACAAACCTAACTGTTTTGCTGACAGTGGAATATTTCCTTTGAGAGTGTTTAAGGCTATCTCAGCTATAGCTGATATCAGATCATCAGAGGCTGAACATAAAATAACTTTTCTTAAGCTCAGAGGCCCTTTTACTAGTAACTTTAAAACAGACAGATTAATCTGCAATCTTTTAGACATAATGACAATACAGTGTCAAATATTTTTAGAAGCAGAATGTGTTTTTTTCATGACATATGCCACAGGCCAGTCAGGGGGAAACATCCCACTACGCAGTCTACATTCATCTGGTGTATTGGATCTTAAATCAACCAGTAAATAACCATGAGGCTTTCTTGTGGCACCTTCAAAAGCTTCTAAGAAAAATTTTGTCTGACCAGGATACATCTGCCTAGCCAGAGTTATGGTCTTCAGCTTGTATCAGGGTTTTTAAACAAAATCATGTATTTGGCATTTAGTGTGATGGTCTTGCTTTTTTTACCTTGACAGAACACATTCTGGACAATTAAAAATATTGCCAACTGTTTATGATGACTGTACTTGGTAAAAACATACTCCACTTCACTATTTTGACAGGCAGAGTCCATCAAATCATCTACAACAACAAAATTTGCCTTTTAAGGGGGTATGAGATCATTGTCAGCTAGTGACATTGGTAGCCCCTCCACAAATTTAATCTGAGGGAACTTTAACAGCAATTCATTATACAAAGGTTGCCAACAGTTGTAGAACCAGACAATATTTTCAAGCTTAGAGATAAGTGGCATCAGCATGTTCCAACAACTGTTTTATAAAGAAGCTCTTCCCACTATTAGAGGGGCCAGCCAACAGACAAGTAAAGGGATGCTGCAACCTGATATCCATTTTTCACAATCAGTATCCGTAAGGAGGTGTTTTAAAATTGTCTTGTAAAACTCTCTTGTCATAAACTACTCTCTGGGTCTTGGACAGCATTTTTGTTTCAAGGGACCACTGCTTTTTATTCCTAACAATGCTGGGTTGACTCATGGTAATTTCTTTAGAGATCTGTGACCCTGTATAGTCAAAGACCAGGTCCTTCAGACTTTCAAAATTAATGTGTTTACTGCTGGCTACATTAAGGGTAAACCCTTTCACTTTAAGAACAACCTCTCCACTGGACAGCCTGTAGCCATAAGTTTTTGGGCCTGTGGAAACAAACTCTGTAATGTGTTCATCTGCAGGAACTTCACTGGTCAGCTCCCCTAAATAATCGCCCAGAGGTGGGGCCCAGTCACCCGGTCTGGACACAAAAATGACAGAGTCTATATCGTGGTAATGGCACTTGTCCTGTAATCTATCTAGCAGGTTGTAGAGTTCCACTCTGGCATATGCTGTTGTAAAACTAGCTATAAATATGTTGATATTATTGGAATTTGGATAATGATCGCTGGTATATTTCCAGCTTAAACAAGTTGTTTCATCATAGATGAAAAAGCATGAAGCGACATCGTAATAAGGTGCGAAAACATAGTGAAACAGTTCCTCTGGGTCTGTTACTATGCTCGTATCGGCAAATTAGCTCTCTGCCCAAATTTAAGCCCAAAGAGAATTTAAAACAGTTTAGATATCTGTCTCTTGTGGGGTTAACAGCTATGGCTACAGGGTTCAAATGTACATTTTCCCTGTCAAAATACTGTTGTATGTACCTGACTTTATCCGCTTCATTTTTTACCCATGAAGGGAAACCAGATGCCTCTTGCTTGCCTTTTAAATGCAGCTTGATGTAGTCTGCAAAAAGCTCTGTGCATGACTCTTTAAAATGCCAAACTTCATAAATGTTAATGATTTTGTAGCCATTTTCCAGTGCCAGGTTTAGTTCTACAGTACAGTAGGTACCTGTAAGTGACCTTTGCTCATCATCATGTACGCATGATGTTGTTTGAAGTTTATTTTCAGCGCATGCACGACATAATGTAAACACAAGTTTTTTATCAATCCTGGATGGCAGCACTGGAAAGAAAAGGCCTCTAGGGGGTAAGACTTTTACTTTTGCTAAACCAAAGTACTGAGTGAGGTCATCAAAATTGTCATAAATGATGTCAGGATGACTGACTGGATACTGTTTGGTTTTGTTAACAAAAGGGTAGAGGCTGGTAAAATCATAATAGTGTAATTTCTCATCAGACTGCATCTTATAGTACAGACAAATGGCATTTGTTCTCCCACTAAACAGTGACAGCCTAGGTTTGAGTGGCTGTGGTAGCTGCCTGTCCCTCAAGAATTTTATTCAAACCCTGATCTGTAGTCAGCATTGCTTTCCATTCATGTTCCCACAATACTCTAATGGCAAAACCCTTGCTTTTTAGAAAATGAAATTTGTGCACGGTCCTATTGAATAACTGTCCAAAACTAGTCCCTGTCATGTGGTTTCTATCTTTCTCACAGTAACAGATGTTTCAGCTGTGAAAAAAAAACAACCATTAAATTCAAATGCTGTGGGTATTCCATTTATGACAGAATAGCCATCCAAAAAGTACAGACCCACCTTAAATTCACCACCCTTAGCGCATGCTGAATAGAAATGTTTTCTTTCTCAGATGTGTACATAAGCCACTGAATAGCAGGTGTGGAGTATCTCTTCAATTGTCTGTGGTAGTCGTCTGGAGGGAGAACAGCAACAGTGCATTCTTTCAAAAATAAAAATCTGTACATGGCCATGCAGACTGAGGCTATCGTGATGTACTGGAAGGGGTCTAAGGATACTGTTTCATACTCCACTGTATCACCGTCTGACTGTTTTAAAACACTTTTGGCTGTCATGTTCATCACTTCTTTCCTAAATTTGACACAGGCTTTTTGAAGCATTTCAACATCTAACTGACAATAGTAGAGAAGCTCTCTTTTCAGATCGAATTCTCTATGTCGGTTAGCTAGGTAACATTGCAAAAACTCTTGCTTTTCTGCAGGCAGCATATATTCAGAACCATAAAACTGAGCATCGGGCAGGGTGCCCTACATAATTTTCATTAGCCTTGGTGTTAAAAAGATGGGGGAAGTAACCTTCAGCAATCTCATTCTCAAATCCAAGGGCTGCAGGGATTTTTGCTAGTTTAAAAAGAAGAAAACAATGGCTGTCGATAATCTGATGTGTAGGGATGTCACTGTGACACAGAGTAATTTTCTTCCTTGTGTGAGCAATTTAATATCAATTCTTTCCTTGACTAGCTGGCTAATGATAAAATAACTGTCATAGCCTTTGGCATTGTGTGCTATAAATGTGTAGTGTCTAAATGCTGCATCAATAAAATGTCCTACAAAATCTTTTATACAATCTTCCCCTTCAAATTCCCAGGACCTGTCCCCATCTAATTGTTTAGCATACACAAAATTTGGTATGTGCACCCCTGTTTCTTGTGTGGCTTCAAAATCAAACACTATATATTTCTCAGAGATTTTTACATCTGTGAGTGGTGACATGTAACACAGATGCTTGTCTGCTGTCATGAAAGAACCACATCTGTTACACTGAATCAATTTACATGTATGAGATCCCTTGTAAAAGACAAAACATTGTTCACACAGTTTCATGGATTTACAAGACCCTGTGCTCCCATTAGCTCTAGCTAAATGACTTTCTAGGCATGCTAAAGACCTACAAATCTTTTCACAGTTGGGACAGGATGCTGTGTCAGTTTCCTGTTCAAGACAATTGGGGTCAAAGCAAACTTTGCACTGTTGTGCACAGATATGATTTCCCTTATGGCTATAGGCTACATCACAATATTCGCAGAGGTACCATGCGCCAATGACTTTTTTTACATTGTTATACCATAGAAATGGCCATTGTGCAATAATGCAAACAGTGTTTTAGGAAGTCTTTCTGGACCTGTTGAAAATGTTTGCCAGTTTCCTTCATTATGATATAAAATCTTAATTTTGACTCCTAAAAAAACATTCAAACTGGGACACATCAATAAAAGTGACAGGGATTTGATCTGACAAACCTAGCTCAGCATGCAATATTTTAGCCTTATTCAACAACTGACTGTCACTCATATGTGGATTTAAGAGTGCGAGAATGGAGCCACCGAAACACAAACTATTATCTCTGTTATTTAAATCAATCAAGTATAGTCTCTTTTTTTGTAACATCCTGCTCTACAAGATGGAGCTCAGTGTCCGTCTCCCCCTCACCCCCGAACCCTGGTGGTTCCTGATAGTAGTTACCATGAGATGTATAGTGTCATCAGTAATAATTTCCGTATTGCTCTGTAGCATATCAGCTATCTGATCTAAGAAGGTGGCAGCATTTAACTCATTAGGGCGTGTTTTCCTTGAGAACAAGGGTTGATTTAAAGAAGCAGCATTTAATCTTACCTGTATGAAGTCGCCAGGCCGTGTTTGTCTCGTCACACTGTCTAACAATTTTTGTATAGCCTGGTGCATTGCAGCAATGGCCTCTGTAAAAGATTTTATTTTATCTAGATTTATAAACTTATATCGTTGATGAAATTCTGTAGCATTACATTTTTTTAAAACATGTTCATATTGCTGCACAGATTCTAAAAATACTGTTGGGGGTGACCTGTTTGCCAGTTCATCATCATCTTGCATATGTGCTGCAGCCTGGTTTTCTAATTCAGACTGCTGAACATTAGCAACATGCTGTAACAACCAACGTTGTAATATTTTCCTGGCACACTTTACTTTTCTTATCAAATTTTCTCGGATTGTTTTATTTTTTTACCCAGATTTTTCTTTTTCGACCCCATTTGTTATTTTTTTTCATTTTGTTAGTGCTGCCGCCTTTTGTACTCAGCTTGTGAGAGCTTCTGTGCTTTCACTTTGTAATTTTATTTTTATATTTGGCCACTGTTTCCTCCATGCCCCTGTACTTTTCGTACATGTGGGCAGCATTTGCCATCATTTTCGGCTCTGTGCATGAGAACTTGGATGCACATACTAAAGCAAATACACTGCTCAATAAAGTACCTGTACTTTTACAAAACTCAGATTTAAACATCTGATGATCGCAATCCTCACTAGATGATCTGCTCTCAATTACCAAGCCATTAAACAAATGATCAATTGTTTTAAGAATATAGGCTTTCCCAACATTGAGCATGTCAATGTCCCTTTCTTGAAACCTTTAGTTCAATAACTCTTTGGCAGAAACTCTTGTGCCGCTGCTCGTAGATGGCTGTACGGCATTCACATTCAAACAAGGTCTATTTTGTTCATTACTCACACCAGCAGAAACTCTTGACCCACTGTTCATAGATGGCTGTACGGCATCATTCAGACAAGGTCTATTTTGTTCATTACTCACACCAGCAGAAACTCTTGAGCCGCTGCTTGTAGATGGCTTTATGGCATTCACATTCAAACAAGGTCTATTTTGTTCATTACTCACACCAGCAGAAACTCTTGCGTGCCTTTGAAAAGCATCACATTCATGTAATGGTCTCTTTCTCCCTCTCTCTCCTGCAGGGGGTTGCTGTGCTGCTGTTTAAAAACAGAAAATACACCCCGTCACTATTTTCAGTATTTAAACTTTTATAATATAAGACAAAATTTAAACTCTAAAAACTTACAGCATTTTTAACCCCCCCATCTCCCATTTTCAGCATTATACTGTAAAACAAATTTCAAATCTGAAACCTGCGGCATTTTTCCTTAACCCCCCCCCAAACCTGCAGCATCTACTATTCCTAGTTAAAAATAAAAAATACACACCTTCTGTAGTGGTAAACTGTGCATTATTCATCTCGTCAATCATTTGGAAAAGGGCATCATTTCCAACCCATGGCTCCATTGTTGCTTGATAAATGTTTTTAAAAATTCTTTTAGCTCAAGATGTATTTTGGGCAGCAAAATTTAAACTCTAAAAACTTACAGCATTTTCAGCATTATACTGTAAAACAAATTTCAAATCTGAAACCTGCAGCATTTTTCCTTAACCCCCCCAAACCTGCAGCATCTACTATTCCCAGTTAAAAATAAAAAATCACACCTTCTGTAGTGGTAAACTGTGCATTAGTTAGCTCTTCAATCATTTGGATAAGGGCATCATTTACAACCCATGGCTCCATTGTTGCTTGTTAAATGTTTTTAAAAATTCTTTTAGCTCAAGAAGTAGTTTTGGCAGTCTCGCTCTGTTCTTTTGTCTTTAGCTCTCAGTGTCTTGAAACCCTTATATAAAATGACTCAAACCCACCCCAGTATGTAGTTAGTAGTGAAAAAATGTCTGAACATCTGGTACGGTCCATCAACCCCCCCCACCCCTTCTCCATGGGGAAATATATAAGTCCTAGGCTACTCAACGTAGGCTTTTGTTTTTCACTTCCTGCAACAGCTGGAAGGCATTAGAGAAATGCCTTTCTGCTACAAACTTTGGTCACAGTCTAATTAAAAGGTATGCAGACTGCTTCTTTAAGTCCAAATAAGCTTATGGCTTAGTTAGCTTTTAAAAAGTATAATGAAAATCTTGTCTTTTTTTAAACAGCTGCATCCTTTAAATGAGTAATTCAGTGAAACAGCTTGCATACCACCAATCAGAAGATAAAACTTATTTTGTTAAAAAGTATAGCATCTGTTTTTTTTTTCTCTTTTACACAGCAGGGGTCTAGAAAAGAGTAATGTCTTTCTGCAAAACGTTGGTCACAGTCTAATTAAAACAGATGTTTTTTTATCAATCTTAAAACACAAAGGGGCACAGTTTATAACGGCAGCTGAGTGTCAGCTTAAGTTATGTTTTTAAAAGTCAAAATGGAAATTCTGTCTTTTTTCTAAAACAGCTGCAACCTTTAAATCAGTAATTTAGTGTAGCATAGCACACACACACAAAGTGTGTATTCTTTTGCACCGACTCTAAGCAAAGCTGTAGATACATTTTAAGAAGACTGTGTGCTTTGAAATTATTCTGAAAGAGAAACATTATCATTTTACATTCTGTCTTTTCTTTGTAACATATTATTTATTTTCCTATTTAGTTAAGCTTAAGATTAATACCTTTGAGCCCTGAGCTCTTTTACAAAGGTTCCAAGTCAGATAAATTACAGAAACAAACAGGTAATGGTTACAAACCTACTACATGACTTTTTAATTTTTTGATAATGTAACTATAGACATTTATTTTGTAACAAAAGCATAAAGCTACATTTTTACAGATCCCTGTAAATACAGGGACCCTGTAATCCAAAAATCTTGAGACACACGTTTCCAAAGAGAATCAATAGTCCTTTGTAGCCATGGCTGTATAAATGAACAACAGATGTTTTGTCTCATCTTAACAGACAAAGACACCCACCACACAGCCAACAGGACCATGGGCTCCAAAAAGACCATCTGTATTTTAAACATACATAAAATATATTGCTTTTCCTACGTGCCTAATGAGGGACACACACACACACACACACACACACACACACACACACAGCCAGCATGTTGCAATGCTATCCAGAGAAAACTGCTGAACCATCTTATTTACACATAGGTCCCCATTTTAGCTTATAAATGTTACATGCATATACATAAAGGTATCCTTTTGATGTAAGTTTGACACTGTCCTACAGATGCATGTTAAATTATTTTGTATATTGTTATAAAAAACAGAAATGGGTACTCACACAGGCAGATGAATTTCCCTCGGGGGGGGCTCCACACAGATCTGTGAAACCTCTGTGCGATCAGGTTGCCTCCAAGTTACTTCTTTCTGAAAATATCCTAATAGAAAAACACACACATGCCCCTGCAGTTATACCCCCCAAGCCTACAGGGGTCACATAACACTACATAAACCCTAACTGATTTTTGGGGTGGGTGGGGGCATGGTGGTGAAGAGTGACAGGGGTTCGAGCCAGGATGGTGGGGGTGCAGGAGAAAGGAGGGGGACAGGAGTTCAAGCTAACATGGTGGGACACGAGTTCCAGCCAGGATGGTGAGGCAGGGATTCGAGGAGTGTACAAGAAGGAGGGGCATAGGATGCTTACAGAATGGTGGGTGGCAGGGGTTCGAGGAGTGTATGAGAAGGAGGGGCACAGGACACTTACAAAATGGTGGGTGGCAGGGGTTTGAGGAGTGTACAAGAACGAGGGGTGTAAGACGCTTACAAAATGGTAGTGTTAAGTCACTTCCAGGGTTTCAGTGTGGGCCATTTCCTGCGCAAGGGGTGGGACACTGGCTCGAACGCATGTCATTTCCTGCGCAAGGGGCGGGACATGGGTTCGAGGTTGCATCACTTCCGTCAGTAGTGGCCGGGGCTAGCACATTTTAGGGAGGAACTTCCGGTTTAACAAGGGACAATTCTGATTGGTCCATTTTAGGCCACGCCCACCTGTCAAATGATGTGGCACGTTCTGATTGGCTGAAATTTAACATTTTACGAGATATATGAACTTATACTACTTATAACTAAAGTTTGATTTGATTTGATTTGACTGTACAGACTCTGACACTGGTTCTCAGTATGATTCTTCCTCCATTCCATCTGCTATGGTGCCAAACTCTACTGACACTGAGGATGACCCTCCTTCAGTTCAGATTAAATTGAAACACCGGAACAAACTCAAGATGGCTATTAGGAGCATGTCGGATCAGGCCATGGAAGATGTTTCTTGAACATTTGTTGTTTTCTTTTTCTTTATTTTACATATATGGCTTCTTCATTTTGATTTGCCACCATTAATGTGAATAGCATTAAGAACGTGGCCAGATGCACCATGTTTTGTTCTTTGCTTAAAGATTTGGCCTTTGATATGGTTTTTGTTCAAGAAACCAGACGGACTTCCTCCAGGCATATGGTCCAGGCTCAGCACCATTGGTGTTGAGGCCCATCTTTTTGGTCAATCGTGGCTCAGATACTTGTGATGGGGTGGGCATTTTATTTCTGGCCCCAACCCTCTCCCACTCATGCCTGGTAGACATTGAACCAGATAGGGCCCTTTTGCTGGATGTCCAATTTCAAGGGTCCCCTTACCGTTTTATTAATGTTTATGTCCAGCAGATGAAAAAGGCTAGGGTGGCTCTTCTGACCAAAATACAGCCAAATTTACACACTTCCTGTCATGTCACCTTCAGCGGTGACTTCAATTGCTACCTTACATGTACTGATAGGAGTGCCTGTATGGATAAGTTATTTTGTGATACACATTGTTTGCAATTCCTACTCTATACGGCCAATTTGGTGAATGTTAATAGAGCGTACCATCCTACTGGGGATTTTACATATTCTCATTCTAACCTAACTATGAGAATTGATTATCTGTTTATTTCAGCCCATCTCCATATGCATCAAACAGAAGTGATCCCTGTAGAAACCTCGGATTACCTCTTGCTTGGTGGCACCTATTTTGATCCCCCTACTTTTTCACCTGGCAGAGGGTATTGGGCCCTAAATAATACATTGTTAGATGATGCTCATATCCATGACAAATTGAGGGATCTCCTCCTTGCTCGCCAAACCCTGGTGTGTATGGAAGACAGTTTATTGGACTGGTGAACTGATATGTAACTTGTGGTTATGAAGATGGTTAAACGTCTGTCACGTTCCAAGATTAAGACAGCCTATGTTGACTATCTCTCCCTTAGGATGAAGCTTCTGCAGGCATTGACCCTCAATCATTCTAACTCAGACAATTATGGCCCACTTATAGCGAAACTTAAAGAACAAATGAAACATCTTCAATATGACAGAAGTCACTCCCTTTTTATGGAACACATGGCTGGCACCCAGGGTTTAAAAGGACTTGGTGATCATTTTACTGCATGTAAGGAGAGAGGGTATGTAGTAGACATTTGAATAAGCTCACTACCCCAAGGCCATGGTTGTCACAGATAAGATGGAAATTATATCGCTTGTGCACACCCATTTATATGCTCTGTTAGGAGTCCAGTCCCCACCAGGGCCTACTACCATGTTTTTAAATTCCGTATCAGTTCCCCCTATTCCCCCTAGTGAGCTTCCTCCTCGAACTTCACCCATTACAGCTGTTGAGGTTAAGCAAGTAATAGCCTGCCTTCAATCTTTGGTAGAACCTGGTCCTGATGGCCTCACTTCGGCTTTTTATAAACAGTTTTTTTCATGGCTTGTTGATATACTGCCGTAAGTTTATAACTGGCTCCTCTCGGAGGGCCCAGTGTCACATCCCTTTGCTGAGGCCATCCAGATTTTACTATTCAGAAAGGGAGATGCCTCTGATTTAAATAATTGGAGGCCTCTTAGTATGTTGAATATGGACCTAAAATTATTATTGAACATCTTGACCAAATGACTAGCGTCTGTTTCAAAATTTGTTATTTCCCCAATGCAATCTTGCTCAGTTCCTGGCCACCATATTGTTGATAATTTACTCTTTGTAATTGGATACATAAACTATGCAGCAGCCTCCTTGCTTCCACTTATTAATGGACATCAAAGCTGGGCTTTCCCAGTTAAAGCTAGTGTTTGCCAGGGCTGTCCCCTTAGCCCTCTTCTATATACATTGTCTATTGACCCTATCATCTGAAAGATACAGTCCCATTCTCAAATATATGGTATTCTTTCCAATAATGGTTTAGATGCAGTTAAAATTACTGTGAATGTGGGCAATATAACACTTTTTCTTTGTAAAGGCCAGCTGGTTGTATGGCCATGAATTTATTCCACTCCTTTACCCCTATTTTGGGCACATGCCTCAATGTCCATAAATGTCATTGTCTTCTGATTGGGACTCCTGATAGTTCCATGACCAAGACTGGTAGTATCCCAGTGTCCATGGTTCCACTTTGGATTTGGGCATCACTTTTGGTGCTGATGATATAGTCTTCTTCAGCTGGGAAGCTAAGATTGTCTCTTGTGCCTCTATGGTTCAGGTTTGGAAATCTTGGAAACAAACCAAGAAAAAAGGGTTGCAGTTTTAAAAAACAAATGAATCCCATTTTTTATCTATTTGAGTAAGGTTTACCCTCTCCCCAAGTCATTGGAATCCTGTTCTCTCAGTCTCTTCTTTCAGATGATTTGGGGTAGTAGGCTAAACCCCCTTAAGCGGACCATGGTGTACCTCCCGATTGGTAAGGGTGGTCTTGATGGGCCCTATGCATGAATGCACATGAAATGCATGGAAATACAATGTATACATGCTGCACAGGACCACAGGAACATGTGGCATTCATGAAGAGAAATGCATGCCCCACAGTGGCAGTGGGTGGTGCTGTGGATGGCATGGAGTAGGACATGCAGGCACTAGAGGACGGCCCCAGCTATGCGGCCCTATGACTCCACCATATAAGGATATATGTGCCACCCACGGGCATGTACATGGAAGTGAATGCCAACCGCATTGATGAAGTATGATGGATGGCAAAACCAAGGGCCACTGTGGAGCAAGGTGCACACAGCAACGTGGATGGAAAGCAAGAGAGGCAGATGGCAGGGCCAGCACCTGGAGGTGTCCATGGCAGTGGAACCAGACTATCCCGGTCCTCCAACTTCACCGGAGCACAGGTAGCCATGATGGTGAGCGAGATCAGTGCCAACCACAACTGGCTATTTGGTGCTCTCACCCCATCCCCCTCTGTGGAGGGGAAGGCACTGCTGTGGCTGGAGGAGCAGGCTGCCATAAACACCACAGGGCTGGATGCCAGGACCCTGATGGCAATAAAGCACAAGTGGCCTGACCTACAGACATCCATGAAGAAACAGCTAGGTGCTGGAGCACAGAACAGTGTGGCACAAGTGGCGGATCACCCGCACCTGGCTCCCAGCTCACACTGATCAAACAGGTGGTGGTGGTGAACACCCTAACTGCCATGAGAATCCACAGGGTAGATGAGGGCATGGACCCACTGGCTGGTAGGTATTGCACAGACATAGCATGCCCTGATGTGGGATAGGCAGACCGCAGAATGCCTAACATTGTTCTGTTGTGCCAACAGTGCAGTCCAGGGATGTCAGGCATGGTGGTGGTGTGCTGGCAGGATCACCACAAAGTACAGCCACAGACACAATGCAAGGACAGGCGAGGGAGGACTACACTGCAGGTCAGTATAGTGTGGGTACTGTCATGGACACAGGCCTGGTACGAGAAGCAGTCTAATTAACACCTCTTCCCCCCCAGGATGGAGACAGGCAGTGGATGCAGAGCTGCCAGACACAGCAGACAAAACCACTTCCAGACATGACAGTGAGGATGTGAAAACCCCTATGGAGCTGTATGGTGAAGACGGTGGTGAGGAGTCCTAGAGCACAACACAGAGCAGCCTACCCACAATGTGTGACAACGGGCCACTGCCCACCAACAACCAGGGTGCCCATATGTGAGTCATGCCATGACATGGTGTGGGAGTGCACACTGCAGCCAGTGCAGACCTGGACAGTGGGAACAAGGGCATGTCCACTCAACCAACAGGGCTCAGCAGGGCAACCCAGTGAATGGTGATACAAGACCCACAATACTGTGAGCTGTGGCAGCTTGAGCTTAACTGCCTCAAGGCCCTGCGTCGGCACACAGAGGCACTCATTGAGCTGACAGGCATAGTCCATGCCATGGGATGTGACATTGTGAGGATTGAGTGGTCCCAGGAGTGTACGCAGGAAACCATCGCTGGCTGGGAAACACCGCCATGATGCCCAGCACTGTCCCAAACCCATCACAAGGGACTGCTGCACAGGGGACCACAGATGGTGTGACACATGGGTGAGGGGACAGCAGAATGGGCACCAGATAGCATCCCAGTCTGGTGGTGGTGCACAGCATGGTCTCCAAGACCGGCAATACTGAAGAGACATGAGGCGCAACAACACTGGACACGGTCATGGGGAACAGCCAGGTAGACGACAGCCAGAGTAACATCCAGAACATGGATGGTGCCATGAAGACAGACTTGGCAAATGCCACAGACACACTGCATGCACCATGGTGCAGCAGTTAGGATGGCAGGGCACTGGGGCCCACATGCAGGGGGAAGACACGGGCCATGGTGCAGGAGCAGGCCACCCCATATGGAATGCCATGGATGTGAGTGGACAGGGCCATTGTGCATCAGCATGTGCATGGATAACATGTGTTGGGGTGGGGGACACACACACACTTACACAGGCACTCACAGACACACACACACACACTGGCATGGTGATTGTACTTGACAAAACACAGGGTGATGGGCGGCGGTGGCACAGTTCAATGATTGCATGCGTACATGCGTACTGGGATCAGGGTGGAGGGCAGACCCCTGTCCAGCTGGTTACCTTGCTGTGGTACAGAGGCTTAATGTAGGGGCACAAGTGCCCTGTCATTAAATGTCAACCAAGTCACCCAGTGCCAGTTATGCAAACCACAGCCACAACAGGGATGACGTGTGCCCTCAGTTGGACATCATCGGACGCATGTGAGATAGTGCAGTGACACACTTGGATGTGTGCCATCCTGGATGCCATCACTTTAACTGTTGGCCAGGTATGCCCAGCCTGGTGTGCCAGAGTGGCATGGGTGATGTGGCTAGCATCTGAAGGACCCATTGATGACTGCTGCACATGCAGCATGGTCCACGGCTGTCTCCTGTCTGTGGACTGGATCTTCGGCAGTTTGTTCTGGTGGAATATCCAGCGGATGGTAGTAGGGCATCGGTACACTGTGCTGCATGGCCATGTTGTGCAGCATCACACAGACTGAAAAGAAACAGCAGGCATGTCACAGAGTCAGCATAATGGTTCCCCTGATGTGGTCCAGGCATCTGAGGTTCATCTTCAGTATTCCAATGCTCCTCTCTACAATGGCCCTCATCCGACGATGTGCTGTGTTGTATGCCACCTCTGCAGGATCCACAGGTGGCAGGATGGGTGTCAGCAGGTATGAGTGCAATGGATAGCCACTGTCACCTGTGGAAAATAGGGAAAGGTCAGTCATGGAATGGATATGTGGATAACAGACACACAGTAGAACAGTACACCTACCCAACAGCCAACCATCCATGCGACCTGCACGGAGCCACGCACTGAGATCTGATGTGTCCAGTATATATGAGTCATGGCATGACCTATGAAACTTATCACACACATTGGTCAACAGGCAAGCCACATCACACACAACCTGACAGCTAATGCTGTGGAAGCCTTTACGGTTGTGGTACACCTCCTCAGAAACTGAGGACATTGGGATGCCAAAATGTGTGCCATCCACAGCACTAAGCACGTTCAGCATGCCATGCAATGTGTAGAATGCCTGCTTCATGGCACGGACCTCCCCATCAGTCATCAGGAGGCATATGTGTTCATGTGTATGCTTTAACAGTGCGTCCATGACCTGTGCCAGTGACCTGGACATGGACGAGTGACTCATTCAGATGCCATCACCCGCAATGCACTGGAAGGACCCTGACGCATAGTATGCCAGTGTGCACATTACCTTGGTCTTGACAGACATGGCCATGGAAAAGCATGTCCGAAGACCAACACGGTTGCGGACTAGGTTGCACAGTTGTACAACCATTGGCCACAGCAGCTAGAACCATTCTTTGCAGTGTATATCCCATAGCAGGTGACCGTCCATGCGTTGATGGAAGACTCGCTCCCATGGCCATAGTCATCTACCTCTCACATGCCCCTCATTTAGCGGGTACATGTTCAGGAGCAGTCCCGGGCACAATCTGTTTATGGTGTCACATGGTTTATGCAGCACACGGGCTGACAGCGGTGCACCTGTGTATGCACATGTGCTGTACAGAGCATGCCCTGCATGTGGCACAGGCTGCAAGCCACCATGCCATGCTGCCATGTGACAACCATGACAGTACTGCATATGCATGCCAGGGCACATGCTGGACAGTGCTCTTTCCCCAGGTGTGCATGTATCACTGCATTGCTCCAATTGATGGTGTACCCATGACTGCTAAGATGTGTCCGATACAGGCCTTGTGGATCCACAACACTTGTACCACTCACATGGCCATGTGTATGGCACTGGGCTACCCCCTACAGTGGCTACATAGCAGCAGCAGCACCACACCGGTGGGGTTGTGACTTGCTGTGTCAATGCACAGCTGCAAGTGACCCAGCGGTTCTTTCCAGTGTAGTCGTGTCTACTGGTATGCTTCTGTACCACTCCCCCCACACACACAGTCTGTCTATTCCCCATGGCTTCCTGTTGCATGCATGGCATATGAGACATCCACGGTCCAACCATGAACAGTGACTTGCAGCTGCCATATGGGTCCACAGTGTACCCTTGCTCCCATGGGGACTGTTGTACTGTCCAGGGACACACACCAGTGTGTCCCAGACTGACAGTGCACTTGCCTTACACAGCCATGAGCACTGCCAAGCACACAAACACATGCAGGCCTATGTTCCATATGGCACTGTATGCTACTGGCCTGCTGTCCTGCATGATGTGGTGACATGTGCAGGCGTTCCATTCTGTGTGGCATCACTCACAACATACACTGTCAGTGGCGTGGGGTGACCATGTGTGACTGCCACAAAATGCACGTGTGTGTGGCATGTATAGTTCCACGTGGCACATGCAAATCTGCCACAGGCACACTATATAAAGGGGCATGAAACTGCCTCTCCATGTAGCACCATAACCATGGAGTGATACCCTGAGGAAGTTTGACATGTTGCCAAACAGGACAACTCTGACAGCAGTGGTTATGGGCATCTCTGGGCTGCACAGGCCTTTATGCCAGTGAGTGTGACATGCAGGGGGCATGTCCCTGTATGCAGGCAATGGTGGGGTTTTCCAGATGTACATGGCTGTTTGATTCACTGTTTTCCCTATTGCTGTCTCCCTTTCCTTCCTCATGCAGTATGCTACGGATGTGCCACGAAGAACTAACCTCCAGCAACATGTGCAGCAGGATGGGGCGGCAGTAATCATGGTGATGCCGAGGGCACTATACTGCATGCAGTGAGAGCACCAGATACCCAGCTACTTCTGGAGGACAGAGTTTGGAGGCACACTACATTACGAGAGTGAGTAGGGAGACGCTGAGCCCAGGACCCTGTGGAGGGTTACAGTTTCATCCCAGGCAGGTGTCCCTCATCTGTTCATCCCTGTGCACCTCTGTTATATACCTGTTGGAGTAGGGGTGGCCCATTATGGGGTTGTGGAGTGCCCATGTCCTGGCCAGGGTGGTGGTTGTGTCCACTTCCCATGGCCCATGCATGGTGGTACCTGTGTAGTGGTAGTGTCACAAGACTGCATATCACCAGCATGTGTGGATTGCCTGCCATTATGGCCCACTGATGACTATGGTGGGCATGACCCAATGGCCGCCGTAGTGGCCATCATGCTATGGAGGTGCTTGCCCACCTGCCTGGGGGTGTGACCATCATCACTCACATGGCACGCTGTGTAGCAGTGGTGCACATCGTGGCATGTCCCTTCTGCTGCTGGCAGCATGTCCACCTTGGCCCATGGGGGGAGGGCTGGATGCACCGATGTGTGTCCAGACATCACAGATTGGGTACTGGGCCATACACCTGCACATGGTACTGGCCATCACGTTCTCTCCACAGTGCTACAGTGAACCCATCTGGAGACTTGTGCCATGGAGGGTGGAGTGGCTGAAGGATGTGGGAAGTGCAGCAGCAGCAGCAGCAGTGAGGAGGAGCACCAGCTGTCAGTGAAGGAACCAGGTCATGGGGTGCAGCAGGACCCATCAGAGACTGTTTATGCCCAGGCGGGGCCGTCCGGCTGTGCTTCGGCACACTGGGGGGTCCATTGTGGGTGTATGGTGGGGTTTGGGGTGTTTGGCTTTCCATAGACTTGCATCTTTCCAATGTCTCTGCTGTGTTAATAAATATATTTCTGCTATTCCCTGTCTGATCAATGCCTCACGTGTGTGTGTGTGTGTGTGTGTGTGTTTGTGTAGATGCCTACGGCGACATTCACCTGCCAGGCTGTGGGCTGTTCCCCTGTCCTGTTGGTGGTGCCAGGAAGGTACCTGCAGCAGCATTTGCCTACCAGGCCATGGGCGGTTCCCGTCTTGTTGGTGGTGCCAGGGGAGTGCCTGCAGTGGCGTTCGGCTGCTGGGCCATGTGGAAGTTAAAGTGGGTAACAGATGGACACATACACCAGATTGGAACTATTATTCCTTCCTTTATTTACAGAACAAAAATTAAGTGGACTGTTTTCATCAAAATAAATTAAACAAACTCAAAGAACTAACAACTGAAGATTGGCTTCAATGCAGCAAAAGTCCCAGAGTATAGATCCAAAAAATGACTAGCAGGAACTCGTCTCACTGAGTGTTGCATCTTCAACACCCAAGTCAAATCTGTCTTGTCTTGCTCAATACAGTGTATAAATAGCAGGACATAGGCCACGATTGGTCTGTTTTAGTTGTCACTCATGCCTCATTTTAACATACATTTTATATATACTTTACGATTCCTTTTATTTCATTCAAATGTCAAAGTTATACATGGAAGTGTTTAAATGCATTCTTTATAACTGAAATCATATTTGACACACTGGATCCAGTTTGAAAATTAGGAGGCATTCTGCGTGTCCCTCCTTCAGCTGGGCTCAGCATAAAAGTACTGAAAATGAGGCTGGCCGGCTCTTAGAGTGCCTAACTGAACGTAGGAACAACAGCAGAAGACTCCGTTTATAAATCAGGTAAGCCCTGACTTAACAATGAACACAGCTTCATCTTTTCTTTCCCCAGGGAGGTTTAACACAAAAGCACAGCAGGTTCGGCTTATGTTTGCATACGCTATGTTCTAATCTGTCCCTTTCTGTAGTGTTGCAAACATAGATGAACAAATGCAGCTTCTGTTAGCAGCAGCTTGAAACCGCTGCGACTCTGCGCACCTACACGGAGCTTTTCCTCCGCATTATCGAGAAGGAGCTTCAGGGCAGAGTCCGAATTCAAAAGGAAAACAGAACAACTGTAAAAACGGCAGGCAAAGGCCTTTTTTAAGCAGTTTCCAACTGAACAGGCAAAATGTTTTTCCAGTGGGCACTTGCCCTACGTTCCGTTCTGTTTTTACTCTTTTCCCCAGGCAGCGCAAGCACCCGTAATGACAAGCTTTGAGGTTTATTAATTTCTCCCATTGCACTGCACCAAACAATTCTAGCACTTGCTAGTGTATTGTAAGCATAACAATTATGTATATGCTTATTGTCCTGAATCCTTTATAAGGACTTTTACCGAAAATGTAAACATCCAACAGGTTACTGCTGGGGGTGGGGGTGGGAAGAACAAGCACCAGCAATACAGACAGACAAAGAATGCATGGACAACTAGCCCATGTAAAACAAGTATAGTTTTAGACGACTAGGATACATATATGTGGGAAGATACACAAAAGGGAAACTCCTCCAGGCAGAGCCAAGGATTTCAGAAGTGGAACCATCCACATTCCTCTCTACCCAAGATGAAACCTGCTTGGTTTTATCTCTTATCTTTTCTTGGTATTGAAAACACACCTATTCATCAGATCTCTCTAAGGGAGAGATGGAACCATAGCTCACCCATCTCCTAAGGCTCCACCTCGAGGTCCCTATTTCATTTTATTAACTACTCCCCACAGATTTGTAAAGAGTTTGACTATTTTCCTCACCCCGAGGTCTGATGTTAGGTGTCTCATTTAATTCCATACTGTATCTAGAGAGGTAATGTACTTTACCATGTGCACTACTCCTACAATGTTTAATCATAAAATGGTAGGGCTGTAGTGTGAGGTACCAGCGCAAGATTCGGGGATTTCTGTCTGTCATAACATGGAGCCAACATAAAGGGTTATGGTTGGTCCATTATTCAAACTTCGTGCCCTACAAATATAACTGGAGTGCTTCTCTAGCCCAACATACTGCCAAGCACTCCTTCTCTATTGTTGAATATCTTGTTTCCCTATCATGTAATTTGCAGCTTACATAGATGATAGGTTGTTCTTCACCTTGACATATTTGTGTGAGGACTGCCCCAATCCCCCAATTGGATGCATCTGTCTGTAGTATGAAAGGCTGGGAGAAGTCTAAAGTTTTTAATACTGGGGAAGAACATAATTTAGCTTTTATGGACTGGAAAGCGTCCTCACATTCAGGGCTCCATGACACCTTTTCAGGCCTGTTTTTCTTAGTTAATTCTGTAAGGGGATTGGCCAACATAGAAAATAATGGTATAAAGTGGTTGTAATAGCCTGCTAATCCTAAAAAGAACCGTACATCCTTTTTAGTAAGGGGTCGGGGACTACTAGTTACTGCTTCCACTTTACTTTTTTCTGGCTTTGCCTGTCCCTGTCCTATCTGAAAACCTAAGTATTTAGTTTCTTGCATGGCCAATAAACATTTTGCAGGATTAATAGTTAGTCCTACTGTAGTGATGGCCCTCAACACTTGTGACAAGTGTTGTATATGGTCACTCCATGATGAAGTAAAAACAATCACATCATCGAGGTATGCTGTACTGTAGGCAGCATGGGGAGTCAAAATTCTATCCATAACCCTTTGAAAAGTTGCAGGGGCACCTTGTAAGCCAAAAGACATCACAGTGAACTGGAATAACCCTAGGGGTGTACTGAATGCTGTCTTATCTTTCGCATTCTCATCCAAGGGTATCTGCCAGTACCCCTTGGATAAATCTAGTGTGCTGATGTATTGTGCTTTACCTAGATGGTCCAGAATATCATCAATATGTGGCATAGGATAGCTATCAAACCATGATACAGCATTCAGACGTCTAAAATCTAAACACAGCCTGACCTCCACCTCTTTTTCCCCAACTACCACCATGGGAAAGTTCCTCTCACTCAGGGAGGGTTCTAGTATGCCCAATTCTTGCATTCTCTTTAGTTCTTTGATTACCTCTGGTCTCACCTTTTCTGGCAGTGTATAAGTTTTCTGTCGGATAGGCATAGTTTGTCCTAATGTAATATGATGGGTTGCATTCTTTGCTTTCCCTGGGGTCCCCATAAAAGTTGACTCATGAGAATGTAATAAAGTGTTCAGTTCTGCTAACTGGGAGGGTGTCAACTCTGGAATGATAGTTACATCAGTTAGCTCTCCTTTTTTTCTCTAGTCATTTATATGCAAGGGTCAATTCACTGTCTGAAGTTTCTGGGTGTATATAGGTACACAAAGTAGGGGGTCTCTCTCTATCCATGACTTTAATAGATTCACACGATAGATTTTCCTTTTATTTACCCCATCATGTAGTGCAACCTCATGCATTAGGGGACCCATTTGTCTTAATATTTTATAAGGCCCTTGCCACTTCATGAGGAGCTTATTTTCTGTGGATGGCAGTAATAGGAGTACCTTGTCCCCTTCCACAAATTCTTTTAAACCTGTTTCCTTTTCATATTGATTCTTCTGAATTAACTGTTGTTTTTGATTTGTTACATGTGCCTTTTGAACATAGTTTAGTAGTCTATGTCATAACTGGCACATGTACTCAGTAGGGACCATACCTTTTGGAAACTTCCCTTCCTCCCACTGCTCTTTAACAATATCTAATGGCTCTCTTGGGTTACGGCCATACAGAAGTTTGAAAGGGGAAAACCCTGTAGAAGACTGAGGCACTTCCCAATAAGCAAACAGTAAGTATGGCAGGTATACATCCCAATCTTTTCCTTCTTCCTGCACATACTTCTGTAGCATCTTTTTTAAGGTCTAATTGAAACTCTCGACCAGACCATCTGTTTGAGGATGGTAAGGTGTCTTTTGGATGGCAGTTATACCCAGGGTCTGGTAAAGATGTTTCAACAGCACAGAGCAGAAATTGCTGCCCCAGTCTGTCAGTATCACACGGGGTATGCCCACCCGACTAACAATTTTACCCAGTTCATCAGCAATCTTTGGAGCTGTTACACTTCGTAAGGGAATAACCTCTGGATATTTTGTCGTGTAATCATTAACAACCAGTGTATACCTGTTCCCTTTTGTACTTTTTGGTAGGGGTCCTACAATGTCCATGGCAATTCTTTCAAATGGATTTGTTACCAAAGGCAGAGGTAGTAAGGGTACTTTGTCTCATCTACCGAACTTGGCTACCTTCTGGCATTCACTACAACTGCTACAATAACTAGCCACCTGTTCATGAATGCCTGGCCAAAAGAAACGATAGAGCAGATGACTTAAGGTTTTATCTCTACCAAGGTGCCCAGCCAAGGGAATGTCATGAGCTAACTCCAATAGCTGCTGTCTATATATCTGAGGAACCATTAACTGTTCCACTTCTTCTCCTATTTTGGGATTGACAAATTTACTATAAAGCAGCCCATTATACAGTTTATATTTGTTTTCCTGTGGAATACCCTCAGTGTTCGTACCCTGTGGGAAATAAGGCTGTAATGTCACATCATCCCTCTGTGAATTTTTAAATTAATTTCCCTTTACAATCTCTACTACTGATGGCATAGCATCAATCACATTATTTGTACAGTTTTGTTGAGTCCATGATTTCTTCTCATTTCTCTTTTGACACCTGGATTTTCTATCCTTTCCTGGGGTCCCAATAACATCTTCCTTGAAAGGAAATAACTGTCCCAGGGTTTCATAGCGAGTTTGAGATCTTGTAACCATAGCACACACATTTGAAGTCAGTAATGAATGAAAATCAGGATGGTCATGTCCCAGTAAAACAGGAACAGGTAAATTAGGTACTACCCCCACCTTGAGTCATTGTGATTGACCTTGTACAGTTAGTGTGGTTTCTTGTAATGGATAATAATGTATATCCCCATGTATACAGGTGACCCCAGTTGTTAGCCCTCCCAGTACAGGTGAACAGTTCAAAACATTACCTTGCACCAGAGTCTGTCTGCTACCTGAGTCCAACAACCCCTGTACGGTTTTACCTTCAAGGTAGACTGGAACCATGTATTGCCCCCAATTAGCAAGAGCTAAATGCATAAGTTCCATTTTCCTTTTTGGGCAAAACCTTCCTGTATGACCCTTACCTTTGCAATCATGGCATATTATGTCTGCATTATATCCCCTTCCTGTTTTAGGATTCTGCCTTGGCCCTGTTGCAATATTGTTTCCACTGGCCATAATAGTTCTTATCAGTGTTTGATGGGTACTGGATGGCATGGTACCTTTCTGTCTGTGGGGTCTTGTTGCCAAGTAATCTTTGGCCAAACGTATTGCCACGTCGGCTGCCTCAGGACGATGTTCTTTCACCCAGAGCTGAACATCCTGGGGAAGGATCTGAATAAATTGTTCCAATATGATTACTTCCAAAATCTGTTTTAGTGTTCTTGTTGTGGGCTGAAGCCATTTAATACATAAGTCTTTCAGTTGAGTATAGGCATCTTGTGGATTATCTGCCATCTGGAACCTATATGGGTGAAATCTCTGCCTATAGATTTCTGTATTGATGTCATACCTCTTCAGTATAGCTGACTTCACTCTGTCATAATCATTGGCATTGGTTATGTCCATATGGCTATACACTAGCTGGGTTTTCCCAGTTAAATAGGGTACTAGCTGTATAACCCATTGATCTCTTGGCCACATACATGAAAGGGCCACCCTCTCAAAAGTCAATATATGTGCTTCAATGTCATCGCTGTCAGATAATTTCACTAACTTAATGTTTTTATGTACACCACCAGGAAAAGCAGGAGGTTGATGAGCACCCATGGCCTGTATAACCCATAACGTATCTGTCCAACGGGCTTCATTGTCCTTCTGATCCTGTTCCCTCTGCCTTTCTAACTCCACCTAGCATATACACAACCATCTAAGGAGATCCTGTGATTCCTGAGGAGGCATTTCATCTGTGGACCATCCTCCACTTGCCTGAGCCCATATTTCCTCTCCTTCCTTTGTGACATCCATCTTCAGTTGACTCGGTAACAATTTACCTTCTTTCCATCTTGCCACCAGCGTTAGTCAGGTCAGGAATGGCCAATGATATTTGGCTGCTACAGAACCTGTAGTTGCTCCTGGAGGCCACATCCCATCTGCTTTGTCCTGTGACATCAGCTGTCCAACAGGGTCTTCTCCAGATCCTCTAGTTGGGAAAATGTCTCTCACCAACCATCTCACTTCAGACACCATATGTGAAAGTTCAAGTGGATAACAGATGGACACATACGCCAGATTGGAACTATTATTCCTTCATTTATTTACAGAACAAAAATTAAGAAGACTGTTTTCATCAAAATAAATTAAACAAAACATAAAGAAACAACAACTGAAGATTGGCTTCAATGTAGCAAAAGTCCCAGAGTGTAGATCCAAAAATGACTAGCAGGAACTAGTCTCACTGAGTGTTGCATCTTCAACACCCAAGTCAAATCTGTCTTGTCTTGCTCAATACAGTGTATAAATAGCAGGACATAGGTCAGGATTGGTCTGTTTTAGTTGTCACTCATGCCTCATTTTAATATACATTTTATGTATAGTCTATGATTCCTTTTATTTCATTCAAGTGTCAAAGTTATACATGGAAGAGTGTTTAAATGCATTCTTTATAACTTAAATCATATTTGACATGCTGGATCCAGTTTAAAACTAGGAGGCATTCTGTGTGTCCCTCCTTCAGCTGGGCTCAGCACAAAAATACTGAAAATGAGGCCGGCCGGCTGGCTCTTAGAGTACCTAACTGAACTCAGGAACAACAGCAGAAGACTCCGTTTATAATTCAGGTAAGCCCTGACTTAACAACGAGCACAGCTTCACCTTTTCTTTCCCAAGGGAGGTTTAACACAAAAGCACAGCAGGTTCGGCTTATGTTTGCATATGCTATGTTCTAATCTGTCCCTTTCCATAGAGTTGCAAATATAGGTGAACAAATGCAGCTACTGTTAGCAGCAACTTGAAACTGCTGTGACTGCGCACCTTCACGGAGCTTTTCCTCAACACTATTGAGAAGGAGCTTCAGGACAGAGTCTGAATTCAAAAGGAAAACAGAACAACTGTAAAAACTGCAGGCAAAGGCCTTTTTTAAGCAGTTTCCAACTGAACAGGCAAAATGTTTTTCCAGTGGGCACTTGCCCTACTTTCCATTCTGTTTTTACTTTTTAACCAGGCAGTGCAAGCACCCGTAATGACAAGCTTTGAGGTTTGTTTATTTCTCCCATTGCACTGCACCCAACAATTCTTGCACTTGTTAGTGTAGTGTAAACATAACAATTATGTATATGCTTATTATCCTGTATCCTTTATAAGGACTTTTACCGAAAAATGTAAACATCCAACAGGTTGTTGCCCGGGGGGGGGGAGGAGAACAAGCACCATCAATACAGACAGACAAAGAATACATGGGTGGCCAGTCCATGTAAGACAAACATAGTTTTAGATGAATAAGATACATATATGTGGGAAGATACAGAAAAGGGAAACTCCTCCAGGCAGACCCAAGGATATCAGAAGTGGAACCTTCCACAGGCCATGGTCAGCTCCCTGATCCAGACTCACTTGCTGGGGCTGCTGTGCCTCATCACACAGGATGACATGTGTGCTACCCTGCTGTTCTGCAGGTGTGCATGACCCTGTCTGCTGCGGTGGTATCCTACACCTTTTGTGTTGCCCAAGCCAGGATGTTGTGCGACATTGGCACTGCATTACAGCAGTTGCTGCAGCTTTTGGGGCACACATGGTTGCACATCTTTATGGTGGCCTGCACACTATGGTGCCATGCTGGCATGCATGGCCATCTGTTTTGGGTGCTTGTGGCATGGCCTGTGTGTGGTTGATTGTCCGTGGTGACACGCATGCAACAGGGTATTGGCTGTGCCCTCTGTTATGGGCCTATCTTATGCCCATTTGCCACTGTTTGGGCTGCTGCTGGTGTTGTGGCTTATGTGGCTGTTTATGGCTGCCCGGGCCATGCATATCTGTGTGTGCCATGTGGCATGCATATGTTATGCCTCACACACGGTTTTGCATGATTTGAGCTCTCCACTGTGTGTCGGGTACATGGTCCCTCCACCACATACACAGTGCAGGTAGATCATGTGGCTGTGCATTGCCGCTCTGCCTGGTGCCTGGCATGCACATTGTGCATGCTGCTGCAGGACTACATGTGTGTACATGGCAAGTATCCACTCCTGCTGGCTACACACACACCATGCACATGCTGCACGGGCTTCATGCAAGGGGACCACTATGATTATGACAGTTGACTTTACCCTTTTGGGGAACTCGACCCCCTGTTGTCTTTACACAACTATAATGTCTTCACATTTTCTGGCTGACCCTTATTATCCTGATATACCCCCCTTGGCTTTTTCTAGTGTACACTCTTCTTTGTTGGACAGTTCCACTCCTGTTAAAATGTGGGATATCCTCTGGTTGAGTTGCCACAGGCACCTTAGTGTCAGGGCAAATGCAAAGTGTAAGAAACTGGATGAACGCTTTTGTCCTCGAGTTGGATGTGCCCAACACTTCGAATCTATGATGCATTTTTTACTGACTTGTCCCTATGCCCACACATTTTGGGCCACACTGGTTATTCAGTGGGGGGGATCTGAAGTGGTCCTCCCTCTTCTATAGTAGCATTCTACTTGGTACCATCTCATCGCTCTGACACTATCATGTTCACACCCTCCAGTTAGTCTTTACCATGATTAAATATTACTTATGGCATTCCTGTTGCACACTTCTATTTCAGCGGAGTGTTATTCCCCCAGAAACTCTTATTCTGCTGATAGTCACAGAGCTTGCTCACATTTCTCAGGGAATGACAGGACACTCTCTCTCCTCTGGAGTTGGCAGCTAAGTGGCATTTTTTTTACTCCATTGTTCACTGAAACATAATGCTGTCTGGAGTTTGTAACCCTTCCTTCTTCCTCCTTGCCTGCTGTTGTTTATTTGTAACACGTCGGGTAGCATTGTTTGCAATGCACTGAAGATTCCATGTCATAATAACGATCGAGCAACAGCGATCGCTATTATGGCAATTGTACATCACCAAAAAATAATTTCAGTGATGCACACCAGCAGTGCACAGAACCCCCCCCCACACTTATGGATCCTCAACTCCAGGGGGGTGCATGTTGGGCGGGGACTTGACCAAATACATGTCACCAGGTGGCAAACAAAAAAACAGCACCACGCTGGTTTAGAACCCGGTACCCCATGCCTCTCAGCCGACCACCCTCCCCATGATGCCGGTGATCAAGCTCGGCAGCTGCTCGTCTCAACTCCTCCCACATGCCATCCCTCCCCCACATCTCCCCCCCCACGTGGGTACATGCATGTATACGCACAAGTTCCTGTCATGGTTTTTGACGACTTCAGTATCTGTTCACCCTCCTCCCTTGGTAGCTGTGATCACAGTCACAGAGATCGATTTGCCATTTTTCTAGGTGCTCAATCTCATTCACTATGGTCATAGACTACCTGCACAGAATATAGGTGTCATGTGCCTTTTTTGTTTGCTTGCCTTTTGTATTCCCCCCCATTTCCTTTCCCTCCTCATTTTCTTGAATGTTGAGTTCTACTTTCTCTTAGTTTAGCCTCCCTTATTTCCTGAATTTTACCCTGTTTTTTTCATGCTGTAATAATAGAAGTATATGTGTTTGTATTTACTTTAATAAAAACTTCCCCTCCTCTTGCTGCAAGGAGTGCTACACTTCCTGTAAGCAGGATGGAGGAGAGCAGTTGGAGACAGACAGAGGAGGAGGAGTAAGTGGAGAATCCAGACAAGAGGATCTTGTACCCAGATTCTTTCTCCAATAAAACACAAACACATTGATTAGTGGGTGCTCAGACTGGCAATAAATTTACTAGATTGAATTATTTTGCATATACAGATTTCTTGCTTCTTTCCATACATAATCTTATTCATGGTCCAACTCCATGTAAATATCAGCATGTTCATATTAGATCAAATCACATTTTTAAATCACACCAAATTTATGTACAGTTTATACAGCTTCATCCTCCTCTTCTCTTCTCTTCTCTTCTCTTCTCTTCTCTTCTCTTCTCTTCTCTTCTCCCCCCAGATGAACATCTGGGGGCATCTGTCATCCTTTTCTTTTCTTCTCCCATTACTGGTTCACACTGATACCGATCTTCATTTATCATTTTATCTGTAGTTCTGTGGTCTTCTGTATCCACCACAAAAATCTTAAGTAAAAGATGATCCAAAGTTTTAGAGCACATAATACACAGTGTACAATTCTGTACAGTACAATACTTGGCAGAACTATATCAAATGCTCTAGTACTACTTTGAAAATGGACTTTTTATTTGGAGGCATCTGATTGGCTGGTACCCATTCCACAGAGGTACATTAACTTTCAGTAGATGCCCACCAAATAAAAAGTTCCAGCCCAAACCTGCCTCATGCCCAGCCAAGTATCCTTGTTCCCAGCCTGCTTCATCATTGGTTGAAGCACTGGGCACACAATTTCAAACTGCCACCATTTTTTTTCATCCCCTAGCAAAAGGGTGAGAGCCACCCCCACACACACACACACTCCTGAAACATGACACTACCCAGTAACTGCCCAGATTCATGTGCCCATTTTCCCTTTTTTTCTGAAAAGTAAATTATTTTCAACCATCACTGCACAACCACATTTTTAAACAGAATGCAGCTGTTTTCAACTAGATTACTGAGCAAGGCATTCAAGATGCCCCCCCCCACCCAAAGACAAACTTACATGATGATGGAAACAGGTACTGGCTGCAAGACAAAAACTCCCATTTAACATTTCCTCGTCTCTTTTTCTTTTAAGAAAATTATCTTTTCATTCAAAATAATAGTGACAGCACATCGCGTGCTCATCACTAAAGACAAGCAAGCTCCATCCCCCATCAATGGAAATAGACAGCTACTTCAAACATCTCTCGGCCGATCAGGCTTCCTGGGTAAAAGAATCATACCTGCTGTTTCAGTCATCCTCCATTAATTTCTGACTCCTTTCTCCCAGCACCCCACCCCTGTTCTCACACTTCCTCTGCCTCCGTTCCTGCAACACTCCATCCTCTCCATACTCACAGTTCATTCCTTTGCACTACAGACTCAAACTCCAGACTGCAGAATCAAAGTTCCAAAAGAAGTGAAACTGAAGAACTGGCAAGCAAGAAACATGCAAAAGTAAACTCTGTAGGTACTGTAGATACCAGAGCACTCCGCAGGCTTATGTTTTTTTTCCTCCCTGCTTGACCACCTGCCACCACTGCTCCTCAGTCGATTTCCAGATGCATACACTTTTTAAATTGTAGGCTTACATTTGTTTTTTCTCCCTGCTCAGTCGCCCGCTACCAAAACTCCTCAACTGGTTTCCACAATGTATTAATGAAGCAAAAAATCACTGAATGCAAAAATAAATAAAAACGAATAAATAAAAACATAAAAGTAAAGTGATTGGCTGTGTGTGTGTGTGGAAGGGGTTTAGGTCATAATAAAAACAAAGCATTATAAAGCAGGTGGAGGAACTATATTATTACAAAATACAACAAACAACTAAGAGTTGTAACATTTAAACATAATTTTTTTCAGATATATTTATAATACAGCAGCCCATTTTCTAAGTGCAATAATACTCTCCAGGGTGGGTGGTATGGGCAACACCAGACCTTCCAGGAGCTATAAGGCCCTCCACCTGCAGCGTCAGGCCTCATTACACCCCTGGTGGTCTGGTATTGCCCAATACCACCCACCTTGTTGGGTATTATTGCTTACTTAGAGAGGTGTTGGATAAAAGTAAGCAAGGCATAACAGAAGGATTAATAAGTAGCTAAGATCAGCCTTAAGCCTTTGACAACATGTCACATGAATAGGATTATATTTGGAAAAATATAAATTTCTGACAGAATTCATACAGTGGATTAAATTCTGTTAGAACTCAGTTTATGTCCTACCCTATGAAAACAGATGGGTGGGGAAAAATGCTCTATCAAAAAAGGAGCCTGGCAAGGATACCCCCTTAGCCCCTTACTCTATATTCTAACAATAGACCTTACTATAAGAATATCACAACAGTCTTCAAAGATATATGGAATAAGTTATAAAAATGTTTCTGAAGTAAAAGCAGTGGCAAATGCAGATAACCTCTGCCTGTTAGGTAAAAATAGTGAAACAAGGGCACTGGCTCGTAAATTAATAAAATCACTCTCAGCTGTAACAGGGTGCCAAATAAATTAAAAAAAAGTTCCTCTGTTGTTTGAAACAAAACTGGACATGCAGACCAGACAGCAGTGGGCATTCCAATAGAAAACTGTCCTAGCAAAATACTAGGAATATATTTTGGTATGGGAGACATGGCTACCTGTAACTAGGAGCAATACATCCAAAAAGGGAAGTAACGAGTGGCACAGCAGAACTCACTGAGGATGAGTAAGACAAAACAAATTTACATGATAAAGATATTTGTTCCCCATGTTTCTATTCCTTAATCATATCTACCCCCTCTCCAAGAAACTAGAGGCATCCCTATACAGCTGTTTCTTTTAGTGGATTTGGGAGAGTTGTTTAAACCCCATAAAAAGGGGAATAACCTACCTGAGCAAACAAAACGGTAGACTGGGAATGATAAATCCAGTGTTTGTTTGTTTTTTAGTATATATCAATTTTAAATAAAATAAAAAAAGGAATGGGTGCAATGGGCAACACCCACACTATTAAATAGTATCCAGGAATGGGAAACAGGAAATTTTTTGTATAACAATGAACAAACCCCAAGACTAAACTCAGAATGGACTGATTGTTTTGACAATATTGTCAACTGGGTTAAAGATAACAGGATGCAGTTCAACATGGATAAATGTGTAGTTTCTCATTTTGGAAGGAATAACATCAAGCAGGACTATTATATCTATGGCAAGAAACTTAAAATGGTGAGTGCAGAAAGGGACCTGGAAGGATATTTCAGCAATGACCTTAAGAACAGTACCCACTGCAGCTAGGTAGCCAATAAAGCTAGCAATTTAATTAACTCTATCCGTAGAGCCTTCTTCTCAGGGTCTGATTTGGTTCTGCTTCCCTTTATAAAATGTATATTAGGCCTCACACTGATTATTGCTCTCAGGTCTGGAGCTCTCACCTTAAAAAGGACATAGATCTAATTGAAAAAAAAACACAACAAAAGTTTACTAGGGTCATACCTCAATGCAGAAGTAAAAACATTGAGGATAGGTTGAAAGACCTAGGCCTATGGTGACTCAACTCAAGAAGGATTAGGAGAGACATGTTGTACCTTGTCAAGATGTTGGATGACCCTGAATTAATGAAGGATCTAGGTTTAAGATACATAGAGTGAAGACATGATCTGAGGGTGGCACAAACATCAGCAGGTAGATGCAGTGCCCAAAACTTAGCTCAGGAAGTATGCTTTCAATCCTAGAGCGCTAAGATTATGGAATGAGTTACCGGGGGTAGTTGTGGATGTACCTAATTTGTTCAACTTTAAGTCAAGATTGAGCTAATATATACAGGAAGGTAACCTTGCAGGTCACCTCCACTGAACATTTGGGACATCAAACATGAGCCCAGGCCTGCCACTGTCCTAAAACAAAGTATTAACCAAAGTAATATTAGAAAATGGGGAATCATGCCTTCTTTAATAAAAATAACTTGTAGAAAACAAGTTTATGATGACATAATACAAAAACATTTTTATGAATCTTCCCATTTTGCTTGTTACTCAACCGCAGAACAAACTATCATAAGAAACATGCTTATGGACACTAGAATTCCACACAACATGCGGGACGTGGTCTGGCTATGTACACATGGGCGTTTACTTGTTAAAAGAAACCAAAAACATAAAGAACTTAAAGAAAGATATTGCCCAAGGGATACTTGTACTACAACAATAAAAACAATGGACCACATATATACTGTATAGAGAGTGTCCCTTTATTACACAATTCTGGGACATGATCACTAGCAGATGGAATATGGACATTTTTATAAACCTTACCCCTGAAATATTATTTTTTGGATATATTTCCAAATGACTGGAAACTGTATGATCGTAGTATCATGAGACTGGTGTTGGCAAGTTTTAAATTTTGGATATGGCAGGTTAGATGTGTTGTACACTAGTCTTACAACAACAACAAACTACCCATGAATAATTAACCCATCTGTTCCTACAAGAAATAGAACAACTCCAAGAAACAGAGTAACAGATAGTGGAAAATAAAGTTTTGCTGGATAGATGGGGAGCCTTACACTGGATAAAATAAGAAAAAAGAGGGGACACAGATGAGGGACAAACAGGAATTATTAAAAAATCTGTTCTGTTTCTCTATACATACTGTATATGATAACGCATTGAACTGGAAGATGTTACAGTCAGACCTGGTTAATCCGTAAGCATTTGTGTTAGTCCAATTTTCTACATAATAAAAATCTACGTAGTAACCAGACATTGATTTTTTTTCCAAAAAAGATTTATTCTTGTAAAAAGATTCACTCTTTAAATGCAATGCAAAAACATACTGTAGGTACATGTACATTACTTTGTTTCATATACAGTACTGTATTTTTTTTTAAATGTAACATTTCATTTACATTTCAGTTACATTTAAAATAATCCATGATTCCTTAAACATTGATTTGTTTACTAAGACAGAATTTAAAAGTGAACAGGCTGGTACAGCAAGCTGAAACGAGGGGAAAGCAACATCTACAGGAGCTAACTGGAGGACATTTTTTTTTAAAGCAGAATGGAGGTTCTACAGCTCTACAGGCTGAGGGTAAACATTGATTACTCAGACAGAATTTAAATGCAAACAGGCTGGTACAGCAAGCCGAAACGAGGGGAAAGCAACATCTACCTGATTTATTGGCGCGTGGGTTGAGACAGCAGAATGGCATTTAAAAGTGAATTTAGCTAACTGGTGCTCTACTTTAGCTGTACAGAACTAACTGGGGGACATTGGTTTTTTTTAAAAGCAGAATGGAGGTTCTATGGCTTTACAGGCTGGTACAGCAAGGCGAAAAGAGGGAAAGCAAACATAACACACATAAATTGGGGGGGTGTGGACTTGTTACAGAGCAAACAGGGGTAAACATTGATTTTTTTTACTTAGAAAGAATTTAGCTAACTGGGGCTCAACTTTAGCTGTACGGTTCTACGGCTCTACAGGCTGGTACAGCAAGCCGAAATGAGGAGAAAGCAAACATAACACACATCAACCGGGGAGGGGGGGGCGTGGACTTGTTACAGAGCAAACGGAGGGACATTGACTTTTTTTTACACAGACAAGGCGATAACACAATCATTTGCTGGGACAGCAGAATGGCTTTTAAAAGTGAATTTAGCTAACTGGGGCTCTACTTTAGCTGGGAACATTGAACATTGGCCTGATTTACTGGAGCGTGGGTGCGTGCAGATATCAAATCAGGGCAAACTGGGGCTCTGCTTTAGCTGTACAGTTCTATGGCTCTACAGGGAGAAACAAAACACTTTTTTTTCTGCAAAGAGACCTACCGGTAGAAAACAGCTGTTTCCTAGAAGCTGCAGCAGCTGTTTTCAGTTGCACTTGGAGGAGGTTGGAAAAGAGCTGTAAAAAAGGGAAAAGATACAATATGTTAATAAAACAAGACATCAAATGAATGAAAAGATACACTGTACTCAAAATGTAACATTTAAACATTTCTTTACCTAAAACAGCAGCACTGCAGCGGGAGGCGAGTACACTCGTGCAGTTGATGTGTTGCTTTCCGTTGATTTAACACGCCAGAGGGGATTAAGAGTGCTTTAGATTAACACTCTGTTAGCACCTCCACCTGGGTACAATTGAAAAATGGATTAAGGAGGTCACAGTAAATAGGTAATAAATAGCCCAGTTAGAGACAAATGCAAACAGATTCGGATTCACAGTTTTACATATTAAAGAGGTAGTTAACATGAGAACAAATCCGTTTGCATTGTGTCTCATTCGGGAAACCAGACATGCAGACTAATGAGGCACGGATAAACCAGGTCTGACTGTATTTGACAAATTTCATTCACTTGTTTTTGTAATTTTGTTTATTATTGGAAACTTGACATATTTTGACATTCTTATGTATTTCCTTTGATCATTTTTGTTTGTTATTTATCAATATGTTATAATAAAAAAAAAATTCCCCTACTCTTGCAAGAAGTGCCTTGGGTTCTTTTACGTTCTCCTGGACACCCACCAGAACAGAACTACAGATGGGTGGAGGCAACCTTGGTTTGGTTTCTCATCTGAGGGAGGGCACACCCCAACAGTACAGCAGCCCTCAGTACTGCACTCAGGAGTCAGCTTTTAAGGTGTAGGCCCAGTCCTAGTGTGGGACGAGAACCTGTGACCTTCTGTCCCAGGGTTGGATGTTCTATGAACTGAGCCATGCTACACCTTTTAAGCCCTCACCTCAAAGACTTCTAGCTGGTTACTGGCCTGCCAGCATAGAGGTATGGTGTCCACTTGCAGCACCGACATCCTGGGTTCGGTGATGGACTCAGGAGATGGAGGTCTGGCTGGGCGGAAAAGAATTTAAAGTCCCAGGGACTGCTCTCCTTCTCCAGGGGAAGGGGGAAGAGTGTCTGGCACCATGCGGACTTCTGGTGGAGGCTGGGGATACCGCCACTGCCGGTGCAACATGTTACGGGGCAGGGCAGACATTGGCATCATTGCACATCCCTGCCCCAGGAGCTCTACACATACTAAAAAACTCTGGGCCTGTTCATGATGGCCCCCACCTCTGCCGCTGCTCCCATTGTGATTAATGTCCACTGGGGTGAGTCCCGCTCCCATGGCCCTGCCCTGGGGAGTAAGCCAGCACACAAAGACCAGGTTCCTTAGGGAAGGGACTCCCAGGCATTGGGGTGGTGGTGAGTGGGGCGGAGGGCAGGATCCCCTAGTACAGGGGTAGGGTGACTGGGAACAAAAAAATTAAAAAAGACCTCTAGCTGTCGAATAGTTCTTTGTTGTCTTTGTTGTTCAGTCTTTCCATCTCAAAATTCCCATTCATCTTTTACTTCAATGTCTGAGTAAATATTTTCATGCAGCAATTAATCTTTTTGGATGAAAAGGACTATAGGCTGTATTTCCTTCAGATCAAGCAATTCTGAATCAAATTTGTCCCTCAGACCTCGATAAAAGCTTCTATACCAGATTTTGTTCTCTGCCATCTACCCTCAGTTTTTTGTTTGCTTCTTTACATCCAGACGTCTCAAGTCAGAGTGTTTGACATTTCAGTTTGGTCTCTTCCATCTCATCCAAGTGATCCTGTACAAATGATAAGCTGTTTTCCTTACTAGGACACCTCAAGTGTGTGATGTGGTATATTCCCTGAGGAAAGTTTTATATCAATTTTTATATGGCAGATTTTGTAACTGGCACTGCTCCGGATTATCACCTTACCATCACTGCTTTCACTAGTTCAAACCTTATCATGTGGTCAACTTTGCTCTTAGACGGAATGGCATATTCATTTTCATAAAGATCTAGCTACAGCATTTAACACTCAAACTTTCATTGACACAACATTATCCTGTGGCTTTGAGGCATTTTGTGGTATTTTGGATTTGCTCATCCATGGCTATCAGAAATTCAAGATTTCTCATTTTCAATCCATGTTTTCCTTGTCGGAACTGTATCGTTTTGCAACAGCTGTTCTCACCTTGGGCCACCTTTTGGAACAATCAGCCTGTCATGTTCTATTTTCATAACCAAACAGCCGTAACCATAATAAATACAGGTCAATCTTCCTCTTCCCTGAAGAATGTCCTGAGAAGATCAACATGAACTTCATATGGAATTCAGTACTTCCATCCTCTGCCTTCCAAAGTTATGACTTCTATTCCATCATACAAGGATGTGCATACTTCCTACAAGCAATCAACCTATTGGCCACCTCATACTGTAAACAAGCAGCCCTTCAGACACATCATACTTCTCAACAGCAACTGGCCTGTTGTCCAAATCATACTACTTATAGCTGTTCAGCCTTTTGGCCTCATCATACTACTCACAAGTAATCAGCCTGTTGGCCACATCATATTGCTTGCTCTCAGGTAGTCGACCTGTTGGTTTCATCTTGCAATTCACAAGCATTCAGCTTGTTGACCACATCATACTGCTCATCAGCAATCAACTTGTCATCCATATCATACTGCTCATAGCTGTTTGGCCTGTTTGCCACATCATACTGCTTATAATTGATTGACATGTCATCTATACCATATGGTATCCAGCGAACACAGATACTGCAAATGAGCGCTTTCAAAAACAGTGACTCAGTTATGATGCCTGTGTTCAGGGCTACCTTGCAGGGTAGTGACTGGATACCTGGGTGGATAAGGTAGGGTGACAGGAAGCATATATGCACGTGCACACACACACACAGGGGGAAGGAAGGGGAGGGAAGGTATGTGGGAGGGGGTGTGGCGGGCAGCTGCCGAGCTGGTCCACTAGCATGGTGGGGAGGGTGGTAGGTTGGGAGGTGCAGGGTGCAGGTGCCCTCTTGCCATTCGCCATGACTGTGCATCGCCAAAATTCATTTTTGGTGATATACACTCGCCAAAATGGTGATCGCTATTCTGCAATCGCCATTATCACATAGAATCATATCATACATCTCATAGCTGTTCAGCCTATTGGCCCATCATACTGCTGCAGTAAGCCTGTTGGCCTCTTCATACTTCTCACAATTAGACTTCCAGCCACTTCATATTGCTCCAAGCACTCAACAATCAGCTAGATCCACTGCTGTCAAGCAACAGGTCTGTTGGCCAATAGTAACAGACATATACAGCAGTTTACCTTAAAATCCATCTTCCTAGCTCATACATATCCAGTCCAGCAGTTAAAGCATTCCTTGAATACCTGAGAAATGTATTCCTTAAGGACCACTCTTAAGGAGGCTTGTAGTCCATGCTCTATATTGCAAACTAACAATTCTCTTACAGGATGAAGTCTTTGGTTCATTAACCACTCAACTCTTACAGTACAGTAAGCCTTGACCATAGCCTTCTTTGAATTACTAAGACATATAGAAAGTACTTTCTTTGCATTCAATTACACTGTCCATTTCTCTGATCAATTCAGAATTGCTCGCCCTCACACCAACAAGAAATGACTCCTTCTCCACCATTGCAAGAGCTGCAAATGATATAAAAAATATATTTCAACCAAACTTCTGCCACCATCTGGGATTCTCTAGCTGCATCATGTCTGCCTTCAAAGGGTTCCATGTCATAACGGTGATCGTCAAATAGCAATCGCCTTTACACCGAGTGTATCGCCAAAAAACCAAAAGGACAATGTACACTCCCAGCAAGGCAACACAGGCAAAAACAAATGTTTTTTATGTTATTTATGTGGGGGGGGCACAGCCCCCTGCTCCCTCCTTAAAAATGATTCTCAACTCTAGGGGGCGCATGTCTGGGAGGGGGATAACCTTGTACAAAAATATTAACTCCGGCATGCAAAACACAAAATATTGTGCTCCTCCCCAGCCCTGAACCATGCACCCTCTCCACTGTAACCATCCACCCTAAGCACCACACCACATGGTCAGCTTGGTAGCCTCCTGCTGCCTTATTTCCCACATACCTTCACTCCTCTTCTGTTCCCTGTCCTGTGCTTCCAGTCACCTTGCTGTTCATCTGTTGCTACCCTTTCAAGGTAGCTCACATAACGAGTGCTGAACTTGAGTCACTCATATCTGAGTCACTCAAGTTCAGTCACCATTTTGATGGGTTACCCCTTCAGAGCTGCATGGAAAAATGCTGTACGCTACCTTCTGCACCCTTCAGAACAGAGACCCTTTGCTATATTCTTTTTTTTTTTCAATTGTTTAACCAGGAGTAGCACACTAAGCTGAAAGCTTTTTTACAGGAGCAACCTGGAAGCACAGGGAAGTTAAGTGACTTACTCAGGGTCACACAGTATGCAAGTGGAAGCTGTGGGATTCAAACCCATGTCTGGTCTGTTGGATATCACCAGGTTTGCAGTTCAGAGCCTTAAACCACTGCACTATACTGCCTCCCAAATATTCTGTTCCATATGTAATAGATCAGGGAGGGGCTGTGGACATGGCCTACCTAGACTTTAGCAAGGCATTTGACACAGTCCCACACAAAAGATTAATACACAAGTTAGCCAGCCTGGGAGTGGGTCCCAAGATGACAGCCTAGGTAAAGAATTGGCTGGAGAATAGGACACAGAGAGTAACAGTAAATGGAGTCCACTCTGAAGAAAGGGGGGTTCCTAGTGGGGTACCGCAGGGTTCAGTATTAGGACCGGTCCTCTTCCATGTCTTTATAAGTGACATTGCAGAGGGACTGGAAGGAAAAGAATGTCTCTTTGCAGATGACACAAAGATCTGCAACAGAGTTGATGCACACGGTGGGGTGGAAAGGATGAGAAGGGACTTGGCAAGGTTAGAGGAATGGTCAAATGTATGGCAGCTTAGATTCAGTGCTAAGAAGTGCAAGGTAATGCACCTGGGTAACAAAAAACCAGGGGAAGAGTACACAATGGGGGGTGAGATACTAACAACAACAAAAATGGAAAGGGACCTGGGGGTAGTCATATCAGATGACCTAAAGGTGGGCAAGCAATGTGAGAGGGCAGCAAGGAGGGGTGGGGGGATACTGGGATGCATAGGGAGAGGCATCACCAGTAGAAAACAGGAAGTTATTATCCCTCTGTACAGACAGTTGGCGAGACCCCATCTGGAGTACTGCGTGCAGTTCTGGAGACCCAGTCTCTGCAAAGACATAGACAGGATGGAGGCTGTCCAGAGGAGGGCAACTAAAATGTTGCAGGGTCTGCACCGGAAGATATATGAAGAGAGACTTAAGGAGCTGAATATGTATAGCCTCGAGGAAAGGAGGGAGAGGGGGGACATGATAGAAACTTTCAAGTACCTCAAGGGAATCAACAAAGTCCAAGAGGGTAGCATCTTTCAAAAAAAGAGGTGTGCAAGAACAAGGGGGCACAATTTGAAGATAGAAGGGGCTGCTCAGAGGTAATTTAAGGAAGTATTTTTTCACAGAGAGGGTTGTGGATGCATGGAACAGCCTTCTGGAGGAGGTTGTGGAGTCAAAAACAGTGCTGGAATTCAAGCATGCATGGGACAGTCATAAGACAATTCTAGGGGGTGGGGGTAGGAAGAAGTAGGCTGCTGGATAACTAGGATCTGCAGCTTATCCATTAGGTAGGGAAATGGGCAGACTGGGTGGGCCAAGTGGTCCTTATCTGCCATCAAAATCTATGTTTCTATGTTCTTGTATTTGCATCCTTCTGTGCTCAAATGTTCAGCTTGACAGACCCAACAATCAAACAGTATATCTCAGGCATATGATTCACCTTGTCCAGCCATCCTGTTGCCACATGCTCTAACTTATCCTAACAATCAAGGCTTCATTCAAGGTTTGAGAAAATCAGCTCCTCAACATCCCTCAATGAAGTCTATGGAGTACAACAGTGATAGGCAACCTGCGGCCTGCGACGTGTTATTCTACAGCCCCCGAGAGACTTTTTGAAAGCTGAATTTTTTTAAATAAAAATGTACTGTCTCTTTAATAAATTCCTTGGCTACTACGTTCCACGTATCTTCCCATTTCAGTTTGCACATGTGCGAGTCGCACTGAACATCACAAGGAGCTTGTTGTTAGATAAATTATGGATTTACTTTGGGAATACTTGCTTACTTGCTATTTTACAATGTTGTTTACTTTGTTTGCGATCTGGGACATTATTACATTGTTGTGTGACACAAGCCAAGCCAAGTGGAGCAAGAACACACTGAAGACTGAAATAAAACTGCCATAGGTATGAAATTTCTTTTTAACCCCATTGTTAGTTTATCACTGTGATTTATTTTTTGGGGGGAAATCAGGGGGGATATCAGTGTGTGCAGAAGTGGAGAGAGAAAACGCTCCCTCAAGTGAAATAATTTGTTAGAGAATTTCCTAATGATGAAGCTTCTATGCGATTTAAATGTAAGTAGCCGTGCTAGGAGTGGGCGCCATGGTGATACAGGTGTGTGATTGAAATGTAAGTAGCTCAGCTAGGAGTAATTAGGGGCAAAGCGGTGTAGTTGATGGTCAATCAATCAAATGCTAAGTACCTGTTGTTGTTTCCACCTTCCCCCTCCCCCAATCTCTAGTGTAGTGAAGGGCAGTTTCTTGTTTTTCAATTAACTTAATTATGTTTCCGTTTATTTGTCTCAATTGAAGCAGGATGTTAAGAGCCCAGTTATTCATCAGAATCAGTCCAAACTCCAGAGACACCACAACGGGACTACACAGCGCTGCACTAAACTAAATGCTGTTCTGCTGCCATAATGGATAGGTACAGTAACACTGCCTGAACCCAGTTCACCAACTTCAGGGAGTGCCAGTAAAAAATGAAAACTAGCGGACAACCTTTATTTTTCACTGTTGTGCCTCTTAAAATAAGGAGTTTTGGATCTTCCTCAGAGCTTAATGTTCAAACAGCCATTACTTTAGCTTTCCTAAGACCTGCAGAATTTATCTCTTCTTCTGTATTCAGTCCTGCAATTCACTTAACAAAGAACAGCCTCAAGAAAGCATCAGGAAATCACTTTATTTTTATTTTACTAAGATCAAAACTGACGGCAATAATAAGGGTCCACATATCCTCTTTTGCAACAAAATCAGCATGCTGTCCCATTCAAATCCTCTACCAACTACAAGCTATGGACTGGTATACTTATTCCACTCATCCTGTCCTGTGTACCAAAAACTATTACATCATGACTACTTCCTGGTGCGTCCCTCATGTCAGAGTGTTGCTGTCTTGTCTGGGTCACATCAAGATCATGGTTCACTCACATCATCCTGCCTAAAACCTAGACATCCAAAATTAAACTCTGCCAAGCTTATCAACAGCTACCCTCATATTGTTTAGAAGCCCCGTAGGGAAGGCTAACCCAGTAACCTTGGTTACCCAGAGGATCCCCCACAGAGGAAGTTTTCCTCTTCTCTCCTCCGTGGTACTGGATCTATTCTGTGAGTTGGATGAGGTGGGTTCTGTTATGTCGCACTTTGGTCCTTTGGCTCTTTTAGCTTCCAGTTTCCTTGAGCCTTGAGAAACTTCTCCTTGCACCTCCACCGAGGGTGGAAATCCAGGGAAAAGAGACAAGCCAAAGTAACACTCATGGTAATGTTGCACAAACACTTACATAACTGGCAGTCACACATTGAACCTAGGGAAACCTGTTTTTATTTATTTATTAATTGATTACTAGGATTCAGTGGTGTAACCATGCATACATATTGTACACACATGCGTTCAAAAAAAATCCAGGAAAAACAATTTTTTTATTTTTTACATTTTTTCCCATTCTTGTCTAGATTCTGAACCCTGGTCCTCCAGTACTTGACGCCAGGGTGGGGGGGGCATAGTCCCATCCCAGCCATTGGCCGATTCCGATTCCTCTCCTCAAACATGCTGGCACAGAGCAGAGCAATTGGACAGTTTTTGTCCACATGTGTTTTTGCTCTGCCAACCACTTGCTGTATTTTTTTCCTGCTGCTAGTGCGAGATCGACTGTGCTCCCATGGCCCAGCCTGAGCCAAGCAGACCAGGCAGACTTGATTGTTGTCAGAGTTTGATGAACAGGAGTCGCTGCTCGCTGGCCCAGGACTCATGGTTGATTTGACTCAACTGAGTTAGAGGAGGAGGACATCTTTGTTCATCCAATCCATTTGTACTCGTCTTGTCCAGTCCGTGGTTGCGGCATCATTGCGGTATGAAGAATCGGTAAAGGCCAACTTAAGGAGGGCAAGCAGCAGAACTTTCAAGCAGCTGAGAAGGTGAAGCAGAGCTCCCTATTGCCTACTACTCTACGGACGGTAGTGCAGTATGGTTAAACAAGGTAGGCTGCCTCCTGTTCCGCCCACCGATTTGTGTCTCCTCCAGCTCTGTCTTTGGGGGGGAGTGGAGTGGATCTCCACTGAAGACAGATCCGGTACAGACTGCAGTGTACAGCAATAACTGGGAAAGACCTGAGGCTTAAGATAATGCAGTGTACAGCAATAACTGGGAAAGACTGGGGCTTCAGATAAATTAACGGTGAAAGTTCGTGACATCGGTGAATGTCAATGAGCCATGATGCTGTTTCTCATGTTTTACTTGTCTCAAAATTGTAAATAAGTTATGTAACTTTTGAGCAGATCTATACTGGGAAACATACTTGGGATGTCCATGGAACCTAATACGGGGTCGATCAATCTGTCCTTTCATTGGGTTCACTTACACTCAGGTAACTGAAAACTGCAGGTGTGGGGTAAGCAACAATGTCACAAAATCATTTTCACACATCTTTAGAGGAGTCACATAGACTAAAAAAATGGTAAAAGCTCTCACATTCAATAAAATAACTGAGTTGGTGGTGTGTATGTGTGTGTGGTGGGGCACAGGGGACTGGGACCCATAGCCATATTTGTCAACTGTCCTTGATTACCAGGGAAGTCTCTCGTTTTACCCCTCAAAATTGCTCTGTCCCTTATCTGTCTCTCATGGAAAAAGTAATGTACAAACAGAGAATGGTCTGTAAATTTAGACTTTAAAGCAGACATTAATACTATTCTAAGATGCAAAATATAAAAATAAACTTTGCAAAAGTAAACCTAATGGTTTATAGTTTGTTCTGAGCTTGTATCTCCGTGCTTGAGGATGTGCATTCATATGAGAGTCAGTGTCCTTCACTGTCCATCATTTTGAGTGTCCCTGTTCCTCATTTCTGTGACAGAAGGTTCAGAGGTATGCCCATTGCTCCAATGTGAACTGCAGTGTGTTAGTTTGGGGGGCACACTCCCACACGTTTTGCCAGCCCAGTCAATAGCTGCCAGACCAAAAGGTGAGTGGTACTTAGGGCAGAGGATATAAACTCCAGCTGGGCCCCATTCTCCATCAGTGGTGCAGAAGCTTCCATACAGCACACCATCAGCATATCTTATTCGGCAGTTCAGGTGGGACTCGAGCATGGAAACACTCAGCCCCCTTTCCATTTCAATTATAACTGCATTCAGGCAGCTCTTAATGAGACAGTACACGTGGGCTAAACAGGCACTCTTCAGCAATACCTTTTGACCGATTAGACCACAGGACACCCGCCTGGCGGTTAGCATTTAGGTAAGCTCACGGAAGACTTTTCAGAAACCCCCATTTGAAGGGGGATTACACAAGCAAGAGCAATTCTTGAAGCTGAGCCTGCCTCTATCCATACTGCCCCTCTGCTTAGGATTGGTTTGGCTGTACCTACTGGTAATTTCATACTTTCATAGCATTAAATAAAGCAAACAGTATGAAATTCTGCTTTAAATGCTTAGTGTACTGTGGAGGCAGCTCAGTTGCCAGGTAGTACACAATACATAGCAGAGCATCCGCCCTGATTTCTTAATGATTAAATGAGGGAAAACATTCTGAAATAATATATAGAACAGTTTAGATCAGATGGCAGCACCCCACTGGAAATGATAAAGTACATTTCAGCTGGTCTTTCCTGGACAAATGGACTGCACAAATAGGTGGAGGCAGGACCTGACAGAAAATGGAAACTTGCATCTGAGCTGGGCAATTCAAAGTTTCTGGTTTGTGCATTATGTGGTGTCATATGCTCTAGGATAAATTCTAAATGATTAACTGCTGTTTATACCCAACCTCTCCCCTTCCCCCTCTGTTCTTATATCCCAGCAATTACCAACTGTAGAGAACAAGGTCTGAATAATAAAAAAAATATATACGCAGTTTATCAGGAACATTCCTGTCCAGAATAGGAGTGTTCCTGATAAATTGTTTATTTTTTTAAATTCAGGTTTCCCAGTCATGTCTCAGCCAGCTGGTCAGCCATATTGGGGAGGGAGAAACATTTTTTTGTGAGGCAGCTTGACAGGAAACCAAACCTAAACCAGTTGGATGCTTTGTTGCTGAATCTTGTGTCAGTACAGTATTGCTGAGCTGCTGATGTGTTCAGCCATTGATGGGTGCCAGACCCAGACAGTGCCTCAAGCACTTGATTTTTCAGTGGAGTCATGTAATTCCTCATGAAATGCCCTAGATCTTGCTTGTTATTGTTTAAGTAGTGTTCTTTTGTAGTTTAAACTTTTATTGTTAGGCTGTGACATGACAGAAAATAAGCTGATCCTCAGGATTTTGCCTATTCTTGTTTTCCAACATTTTTTCTTAGGGTTGATTTTACAAGAACACATGCTAGATTTTCATTTTACTGTTCAGCATGGAGTATTGCTCCTATTGATTTCCTCCTGAACAAAAGACATAAGTATGTTTTCCCTGTTATAACTTACCAAAAAATTAAGAAGTTTTGCTTGCTCTGCAGCTGCTCAAAGGTGGCAACAAAAGTGATGACCCTAGCAACAGTGAAGTTAGCTATGTTGGTAGTGATATCTGTTGCTTGCAACAAGTCAGAGAAATCTTTAAAAGCAGCCAGAAAGTTTCAAAATGGCCCTCAAAATGCACCAGAATGCATCTAAAATCTGATAGCTTCTGGGGGCCTAGGCGGCCCCCAGATCCCCGGCCTATTGGTTTTGTCTTTTTTGAGACAACCAGGACTTTTATCAGTCTTTGCCCCCCCCCATCAAAAAAGCTAACTATGCCCCTGGTACTGCAATTTTTCTCACTGGCTGCTACCTCACTCACAGCGGGACTAGTATAGTCCCACCATGACTATCCCTGAAAGTCAAATCACCATTTTGTTGTCTTGAGTCGGACGAGAGAGAGTGTGGACTTGGAGAGGATGGAGAGCCACTGGTTTAAGTCCCACACAGTTTGTGTCACTTCTGACTCCGCAACAGTCGCCAATGCAAGACTGTATTTTCTTCGGCTCCAACGGTCCGACCCCAGGCTCCTGAGCACTGCGTGATCATTAAATTCAGTACTGGTCATGGAAGTACTGTATGTGTCTGCACTGCAAGTGTGGCTTAATCAATAGTAGGTGCCAAATCAAACTATGCAGCCACCAGCAGCCAGAACAGTGGGACTGGTTTGTAAAAAGGCTATGGTACAAGGGTATTGTATACTCCCACAATTGGCCCCAAAATGCACCAGAAAGCATCAAAAAATTTTCTGGGGACCTAGGTGGCTCCTAGCCAGTTGGGTGGAGTCATTGACTTGTGCATACACTTTTTAAAAGGCTGGTTACTCCACTGTTAGGATTACAAATACCTTTGAGCCAGAGGTTCTTATACAAAGGTTCCGTGTCAGCAAGGGCGGTACAAAAAGTATCATAATAAACAATTTGGCTACAACACATAAACACAGCATTACAAGCTTGCGATGAAATTAAAGTAACATAAGAGCAGTCAAAACATGACCTTGTCAAGGAAGTGCTGTTGTAATGTTAGAATTGCAAAGCAGGAGTGGGACAAGAAGTGGGTGGGGAGGGGGAGGAGGAGGAGAGTGAAGATCAAGCAGCAGCCAGAGGATTAGAGTCCCTGGGAGAAAGGGAGGAAGGAGAGCAAAGGGTAAAGGGGGATACTGGGAAAAAACTTAGTTGGAGGAAGGGGCAGGAAGGTAGGAGACAGGTGAGTGGGATGTGTGTGCAAGCTCAGGGTGATACAGTGGGCAGGAGATATCATGGAGAGATGGGGAAGAGTGGGAAGAGGAAGAACAGGGTGAATCAGTAGGCAGTAGGTAGTTACGGAGAGAGGGCGAAGTGTGAGGGGGAAGAAAGGGAAGGGGGAGGGTAGGGCATGTGAGTAATTATGAGAAGAGGGAAAGATGAGGTAAAGGAAGTTGGTGGAAGAGTAGTGAAAGAGGCTTAAACTAGGAAAAGCAATCACAGCAACTTAGAGTAATGAGGTATTGATGGAGCTTGTGCTTGAATGTGCTTATTTCTGGTTCAGTAGTGATGACAGTGGGGAGACTATTAAGAAGGGTGGGTGCCTTGAAAGCAAAACACTGCTGTGTGAGTATGGTCCTACAAAATGGAATGAGGTATGATTGCTTAGCAGAGCTTTGTGTGCGCCTGGTTTTTGGTACCAGCAAGATAATGGATTCAGCGAAAGGGGGAGTGAGACCCAAAGTGATATTTTTTGTGAGAAATTCAAAGGAAAAAAGTGGCACTCAGGCTACCATGCCAAATGATTTATTCAAGCAAAGTGCACAGTAAATTCAGGCATGGTAAATATCAGCATACAAAATCTCACAACAAACTACCCCAGCCCTTCGGCTCCAAAGTGAGTCTTCCTCAGGGGTCTTTTTTGTGAGAAGGCACAACTGGTAGGAAATCCTTTCTTTGAGAGGTAGCCAGTTTGTCTTTTCATAAAAATCACAGGTGTGAGCCCTCTTGTCAGAACCAGAGACTAGACTGCAAGATTTGTTTAACGCTAACGAGATACTCTTTAGGAAGGTGTCAGTGGCAACACAGCATATGACTAGGTCATAATCAATGAGTGATATGACTGAGCTGGTTACCACCAGTCGCAGAGCCTCAGTGGTCATATAGTACTGGTATCGATATAGGATCCCGAACCTGGAGTTTATTACCTTGGCAACTTGGTTGATATGGGGATTGAAAGAGAGAGCAGAGTCAAGTGTGATGCCATGGTATTTAAATACTTGAATCTGCTCAAGGGGTTTGTTCTTCTTGTTATAAAGATGTAGACTAGCAGCTTTGTGTGAGTTGTGAGGGTTTGAGAACAGCATGACCTTATTTTTTTTGTAGTTCATGAGCAATTTGTACTGCTCAAACCAGATCTCTATCAAGTTGAAGTTTGACTGAAGGTCCACAGCCAGTGTAAGTGGGGCAGGGCTTCACGAGAAAAGGACTGCGTCGTCTGCATAAAGGAGCATATTGGTATTACAGGCAGTGGGGATATTATTAATGAACAAACTGAAAAGAAGGGGTCTGAAGATGGACACTTGTGGGACTCTGGTTCATATGAGAAGAGTGTCTGATAGTGTGTCACAGATTTTAACATGCTAGGTACGTCCATCAAGGTAGTTTTTGAATCAGCAGGAAACTTCTGTTGAGAGTCTGAGAGAGGGCAGAGTGCAGAGAAGGAGGGAGTGGTTCATAGTGTCAAATGCCTTAGTTAGGTCAATGTAGAGTGACTCAACAAGGTGACCATCGTCCAAGGCCTTATGGATGAAGTTGGTGTAGGTAAAAAGGGCAGTGGTGGTACTATGTGACTTTCTAAAGCCATGTTGTTGAGGGCATTGTAGGTTGTATTTGGTAAGGTACTCCATGAGCTGGTCAGCGACAGCACTGACCAGCTCATGGTCAGTTCACTTTGAATAGCATAGGGTGCAGAGATGAGATTATCTAGGCTATTCTGTGTAGTGACAATACTATGGGAAAGTGTGAGATAGTGGCCCCCTATAACTTGTTGGAGCAATGTTTGTCAACTTGTAAATGGGGAAAATAATTATACCACTAAAATTGTTAGCATACTTGTTAGGGATGCCAGCAAAAGAAAGCACTGGTCTTGGATTTTAGAATGAAACCCTTCCATTAACTGTTTTATAGGATAGGGCATGAGAAAAGTATTCTGTGAGGTGGGTAAGTGTAGCAGATTGTTTGGAGTGATTTTAGAGGGAGAGGAGATGGACTGGTGATGTATACAATGAGTGCAGACAGGCACCGAGAAGCTCTGGAGCCACTTTGACCAAATATTTTTTTTAAATGTATTTTTTACAGTTGATCGTGCTCCTCACACTACTGTTACAGTTTCACCTACTACTTTAGTGAGGACCTTGCTGAATCTGCAGTCTATATGGATCCATTGTAGCCTGCTTTGTTGGTTGAATCACCACCATCACTGCCACTTTCTGCTCACTCCCCAGCCTCAAAATGCTCTGAGGCTGATTCGCTTCTCACTGACTTACTTGGCTATACTGATGACTCTTTGTTGGAAAAATTCATAGTGGAGCTGACTACTATCAAGCTGATAGTTTCTGAGAGTGCCACAGATCTTAAAGAGGCTAAGTTCTCATCTGGATACACTTACTCAGTGATGGGGATTTGGAGGTGAGAATCAGCTCTGTAGAGGATAGACAGCAAAGGCAAGAGACAGAGCTGATCTCTCTTTGGGGAAAGTTTGCACACTTGGAGGAGAAGGTTGATGATTTAGAAAACAGCAGCAAGTGGAATAACTTGATTCTGACAGGCATCCCAGAATTGGTGAAGGGCAAGGATGGTGTTGCTTTCATGAATTAATTATTTCTTTCTGTGCCTAGCCCCCTGGGTTTGGGGCAAAACTATGCCATCAAGCAGGCTCACTGGGCACTTCTCCCTATGTCACAGAAGGGTAAATGCCTCAGGGTTTATGGGCCCTACGCACAAAGGTGCAGAGCAGGTACAAGTCACATAACCCTGGTGCACAGCCCACTCCGCAACCACCCAAGCCCACTGTGCCCCCTGTGTGGCATTCACCATTGTAAGTACGCCCCCCCGCACAGGATTCCTGGCAGAGTACAGACCTACACTCAAGGGGTGGACTGGGGGAGGTGCAGGGGTGTGCCAGCACTCTGCAGGATGCACGACCATGTGGAGTGCCAGGTACATGTGTCAGCACCTCCACCACATTGGGACAATCATAAAGACAGGGGGCCAGTTACATGGCCCCCCGGGAGTTACTGCCATGGGCTGTGGCAGTGAGGCAGGGTCATATGCACACCCCACCAAGGAAGCCCTGACATGTGTGGTGCAGTAGGAGGCCAGCGGGTGGTTGACCAGACACTCGACCCCCACACCACATGTGATGCTTTATGCACCAGCAACCAGCCCAGTGCCACAGGTACAAGTGATCCACCATGGGATCAGAGTCAGGCAGCTGACTGGCCACCCACCTAGATCTGCACCCGACAGCCCCGTGGGTCTGCATGCCAGGGGAGTGGAGCCACATACGGGAGTCATGTGGTGGCCACTGTTCATGCATGTGGCCACCCACAGATCTCCCGCAGGTGCATAGCTGTGCGGGTGGGGTACGCACCTCAGGGGCATATTTATTCATTTCATTTATTCATTACAAATCGGGTTTACAACCTTTGAGTCAGAGACTCATTTACAAAGGCACCTTGTCGAAGGGGGGGGCAGACATCAAGACAGTTATTACAGTGCAGGTTAAAACAGAGGATAACATTACAAGTGCAGTAAACAGAACATTTAACATAGATACACTTAGGTTACATAATGTAGTAGTTTGCATGTTACTTAGGTTACATAAAGATACAAAATTGTGAGCTACACTCATGGATATAGTAGGTCCTCAGAGAAGACAGTGGGTTACATCCCTGTTTGGACCTAGTAGGGAAGGGGTAGGTCTGGGGGAGTGAGAGGCTGTTCAGTGGACATTGTCGAGCCAGGGGGCAAGGCGGGTGGGAACCACAGGTTACAACAGGGGGTTAGTTGCACCTACAACAGCAGGTATTAAAGATATGGTTCCGAAGGGCTGTTTTGAAGGAGCCAATTTTTGGCAAGTTGGAGATGCAGCTAGGCAGGGAGTTGAACCAGGTGGGGGCTCAGTAGAGGAAGGTTCTCTGGGCAAGAGAGGTCTTGGTTCTGGGCACCTTGAAAGTGGCCTTAACAGAGTTACGGGTGGTGATGGATGAAGATGGCTGCTGTAGGTAGGTGGAGACCCCGTTGGGGGGGGAGTCCTAGCAGAGATTTCTTAGCGAGAAGGCAGGCCTGGTAGAGTAGTCACTCCTCAAAGTTGAGAAGATTGGTGGTAGTATAGAGAAGACAGGTGTGAGTTCAGCTGGGGGCACCAATCAGGTGCCTACAGGCCTTATTGATGGAGAGTTGGATTTTGGAGAGGGCAGTGTTGTTAGCTGCAGCATAGATGGGCAAGCCATAGTCCATGATGGATAAGTCAGAGGAGGTTATGGCTAGCCTGAGGGCAACCTGAGGCAGGCAGTCCATGTGCCGGTATAGCAGGACAATCTGAGATTTAATGGTGGCTGACAGGGCATTAATGTGGGTGTGGAAGGAGAGGGCAGTATCGAACGTGATGCCTAGGTACTTGTATGTGGTCACTTATTCTAGCGGGTGCAGAGTGCTAGGGATAATCAAGGGGGGGTATTTTTAGCTTTATTTTGGTGGTGGGAGAAGAGCATTGATTTGGTTTTCTTTAGGTTAATGACCAGTCTGCGGTCTCCGAACCACCTTTCAACTTGGTTGTAAGCTTGCTTGAGGGATAATTGGAGGGAGGTGGGATTGGGATGTGAGGCAACGAGGACTGCGTCATTGGTGTAGAGGAGCATTTTACCAGTACATGAGCTGGGAGGGTGTTGAGGTAGAGACTAAAACATATCAGACCCAGGATGGAGATCTGAGGGACCCCAGAGTGAATGGAAAGAGTGCTGGAGAGGGAGCCGCTGATCTTGACACACTGGGATCTAGCAGAGAGGTAGCTAGAGAACCAGGAAATGGGACCACCAGAGAAGCCAAGTTGGTGGAGAGAGTCGAGTAGAAGGGGATGACAGACAGTGTCAAAGGCCTTGGAAAGGTCAATGAACACTGCTCCTGCAAGGCTGCCAGAGTCAAGAGCAGCATGCAGGTGTTGGGAGAATTCCAGGAGAGCCATGGTTATACTGTGTCCTGGGCAGAAACTGGGCTGCTCTGGGCACATAATGTCATACTTGGTTAGGTATTCAGAGAGCTGGATCAACACCACTTTTTCAAGGACTTTAGAGAGTAGGGGGAGGATGGAGATGGGCTGGTAATTGTTGGGGGTGGATCGGTCCCCACTCCTATGTATGGGTGTGATTTCAGAAGTTTTCCAAGTGCTTGGGAACTGACCCAGGCATAGAGACCAGTTTAGAAGGTCAGTCAGGGGGACTAGGACTTCGTCCAAGACCATACAGAGGATCCTGGAGTTGAGGGGGTCACTGCTGGGGTTATTGCTGTCTAAGACTTTTAGCAGGTGCAGCCTGGCTTCTTGGGGGGATAGAGTGCACAGGTAGAATGGTGGGCAATGCAGAACCGGAGGGAGAGAGGTGGGGATTGGGTCAAAGAAGCTGCTGGGGAGGACCGAGCTTAGGTCAGAGAAGGCAGTGTTAAGGCAATCAGCTATGAGGAGTGGATCTGTGGTGGGCGTGCCATTGATGGAGGGCTGAGATGGTGGGGGAGAGTGGGACTTTCCATTTAGCTCTTTCATATTATCCCAGAAGGTCCAGGCTGAACCCCAAGTGGAAGTGAGGGTGGTCTGGTAGTGCTCTGCCTTGGCCCACCTAATGGCCCAAGTGCACTTATTGCGTTCTGCATTGTAAGCCTGTCTGTCAGATGCCTTTCCAGGATTTACAGCAATGTGCCAGAGATTATGTCTGTTTTTGAGTTTCTGGAGAAGGAGTGGGGTGATCCATGGGGCATTGCATTTTTTGGAACGGATCCTGGTTATGGGGTTAAAAAGGTCACAAGCCTTACAGGAGGCATTTGTGAAGTGGTCAAGAACTGAGTCAATGTCAGGGATGTGCTGGATACGGGACCAGCTAGCAGGGCTAGGTATTGTTTTAATTTTCTGAGGCCGCCGGGGTGTAAACGGTTTTGTAGAGTGGCCTGGGACACTGGCTTCAGAGTGGATGATGACCAGAGACAGAGGACTGGGGAGTGATCACTAAAAGAGTTGGGGAGTACAGTTACACCCCGGATTTTGTAGGGGCAGTTAGATATAACATCTAGGAGAGTGCTGGTGCTAGTGGAGTGGTTGAATCTGGTGGGCTGGGTGACTAACTGGGACATATCCAGGGCAACAAAGGAGTCCCTTATATGGGAGGCAGTGGAGGCAAGCCAGTTAACATTGAGATCACCTCCACTTTGTAAGGGACAGATGTGAGATAGTCAGTGAGGGACTGGACCGCTTGCTTTTGATTCCTCGGGGGTACATAGGAGACCGTGAGGAACAGAGGGCCTTGGGTGGGGTCAGGTGTGATTTTTAAGGTGAGGGCTTGGGCTCCATAGTCAAGTTTAGGAGCTGGGAGTGCCTGACCTATAAGGGAGTCCCATATGAGTAGTGCGCAACCACCACCGCGTTTGCCTACTCGGTCTTCCCTGTAGATTGTATATCCAGGGAGAGTGATAGCAGAGTCTGGGGTGGATTTGGATAGCCAAGTCTCTACCAGTGCAGTTATGTCAGGTTGATGTTGAACAACCCAGCACTGGAGGGCAGCAGATTTCTTTAGGAGACTGCAAATGTTTAAGGATGCAAAGCATAGGCCGGTTGCAGTACAGGGTTTAGAAAGGCTGGAAGCAATAGGTCCTGGGTTTGGGTGTACATTACAAGATAATAATAATAATAGCAGTGTAATTATTCTGGTTAGAGGCTGGTGGCATTGGAGACCCTTGGATTGACACCCAGCTGAGGACTTTAGAATCAGGGTACATGGGATAGATAAAGTGTGAAGGGTGGGAATGGCAGGGGGGAGCTGGGTCCAGGTCAGGCCTTGGAGGGCGGAGGGAGTGAGGGTGTTGGCAGGGTGGGGGTGTTGGGGGGTCATGGGTGTGTTGAGGGTGGGGAAGGGCCGAGTCATGGTGGGGTAGTCTAGGGATGAGGTGCCTAGTGTAGAGGAAAGGGGCTCCAGTCTGTGTGAGGTCTGTACCAAGAGGGTGAAGGAGAGCAGACTTAGTAATGGAGTTTAGGTACCCATAGCAGCTGAGCAGTAAAGGAAAAGTGCCAGGAGTAGTAGAGAGTAAAGAGATGTAGAGCAGCTTTGGAATGGTAGGGGGAAAACCCCTTTAGTGGGCGAAAAGACTATAAGCTGCAAATGGGAAAAATCAGTATCAATCAGTAGAAGAGGGAGGGGCAAAGACAGATGAATAGTGATAGACTGACCACACAATAAGTGAAATGAGACAGGAACTATATTGTGTTGTATTGGGTAAGTGTGCTTATAACTGGGCCCTCTAGTGGCTAAAGGATATAATCTGCTAATGAAAAGTCAGCACAAAAAAAACCAGGCAGGGAGGTTCTGACGCAAGTTTTTTTTGGGGGGGGGCACTGCAGCATCCTCAATGGGACACCGAGGTCAAGAGTGCAGCCCACAGACTTACAGCTCTAAGAGAATGGGCACAGCACTCAGGGCAGACAGCAAAATCACAGTACCTTAAGACCTCTCTCAAAACTTAAATCAACTCTTAAGAAATCTCTACATCAAACTAAACTTTACTTAAAGTGAGAAATCAAGAACAAGTCAAGCAGGGGTCAGTCCTAGCATTAATTTCTTGGCAGCAGTTCCTAGAAGACTTCTGGATTGCTGCACAAAGTGTGAGAAACACTGACAAACAGGGGCAAGTGATATTCCTCCAGGGGTAGATGCCAAAATTCAGGCTTGCAACCTGTACCTTGCTTGGAGGGTGAGCGTTGGGCAGCTTCTCTTTGTTCTGCTTACTAAACTGCAGAATGCAGTTTGTTTGAGAGGAGAAAGCCTGAAAGCGCAGAGTTGTCCCCTTGCTTGGAGGGTGAGTGTAGGCAGCTTCTCTGTTCTGCTTACCAAACTGCAGAATGCAGTTTGTTTGAGAGGAGAGAGCCTGAAAAGGCAGAGTTGTCCCCTGCCCCATTTGGGCATAGGGGTCATTATTTGTAGATTATTAAATTTCCAAGACAAAGTGAAAATCCAACAGGCTGTGAGGGCCCACCCTGCTTTGTTCTGAAAGAAGATGTGGTATATTTGTAATGACTTAAGTCAGTCTATCCAGCATAAACAAAGACCCTATAAAGCCATAAGACCGTGCTGAATAAGGGCAATATTAAATTAAGTATCATGTTTCCAGCCCAGCTGATACTCCAACTTCCAACAGGTTCATATAGTTTTAACTCGGCTGCTGTGGCCAAGCAACAGCTCTCAGATTTATTGCCTCATCTGTTCCTGCATCCCTCTCCTCCAAAGGGATCCATGCCTATGGTGGATTGACTCCCCTCCATTTTCCATCTGGGCCCCTCCTAGGAAACATATGGGGGGGCCCCTGTGACTGTGGTCAGGTGAACTGTGATATAGCTTTCAGATAGGGGTCCGTATTATGCTTTGTTTAGGAAAATCTGAACTGATTGGTAGTTGGTACTGTCTATATTACTGCTGATTGTTTGTCCTATGGGGAGCAGGTGTGAAGTTTGTTTCATTTCTCTGGCCTCATCGAGGGGCCATGATATTTTGGCATCCATCTTACATTACAATATCTGAAATGTAATGTCTGCTGACCTCTTGTTGGATTTCCCACTAGTCCTGGTTTTCTTGCCAGCACCCACTACAGCTGACAGTGCTATGGCATGCTCAAGAATGGTGGCCTCCTGACAACCACAACCTCTCCTTGGGAGTGGCTACAGCGAGAGACTTTTCAGTTAGTCTCCCATCATAGTTGAGAGCTACCTCTGGATGTGTTACCATGTGGGAGTCTGACGACAACTATCCTTAGACCGCTATGTGACTGCCTATATTTTCATCAGCTGTATGTAGCTCAGAGGCCTTTGTCATCTCTGCCTGATAGACTGGTCCATGCCAGACAATGCATGAGGATTCTACATCTAGCTAAGCTATAATTCATTCTTGTTGAAGACTTCACTGAAGATTTATTCTTTTTTTCTATATCCTTCATTACATTTTTCTCCATGAAAAGTCCTTGTCTCCAGGACTAAGGGCCATGTAAGGACATTATTGTCGGGCCTTTGATGTTAGTCTGTGCTTGTGAACTTGGAATATTTGATATTAGTTGTTAGTTATGCTTATTCTGCTTTTGATGTTAGACACAGTTTTAATTTTTCAAATTGTTAACTTGTGTTGTTGGCAGGGGGTTTCTGGGACCCACTCACTCTTCCTGCCTCCCCATGGGCTGGCAATAATAGCCACACAGGCTCCAGTTAGATTTCTTGGATGGTTTATTGGGTTCTCTTAAGGATGCAGGGGTCACAAAAAGCTGGGTTCATGGCAACTGAGTGGTGTCAGCATGCTTCACCCTTAGATGGTCCACTCCAGCTGTGATCTATTGAAGACCATGGATAGGTTCATCTGGGGCTGTTGGGATGGAGCAATACTTCATGCCTTAGTGGGGTAGCTGGGGGGGCAGAATTGTGGTTTTCCTACTTGTTTACTGTTCTTGGATTACATGTTTGCAGTATGATCTCAGCAGGGGCTGGGGTTGGGGGTTGTCTTTTCTGTCATGGTTTTCTTCCCCACACATTTAATTTTTTTCATACTGTGCCAGGTGATTTACTGAAGGTTTCAATGTAGGAGGGGGGATTTCTGTTTTTTTTGTCCAAGGGAAGTGGGGGATGTTATGTTTGAGGGGGTTCACTGGTGTGGGTACTTAATGCAGACAGGTGCATCTTGGTGTATAGCTTTGAGAAGGTTGAGTCCCATCATAGTTTTTAGCTCTGGAACCTGCAATCTGTCTGTTTCAACCCTTTATCCTAATGGCTAAACCACAGCTAAATTTTATCACCTGAAACATTAAAGGGGCAAATTCTCTCATAAAAAGATCTCAGGTGCTCACTCATTTGAGAAAATATGCCACAGACTGATGCTTTCTCCAAGATCCCCATTTAACTGACCACCAGGTTTAGTTACTAAGACATAACTGGGTAGGGCAAGTATATGGCACAGGTGTACACTTCATATGGTCAGAGAGATCTGTATTAATAGCCTGCACCCTCCTTTTTATCCTACTCCATGAATTTCATGACCCAGATGTTTGATGCATTATTCTACATGGAGTGGTGGATAAAAGTGAGCAGGTGCTGGCTTCCCTTTCAATGTTTGGTGCATAGTGTAGTGCTTGTTGTATATTTATGGATTTCGAACTTTGGCCTTTCTCTATTTTCACCCTTGGTAGGTAAGCTGGGTAACGAGGAGGGAATATAGGCTGAGTAGAATGCTGGAGGAGGAGAAGGAGGCAGATAAGGATCATGGGTGTTTCACAATGCTCTAAGTGGAAGCTGCTGACAGAGGCTAATCTTTATTTGGAATGTGGGAGGAGCTATGCCCTCACATTGAACCTCTCATTCAATGTTTGGTGCATAGTGCAGTGCTTGTGTATACTGTACTTATAGATTTGGAACTTTGGTCATTCTCAATTCCCACCCTTGGTAGGTAAACCGGGTAGTGAGTAGGGAATAGAGGGCCCAAAAATAATAATTTGGTGGTTCAAGACTGCTTCCTCCAACTCACAGAGAGTGTGAGCAGTAGCATGCAGGAGAAGAAAAAACCCTGTGGAGGAAACCTCTGAGGACCCATGGCTTCTGAGCTGCCTGTCCTCAGGGCAACCTAACAGGAGCTGATCATAGATGCTTAAACTGAGTTCTGATTCTGGTTTTAGAATGCAGAGTTCATAGCTTGATAAAGTCATCTTCCAAATCTTTGATGACTTGTACAGTAAGGTCAATTTCTTGTGGTTGAGGAAGCAAATTCGATCCAAATGGATGTCCGATTGATGAATATGGATTAAGTGGGGCTGTTGAAGGAAGGTTTGAATGAGATCCATGATTTAGTTTGATATTGGTGATGATTTATCCAAGGTACAAAGAGAACATGGATATCTGAGCATGCGGGAATGATAAGATTGTCTAGATGGGGTGCTGAACTCCAGTACAGTGATTACGTAATGGGAAATAGGTTATGAGAATTCCTTACTGTAATCTGTCGGACCTTGAATGAAGAGAAGGAAGGATGTAATGATCAGCTCTTTAGTAGATTGGTGATTTTAAGGACACTGGCAATGTTCTCAGAAGTACTTAAGGATGGTGAGATAGGAAATCCTTGGGAGACAGGAATCCAATGAAGGCTAGATAAATGGCAGAATGAACCATGATGTTCAAACTAGGTTGAATGGATTCAAGTATGGTACATTCACTATGTTTCACTATGGAGGCATATGTTGAAGAGACGATAAGGAGTCCAATTGAATGAAGCTCTTGGATACCTAGTTGAAGAATGTAATTGGAGGACTGGACAAGCAGTGAAAGCGAGGATGGAATAGGCTGGAAGACAGTAATTGGATACAAATATCGAATATGTCCAGCATGAAATTTCAAGTCTTAATCGCAAATTAGAAATGCTAATAAATGGTATACAAAAGCAAATATTCAGGAAGGACTTCAATGGGAGGATGATGAATATGTTTACTGCTATAGTTTAAGTTGCTCAGTGGCAGGAACTGGAGAAGCCCACATGGCATTGATGCACTAGTGATTATAGTTAAACACATATGGGGATCCGAATTAAAGAAAGGAGTCTTGAATGAGTCTTGACTGGGTCAGTTTGACTGATATGGTACTGCAAGATCTGCTATCAGGAGCAGTATAACACATCAGGTGAGTTGATTGCATGTTCTTGAATAGCCTTGATGAGGAATGGTGCAGTGCTGAACTGTGATAAAGAGATAAACAAGCCAGCTGTGCATGGAGGCATGCTGGAATGGGTCCAAACTGCCCTTATTGATAGTATATGCTGGCATGAGAATGAGGAAGGGTTGATATTGTCTGACAAGATCAGAAGACACCTAGGAAGGAGACTAGTTTGACTGGTAAGTCTTAGAGAGGAGATGTAGATGGCTTTGTGGAGCATTAAGATGTCCTGAGGCTGAGGAATGGGATCCATAAATGTGTAAAATAGCAAGATAGCTATGTGTTGGAGATATGTTGGTGCATGTTCTGAGTTGTTAGAAGGAGGAAGAGTCTCTGGAGAGCATTATATAGCTATACCAGGAACATACAAGTTGGATGATATGGTAAAATCAGATCTGCAACTGCCAATATTGGATATGATGGTGCAGTTCAAAAGATCGATGGTGCCAGTGTTGATAGGCACAGTATGAAGGACTTCCCTTGAAAAATTAGTTAATGAGCAGGTGAGGTATCCTAGTAAAATGTAAGTTCATGTTTCTGTTGGACGAGGATCATTTGGAAGAGAACTCCATTATGCGTGGACATGAGTAATAAATCAAGAGGTAATGACTTCCTTATGGTTGATGCCAATAGGATGTCTGGGGAATGGTGCTGCGGTGTTACTTGAGAGGTAGATCTTATATACAGTCTGATCCAACAGAATGTCGAGGAATTATAGAGTGGAGTTTATCTGGGAGTAATGGTGCTTCTATACTGTCTGAGTGCAAGACATAGAGCGTGTGGAGGGGTGTCGCTAGACAGGGATTGTCTCTTTGATGAGAAAAACTGCTAATCCTTGAAACTCTGAATAGCAGCAGCAATGCCAGCTGTGGGAGGAGAATAAGGCAGAGCAAGCAGGAGACATGGTCAAACAGGTGAGTGAGTGCTTGGTGGCGACAAACAGGAAAAATGCACAAAAGAAGAGACATGAAAGCTAAACATGCCAAAAGCCCCAGTCTTCTGGAGCATCATAAATGGATAACGCAGCACAACAGAATAGTGATCCTCCCAAATATGCCATGCAGATGCCAGAGACATGGATAAGTGGGCCAAGTACTGCGAGCCAAGTGGTGCGATCCATGCATCAGGGCCAAAGTGTCTAAGGAGTGGAGAGGTGATGTGGAGACAGCACAAGGTGCAGCACTGTCAATTGGAGTGAAGAACTACCAGAAGAGGATGAGGCTACACAGGAAGGCATACAGTCAACAGCAACTATGAGGTGCTAGAGATGAGGTGACCGGGCATAGCCATCGACTGTTGGTCAGCTAGTAGTATGCCAGTCGATACAAGTGACTGAGATAGTTGACTGATGTGATGGACTAATATGATTGACTAGCAAGACTGACTGACAACTGACTGATAGGAATACTGATGAGCAAAGCCAGTAGAAAGCAAGCCCAACAAATTCCATTAAGAAAGCCAAAGTAATGATGAAACATAAAGCAGGAGTATAGGCAGCAAAAGGCCATGACACCAGTAAGTGGACCAATGAGATTTAGCAGAATTGAACTGAAGAGGTGAAGCAGTTGATTTCTATGGTTTGAGCAGGAGTAGTGAAGTGTTATGGGTTGCATGAATGCTGGATATGCCAATAAGGCGGAGTGAGGTTAGTTGAGTATAGGCAGTAGCAATGCAGTAATGGAATACAATGTACATCTTGGAAGCCATGGAGGCTATGAGGTGAAAGTATTTATGCATGGATAACTGAAAAGCCATGTAGGCAAAGAAGCAGGTGAGACAGGGCCCAGTGTAATCCAGATAGGAAATTGCATACATATGGAAGGCTAATACCGGACAGCGGGTAATGAGTTTGGAACTGATTGTGATGCAGAAGTAGGACGTGATGATAAATGCAGACACAGACAAGTTCAGGACAGAAATTGGAGGAGCAGGAATGTCTGGTGCATCAAATGGAAATTGGCGGTAAGCAGACCCATAAAGTCCTGAATTCAGAGAATCTGGAAACATGATCCAAGATCCAGAATGGGAAGAGGCAAAGGAGTGAGGATGAAGAATATAAATCCAGGGAGAGAGCCAAGCTGGGCACAGAACATCTCAGTAATTGCAGCGTGGCACCAGGTTAGAACAGTCCAGTCTTCGAAGGAGAAGGCTGATTCCAAAACCTGTGGATGAGCTGAAGGAGTGCAGGAATGAGGCCTGAGTGTTCCTTTAGGGCTGTCACCTGAGATAGAAGACAAGGAAACACTGGACATGGCCCAAGCATGAGGAAGTTAACTGAACAATTCTGGAGAGAATGGAATTGGTAAATGATGAGATTGGATGAAGCATGCTCCCATCCCTGGGAAACGGTGATCCCAACATAACATAGATGCCAAAGCATGAGGGAGGGATGGAGGCTGTTGAAGCAGTGATGAAGAATGGATTTGGTTAGGAAATGAAGATGGATGACACAAACTCCCATTCCTGGTAGACAGGGAAAGCCCACCTTGCTCAATGCCCCTCTAGACAGAGCTAGGAACAGAGACTGTTGAAACGATTGTATAGAATGGAGTGATGGTAGAAACTGGAAATGATGGACAGAACTCCCATCCCCTGTACACAGGACAAGCCCACCTTTACTCGATACCCTATCTGGTAGAGTTAGGGACAGAGACTGTTGAATTGCTGGTAATGACTGGAATTGTCAGAGAATGTAGTTGGATGAAACAGGCTCCCATCCCTGGTAGACCAGGCAAACCTACCTGCACTGTGATACCTCTCAAAGCAGAGTTAGGGACGGAGGCTGTTAGGCTGCTGGTATGGGCTGAGTAATGAAAGGATGTCTAGTAGTTGAGAGGTAGAAAGAGGAGCAATACAGGAATACTGAGGTGGGGGCAGGAAATAGATCAAGGAAGGAGGACTGGGAACAGCATCGGGTGGACAAAAATATATGTAATGGAATGAGAAGCAGGAGAGGACAAACAAGCAGCATCTGACATAGAAGTGCTGGAATGATATTAAAGAATGTGAATGACACTAATCATGGAAGCAAAACAGTACTGGAGTTGCCTGAGGTTACAGTCTGCTCAGGACAGGCAGCATAATATAGAGTAAAACAAAAGGACTATAAACCCATGATGAGAAATAGCACAAAAAAGCGTCAGGACCGGTGAATGATGGAATGAAGTTCATGAGGGGAGCATGTCTTTAAAGCAGGGCTGAAGTGCCACTGGGCAGTCCACATAGCTCTGGGTTCACTGTAGTAAGGCTGAGGTTCTTGACTTGCAGGACGAAAACCAGTGAGTAACTTAGTGAACATTATGAAAGATTAGGCAAACCTCACAATAATGCCAGGTGTATTACGACAGACAATCATGTGAAAAAGAAATGCTGAATACTTACATAGACAAGTAGGGAGTGGAGGCTCAAGAAGGAGTAAGCAAGAAGACACAATTTCAAATCAGACTACATTGAGGAGAATGGAGCAATGGACTCAAGGTAGAAACTGATGGTTTGATGTTTGGATTGTGGTGGAGTGCTCGGGAATGACGTCACACCCCGGAAGCACTAGAGAGAAATGGAGCATCAGTCCCAAAGAGGAGCTAAATCAGAGGTAGTCATATATGAATTACTATGCATAGAATAATAGCAGCCTTTATAGCTATACATTGGCAGCCATAAGTAAAATGAATGGAGTAAAATGAGAGTGGAATAATGATTCAGTGACATCGACCGAATGCCTCGTAATGGAGACGGTACAAGCTGGAGTACCATAATAAGCTTAGAAACTAAATCAGTTAAAGATGTATCAAAGCAGGAAATGGATTTGATGGTAGGTCATTCTTGAATAGGGATATATAGGTAACCACAGCAGCTGCCCAAAAAATAAAAGATACAAGCAGACACCAGGTGGCAAGCACAATCAGGGCAGGGAGATGAAAGGCAGACAAGGAGGAAAGGAGGGGCAGGGGAGGGGGAAGGAACAGAAGTAAAGGGAAAACAGTGGGGAAGGGGGGGCACAGATGAAGAAATGGGGGAGGCAGAACATAAATGGAGCAGAGAGAGAGAGAGGCAAAACAACACAAAACAAAGGAGGCTCAATCATATTAGTCAAGCAGGAGTCCCGAGCACCACGAAACTCCATGGTTCACAATACTCTGAGTGGAAGCTGCTAGGAGAGACTGATTTTTATTTGGAATGTGGAAGGAGCTATTCCCCAACATTGGACCGCGGGCTTCAGCCCTCTCATTATGACCCCACTAAAGAGGTTCCAACCTTTTTCTACCAGTTCCTCCTCAGTCTAACACAATGGCCACACCTGCTGGTGATTCTTGCTGGGGACTGGAACACCCCTTTGGATCTGGACCTGGATCATTCAGGTCACCATGGGCGCATAGCTCACCTATTCAGAGAGCTATTTGTGAGATTGGGGATTCCCTTAACTTGGTGGACTCGTGGTGGACATTATACCCCAAGACTATATCTTTTTCTCAAACCCCTACAGAACCAGCTCTAGAACTGATTAATTTTTGCTCAGGTACTCTCTTCTCTCCAGGCTTTATGCTGCTGCAATCCTTCCACAGGTTATTTCTGATCATGTTCCTCGTAGGCTTGATTTATGCCTGGATGCCCATATGGAGGCAGACAGAATGTGACATTCGAATAATAATCTTTTCCACTCTCAACAAATTGTATCACAGTTAGAGGAGTTTATAGAAAACTTTTCCTGGACAATCAGTGGTCAGAAGATATATTAGATGTCCTATGGTTGTGCGTATAAGTGTGCAGTTTTTGGGGAACTGATTTGCATTGCCACTAGGAACGCCAAAAAAAAAGGCAGCTAGAGCAGCGTTGCTCCCATCCAGAACAGGGAACTAGAGCAACAACTTTTCCATACCCCAAATGGACCACCTTTGCCAGCAACCTATCTGACTACAGGAACAGTACCATGAACTAAACTGGGAACAAGCTGAAATAGCACTTTTTAAAACCAAAATGAGGTATGTCTCCCAAGGGGAGAAGGCAGGTCACCTTTTAGCCCTCTGCCTCAAGAAACAGAAATCCACCTGGGCGTCTGATGTTTGATGAGGAAAGGCTCATCATTGGTTTTGACAAAGCTGAGGAAGATTGTAGAGGTTTTTCAATCCTATTATGCAGAGTTATATAACATAGAAGAGTGGGGATCCTTTGAAGTAGATGTTCATGACTATATGGCTGATGCTAGATTGCTGTTTCTCCCTGAAGAGAGTCAGGAACTTCTCAAGCAGCCTCTTACTTTAGGGGACTTAGGACAAGCGTTATGCTCTCTAGCCATAGATAAAGCCCCAGGCTGGATGACCTCTCTATCAATTTTTACAAGGCTTTACAAGATCTCCTTCTTCCCTACTTGAAGGATGTGTTTCTGGTGGCATATGAGAGAGGGAGTTAGAAGAGTATATGCTTCTTTTCTGTCCTCCTGAAAGAGGGTAAGAATGAGAGCCATGTAACTAATTATAGACTAATTTCTTTGTTAAATACTGACATCAAAATTTTGGCCAAAACTCCAACTCTTCAATTATAGCAGGTGTAGGACTCTTTGATTGGTGCTGCACAGGTTGGTTTCATGGTGGGTAGGGTTTTCCCTGACTGGGATCCGTCCTAAATCCTTCCTTATGAAATCCTGTTTTACAAAATCCCACCCCAAAAATCCCAAATTAACATTTGACAGAACAACCAGAATCCCGAATAGAGAAATCCAGAATTGTACTCACCATTCCGTTTCCCATTCGGCTAATCTAATCCGGTTTCCTGTAATCGGTCAGGTTGCATGTAATCCATAAGGTTTCAGCATGTAATCCATAAATCCATAAATATCACACCAATTAAAAAATCAATACTTTATTATAAGTGTTAAAATTTCTCTTTGGAGAACTCATATATTCAGATTGTGTGCAATTCCACACAAGAAATCCAAGTTTGAGTGCTGCTGTTTATTGCTTAGCACTGTCGCGATCTTTTCCTCCCTCTTATAGTACCCCTTCTTCACTGGTGACCTGGGCAACCCTCTCAATATTTTTTCACATGTGGCCTGTGCGAGTAAAGCCTCCTTCTGCAAGTGTTCAGTGAATCGATAGGTGCCTACGTGTGAAGATCCCATTAAAGCACTGAGTCATCGGTGCCAAGCTTCCACCTTGTTTTGGGTTCTGGGAATGATTACTGACTGACCAGAACTCCAGTGGAAAAATGTGTGGGCTTCTGATAGAGGGTCTGTTTCTCATTTGCCTCCGCACTCTTCCTAAAATGTAATTCTCTTTGAACCACGATAGCAGTGGTTCGGCATTTAGTGGCATTATTCGTTTTAGTTCAATGTATGCTGTTTTTATTTCTTCTGCTGGCAAGAAGGCAAGTGCAACAACATGCCACAAAACGAGGCTGAACTCTAAATCAGACCCATACTGTGTAGCCAAGCCCAGTTCCTGTATTCGGTGCCACACTATCTGGCCTAAATGAAAAAGGCACCCCTTTTTGATAGTGTCAGGGAATTCTTGCTTTGATGCATTAATCACTGCTTGCTCGAAATCAGTTATAATGTATTGTGGAGCTAAAAATATTTCCTTTTCATCAGCCAGGTCTTGCATGTCTGGAAACAACCACACATTGCTATTTTGAGATTTTGATGTCATCAAAATGAAAACTAAAGGGAGAATGTGGGAAGTTTCTTCTGGGCCAGTGGGGATGAATAGAATACAGCTGTCTGAAAAGGCATGGGACTGTACGGAATGTTCCGTCCATTATCCAGTGCTTAGCTTGCGATAAACGCTTGATGTTGGCCTTGGTTGTCAATAGAAGAAACCTGTCATCCCCCACTGTAGAGTCCTTCAACAGCCATGGTTGCCCATTTAACACTGTCAACACCTCCGGAACACACAGCTCTGCAATATTTCATGGCTCTAAGGTCCGATTTGCTGTTCATGCGTGCTTGACTACGTGCAGCAGTGCCTGTTTACGTGGCATGCTTTGGCACAACTCTTGCAGGACACTGGACATTGCTTCCTGCACTAAATGTATGGGGTTATCGTGGGTATCCACTGCCCGCCGCTTCAAAGTAGCCGTTGCCTCTGCCATGGGACTGTCGGCTGCATCAGGTGAATGATTATGAGCTGCTTCACTCACCAACAGATGCTGTCCACCCTGCAGAACAGTAATCACTCATCTGTGGCAGTATTTAGACTTGCGGTACTGACAGCACCAATAGTACTGCTCAACTCAAACATTCTCAGTGATCAACAAGTAGCCACCTACACAAAGCTTGTCTCGTCCTTTCTGAGAAGGTACAACATGGCAAACAGTTGTTGCTGCCTTGGCCATTGTGTAACTGGGAGATCTGGGTGAAAGCTGGGTGCTGTAACAGTAACTTTATGTATCCCAGATTTCATGTAGCCCGGATTTTCAATCCTGCAGTTGTACGGTAACACTGGCAAACTTGCACAGGTAAGGAGAAACAACAGAAACAGGTAACTGAGCTTAGGAATGGATGAGCACTGTTTGCAGGTACCGAGCAATCTGTCACACTCCAGTTGCGATTTAGTATTGTATTGTAAAGCAGCTCAATTAAATCATATATGAGTCCTGTTGGTATTTCTACAATGCAGCATTATTGAATGTCCAGACGAAACTTAATCGGTATATTGCCAATGGTGTAATAGCAGGTGGGAAAATACAACACAGGATTTAGTACCTAACCCCATCTGACCATGTACGGAAACTCCCTCATGTTATCTCCATGTCCAGGGATGCAAGCATCCCATTAGTTTCTTTGGGTGCAGAGAAGGCATTTGACAGGGTTTAATGGGGATCCTTGTTTTTAGTTTTGGAACATGACAAGATCCTGCAGGAGTTTATTTCATGGATACGACTCCTTTACTCCAACCCCACGGTGAGAGTGATGTGTAACAGGATTATATCCTCTGGGTTTTCTTTGTAGAATAGCACCTGACAGGGCTGCCCTCTGCTCCCATTTCTATTTAATCTGTATCTTGAAACCCAGTCCTAAGAGTCAGATCATCTGGCTATATAAGGGGTTGATCTTGGGGGGAAGCAATACAAATTGTCATTGCATGCAGGTGATATTTTGTTGTACCTCAAGAACAATGCTACCTCTCTCCCAACTGTTTCAGAGGAGATAGGGATATTTAGCAACCTCTCCCTCTATAAATTTAATTTGGGGAAAACACTGGTAATGCACACCAGAAATCGGGATTTGGAGCACTTGGTGCTCTCATTTACTTCTAAACATGGGTCCTATCTAGGGCTTAAACTATCAATGTTCTCCTGTCAAATGATTAAAGATAACCTCACCAGTCTGCTATAGGTCATTCAGCAGGACCTTGACAGATGGCACCAGCTCCCATGTCTTTATAGGGGTGTATTAGTACCCTTAAAATGAATGTACTATCACATTTGTTGTATCCCTTAAATATGCTCACAATCCTTTTGCCCTGTCATGGTTTCAGCATCTTCATTCACTGCTCTCCTCTTTTTTATGGCAGGGAGGGAAACCCATTCAGGCCTACTTAAAACTAGCAGCATACAAAGTATTTTCTTTTTTACTGTCATACCACACAAGGGGCATGGTATTTTCAGTGGACTGCTATGGCCAAGGTGAAGGAGGCTCCCTAAATTCCCCAATGAGTCATCATTGAGGGAAGTTCGCTGTATTTTATTTATTGAAATGTTTCACCAGGAAAAGCACACTGAGCAACAAGATAATCATCTCACAGTATGACCTGGGGGTGTACATGTGGAAAGTATATACACGCAGGTACAATTATGAGATACATTTTACAAGTTGTTGCAGCATAACAAGAGATTACATATAGTAGGGATTACAACAAAGATTGAGGTTAACATAACACACATATATGCGGCACTGATGCAACAGGACATAGATCAACAAGTGAAGGTGATAAAAAGAATAAGGGCAGTAGCTGGTACAATAAGCCAGCTTCCATGGCATTAGCTATGTGCCTGCTGGTCAGGCAAAGGTGGAGTAGGGGGACACGGGGGGTAGGTCATGTGGTGCTCAGGAGCAGGAGCAATTAACCATGAGGTAGTTTGACAGGGCAGAAGTTAGGGAAGGAGTAGAAGAAGAGTGGTGAATTTGGTGCAGAAGATCATTCCAGAGTTTAGGGAGGTGGTGAGAGGAGGAGGAGGCTTGGCCTACAGAGGTCGTCTGCTGAGGGATTAACAATTGAAAGGAGTGAAGGATCTAAGAGCATGGGAGGGAGCAGGTGGTGTGGATAGCATGGTGGTAAGTTAGGACAGGAGGGAACCAAGCCAGAATTTCAAAACAAATTTTGCATAATGTAGGTGGCGGCGATTTTCAAGGGATGGAAATGCAAGGGTGTGGTAGAGCATGCAATGGTAGATGCGGGGATGGGCTTCTAGTGCAAAGCAGCAGAAAGCATTGAAAAGAGGGTCCAGTCTGGATAAGGTAGATTGTTTGGTCCAGGGCATCACACAAGAAGATTATTATACATGGCTCATGCTAAGCTACTTCATGGACTTGCTCAATCACCCAGTGGCATCTCCAGAACCATCTATTGGCAGTTATGCAAAGTGCTCAAGTATTCTCTGGGTTGACCCTGTGACCAATCTGTCTGGCATAATCCAAATTTCAAAATAGGGTGTGGAAGAGTTTATAGACAGGATTAGGTCACTAAAGTGGTTACTCGTGTTTCTTACCTCTTCTTAGGAGATGTCTGGATAAATGTTCATCAATTTCAAAAATCTTATAATGCAGTCAAAAAAGACACCTGTCCCTCCTTGCAAGTGCAACATATGTTAGTAAGGGCATTGTGTAGGCTTATGGAATTTCCTGCACCACCTTTCTCTTTACAAATGGTGAGGGAGTTTGTCTCTCAATGGCACGCAATTTCTAGACACTACCATGCTCTCTGACAGTCCATTCCCCTCTGGTATAGCTCCCCTTCAGAGTACTGGCACATGGCTCTGAGTTGGAGGCTAATCATAATTCAGTGGGAGAACATTTGGAAAAATGCCCACAAGTATATTAGAGTTCATAGCTACCGATTAATGCAGTTTAAATTATTACAAAACATATATCACACTAAAAAAGGAATCTCCAACTTTACCTCACCTCTACCACTCAGTGTGACTGCTTCTCCTAAAAGCCTGCTCCAAACTCCACCCAGTTACTCATGACCAGTGATCCGTCTCCTACCAGAGCATTATACTCTTTGGCTTCTGCTTTTTCTATGTGACCCCTGACCCCTGACTTTCTCCCTACCTCCCCCACCTCCCCTTCCCCCTCACACCACTATGCCACATCTCAGACATCAGTCCCTCACTGCCAATTAGACATCGGTCTCTCACTGCCAAATTTCCCTGTACTATTTCAAGCCACCCCTCCCTCCTTCCCTCTGACAGTGGCCCCTCTGCCTGCTTACTTCTTACTGACCCCCTCCTACCCTGCCCACGCTAACTGTCCGTTGCTTCATAATCGCTTACTCTGTTACTTGATCTAGCTGCTTATTAAGTTGCTCTCCAGTAATGTCTGTAATTTCAAAAGTGTGTTATGACTGTAAACCATTGCCAGCCTTTGTATGTGTGTTACCTCTCATCCTTTGATGTGGAACCTTTGTAAATGAGCAGTTCTTGCTCAAAGGTACTTGTAATTCCTAGATTCTAATAAATAAATAAATAAACACTCCCAAGAAATTACACCACTGGGGCCTTCAGGACTCTCCTCAATGTACTAGATGTGGCAAGGGGTAGAGTGCCTTATTGCATATTCTATGGGACTACCTGAAATCTCAACAGCTATGGCAGGCCATACAAAGAGTCTTGGACACAGTGTTGGGTATGGCTGGCACCTTTACAAGGGAGAGATGACTGTTTTGGCTAGAGCTGCAGCCCTTAGTGGGAAACCATAAGTTTAACTTCACTTTGATAGTTATGGTGGTTAAGAGGCTTATTTTTGTCACCATTGGCTGGACCTTGTGACAACTTTACTCTTAGAGTGGCATAAAGAAATGTCAGTGTTACAGCTAGAAAAAAAGCAGCTTCCCTTATTATAAAATTCAGGCTTTTCACTGTAGATGGGACATGCTTGATGCAATCCTCTCAGTGTTGGACTGTACCAAATAAGTTAATTTATTGCAATGCAGTTCTTAAATATGTGCTAGATATCTTGTAGTGGATGAAGGGTGTTGGGTTCCTCACCTGTGGGGGACGGGAAGGGGGTGTTTGTGTTTTGTAGTGTAGTTTGTGGTGTTTGTTTTGTTTTTGTGATGTTCTATTTCAAATATTCAGTAAGGTATACTTTCCAAATAAAACAGAGAGAGGAGATGTTGGCAAAGGGGAAGTTGTGAATGGCAGCAGATGGGAGAATTTTATCTTTAGGAAGTTGTGGGTATCAATAGAAGGGGGAATCAAAATGAATTGGGAAAGAGGATGTCCACAAAAAGGCATTGGGATGGTGGACTGCAGTGTTTTTGCTAGAATATTATCCAAAGATGGGGGAAATATTTTGGGGGAGGAGAAATCATCAGCAGAAGCAGTACTGAGGTATTTTTACAAGATGGAACAGCAGTAGATGGGCAGATCAGTATTGCATACGACAATCAAAGCCATGATGGTTCCTCTAGGGTAGAACAAAAATCAGGGGAGGAAGTAATACACCCTAACCACATACCTGTTTTCTATTAGGGTACTTTTAGGATAATTTAAAGTAGTTTGGAGGTACTTGCAGGTAGCATTTACGGTAGGGTATTTTTATACCTACTCATTCCTAGTAATAGCCATTGCAAATTGTGTAATTTGTTTGGTAGGTTTCTTAACAGATTTGTCAATTGGTCAATTGATTTGTTAAATAGGTGTTAAATGGTGGGTAATTGTTTAATTGATGGCCTGTTTACATATTTTGTTGTGTTTACTGGTGTTTAATATGTACACACATGTGGACATACGAAATGCCAGCAGAAACAGGCCTTATGGTCTACTGAGTCTGCTCAATTGTGCAGCTAGCCACTCAACTTGCAGCTGCCCCACTCTCCCCTCCTCATAACCACCCCCCCACACTCTTTCCTACCCTCTCTTAAATCCTCCCACCATTCTACAAGATACCACCTCCTCGGGCAGAGTGTTCCACTTATCTATCACCCTTTCCATGAAAAAGTGTCTCCTGATTTCCTTCCTAATCTCCCCCCCCCAGTCTTAGCCGATGCCCTCTCGTGTCCCTCCCCCTTCTGATCTGTAGAATCCCTTCTGTATTAATCCTGTTAATATGCTTTAGGTACTTAAAGGTTTCAATCATATTCCCCCATCCCTCCTCTCTTCCAGGGAATACATTTTCAGTTCTCCCAGCCTCTCCTCATAGGATTTTCCCTCAAGTCCTTGTATCATCTTCGTTGCACTATGCTGCACCCCCTCCAGCAATCTGATGTCCCTCTTCAGGAATGGATGCCAGTACTGCACACAGTATTCCAGGTGTGGCCTGACCAGTGACCTGCAGAGGGGTAGAATCACTTCCCTGTGCCTGGAGGAGATTCCCCTTGCTATGCACCCTAGCATCTTGTTTGCTTTTGCAGCCGCCTTCCTGCACTGAGCTGAGTGGTTCATACTCCCCTTTATTAGTACCCCTAGATCCCTAGATCCTTTTCATCCACTGTGCTTTCCAAGTGTACCCCTCCCAGCTGATATTTCTTCCCTTAGTTCCTTGCTCTGAAGTGCAGTACCTTGCACATTATGGTGTTGAACACCAACTGCCATGTCTCTGACCATTTCTGTAGTTTGGCCAGGTCTTCCTGCAGCCCCCTCCACCCCTCTATGTCATCTACCACTGCACCGATCTTAGTATCATCTGTGAACAGACTAATCCTACTCTGGATCCCATTTGAGATATCAGTTATGAATATTCTGAACAGCACCGGTCCCAGTACTGAACCCTGGGGCGCCCCACTGGTAATTTCCCTTGGTGATGAGAGTTCCCCCCCACCACCATCCTTTGCTGTCTATTCCTCAGCCAGTTGGTGATCCAGTTGACCATTTTTGTCTCCACCTCAATGTATTCCAGTTTTCCCCTCAACCTCCCATGCGGCACAGAGACAAAGGCCTTGCTGAAGTCCAGATATAGGATGCCCACTGCATGGCCCCTGTCCACCTTCCTGGTAACCCAGTCATAGTACTCAGCTAGGTTCATCTGGCAGAATCTGCCCAATACAAAACTGTGCTGATGACCGCCTTGGAGCCCACTGTCTTCCAGAAAGGTCACCACTGTCTGTTTTAGGATTGACTCCATGAGTTTCCCCACGATTGAAGTGAGACTCACTGGTCTGTAGTTGCCTGGATTATCCTTCGGGCCACTTTTATGAATGGGCACCACATGGGCCATCATCCAGTCCTGTGGCATGTATCCTGTGTCCAGTGATGTACTGAACAGGTCTGCTGGTTGTTCCACCAGGATGTCCACTAGCTCTCTAAGTACCTTAGGGTGAATGCCATCTGGCCCCAGGGCCTTGTCCACCCTCAGTGCCATTAGTCCCTCCAGCACTCTGTCCCCTGTAATTCTGATATCAGTCACCCCCACCACCCTTCTGCCCACTCTACCCTTCCCATGGGGTATCTGCCCCCCTCTTTCCTTCGTGAACACAGAGCAGAAGTACTCATTCAATGCCTCTACTTGGCCCTCCCCCATCTCCATCCACCCCCATCTTTCTTAATCCTCACAATCTGGTCTTTGTTTCTTCTTCTCTCACCAATGTACCTGAAGAAGTCCTTTTCCAAGTCCTTGATTCCTTGTGCGAGTCTCAGCTCTCTGGAAGCCTTGGCCACTCTGACTAGCCTTGTAACCTCCCTGGACTTCTTTGTGTAATTGTCTTTGTCCCCTTGCCCTCCTGATTTCCTAAGCCTCAAGAATGCTTTTCTCTTGGCCCTCACCCCTTCCATTACCTCCAGAGTCAGCCAGCTTGGCTTCTTTACTCTCCCCTTCTTGCTCCGTGTCCTGGTGCAGGTCTCAGTAACCTCTGCCAGCCCTTTCTTAATGATATTCCATGTTTGGCTGGCACTCATGCATGCCTGAATTCCCACCAGATGCTCAACCAAAATGTCCCCCATCCTTTTAAAGTCCTTTCCCTTAAAATCGATCACCCTGGTACCTGTTCCTCCTGTTACCCTTCCGATATTGAGTGTGAACCACACCGTATGATGATCATTCCCAGCCAGGGGGTCCTCCACTCCCAGATCCCTTGTAGCTTCCCTGTTTGATAATACCAGGTCCAGAGTCCTACCTTCCCTAGCTGGCTTGTGGACCAATTGCACCAGGAAGCAGCCCTGAAATGCATCTAGTAATCTCTGCTCCTTTGCACACGTGGTGGTTGGGGTGTTCCAGTCTACCCCAGGAAGGTTGAAGTCCCCCACCGCTACGGTGTCCCCCTTTCTACAGACTCTTCTAATCTGCTCAGCCAACTCCCTATCTAGGTCATCCCCCTGAGCTAGTGGCCTGTACACTACCCCCACCCTCAGTGTCTTTCTTTTTGAGTCTTGAAATTGCATACGTTGGAGCCTCTGTGCTGCCCTCCACCCCATTCTCTCTCATACACCTTATCTCCTCCTTCATGTTGATCGCTACCCCCACTCTTTTCCACTAGTCCTGTCCTTTCTGAATATCCTGTACCCTGGGATCATCATTTATTTTATTTATTTATTTTATCTATTGAATACAATCACAATTAATACCTTTGAGTCAGAGACTCCTTTACAAAGGCTCCACATCATAGAACACAATAGAGAGCATACAGTGTACAGACATCACAATGTAAATAGCAGTGAGAGAAATATCACACCTTACGAAAGGTACATAGTAAATTACAACAGGTGGATGTGTTACAGGGTAATTTCAACAATCAAAGACAATGCAGTACAGTGGCAAAATACAATAAATACAGTAACTACAGTGGCATTCTAGAAGCAAGACCAAATGGGTCCATTGTCATGGCAGTTATAGGTCGTGGGTAGGTCAGGTACATTCACAGGTGGAGTCAAGCAAGATATTGCTATGGAGAAGGGATTTGAACAGTCCTAGGGTAGGAGCCAGGAGAACTCGTATGGTCAGTGAGTTCAGCCAATTGGGGGCACAATATTTGAAAGTTCTTTGCCCCAAGGAGGTTTTACAGTGGGGAACCTGGTAGCGTGACATGTGTGTCTGGTGCTGTTAGAGTGGGGAGCAGCATCAGAAGAGCTGGGGGTGTGAGGCCAGTCATGATTTTCTTGGCAAGGAGACAGGTCTGGTACTTTAAGAGATCATCAAGATTAAGCCAGTTTGTACTGTTATACAGCGTACAGGTGTGTGTAAGCGGGTCACATCCTGTGCCAGTTTACAGGCTTTATTCAGGGAAACCCTAATTTTGTTGAGGGAGGTATTGTCGGCAGCTCCATAGAAGATAATCCCATAATCAATGAGTGACAGGATGGAGGTGGAGATGGCTAGCTGTAGGGCTTCAGGGGGGAGACAGTGCGTGTAGTGGTGTAGCAGACCAATGAGCACATTTACAGCCATTTTAAGTCAGTGGATATGTTCATGGTAGGTTAGCCCTGAGTCTAGAGTAACCCCTAAGTATGTAAAGGTAGAAACTTGTTCCAGGGTCTCATTATGGGAATTATGGATGAGCAGGGGGTGGTTACTGAACTTGTTTTGGGCATGGGAAAACAGCATGGATTTTGTTTTTTTATAGTTTAGAACAAGCCTATGGTCAGTAAACCAGGATTCGGCCTCATTAAATGACCCTTGGAGGGCTACTTGGAGGGTGGTAGGGTTGGTGTGGGTGCTGAACAAAACTGCATCATCTGCGTATAGAAGGAGATTCCCAGAACAGGCCTTGGGCAGGGAGTTAAGGAATAGAGTGAAGAGTAGGGGGCCAAGGATTGACCCTTGGGGAACCCCAGATGTAACTCTGAGGGGGGATGAAAAGGTAGGCCCTAATCTGACTCTCTGGGTTCTGTCAGACAGGCAGTTTGAGAACCAAGTGGTGGTATCCTGTGAGAAACCTATTTGGGTTAGCGAGGTTAAAAGAAGTGAGTGGTGAACAGTGTCAAATGCTTTGGAAAGATCCATGTAGACAGCACCAGCAATCTGGCCTGCATCCAGGGTTGCTTGGATAGTGTTGGTATATTTGTTATGATGAAGTGGATTACAACAATGACCAATGTGGAAAAGAGATGGGAGGTCATAAAACGGGGACTTCATGAGGCAGTCAGGACCTGCGCTAAGGTGAAGCGTAAGGGAGCAAGGTCACATAAACCATGCTGGTGGTCCAGCGAGGTTCAGGTAGAGGTCAGAGAAAAGAAGGCTGCCTACAAAAAATATAAAACAACGAGAGGGGATAGGGAAAAGGAAATGTACCATCTTGCATCTAGAAAAGTCCCCTGGATGGTGCGGGGCGCAAAGTCCAGTAAAGAGCAGTGGCTGGCACAGGGGATACGGGGAGGGGAAAAGGGGTTCTTCCGGTACATTGGGGAGTGGAGAAAAACTAAGGGCAATCTTGGCAGGTTGAGATCAGAAGGAGGGTGGGTGGAAGAGGCGAGGGACCAGGCAGAGGTATTAAACGAGTACTACACCTCTGTGTTCATTAGGGAGGGGGATAGGATATCTACAAAGCAATGCACGATGAGGATAGAAGTGGTAGTGAGTGGAATCAGGGGAGCAGCAGAAATGGAGCTAGAGGGAGGGAGAGGTACCCCAGGAGTGTCACATCAGGATAAAGATAAAAAGGCCAGTTAGGTGGAGGGGACGGATGATGCTATCTCCACTGAAAGGGTGTGGTTAGCCCTTAAGGGCCTAAAGAAAGATAAATCTCCTGGGCCAGATGGCATTCATCCGAGAGTACTATGGGAATTAGCAGACACACTGGCTGCACCCCTGGCGGAGCTCTTCAACAGGTTGCTTGTGACAGGGAGGGTACCTAGGGATTGGCGAGAGGCACATGTGGTGCCAATCCATAAAGGGGGGTCAAGGGAAGTACCAGGCAACTATAGACCCATCAGTTTGACCTCAGTGGTGGGAAAATTAATGGAGAGTATACTAAAGGAATGACTGGCAGTGAACTTGGAGGAGGTGGGAGGTATGGATAGTCGGCAACATGGGTTTGTGCCAGGTAGATCATGTCAAACCAATCTTGTGAAGTTCTACGAATGGGTACCATCAGAACTGGACAGAAGAAAGCCTGTGGATGTATTATTCTTGGACTTCAGCAAGGCATTCGACTCTGACCCCACAATGGTCTGGTGGAGAAACTGACGGGGTTGGGAGACGGATTGAAAACTGGCTAGCTGAACGCACTCAGAGAGTAGTGGTCAGTGGGGAGCTCTCGAACCCTAGAGAGGTTGGTAGAGGGGTACCACTGGGCTCAGTCCTGGGTCCAATCCTGTTTAATGCATACATTTCGGACATTAGGGAGGGTATAGGGTGTGAAACGAGTCTCTTTGCTGACGACTCCAAGATGGGAGCAGTAGTTGAGGGGGAAGAGGGGAGGTTGGCCCTGCAATGGGACCTGGACACCATGGAAAGGTGGGCTCATACATGGAAACTAAATTTCAATATCACCAAGTGCAAGGTGTTACATCTTATGTGGGGAAACCCTAAACACAGGTACACCCTGGGAGGGGAGGTGCTAGAGGCCTCAACAGGGGAAAAAGACCTAGGGATCATGGTGGATGCATGTATGAATAACTCTGAGCAGTGCAGGAGAGTGGCTAGCAAAGCAAATAGGATGTTGGGATGCATCATAAGGGGGATCACCTCTAGGAGCAGGGAAGTGATTCTGCCGCTGTACAATGGATTGGTTAGACCACACCTTGAGTACTGTGTACAGTACTGGAGACCACACTTGAAGAGGACCATACAGCTTCTGGAGAGGGTACAGAGGAGGGCAGCTAAGATGATACTAGGACTAGGGGATTTGATGTATGAGGACAGACTTAAGGAGCTCTGCCTGTTTTCATTGGAGGAGAGGAGAGACAGGGGGACATGATTGAGGTCTTCAAGTACCTCAGGGGAATAAATAGGGTAAACACGGAGGGGATCTTTAGATTAAAGCAGGGAGGTATCACCAGAGGGCATGGTTTGAATATGGAAGGTGGAAGGGTGAGGGGGGAAAACAGGAGGATTTTTTTCACTGAGAGGGTGGTGGATCCTTGGAACATGCTGCCTGGCAAGCTGGTTCAGAGATCCACAGTGGAGGGCTTCAAGAGAGGGTGGGACAGACACGGAAAGCGGATGTAGCAGATGATGGCCTGGCCCAGGGGGGGTGGGGATGGATGATAGGGGTTTCTGGAACACAAGGGGGGGAGGGCCTCAGTACCCAACTAGGGATCTGAGGTTCGAGCAGACTCAATAGACCATAAGGCCTAATCTGCTGGCAATTAGTATGTTAGTATTCCAAAAGCGTGGTTGTGGTGCTATGGTTTTTTTTGGAAACCATGTTGTTCAGGGCAGAGGAGATTGTGTTGAGCAAGGTAGTCTGTGACTTGGATGATGACTGTCTTTTCAAGAACCTTGGAGAGAGGGGTAGAATTGAGATGGGTCGATAATTACTAGGCAGGGTTCGGTCACCACTCTACAGGAGCGGAGTGACGAGGGCAGTTTTCCACATGGAGGGGAACTGACCTAGGGTAAGGGAGCAGTTTAGCAGGGCAGTGAGGGGGTAGAGTACTTCGGGGAGAGTGAGCCTTAGTATTTTAAGATCAAGATTGTCATTGCTGAACCAGTATTTGCTTAGTGCCTTTAGCAGGAGGGGAGGCAGCATCACGCTGGGAGATGACCTTGAAGCGGAAAGGGGCTACTTGGGTGGGTGTTAATGTTATGGTGGGGGTGGGTGCAAAAAAGTTGGCAGGGAGCATGCCAGTGAGGTCTGAGAATGAGGAGTTCAGTGCATTTGCTATTGTGTCAGGGCCCATGGAAATACCACCATTTACCAGTATCGGGGGCATTAGAGATTTTGCAACGCAGAGTGTTTTGTTTTTTTATTTTATCCTCTTTTCTCAGCAGGTCCTCCATCAAGCTCTGCCTTAGTCATGGCCTCTGGGCTCCTACCAACCGTCAATCCACGCATACTCCCAGTTACCCCCAGATTGCCCCCCGGAGGGTGGTGCCTCAGCACTGGTTCCCCTAATTCTAGTGTTGTGAAACCAGTAACTAGTTGGGAGTAAGGTGACAGTGGCTAATTGAAGCCCAGGGAGGGCTTCATGTAGACAGAGGACCCACCACTCCATTTTTCTTGTTTTTTCCTCCGGGAGGAGGGGATGTGCAATGATGTCCTACATCAACCCCGCCTCCATTACAGACGAGTGCTAGTAGCTGCATGACTCCTGGGCTCTGCCAGGGGTCCATCTCATGCTGGACACTTTCCCACCCTGCCCTGGAGAAGGAGAGCAGTCCATAGGATGCTCTATCCTTCTTCCTCCGGCTGGCCCTCTAGCGACCCGGGTCCATTCCTGAACCTGGGTCACCAGCGTTGCAAAGGGAAAATTCAACCACTGCACCGGCAGGCCGGCACCACTAAAATCTTTGATGGAGTTCCAGAAATGGTGCCCTTTCCCCCAGGAGGAGGTGAGGGCTGCTCTGTAGTGTTCTGCTTTTGCCTGTCGGACCTGCCAGGTGCAGCAGTTCCTAGCCTCACAGTAATGTTGCCTATCAGCAGGCCTCCCAGTCTCTAAGGCTATGTGCCAGAGATTGTCTCGGTGACCCATGAGGTCCAGAAGGGACTGGGACATCCACGGGGTGTCAGGTCCTTTAATGACTCATTTGCAGTAGGGTGCAAAAAGGTCACAGGTGGAATTAAAGTAATTGACACAGTGCTCCAGGGCAGAGTCAATATCTGGCAAGGCAGCAATGGGAGACCAGTTCCAGCTGATGAGGTGGTATTTCAAGGACTGTAGCTTGCCTGGCCTGAGTTTTTGCTGAAAGCTAACTTTAGGAGGGGCCTTTGTAGCCAAGTAAGACCAGCGCCCTAGTACTGGGGAGTGGTCACTCAGTGCATCAGGTAGCATGGAGACCTGGGTGAATTTGTGAGGGCAATTAGTAAGAATTAGGTCAATGAGGGTCGAGGTACCTGTTCTCAGATTGTGTCGGGTGGTAGTGGGCAGAACTTGAGATAGACTGAGGGTGGCTGCAGCATCCCTATATGGAGTGGCAGCGTCTGCTAACCAATTGATACAGTATTAAAATCACCCAGGGCAATAATTTCTGCCTTATCTGGGTGTTGCTGGAGGTGGGAGAGAACTGACTGGAATGCACTTTTTTGATTCCTGGGTGGGACGTAGATAGAAGAGATAAAGAGAGGAGCCCTGGAAGGAGCAACATTAACTTGGAGGGAGAGGACTTGGGCACCATGGTCAAGAGCTGGGGAAGGTAAAGTGAGACCTTGAAGGGTGTCACGGAGTTAAATTGCACAACCTCCTTCTTTGGCTAGTCTGTCAGCCCAAAATATTGTGTACCCTGGCAGAGCTACTGCAGAGTCAGGAGTGCAGCCTTTTAGCCAGGTTTCTACCACCGAGATAATGTCTGGCTGCTGTTGAGCAACCCACCCTTGTAGATGATCAAATTTCTTTAGCAAACTGCAGATGTTGATGGAGGCTATACAGAGTTCCCTGGGTGCAGTCTGATTAGTTGGCAGAAAGGGGGTAGGACCAGGGTTAGGGTGGATGTTTCCAGAGATCAGGAGGAGTAGCATTAATACCCGTAGGGAGGTGAACCTCAGATTTGTTAATGCCCTGGAGCGTGTTTAGGTAGTACAAAGATCTGCTACAGGATTGATACACAAGGAGGTGTGGAAAGGATGAGAAGGGACTTGGCAAGGTTGGAGGAATGGTCAGAAGTATGGTAGCTAGGATTCAATGCAAAGAAGTGCAAAATAATGCACCTGGGAAACAAGAACCCTGGGGAAGAATACACAATGGGGGGGCAGTAGTAACAATAACGAAAAAGGAAAGGGACCTGGGGGTAATCATATCAGATGACCTTAAGGTTAGCAAGTAATGTGGGAAGGCAGTAGGGAGGGTTGTGGGTATACTGGGATGCATAGGGAGAGGCATCAGCAGCAGAAAACAGGAAGTTGTTATCCCTCCGTAGAGACAGCTGGTGAGACCCCATCTGGAGTACTGCATCCAGTTCTGGAGACCCCATCTCTGCAAGGACATAGACAGGATAGAGGCAGTCCAGAGGAGGGCAACTATAATGGTGCAGGGTCTGCAAGAGAAGCCGTATGAGGAGAGACTAAAGGAGCTTAATATGTATACCCTTGAGGAAAGAAGGGAGAGGGGGGACATGATAGAAACTTTTAAGTACCTCAGTGGAATCAACAAAGTCCAAGAGGTAGCATCTTTCAGAAAAAGAGATGTGCAAGAACAAGGGACACAATTTAAAAGATAGAGGGGTTCAGGGGCAATGTGAGGAAGTATTATTTCACAGAGAGGTAGTGGATGCACGGAACAGCCTTCCTGAGGAGGTTGTGGGGTCTAAAACTGTGGGAGAATTCAAGAATGCATGGGATGGACATAAGGCAATTCTTGTGGGGGGTAGGAAGAAATAGGCTGTTGGTTAAGTAGGATCTGTGGCCTATCCTGTAGGTAGGGAAATGGGCAGACTAGATGGGCCAAGCAGTCCTTATCTGCCATCAGAGTCTATGTTTCTGCAAGCGGGGAGCAGCACACAGACAGGAGTGGACATATCCCCTAGGAAGGGAGAGGTGAAACAAGGCAGTGACCAGCGGGAGGTAAGGCCTAGAATACAGTGGCTGGAGATGGGTGGGGGGCTCCCGGGAGTCCTGTGGGTTGAGGTAGAGGAGGGGGTATGTGTCCAGGGCAGGAGTGTTAGGTTGCCTGAAAGAGACTCTGGGGTGCAAAGGCAGAGCCCTGGTAAGCTGCAGCTTGGGGGGGTATCTACCATGAAAATGGTGTATAGTAAGAGAAGGGGTAGGGGGCAATAGATAATGTTGGTGATGGAGAGAGTGGTCATGGTAAGGCTTAGTAGTGCAGGATCTTGGGGGGGGCGAAAGAGGATAGAGGAGATAAAGTAAAGGATTATTCTGTACTGATCCAGTGGCGCAGTGGAAGGGTCACAGACTTTGGTGACAAAGGTACAGGATTCAAGTCTGAAATGGGGAACCTTGGCTACTTAGACAGCAATTTGGAATTTTAGTAGACTATGGAGTCAGAGGCTTTAAGAGCTTTAAAAAGTGACAATAAATTCACCTGAGTTGTTGGCTTAGTGGCAGAGCTGCTGAGTTTGGTGTCAGGGGTACAGGGTTTGAGACCTGCAATGGGAGATAAGTATTCCCCCCCCCCCCCGAATATGGAGACAAACAGGCTTAAAAGCTTTAAAAGAGAGAAAGAAAATTGCCTGACTTGTTGGCTCAGTGGTAGGGGCCGCTGACTTTGGAACCAAACATATAGGGTTTGAGACCTCCAGGGGACAGTAGCAAACTACAGGAAGATATAGTGGTGAGGAGAAGTAGAGATTAGGAGAGAAACTAGAGTGGTGAGAGGAAGGCAGACAACAGGGACTTGGAGGGCACTGCAGTGCCCCTAGTAGTCAGAAAATATAAGCTGCAAATGGGAAAGTGGACACTTAATAATTTGAAGGAGAGCTCATGTGACCTGTAGAGCTGAGCTTGGGTGGGGCGCAGCACTGACAGGTAGCACCTCTCCACAAGTATGCTGGAAGGAAGGAGGCTTTACCTCTTCAGTCCCCTGATGCAAGCACCTCAGCTGGGCAGTGTTTGTTCTGGGTGGCTGATGACTGCAATGTCCACCCTCCCCACCAAGAGATCCTATAGTTCGGCTGATTTGTTATCTAAGCTTCTCGCATTCAGTGAGACCACCTCCAATCTGTGTCTTTCTCCCCCCCCCACCCTGGTTTCTCCCCTCCTAATCCCTCCTTGTGTCCCCACCTCAAATACCTCTCTGATAGCTTGAGGGAAGGCACACTTGCCCCAGAAATCCCTGCCTACTAGCTGTCCTCCCATCACCCCCCCACCTGGTTTAAATATATCCTTGATGCCATGCACCCTGGAAACCTCTGTTTTAATACCCCTTTCCCCTCCACCACTCAGATGCAGCCTGTCTACTGCATATAGATCTTTATTTTCCAAGGTACTGCTCCAGTCCCCCACTACCCCATACCCCTTAGACTGACACCATTCCCCCAGTCATTTGTTGAACTCCCCAATTGTCCCTTTCCTTCCCGTGCTCATGCAGGGTACTAGGAGCACCTCTGAAAAGGCCACTGATTCCCCCACTTCCTCACATAGCCTTCTTAATTCCTCAAACCTCCTCTTCACTACTTCCACCATCTCGCCCACCAGGTCATTAGTGCCCACATGCATCACTACATGTGGTTTCTTCTTGCCACTCCTTGTGCACTTATGAACTGCCTGCCCCACCCTGTCCACCATTAGCCTGGGTATAGCCTCCACCCATACTCCACTATGCCTCTCCCCCTGCTACCCCATCTGATCCCTTTAAGTATGGAATCACCAAGCACTAGTACACCCCTTTCCTCATTCCTTGTTCCTGCCCACACACCCTTCCCAGGGTTTCCAATCTTAGGCCATGCCATCTCACTAACTCCACCCTTCCTCCCTACTGCTCCCTGCCCCTACTCCCCCATCCTGTCCCCTGCCCCCTTCACTGCTCCCTCCCTCCCTATCCCCCACATCCCTCCCCTCCATACTTTTCCCATGGTATACTACATTAAATGGGAGATATAGAGCTTTAATTGGGGTATATACAGCTCTAATTGGTGAGATATACAGTTTTAACTGGGAGGTAAACAGGGCAATAAATGATAGTTGATATACTTTGTGTATGTATATATATATATTAGAGGCAAAAAACTCCATTTAATGCATTAGTTAGGGTTGTTCCGCAGTGACAAAAGTGAGGAAATTCGGTGTTAGGGTTGAAAACCCCCCTTGGACCCTACCCACCCCCAACCGGCATTGGGGTGTGCATTGGGTCATCAGCTAACTCTCACCCATCACATGTGTAAAGCAGCAGAAGTAGGAGAATGGGGTGAGAGTTAGGACGCGACCCCCAATGCACACCCCAATGCCGGTTGGGGGTGGGCAGAGGTCAAGGGGGTTTTCAACCCTAACACCGAATTTCCTCCACTTTTGCTGTGTAACAACCCTAACTAATGCATTAAATGGGTTTTTGCCTCTAATTTTCCTTCTTTTGAGAAATGATATGAAGAGTGAATGTAATGCAGCGAGCCCCCCCGCCATGTACCCATGCTCCGCCCACGTGATGTCTTGAGGCATGTAAGGAACAGCAAGCGCAAACAGGCGCTAACAGTGGTGCACATGAGTAGCATAGTGAGAATGAGAACAAAAGAGATGCTTTGCGGTGGCGTAGATGGGAGCGGTCTGCCACGTAATGTGTTGTCACATAGTAACATGATGCCTGCAAGCGGAAATTTCAATGGGCATGGTGGCGCAAAGTGAAACAGAAGAGAAACAGTACTGTAGAAACAAATGGCAAAAATAACAGAAGCATAAGTGCAAATAAAAGCATGAATAGGATACATGGTGGCATGAGCGTCAATGGTAAGTGAAAGAGTGCGGAACCTACAAGCGGAAGGGCTACGGTAACAGTAATGTAAGCGCACAGGCTGGTTTTCCCCCAAACCTGCATAGACAAAGACAGTGAGTACAAAGAATGTATGCATAATAATGGGTATCGGAGCAGAAAATGAGGACTTGGAATACTAAATAGGTTATATCTCAGGAACCGTACGACATAGAAAAAAAATGTAAAAGTCATATGATTTATGACTGTCCTGGCTAGTTTTCTACTTAGCCCCCATCAGGGGGCTAAGTATTTTTCTGATAAAAAGTCCGTATCTCGCTCTGTTTCCGAGATACGGGCCTGAAAGGCGCGGCGAACGCTGTAATGTTATCCTATGGGAATAAAAGAGAAGTTCGGAGCACCATAACTTTGCCTTCCTGTAATAATTTTTCACCAAACCACTGAAAGGCACATCTGTGGGCTGTTGGCTGTCTTGTCTCCAAATTTCAGGAAAAAAGACCAAACCGTTATTTTGCAGCAGGGTGCCAAATGATTCCTGTAATGCGTCGGGAGCCATAATGTTATCCTATGGGGAAAAACCGTCAACTTTGGAGTGCCGTAACTTTGCCACCATGTAATCATGTAATATTTTTTCAACACAACACTGAAAGACACATCTGTGACATGTCGGCTGCGTTCCCTCCAAATTTCAGCTCAAAACCCCAAACCATTCTTTTGCAGTGCAGTGTCAAAGAATTGCTGTCATTTTCCCACAGACTACAAAACTACTGTTGCAATTTTAAAACACTTTCGCAAAAATTTGTGACACTTTCATGAGCACAAAAGTACTTTGTGAAAGTACTTTTTCCAGAAATTTGAAAAACATATTTCTGGGGTGTTTTACCCCAAAATAAAGACATGGCTAGCATCCTCAGGGTCCGACTAGGTGAATACAAAAATAATTAGGTTGCTAGAGGGTCCCAAATTTAAATTCCAAGCATTTTTCTGATCACTAACTGAAAACAAAATGGCAGATTTGCGAAAGTAACAGGGCCATTAGATAAAGTAAAAATGCATTTGCGACACTGTCGAACTTTTTGTTAACTTTTCCCATTGACTTATAATGGGAAATTGATTTTTGAATAACTTTTGAACCGTTTAATATTTTTTCACCAAATCTTCAAAAGGCACATCAGGTACCCTGGCCGCACGTTCCCTGAAGATTTCAGGGCCAGTGGCGCAAACCGTCGACCTGTACAGCGACCGTAGAATTCCAGAAAAAGCATAGCAGCGTGCAGATCACGGCAATAACTCCGCCAGCTTATATCCTGACCAGTACAAAACTTGGCAGATCTCAAGGCCTATGGTTCTTGATCATGTATTCCAAATTTCAGGCAAATCTGTCAAACGGTTGCAAAGTTATTAGGTGCAAAATTTGGGGGTTTAACATAGAAATGGCTCCTCAACCTTAACTATGGTAGCATTACCGTGCTACCATAATATATATATTATATACTGTATATCTATAAATCTATATATATATGTATTATGGTAGTACGGTAGTGCTACCATAGTTAGGGTTGAGTAATACTTTTAAGGTTAAAGGGTCACATTTTGCACCTTAATAACTTTGCCACCGTTCAATGGATTTGCCTGAAATTTGGTATGCACAATTGGGCGTGATATATCTTGTGATCTGCCAAGTTTCTTACCAGTTGAATTTTCGACTGCAGAGTTATTAAGTGACAACCAATTACGCTTTTTTGCAATTTCTTTGCTCTCGCCTACAGGTCACATGGTTTGCATGACCGGTCTGAAAACTTCAAGGAACATGCCTTTTGAAGATTTCATGGAAAAATATTGAACAGTTCAAAAGTTATTCAAAAAACAAGTTCCCATTATAAGTCAATGAGAAAAGTTAACAAAAAGTTCAACATTTTAGCAAATGCAGTTTTTACTTTTGCAAATGGCCCTTTTACTTTCACAAATCCACCATTTTGTTTTCAGTTGGAGGTCAGAAAAATGCTTGCCATTTAAATTTGGGACCCTCTAGCAACACAATTCTTTTTGTGTTTACCTAGTCAGACCCTGAGGATGCTAGGCATGTCTTTATTTTGAGGTTAAACACACTAGAAATATGTTTTTCAAGTTTCTGGAAAAAGTACTTTCATAAAGTAGTGTCTCACTCACAAAAGTGTCTCAAATTTTTGTTGAAAGCTTTTGCAAATTGCGACACTACTTTTCCAGGCTATGGCAAAATGACAGCAATTCTTTGCCACCCTGCTGTAAAGGAATGGTTTGGTCTTTGGGACTGAAATTTGGAGGGAGCGCAGCCAACATCTCCCAGATGTGCTTTGCAGTATTGTGGTGAAAAAATATTACAGGGCAGCAAAGTTACGGCACTCCAAAGTTTTTCCCATAGGATAACATTATGGCGCCCGCGGCATTACAGGAATCCTTTGCCGCCCCGCTGCAAAATAACGGTTTGCTCTTTTGGGCTGAAATTTGGAGGGAAGAAAGCCAACATCCCACTAATGTGCCTTTTCATGGATTGGTGAAAAAATATTATAGGGTGGCACAGTGACAGCACTCTGAATTAACGCTTTTTCCCATTGGATAACATTACGGCGCCCGTCGTGCCTTTTGGGGCCCGTATCTCGGAACTGGTGAAAGATACAGACTTTTCGTCACAAAAATGCTTAGTCCCCTAATGGAGGCTAAGTACTAAACTAGTCAGGAAAGTCATAATTCACATGAAATTTACATTTTTTTCTATGTCGTACGGTTCCTGAGATATAAGCTACTTAATATTCCAAGTCCTCATTTTCTGCTCAGAGGCCCATTGTTATGTATACATTCTTTGATTTCACTGTGTTTTCCAATGCATTTTTTGGGGAAAAGAAGGGTGTGCCCTTTCGTTACTGTGCCAGTTAGCGTTTCCAGTTGCGTTTCCGTTACCGTTTGTGGCACCATTACCATCTACACCACCATGTACATTACAGTTTGCATTTTCGCTTGCTTTTGCATTTCTGTATCATTTGGCATTATTGTTGCTGTAACCATTACCAGTTTCATTTGCAATTGTGGTATCATCCACGTGCGTTACAGTTTGCATTTTCATACGCGCTTGCATTTCTGTTTCGTTTCTGTTTTCTTTGGCGTTATGTTTGCTCTTACTGTTACCATTTGCATTTACTATTGCAGTACCATGACTGTGCACATAACGGTTTGTGTTTCTGTACTTGCTTGCATTTGCATTTCTCTTTCCTTTGGCGTTATTTTTGCTGTTACTGTTACCATTTGCGTTAACAATTGCGGTTCCGTGACCATGCATGTTACGGTTTGCATTTCGTACACGCCTCCATTCCTGTTTCCATTTCTGTTTTCTTTGGCATTATTCTTCATGTTAACTTTACCATTTGCATTTGCTATTGCGGTACTATGGCTGTGCTTGTTACGGTTTGCGTTTACGTGTACGCTTGCGTTCGCATTTCCATTTTTGTTCCCTTTCATGTTCTTTTTGCTGTGACACTTAACATTTCCATTTAAAATACCACTGCCATCACTGTTCATGTTACCAGTTGTGTTTTTGTACACACTTCAATGTCCGCTTGTGTCACTGTTCGCTTTGGTATCACTTTGCGCTTGCGTTTCTATTAACGTTTCCTTTACCATTTACATTTCCATTACCATGTGCACCACTGTTGGCACTTCTGTTTGTGTTGCTGTTCCTGTTACTATGTCACAAGACATCATGTGGCAGGAAGGCCCCGCGCTCCTGCCGCTGCATTACTTTCACTATTTGGCGTCATCATTCTCAAAAAGAAGGGAAATTAGAGGCAAAAAACTCAGTTTAATGCATCAGTTAGGGTTGTTCCACAGTGACAAAAGTGAGGAAATTCGGTGTTAGGGTTGAAAACCCCCTTGGACCCCCAACCCACCCCCGGCATCAGGGTGGCGTTGGGGTCATCAGTCTAACTCTCACCTCATTCTCCTATACCTCTGCTTCTTTACACATGGGATGGGGTGAGAGTTAGGGCTGATGACTTCTTTCACACCCAATGCCAGATTGAGAGGTCAAGGGGTTTTCCAACTCTCATTTCCTCACTTTGTCAGCTAATGGGCCTAATTGATGCATTAAATAGTTTTTGCCTCTAATATATATATATATATATATTTTTTTTTTAATTTATTTATTTGCACATCAGTTTATAACCTTTGAGCCAGAGGCTCATTTCCAAAGGTACCTCATCACATAGAGGACAAATACAATACAAGCACTCTCGGTTCCAGGATATTGGTTACATAGTTTGCAGGTACATGTGATAAAGTACATGACAGATATATACAAGCATTATAGGTTCCAGGATATGGGTTACATAGATAGCAAGCACATGGTATGACAACAATTATACAGGAAAACCAGGTTGGCTACAGTAGTGCATGTTAGTACACCAGTATGATCAGTAACAGAGTAGTAGCAGTTTAATCAGAAGTAGTACAAACTTGCACGGAGCAAGGGCAAGCAACAGAAATAATAGCATACAAACAGAAAAGGGGTAGGATTTAAGAGGTGCGGTGAGGATGCAGCCCAGTGGGCATTGTCAGGGCACAGAGTGTTGCGTCTCAGATTACAGACAAGTGCAACTACGCATGTTTAATAGTTCGCTTCTGAGTGCAGTTTTGAATTTGGAAATCGTGGGGGCATCCGAGATGGGGAGAGGGAGCGAGTTGTACCAGGAAGGGGCTCTATGGCAGAATGACCTCTGTCCATGGGAGGTCCTAGATCTTGGTACCAGAAAAGTGGCCATGCAGGAGGTCCGTGTACTGACCAAGGGTTGGGCTAGGTGGAGGGAGGCTGTCAGCCCGGGAAGGGATAGCCCTAGAAGAGTTTTTTTCACTGTTAGGCATGTTGGATATCGCAGTCGTTCGTCTAGGTTCAGCAATGTTGCCATACCATAGAGCTGGCATGAATGTGTGAGCCTAGGGGCCCTAGTGATTAGCCTGCATGCCTTGTTTAGGATGAGGTGGATTTTGTTGAGTGCAGTTGTGTTGGCAGCACTGGTAGTCCATAGTCAACCAGGGATAATATAGAGGATGTCACCGCAAGCCGGAGGGCAGCGGGGGGGAGACAGTTTTTGTAGTGGTATAAGATACCTAGCTGCACATTGGTAGCTGAGGCAAGAGCCTCAATGTGGGTTTGGTAGGTGAGGGCTGAGTCAAAGGTGACCCCAAGGTACTTGTAGGAGTGTACTTCCTCTAGTAGCTGTTTGGAGCAGGGGAGGATATGGAAGTTGCTGACTTTGTTTTGGGGGCGGACAAAGAGCATTGTGTTTGTTTTTTTGAGATTTATGACCAGTCTGTGCTCTTTAAACCAGGTTTCGGCATCGTTATAGGTAAGTTGCAGGAGTCCTGGAGGGAGGTAGGGTTACAGTGGGTGGCAAAGATGATGGCGTCATCTGCATACAGTAGAATTTTCCCAGTGCATGCACTGGGCAGGGTGTTAAGGTAGAGTGAGAAGAGTAGGGGTCCTAGGATGGAGCCCTGAGGAACCCCTGAGTGGATGGGACAAGATTTTGAAAGTGTCCCATTAATTTTGACGCGTTGGGAGCGGGCAGATAGATAGCTGGTACACCAGGCGAGTGGCCCAGTAATGAAGCCAGTGTGGCAGAGGGCATCCAGCAAGAGGAGGTGGGAGACAGTGTCAAAAGCCTTAGAAAGGTCGATGAACACTGCCCCGGCAAGGGAGCTAGAGTCCAGGGAGGAGTGTAGGAATGTTGAAAATTCAACTAGTGCCATGCCGGTACTGTGTCCTGCACAGAAACCATGCTGTTCAGGGCAGAGGATATTATGTTTGGTCAGGTGCTCAGTGATTTGCATGGCAACCAGTTTTTCAAGGGCTTTGGAGAGGGGCGGGAGTATGGAGATGGCGGTAGTTCCGGCTGAGGACCTGTCACCCCCTTTGTGAATGGGAGTAACAATGGCAGTTTTCCATGCAGTAGGGAATTGTCCCAGACAGAGGGATTTGTTGAGAAGGCTGGTGAGTGGGGCAAGGACCTGATCCAGTACCAGCCAGAGAATGCTGGGGTCCATGGAGTTATTGCCGGGACTATTGCTTTTTAGTGCACAGATCAGGTGGGGGCTGGCTTCCTGGGCAGTTACCCGATGTAGGTAGAAGCTAGGGTGTTGGAGGGCTGGGGCCGGTAGGGAGGGTGGTGGGTCAAAGAAATTACTGGGGAGGATAGAGCTGAGGTCCGTAAAGGATATGTTGAGGTAGTTTGCAATGATTTTAGGGTCTGTAAAAGTAGTGCTGCCAATGGTGATCTGGGATGGGGAAGGTGAGCGTGCGCTCCCGTTCAATTGTTTGACATTATCCCAAAAAGTTCAGGCACACCCCCAGGAGGAGGTGAGGGTGGCCTGATAGTGGTCAGCCTTAGCTTTCCTGATGGCCCAAGTGCACTTATTCCATGCAGCGTTGTAGGCCTGTCTATCAGCCGGCTGGCCTGTTTCTGTTGCAAGGTGCCATAGGTTATCCCTGAGCCTGAGCAACTGTAATAGGGCAGGAGTAATCCAGGGCATGTTATACTTTTTGGTTCGGGCAGCTGTGAGGGGTGTGAAGAGGTCGCAGGCTTTGTTAAAGGTTTGGGAAAAGAAGGCAAGGGCAGTGTCAATATCAGGAGCACGGTGAATGGGAGACCAATCTGTTTGGGCAAGAAATTGCCTGAGGTGTTTCAGCCCACCTGCTCTGAGCCGCTGGCGGAGCGTGTGCTGGGCTGTGGGTCATGGCGAGGTGGTCACCCAGCAGAATAGGATAGAGGAATGGTCACTGAGTGAGTCAGGGAGGACTTGGATGTCCAGAATTTTTATTGGGGTGGTTTGTGATGATAACATCAAGGAGGGTGCTGATACCTCTCTTAGGGTTTACTCTTGTGGGCTGGGAGATTAGTTGTGTCAGATCAATGGCAGCAAAGGAGTCCCGGGCGGCGGTGGAGGTGGGGCTGAGCCAGTTCACATTAAGGTCCCCCACAAGGACTTGTTCAGCCCTATGAGGAAGGGTGGCAAGATAATCAGTTAGGGATAATAGTGCTGGGTTTTGGTTCTTTGGTGGAATGTAGGCAGAGGTGAGATAAAGGGGCCCCTGGAGGTCTGGAGTAGTTGAAGGGTAAGAGCCTGTGCCCCACTAGCAAGGGCTGGGCCAGGGAGTGCTTGACCAGTGAGAGAATCCCTGGTATAGATCACACAACCACCCCCGCGTTTGCCTACATGATCCTCCCAGTATAGGGTGTAGCCAGGGAGGGCAACAAAGGAGTCAGGGGTGGATTTTGATAGCCAGGTTTCCACCAATGCAATGATGACTGGCTTGTGCAGCATGACTCAGCATTGGAGGGTGTCAAATTTTTTTAGGATGCTGCATATATTCAGGGAGGCAACACTCAGACCGGGGTGTCCACCTGGTGGGCTGGTCTGGGTGGGGCCTGGGTTAGGGTGTATATTGCCTGTTAAGAGTAGAAGGAGGACCACAGCTTTGGCCAGGATGTGGTGATATGTGTGTTTCCTATGGGTATGAGGGGATGGGGGGGACCTTTGGGGAACAGGGGATGGGTAGAATTTGGCAGGTTGGGAAGGCGAGAATGATAAGCCACCAAGGGGGGCCTGGGAAGGCAGTGGGGTGGTACCTGGGGAATGGGTGTTGTAGGCCAGTGTACATGCTAAGTGTGGGGTGAGTGCGAGCTATGTCTGGGAGATTTGCTGGTGCTGGTAACAGTGATCCAGTGGGGATGGCTGGCTGGTGGGATGAGGGTACTAGAAAGTAAATGAGGGGGAGGCATTTTAGGAGGAGGTGAATTAACATGGCTCTTATGGTGGTAGTCGGGTAGAATGGTAGAAGTATTTAGGTTGACTTCTCAAAAATGTGGTTGCCACTTTGGATTAGTGGTATTGACATGGACTCTGGTGGATAGGGTACAAGGTTCAAGTCTCTGCCAGGGCAGCTAGTGAAGTGCCTGGGTGAGGGCAGTGAATCCACGGTCTGGGGATCTGGTGCACACTGGGTTGGGGTCAGAAACAGGGTGGGAAATAGCAACTCCTAGTGGTCACTGAGTGTGGGTTCAGTGGAGCAGTATTAACATACTAACATACTATTTGCCAGCAGATTAGGCCTTACGATCTATCGAGTCTGCTCGAACCTCAGATCCCTAGTTGGGTGCTGAGACCCTCCCCCCCTTGTGTTCCAGAAACCCCTATCATCCATCCCCAACCAAACTGAGTCAGGATGTGGACTACTTTGTGGGGCTAGGTCCTAGGGAGGGTGTGGGCAGAGGTAGGTGTAAGTTGGAGGGGAGCAAAGTGGCTCAGGTGGTTAGAGGGGTTTCAGGAAGTAGGGGGAGGAGGACAGCTAGTGGAGCCAAAGTGGGAGAGTATGGGTCCCTCTAGTGGTTGGCGGGTATAACCTGCTAATGGAAAAGTGGGGACTTAGTAAAATAATGGACAGGAAGTGATGTCAGCAGACCCCGCCTATATAGCTAGTGATGAGCCAGGGTGGTGGGGTGGGCCGGGCAGTTGACATGCGCAGCGCATCGATGGACTAACCCCCCCCTCACAAAGGTGCTCCTTCAGAGGTAGTTTAATTACCTCGCTCTGCACCCGCAATGGTCCCGCTCCTGGAGGGAACTCTTTGTGTGTGGGACACATATATATATTCATTGCAAAAAAACTTCAGTTAATGCATCAGTTAGGGTTAAAGTGACAAAAGTGGGGAAATTAGATGTTACGGTTGAACCCATACCCCCCACCCCACCCCCATCCTCCACAGACAGACAAATTCTGAGGTGTGCCATGGGGTCATGAGGCCCAACTCTCACCCCATTACATGTGTAAACAGGTTGACATGCTACAGTAAAGGAGAATGGAGTGAGAGTTGGGCATCATGACCCCAAAACCTACTTCCGTCGTCTTAGCCAGGGGATGAAGTGGTAACAGTGGGGGTTAGGGTCTCAACCCCAATATCTCATTTTCCCACTTTGTTGCATTAATCATAACTAGCATTTTTACAATAATTTCATAGTTTTTAAAAGTGTAATATAACTAGTAAATAGCATGTGTTGGTGAGGTGCAGGAACTGCTTTTCCCAAGCTGCCCATGTGAGCATAACAATGTGTGTCTGTGGGAGTGGGGCCCATCTAGTCCATGTGCTCTCACTTATGCATAGCTACAGAGCCACACAGCAGCCCTATAGGGCAAGGAACCCTTGTAACGCTAATTTGCCAATATATTGGGAACCGTAGCAGCTAGGAAAAAAACTCAAGTGTCATTGTAATCATGACAGAGAAACCTCCTCACAAGACAGAGCAATGAAATCCATATCTCACATTGTTTACAAGATATGGGCACTGAAAAGTACTGAAAAGGCACCCTTAGAACCCTTTTGACACTAATTTGCCAATATCTCAGTAACCGTAAAATCTAAGAAAAAAAATTCCACTGCAGGTGTAATCTGTGGTTTCCAAATTTGTTTTTGTGGCCTAGTTTAGCGAACTAAGCCATGAGTAGTGAAAAATCTGTATCTCACTTTGTTTTCGAGATACGGGCACCGAATGTCGCTATGGGTGCCACAATGTTATTCTATAGGAAAAAATCAAAACTTTGTGATGGCATATCTCTGGAACCAGCTAACTTTTCAACCCCTAAATAGCATAATTCACATCTCTGGGGCATCCCCTTAATACCTGCAAATTTCAAGTCAAAAGACCAAACCATTCATTTACAATGCAGTGGGAAGGTTTTTAGAAGTTTAAAAATTCCTAGTTCATGAGGTAGCAAAATCCCTGACTGTCAGATCAATCCCCGTTTGTGAGGTGTCAAGATTGCCGTCAGTGAGAAATCCTTCACCATCAGATTTTGGTCATCTGGTCCCTAAGTGACGGTCAAGGATTTTGCTACCTCACAAAAGAGAATCGGGTGGTGGACTAGGATTTTGACAGCTCATGGACTGGGATTTTGTCAGCTCATGAAAGAGGATTCATAAAACCAATCCCCTTTAGTGACCTGACAAAATTGTAGTCCACAAGACAATTCTCTTTCATGAGGCAGCAAAATCCTTGACAGTCAGTCAATCCTCATCTGCGAGAAGGGTCATCTAGTCCCTAAGTGACAGTCAAGGATTTTGCTACCGCGAGAAAGAGGATCGGCTCATGGACTGGGATTTTGTCAGCTCGCGAAAGGGATCAGAAAGCGAGTTGTGGATAAAAAAATTTTAAATTTAAAAAGGCCATTTTGTGGACAAAACAAAGCAAACCAAAGGTATGGGTTTGTAGAGGGTGTCACCCTGAACAAAACCCATGCCTTATCATAACAAGAAGTCACCCATGGAGGAAGTACAACATTTTGTTTGGGGGGAAAATATAAACAAGAGTGTGGCTCGCGGACAAGGAATTTTTGTGACGGACAAGGATTTTTTAAATCCTCATTTGTGGGCTGACAATATCCTTGACCATGAGCCCAGTCCTCTTTTGCAAAACATACATATAAATCTTGGAGTGAACTGAGCATGCTCAGAACCCCAAAATTAAAAATTAAATAACTTTGTAATGGATTAATATTTCTTAACCAAACCAATGTTGGATTGTTCTTTCACCCAAGCTCTTTCTACATTACAAATTGCAGACCAAAAGACCACACAGTGTGGTCACAGCATGATGGGCAATAAATGTGTCAAAAGTGTCAAAAAACTTGTTTTTCAGTGCTTCGCTGTGCACAAACTGTAAATCTGACCAAAGTGCAACTTGGTAAATCAAGAGATCTACCATACATGTGCATTCAAAATTTCATGCAAATCTATTGAAAAGTTGCAAAGTTATTAACATGCAAAAATTGGGGTTTAACATTAAAGTGCCTACTCAGCCTTAACTATAGGGGCACGACCGTGCCCTATAATATAAATATGTATTTATATATATATATAAAATTATACTGGCACAGTTGTGCCAGTATAGTTAGGGTTGCCTGGCCACTTCTATGTTAAACCCCAAATGTTGCAGTTTAATAACTTTGCCACTGTACATCAGATTTGCCTGAAATTTTCCACGTGCGTTGGGGCACCATAGGTCTCTGGATATGGCAAGTAACGTTACAGTTGGATGACTGGTTGTGGAGCTGCAGAGTGCCAAAAACAACACACTAAAACCAGGGTTTTTTGCATGTTTCTTTGCTTGGGGCTACAGCCCACACCATTTGTCTGTCTGGTTTGAAATCTTCAGGGAGAATGCAGTCTGGGTCACTGATATGCCTTTGGATAATTTGGTGAAAAAATATTAAACCGTTCAAAAGTTATTAAATGTTAAGTTTTAACATTGAAGTCAATGGGGAAAAAATATGTGTGCCTCTTGAAACTGTTGCAAAACCACTTTTTACTGTAGCAAATACACGTTTTACTGTCTTGCTGCTGCCATCTTGTTTCAGTTCATGGTGAAGAATAATGTCTGTAGCTCAAATTCTAGTGCCCCTAGAAAAAACACTTGACAGTTGTGTTTACCTAAACGGGGCCTTAGGAACACAGTGGTACAGTCAGTTTCTTTCTAGGACCCCTAGAAATACCATTTTAAAAATTGGGTTCCCCATAGTGTCTCAAATCATGACAGTACATTTGTGATACATTTGCATATCACGACACTGTCGCATCTGTACTGTCGCAATTTGTGACGCTACTGCACCAAACAAAATGCCATTTCTTTGCCACACCACTGCACCTAAATGGTATGGGGCTTTTTGGTGGAAATTCACAGGGTGGCAAGCCCTGGCCCCACAGTTGTGCCTTTTGATGGTTTGGTAAAAAAAGTTAAAAGGGTTACAAAGTTACAGTGCTCAGAAGTTGAGAAATGTCCCATAGGTTAACATTGCGGCACCCGTGGTGACTTTTGGCACCTGTATCTCGAAAACCATTCAAGATACCCACAGCTTAGTCCACTTTTAGGCTAATGAGGAAGTTTTGAAGTCATAGATTACACCTGAAGTGGAATTGTTTTCCTACTTGCTACAGTTACAGAGATAGTGCCAGAAATGTGTTACAAGAGTTCATTTGGAGTACAGTGGCACTGCTGCATGGCTCCATACCTATGTGTAAGTGGGAGCGCAGGGCTCAGAGGGCCCACGTTCCCACATACATATACCATTATGCAAAAAATGGGCAATGTGAAGGGAGCTCAGGGCCCAGAGAGCTGGTGTTCCCACTAACATACCAATTACATTACACTTTCTCAAAAAAAAAAAGGAAAATTCATTGCAAACAGTTCTGTTAATGCATCAATTAGGGTTGCGAGCACAGTGACAAAAGTATGGAAATGTGATGTTAGGATTATACCCCTACCACCCACACCCCCATCCTCCACTCACTAACAGATGTCAGGGTGTACCATGGGGTCATCAGGCCAAACTCTCCCCTATTCTCCTATGCTGCAGCATGTCAGCTTGTTTACATATGGAATGGGGTGAGAGTTGGGCCTGATAATCCATGGCACACCCTGATGTCTTTGGTAAGTGGAGGATGAGGTAGGTGAGATTGGTAGGGTGTATCACATCACATACTTTTGTCACTGTACTATCAATCCTAACTGATGAATTAACAGAGTTTTGGCAATGAATACACACACATATATATATATATATATATATATATATATGCAAGGCAAGGCAATTTTATTTTTAAGGCCCAATCACTGAGGCGTGCTCTGGGTTGCATACACAATATAACAAAATACACGCAGGTACTCTTAGAAGTAGCAGGAAGTTAAAATCAATATTCAATCATTAAAATTAACTGTAGTATTAACTATAGTAAAGACAGGACTTGAAAAAAATTACTCAGTAAATGCCTGTCTGAAGAGGTGGGCCTTAAGCCTCTGCTTAAAAACACCAATCAAGGGGGCCTCCTGGACTACAGGTGAAAGCGTGTTCCACAGGGTCGGCCCAGAGACTCTGAAAGCTCAATCAACAGAAGTCCTGAGCCAAATCCTGGGAACATCCAGCAGGCCCCTGGTGGAGGAGTGGAGGGAGCAAACAGAGGCTGCAGGTGTTGGGAGCGCTGATATATATATATATATATATATATCTATATATAGGGGATACATAATGAGCAGGAGTGGAATATGGAAAATATTCTCACTCCTGCAGAGTGAGCTCTGGATATTTCGCGAGTGCCGAAGGCACGAGTGAAATATACAGTGCTCACAATGCAGGAGTGAGAATATTTTCCATACTCCATGATCTGCCCATCGTGTATGCTAATTATACCATGGAGGTGAGACCAATGTCAGTGAGAGGTGTATGCTTGTTGTTATAAGGATCATGTCACTTTAAATTATGCTGGTGCTGTGGTAGTGTGTGTGTGAACTTTTATGAATGGGTTGTTGTAGTGAACTGTTGTTGGTTGGTGTGTGTGTGTGGGTCTTGATTGAGTATGCTGTGTTTTGGTAATTGGTTGCCTGTAGGAGTTTCTGCTCTGTGACAATGAGGAAGATGGTAATGATTTCTTTTGGCAGGTTTGTGTCTTCATGTTTCGCTGTTTAAGATTTATTTAAACATTTCAGGTGTCATCTGTTTGATTCAGTAATGTACTAAACTTGGGTTTTGAAATTTAGCATGAGAGATTTGGAGATTGTTACATTTAGAAGGAGTGCACAGCTGACTGTCATTATCTATCATAATTGTGTTCATTTCAGTGTAGGGCCTGTTTTAGAACTAAATAAATTACAGGGATGTTTCTTACAGTTTTCAGATGCAGGAGTGACATCAGCAGAGTAGGTATAAATGGTATTTATTTTAACTCCACTGATGTCATCAGGATTTATTTCACTCCAGTGGAGATAACATCATTTATCTCACTGGAATTGGTCTCACCCCATGGTGTATATATATATATATATATATATATATATATATATATATATATATATATATATATATATATATATATAGATATATATATATATATATATATATATATATATATACATACACATATACTGTATATACATATATATTATAGGGCTACGGTAGCACCCCTGTAGTTAGGATTGAGTAGGCTGTTTAATGGTTAAACCCCAATTTTTGCACCTTAAAAACTTTGGCAGTGTTTGATAAAATAGCCCAAAATTTGACATGTGTTGTCTGGTTGCCAGAGTCTCAAGATGTAAAATGTTTTATAATAGCACCTTGTTGCCAGAGACTCAAAACGTGAAAAGTTTTGTGATGGCATCTTGTTCAGTTTTTGAGATATGGAATACCACACAATGCAAAAAAAAAAAATGTTTGATTTTCCTAAACTTAACATGGGGTTCTTTTTTGCTCTCACATACAGACTAGATGGTGTGGAATTACTTAACAAAACCTTTAGGGTAGACATGACCTGTACCGGGGTAGTGTCTTTTGAAGATTTTGTGAAAAAGTATTACATGATTTCAAAATTATAAGCATCTAAAGTTACTTTTTTGGACAACCATCTAGCACAACCAGCAAGGAAACACTGATTGTGAGTGCTTATTTTCATAATTTGTTTGTCAGGAGAAAAAAAATCACTGTAGCAGCTGCCATTTTGTTTGTTTTTTTTCGACTGAAAAACATTGAACATAAATAACAATGATGTATTTCAAGAAACAAACATTTGAACCTAGGTAAACTTGACCTTTTAGTTAGATTCTGGTGTTTGCTTTTTCAGAATTGCACTGGAAATAACATTTCTGGGCACCCACAAATCCTGGGTGCCTAGCTTAGCGAAAGGAGCCATTTACCAGCATTTTCAGTATGAAAACAGTGGGACTTTCTAGAACTGTGAAGCTGTAGCCAGAGTGTGCTGCTAGCTATTGTTGGGGTCTACCCCTATCTCTCTCTCTCTCTCTGTATAAATCTATGCATTTATGTATCTATGTATCTATGTATCTATCTGTCTGTCTGTATGTCTCTTTCTATCTATTTTTTTTTTATTTTTAATCCCCCCCCCCCAGTTCAGCCAGCCCTCCCTCATGCTTCCTCGTTACTGTGAACTGATAAAAAATCCCACCCTGGTAGTACTTGCCTAACTCCCTCCCTTCAGGTTGCCTGTCCATCCCCCCCCCCAAAATTCATAGGTGCAGACACTGGGGTGGCCACCTATGGTGCTATGGTAGATTAAAAGCCAACAGTGGGGTTCCCAGTCCCCAGTGTCAGAGCCAAACTCTTGCCTATCTGAACGACCCTACACACCCCACCTTGACCTCCCCCTAATAGAACCTACCACCCCACCACATACACACACACTCACTCACCAAAACTGCCCCAAGATGAAGATCCACTCCCCAATTGAAAACATGTCTTGTTGCTGAAACCAATGACTGCTATATGAGAAAATAAGGTAAGTCTAGTTTAATGTATTTCAATGGAATTTGAACTTTTATTCATAACTTTATCTTGAATGGCCATTCTGCCAGCACAGCGGTAGTGCTACTGCCTGCGGCACTGATGACCCATGTTCAGAAATAAGCACAGAGCATCAGAGGGTCAGCTGTGGGGAGATAGGATGAATATCCTATGCACAGCTCTCCTTCTGTGGAGGGAGGGTTGTGGCTTCCCAGTATGCCAGCAATATCCAGTGCAGACTAGGTGTGCAACATCTGGGACCACAAGGCAGTGGGCAGAGGCAGAGACAGACATCTGTGGGTGGGGTGTGGGATCATGCCCAACCTGCAATTATGTTATTGCATGTTCATGCCTCCTGTGGGGAACCTAAGGGGAAAACCCCTGACCACAGCAGCACCATGAAGTCCCTGAACTACCTATTAAATGACTCCCCATGTGTAAGCCTTGGCTGGAGCCTTTGATGTATGTCGGTCTCTCCCCTTGTGGAGCCCTGCTACAGTGGGACAGCTGCAAGCCTCCCAGTCCAGGCAGCCTGAGGGGATGCCAAGAGGTTGGTCCAGGCACTGATGAGGGAGCACATCCCCTACCCATAGTCCAGGTCAGTAAAAGAATTAAAAAAAAAAACTCTTTATCAAGTGTAATATATAACTAAAGTATTTTTAAAAAATAATAAACTTTATTGAACTTTTTCATAAGGAAAACAAAAATTGGCAACATACTGTAGATACAGACAGTAACTAGATTTACACCTCCCATCAACAACCCGGGAGGTTAGCTAGTGCTTGGATGGTACAATACAAGATGTTCTGTACAATAGACAGATGCAAAAGAGGATACATCTTATGTATATTAAATATATGAAGGTACTTGACAGGTAGCTAACCAACAATTAACTTATAAGCAGAAGGGTCTCGAGTGTATCCCACCTTTGATGGTGTTGTTTTACATTATTATTAAGAGAGCTAATCATTTTCTCCATTTTGAGAGCCTCTAGTATGGCACTGTGCCATTCCTGATAGGTGGGGATGGTTTCATCTAACCAATACCTAATATAATTTTTTTTTTTTTTTTTGCAATACCAGAGAAAAGAGATGTAAAATTTCTGGACACCAATAAACTGGTCAAAGTTGAGGCCCAATAAAAAAATCTGAGGGGTAAAGGCAGAGCCAAGACCCAGAAGAGGATACAGGTGACTCTATATGGATTCACAGAGTGGCTTTGATTTTGAGCAGTCCCATAGGACATGTTTCAAGTTGCTTAGTTCTTACTTGCATCTAGAGCATGTTGGTGATTGTAGCTGGCCCATTTTATGTAATTTAGTGGGTGTAAAGTACAAGTTGTGAGCTATCTTATATTGCAGAAGTCTAAGTCCGTCAAACTGAATGCATTTGTTTATGTTATTCCACATAGCTGATCTCACCTTTGGCAGCCCTTTTTAACCTGTCTCTGGAAACAGGGGTGGTCCTTGGAGACTGGAGGAGAGCTGATGGAGTCCCACTGCACAAGAGTGGAAGCAGGGAGGAGACAGGGAATTATAGACATGTCAGCTTGACTTCTATGGTGATCAAAGTTATGGAGACACTGCTGAATTAAAGGTTGGTGGAGTACTAGGAGGCCAATGGCCCGTAGGATCCAAAGCAGCATGGATTCACAGTGGGGAGATCCTGTCAGACCAGCTTGATTGAGTTCTTTGATTGGGTGACCAGGGTAGTGGATCAGGGTGGGGAGGTAGACATGGCCTACCTGGACTTCAGCAAGGCCTTCAACACTGCCCCCCACAGAAGGTTAGTGAACAAGCTAAATAGCCTTGGGGGTGGGCCCGAAGGTAGTTAGATGGTTGAAAAACTGGCTAGAGGATAGAAGTCGATATGTATCACCAGTTGCTGTAAATCAGACACATTGTATGTTTCTTTTATTATGTATTTACATTTTTTTCTTTTACTTGTTACATTATATCTCTTAAAGTCTAATAAAGTATATTAAATTGCAAAAAAAAGAGGACAGAAGTCAGATGGTACTGGTAAATGGTGTACACCTGAGGGAAGGCAAAGTGGCTAGTGGTGTCACAGGGGGTCAGTGGTAAGCCCAGTACTCTTCAATATATTTATCTGTGATATCACTGAGGGGCTGGTAGAGGAGGTTTGCCTGTTTGTGGGTGATACTAAAATCTGCAACAAAGTGGACACTCTGGGGGGGTGGAGTGAATGAGGGAGGACTTTAGCAGGCTGGAAAAGTGGTCAAGGGTCTCGCAACTGAGCTTTAATGCAAAAAAGTGTAAAATCATGAACCTGGGTCTCAGGAACCCCATGGCTAAGTACCATAGGGTGGGGGAGAACTGGGAATCACAAATTAGGAAAAGGGACCTCCGGTGTGGAGAGCTACAAGATGGCTGCTTAGAGAGTGAGCTCCATATCTTGCCAGTGATATTTTTCCATAGATTTCTGCATACTGCCTGTTTCAGCCTTAATTAACACTGTGGTGGACTATTGAACTGTTATTGATCAATAAAGCTTTGTATTTCTTACCTTGGAATTAAACCGCACTTACTCTGTCACTAATAATGCGTCACTGTGCCTTCCTGACCCCTAATTCTATCAACATGGAGTCTCCAGAAACTTCTGTTGTTGTTAATAAGGAGGATATATCTGATATCCAAACAATGCTACAGCAACTTGTTCAGGACATTCCCAATATAAAAGCCTAGATTGCTAAATTGGAGGACCATTTAGAAGCAGAGGAGCAAATTGCCGTTAATGAGCCTTTTTGCCTACAGGTACACTCCGCAGTGGCCTGACAGCAAGATCGGCTGACCTTGCTAGGAAAGTAGATGAATTCTTTCATTTTGAAAGTGGATGACCTTGAAAATTGAGGTTGCAGGAGTAAGCTGTGAATTATTGGGCCCCCAGAGCAGACTGAGGGGGACAGTGTGTGCACTTTTCTTCAATCTTTCTTCCCACAGCTGCTTTGTTTCATGTGGGACCATCCACTTGAGATCACTCGTTGGGCCCCTGTCCAGCACAGGGCTCTCTTTCCAGGCCTATCACTGTGTAAGAATCATTTCAGTGGCTTGCGAGAGAGAGAGGGGCCCTTTGAAATGGAATGGGCACTCAATGTATATTTTTCAGGACTTGTCTGAGTCCATGGTTGACCAGAGGAGCTCTGTGAAGAAGGAGTTGGCAGCCAGGAAGATAAAGTTCAACATGCGCTACCTGCTGTGCTGAATATTTGGTGGCATTTTCACTGGGTTCATTGTGTGTCCCCCCAAGAAGCTCAATCATTTCTCAGATCCCTCTCTTCCACCTCTGGGCAATCTATTACTAACTTGGAGCTCACTTTGTAACAGGACTGCTTAGATCAAAACAGGAATCCATTGCCTCAAACAGCAGAAACTCAAGCTTTGGGGAAAGCCTCTTCCACTCTCTCTCTCAGTTGCAGAAGGGGTCTAAGAATATAGCTAGTGACTCTTTTATGGGATGGCAGCAGGTCAAGTGGCACAGGAAGACTCACAGAAGGTCTACTCCTTCTCCTTCAAGGTCCAGGGTGGCTCCAGTTTCCCCAGAATTCCTCTTTGCACTCTGGTGCTGTCTTTGCCCCAGTGGAGTGCTCTCTGCCTCCTGAATCTAAGCATCCCTGTCTATCTCCTGAGGTGAGAGATTCCACCTTGGACACCAAAGTAATGGACTGGTCAGATTACAGGGATGAGGATTTATTGTCTACCTCGTAAGTTGATTCGAATGAAGGTCCTGCATCGAAGCACGATCAGTCTACACAGAGTAGAGTGGACCACAGATTGATTCATCTGCAGCTTCTGCGGCACCATCGGTGGCATCCTGAAGAATGAATCAGGAAAGAATTTCCCTACTGTGGCTGGTTTGTTCTGGGACTGCATGTGAGGCCTCAACGTCTGCTACATTGTAGCTAACTCAGTGACTGAATTGTATTAGTATTTTCTAGCCTCCTAATTGACAGTAGTACAGTGTTAGTAACAGGATTTGGAGCTGACCATAAATATTATTCTTTGAGGTTATGTGATCGGAGGCTGCCTAACCTGATCTGGTCTATTGGAGGCTTTAGACACTTTGTTCTGTTTTTCAGATTTTGTTTCAAGCTTATTTGGTAGTTCCACAGAGGCTGCTCCTTAGCTTTAATGGGGGCTGGTGGTTGTTTGATTTTTATATCTATAAAGGGTAGTTTGGGGGTTTTCTGGTTTTAGGAAGGTTTGGGCAGTTTGGGTAACACCCCTGTTGGTGTTTGCACTGGTGGGGGATGTGGACCACTGTACAGTGGCCATACCTATGGTTTCCTGTGCATCAGCTGGGGAGTGAGAGGGCTTGGCTGGAAGTAGTTCTCTAGCCCTTTTATTCTTACTCCTTCTGCTTGTCGGGTTATTGGGGGAAGGGGTATGACTACTGTTACTTGCTTCGGATGGGACATTTGGTTGGATGCGGTGTGAGTAGGGGGGAGGGTGGCTTCTTTCATTATTAAAAGAAGGTGTTGCTCTTCTTGGGGGAGTCCTTTTTTCATTGGGAAACTGGCACTGATGCTTCAGGTTGTGCCTGCTAGGGGTATGTCTGGGGGCGTGTTGGCAGTTTTGAGGTTCTCTTTATTCAGTTTTCTTGAGGGGGACAGTCTTATTATGGGTATTCAGAGTTTGTTGTGGGTTGGGGTTTCTCTGGTTGTTGGTGTTAGTTGGAAAACGTCTACTTTCCACTATAGGCTATTTCTACATTGTGAAGTTTTTCTTCTCCTGTATTCATTTTTTATGCTTTTGTTCATGGTTTGGTATCTGTAAAAATGACACAGGTTTAAATTTTAAATTGGGAATGCTCAGGGTTTAAACATTCCTGTGAAAAAGAAAAAAATATTTTCTCTTTTGAGATGTAATATTTATGACATTATGTTTTTGCAAGAAACCCAAGTGTTGAAGAGGGATTTAGGGTGTTTGGACTGGGGGTGGATAAGTAGATCATTTTCTAGTTCATTTAGTTCTAAAAAGAGAGGTGTCTTGATTCTCATTCAGTGGGGTTGCCCTTTTACAGTTGAGAAATGAGCTACAGACAAAGAGGGATGTTGGGTTATTTATATGCACCAAACGAGGACTCTCCTGAGTTCTTTTCTTCTTTAGCGCAGTCCATTTCAGAGTTGTTTGTACACCCCTTGATATTGGTTGTGAGAGGTGTTTTTAATTTTGCCTTTGACCCGGTTTTGGATAAGGCACCCATGTAGAGGGATGTCCCTTTCCATACATGTTCTAGAGCTGTTTTGAGGCATTTATGTGGGGAATATAAGTTGGTACACTGTTGAAGGATATTTCACCCCTCGACTCGGGATTTTACATTCAGGCCCCCGAGGTTTAAGACTTTCAGTAGGCTAGATCATTTTTTGTGCAGTGCCTTTATTCTTTCTGATTTGATTGAGGTTGGCCAGAAACCTATCTCACTATCTGATCATGCTCCGGTGGGTTTGTTATGGCGCACTCGGAAGGTTGAACCAAGAACATAGAAACATATGGGAACATAGAAGTTGACGGCAGATAAGGACCGCAAGGCCCATCCAGTCTGCCCATTTCTTTTTCTACCTTATAAATGTGCCATTGGCCTTTGCTCTGTCAGTGGCCTATCTATTCATACTCATTTGTATTGCTCCTTTATGCCTATCCCATGCCTGTTTGAAGCCCTGCACTGTATTCATAGCCACCACTTCTTGAGGTAGGCCATTCCATGCATCCACCACCCTTTCTGTGAAAAAGAATTTCTCACATTCCCCTTAATCGCCCCTCTAATCTCATGCTGTGTCCTCTTGTCCTGCTATTTTTCTTATATTTAAACATGTTAGACTCTTTCACCTGTTAATGCCCTTAAGGTGTTTGAATGCCTGATCATATCACCTCTCTCCCTCCTTTGCTCAAGGGTATACATATTGAGCTCTGTTAATCTGTCCTCATATGTCTTCTGATGCAGTCCCTGCACCATTTTGGTTGCCCTTCTCTGGACTGCCTCAATTTGGTTAATGTCCTTGTGAAGGTGTGGCCTCCAGTACTGCACGCAGTACTCCAGATGGGGTCTAACCAGTGTCTTGTAAAGAGGGATTATTACCTCCCTCTTACGACTTGTGATACCCCTACTAATGCACCCTAACACCCCCCTAGCCTTACCTACTGCTTTAGAGGTCTGCTTGGATGATTTCAGTCATCAGTGATGATGATGCCCAAGTCTCTTTCTTCCTTTGTGACTGCTAGCAACTCCCCTACCAGCCTATAGGTGGTTTCAGGGTTTCTCTTCCCTATGTGCATGATCTTGCACTTCTTTGCATTAAATCCCAGTTGCCACTCTTCTGACCATTTTGTTAGTTTATCTAGATCTCTTCTCATTCTGCCCACCCCATCTGGATCATCTACTCTGTTGCAGATCTTGGTGTCATCTGCAAACAGACAAGCCTTACCCTCTAGTCCATCTGCAAGGTCACTAATGAAGATGTTGAAGAGGACTGGCCCCAGGACTGATCCCTGAGGTACCCCACTTGTGACTTGCATCTCTTCTGACTGTATACCATTTACCACCACTCTCTGTTTTCTGCCCGTCAACCAGTTTGCCACCCAGTTGACCAACTTCTGACCTTCCCCGAGCCTACCCAGCTTATTTATCAATCTTCTATGTGGAACAGTGTCAAAAGCTTTGCTGAAGTCAAGGTAGGCGACATCAACTGCTCCCCCTTGGTCCACCACTCTGGTTACCCAGTCAAAAAATCTATGAGATTAGTTTGACAGGACCTTCCTTTTGTAAACCCATGCTGTGTTGGATCCTGTGCCCCTATGGATTCCAGGTGTTGCACTATCCTTTCCTTAAGGAGTGCCTCCATAATCTTGCCCACTACTGAGGTAAGACTGACTGGTCTGTAGTTCCCTGCCTCCTCCCTGCTACCACTCTTGTGGAGTGGGATCACATGAGCCCTTCTCCAGTCTTCTGGGACCTCTCCTATGCTCAGAGACTCACTAAACAGTTCTGCTAATGGCTCTGCTAGTTCCACCTTTAGCTCCTTAAGTATCCTGGGATGTATGCCATCAGGTCCCATTGCCTTATCCACCCTGAGCTTAGCAAGCTCTTGTAGGACCCTTTGAAGGGAGTAGTGCTCACCTCCTTCCCCACTGTGTCCATGGTGCTAAGCTGTGGGCCCTGCCCTACCTTCTCTTCAGTAAATACTGAGCAAAAGTATCTATTTAGGATAGATGCTTTTACATGGTCCTCCTCCTCACATGCTCCCTTTTCTTCATTAAGCTTAGCAATAACCCCTCTGGACATTCTCCTTTCACTAATGTATCTATAGAAAGTCTTGTCACCTTCTTTTACTGTTCGTGCTAGTGTTTCCTCAGTTTGGGACTTTGCCTGCCTTACTGCCTTCCCTGCTTCCCTTAGGGCAGTTTGGTATGCCTCCCTATCTTCATCCTGCTGTGTTCCCTTATATTTCCTGAAGGCCAGACTTTTGGCTCTGACTTTTTCTGCTACTGTATTTGAGAACCAAAGTGGTTTCCTCCTTCTTTTGCACTTCCTTTTCTGTCTAACACAATGGGATGTTGCTTCAAGTATTGCATCCTTAATGCTTGCCCACCTTGCCTGTACCCCCTCACCTGTGTTTCTTTTTGCCAGGGCTAGCCTAACTCTGTTGGCCATCTTATCAAAGTCAGCTCCTCTGAAGTCCCATATTTTTGCCTTGGAATGGGATGATTTATATGTAGTAGCCAAATTAAACCATACCATGTGATGGTCACTGGCCCCCAGGTGACCTCCTACCTGGAGATCTGTGATCCTTTCCCTGTTAGTCAGTACTAGATCTAGGATAGCCCTGTCTCTTGTGGGTTGTTGTACCAGTTGTTTGAGGCCCTCCTCCTGCAGGGAATCCACTATGTGTCTAGTTCTGGCAGATGTTCCTGCTGGTATTGACCAATCTGTATCCGGCATGTTGAAGTCTCCATTATCAGAACCTCCCTTTAGCTGTCATGTTTTGTATATCTTCTTAACATAATGTATCTCTCCTCCCCTAGTCTGGGGGCCTGGAACAACCCCCAGTTCTTATGGCTGTCCCATTTCCTGTTTCCAGGGTGACCCACAGTTCTTCTGGCTCCTTATGTGTATTCTGAATTTCTGTAGCTTTGATATTTTCATTGACATACAGGGCCACTCCTCCCCCCTTTTTGCACATTGGTCTCTTCTGAACAATACATAACCAGATACTGAAGTCTCCCAAGTGTGGTTACTGGTAAACCACATATCACTAATTGCTACTATGTCCAGTTTAGCCTCTGACATTATTGCCTGCAGGTCTGGGATCTTATTTCTCAGGCTGTGAGCATTTGTGTACATGATTTTCCATTGGCCAGATTTCAGTGTGTTAGTTGTTGGGTGAGGTTTGGCATTACCCCTGTGCGTCGTATGGGGAGACAAACCTTTTTTCTTACCTGGTGATGCAAATGAACTGCAAACATGCTGAATCCCTGTTTGACCACTAGCTGAGGGGGGATTGCACTCCTGTACATTTGGTGAATGTAGGTGCACTGAATTCAGATTTGTGTTGGCGGTGTTTGCGGGGCACTGGTACGATATATCAGATTCTGTGGGACAATGGCAGTTCAATCCAGCTTTACTCAGTATGGAAGAATTTAAGGGTTGGTTGAGGGGGGAAATAGATTTTTATTTTTCTACTAATGAGTCCCATGAGATTTCCTCATTTATTTTATGGGATGCATTTTAGTCCTTTATCAGGGATCATATAATCTCCGATGCTTCCCATATAAACAAACAATGGAAAGCTGAAATTGATTCCCTTTCTTCTAAAATTAGATACCTGGAGGAAGCCCTTTATGCTTCCCCACCTGACTGAGAAGTGAAGATTCAAGATCTTCATCAATGTAAAAAAAAAGGCTACAGGATATTTACCATCAGAAGGCTATTACGGCTCTCTTTTTTTGTTATGGTTATGGTGTTGGGCAGAAGCGCATAAGTCCTCTCCTGACCCCAAACTCCGATTAATACAAAAGAAGATGTTAAGGCAATGGCATCGCACTCCTGTACATTTGGTGAATGTAGGTGCACTGAATTCAGATTTGTGTTGGCGGTGTTTGCGGGGCACTGGTACGATATATCAGATTCTGTGGGATTGACCCTTGTTGACAAATTGGTGGGATAACATTTTTAGGTGTTTAGAGGACACCTTTCAACTCCCCATTTCCCGGTCCCCTCTGTTTTGGATTTTGGGGGACTCACATATTTTGGGACAGTGGGTTTTGGTCTATAAAGGGTTTCTTTTTGCTGTTACCCTGGAGTCTAAGAGATGAACTGGAAGTCCACTGAAGTACCCCTTTTTTCTCGGTGGAAGTTAGCAATGTCCAGAGCAGCATCTTTTCATTGGATAATTTACTGGAGGAGGCATGCCCTCCCTGGATTCTATTTGACCTGGAGATGATGGTTGACCTCAGAGGATTCTATAAATGGGGATTTGAAAGGGTGTACTTCAACTTCAGCGTAACTTAGATTTTACTTTTTTTGTGGGGAAGGTTGACATTTCCAGAAATATGTTAGCTGGGTTCTGATCTGTATTCATTATTGTTGGTTATATTTTTGTATAACAGAATGTATTCTTTAATATTTCTGAACAGATCATGGTTGTATTCCTCTAGTAGGACACTCCCCTTGTCTTTGATTATGCTGTTTATTGTGATTCTGACAGTTTATTCTTGCATTTGTTATCTAATCTTTAATAAAATGTTTCTATACAAAAAAAAAACAAAGAAGGAAAGGAGCCTGGGGATAATTATTTCTGAAAACCTGAAGGTAGCTAAACAGTGTGACAAGGCAGTGGGGAGAGCTTGCAGGATGCTGGGGCACATAGGCAAAGGGATCATTAGCAGAAGGAGGAAGGTCATAATCTCTCTGTACAGGTTATTGGTGAGACCTCACCTTGAGTACTATATACAGCTCCGGAGGCCCTAGCTATGGAAGGACATAGACATAGTTGAAGGGATTCAAAGGACAGCAACCAAGGTGGTGCAGGGCCTACACCTGAATCCCTATGAGAACAGGCTCAGGGAAATAAATGTACTCCCTAGAAGAGAGGAGAGAGAGGGGAGACATGATAGAGACTTATAAATATCTCATGGGAGTGAACAAAGTACAGAAAAGAAGTATTTGCCAGAGTAAAAGATGCACAAGGACTAGGGGGTTACACAATGAAGCTGGGGGTGAGGCTGAGGGGGAATATTAGGAAGTTCTTCTTCACAGAGTTGGTGGTGGAATCTTGGAGCAAGCTCCCAGTGGAAGTAGTAGAAGCTGAAAAGATTGTAGGCTTCAAGAGCGCATGGGATAGGCATACAGGAATCTTAGTACTGAGGCAATCATGGGGGAAATCTAAGAATTTAATGGGGGTTGAGGTGGCACTATAGTTAGGAATAACAGGGCAGACTGGGTGGGCCAGGTGATCCTTATCTGCTGACAATGTCTATGTTTCTATGTTTCATGTTATTATCACTGAGTTCTGGGAATTCAGCTTGTCAAAAGGAGCAGTAGTCTTGCTCTTCTGGGGTGAATACAGCAAACAATTTTTTGTATAGTAATGAGGTGGAGTGGCTTTGAGTAGCAAGGAAGGATAGCTCATCCCATGAGGAAAAGTCAGAAATGGACCGAGGTCTGGGCCCTTGGGTATTGGTTATCATGTGCCGCAATTGCAAGAAAGTGAAAAAGATTTTTTTTTGTGTTCAGGTGAGTTTAGTATAAGGTTATTGAAGGAAATAAAGGAGTCATTTTGTATAAATTGGACCAGATGTGTGATAGGTAGGGTGCCAATGAGGTTATCTGGGATTGGTTTATTTTTGATTTTAAAGTTGGGATTACATAGAATGGGTTAGTCTGAGAGAAACAAAAGTTTGGTTAAAAGGATCTGTGTAGTTGTTTGCTTACCAGAAGGGATATGCTATTGGGGTTTGCCTTAGGGTTGGAGGTAAATGAGAGTGAGAGATATGGATGAGGGCGCCAATGTTAGTTTTGGTTTGGAAACAAAGGTCAAGTTCTATTTGTTGCCACTGAAGAATGTATATGTTTGATGGGCTAGTATGGTCGGCGTTCCTCCACCATAAGAATTTCCCCACTTGTAGGGCTAGATAGTGGAGGCAAAAGTCAGGCAGCTGAAGGCCTCCTTGTGACTTAAGAGGGATGCATTTGTGATAGGCTCTGCGTGTGGTCTTATTACACAATAGAAAGGAAGTTGGTATAGTTTTCAGTTTATTAAACCAGTGGAAGTATGAATACTGTAGGTTGATCATCCCAAGTGGGTATAGCAGCCTGGGTAAAATGTTAATTTTAATAATGTTGACTTGGGCCCAGAGTGTCACAGGTAGGGCAGTCCATCTACTGTATTAAGGCCATATTTGAGTGTTGTTAAGCATGTGTCTAGATTTTGGGAGAATACCAGTTTTAGATAGTGACTGTGTATACCCAAGAATTTAAGAGTAGTTGGGGACCATGTCACACCCCATTGTAGAGCTTGGGATTTGGTAGTCCAGTGATTAAGTGGTATAATACATTTTTTCCAGGTTGAGCTTATAGCCCAATAACTGCCCAAATTCTTGCAGTAGCATAAGGGCTGCAGGAATTGAGTGGGCTGGATCCTCTAAGTGTAGAAGGATGTCATCCATGTACGTGGAGATTTGATATCTGTGATGACCAGTCTGAATTCCTTTAATATTTTCATTCAAAAGGATCCTTCTGGTCAAGGTCTCAAAATGAAGATTGCAGAGATGGGGGAAAGAAGGCATCCTTGACATGTCCCTCTGTGAAGATGGAAGGGAGTGGAGTTGATTCCATTGCATCTGATGGAGGCTGACAGGCAAGAATGGAGCAGTTTAACCCAACATATGAAGGAGGTAGGGAAGCCAAATTGTTGGAGGTTTAGATAGAGGAAAGACCAGAAGATAATGTTAAAGGCTTTCTCCGCATCCAGGGACATCAATATGGCCAGTTATTTGGAGTCCCTGGAGACAGAGATTAAGTGGAAGAGTTTACGCAAGTGGTCAGAAGAGAGGTGACCTTACATGAATCCCACCTTTTCAGCGTCAATTACTAAGTCCCAAACTGTGCTTACCTTTGCTGCTAAAGCCTTTGCTAACAACTTAATATCTGTATTAAGGGGGATACTGGGTAGTAGTTGGACTTATATTCATAGTCCTTGCCTGTTTTGTGGAGCAAAGTAATAATGACTTTTTGCAGGGAGGAATTAAAGGGGTGATTTCCTTGGGCAAAATTAAATAATGTAGTCAATGGTTCTGTGAAAAGCTGTGCTAATGCTTTGTAAAAGTTAGTGGGTAGGCCATCTGGGCTCTGGGCTTTGTCAAGTGGGAGGTCAGATATAACATGCAGTACTTCTCCTGGGGAGATATTAGTTCCTAACCTTTCTAATGTTTCTAGGGGGAAATTAGGTAGGTTAGTGGTGTCAAGAAATAGTTGGATACTAGCCTCCAATACTGAATGGTCTGTAGAGTAATGTGCTTGATAGTATGTTGCAAAAGCAGAGGCAATATCTATGGGGTTGGTAATTAAAGGGGAATTAGGCAAAAGTCGTATACCTTTTATATATTTGTAGGACTCTTGTTGTTTTAACCATAAGGCTAGCAATTTCCCTGCCTTTTCTCCTTGGTCGATATAATGAGTTTTGGCCCAAAAGATCATGAATTCAGCTTGTTCCCTCAGCAGCAACCCATGTTTGGCTTTGACAAAGTTAGTTGTAGCCTGTCTTCATTAGGTGAGGTATGGGGTATTCTGTTTTCCTTGTTCCTAATTTCCTGATGTAGTAGTGTAGCCTCATGCTCTTTTTTCCTTTTCCATGTAGCTGCCAAGCATATTAGTTCCCTTATATAGTGCATATGAAGGCTCCCAAATATTAGCATAATGTTCAACAGGAGGTTATGTTATCTTTAAAAAAGTGTTCTGTACATAATTAAAGCTTTTCTAACAGCTTAAGTTCCTTGAGGAGGTTATTTATTCTCAAGATTCTGTCTTTATATGATTGGGTAGTTGGGTAGAAGGAAAACTCCATCCGAACCAAGATGGACAAATTACCTGTGCCATTTTTGTCGACCTGGTCAAGGCCTTCAACACTGTCTCTCACTCCCTTCTCCTCGACTCACTCCCAGCTGCTGGCCTATCTCCCTCCACCACAAACTGGTTTAAGGCTTACCTTATTGGCAGAACCCAGTCAGTTAAGATCTTGGATGCCACTTCCCCTCCCCTCCCGATTAGCACTGGAGTCCCCCAGGGCTTGGTATTAGGGCCGCTCCTATTCTCCATCTTCTTAAATGACCTTCCCTCTGTTTGCTCCCCATCCTCTGCTATACATATGTATGCCAATGATACAGTCCTGTCTGTATCTGGCTCCTGTTCTGATGTTGTTACAACCAGCTTACAGCAAGACTTTGACAAGGTTCGGCTCTGGTTTGCTAACCATCAGCTTTTCCTCAATGCCAAGAAGACAGTCTCCATGACCTTTGGCACAAGGCAGAGACTCTCAAGGTTTCCCTCCCTACCCATTTTCATACCCTTGATGGGACTTTACTTGAGGACACACCCTCCTTCAGGTACTTAGGTGTTTGGTTGGACCAACACCTAAACTTCTCTGGACATATTGATGCCATCCAGAAAAAACTGCGCCCCAAGCTTGGTGCCCTGTTCAGGACCTGTAGTTGCATCCCTCCTGCTAGGTGTGAACTTGTCCAGAAGATGATATTGCCCATTTTTGACTACTGTGACATAGTCTATGGTGCTGCCTCTAAGTCCTCCCTAGCCTGACTGGGCACCCTCTTCAATTCCTTCTGCCATTTTGTCTTGGATGCCCCACTCGCACCCACCACTGTGATCTTTATCATACCCTATCCTTCCCTTCCCTTACAAATAGGTGGCTCTCCCACTGTGTTAAATTCACCTCCAAGCATTGGTTGGGTGAGCTCCCTTCCAACCTCACCTCCTCCTTTATAACACCCCCCACACCATCGCATTCCCTTAGATCAGCCAACTCTTGCACCCTGGTAGTCCCCTGCAGAGCCACCCAAATTGACCAATCCGGTTACTCTCAGTGCCTCCTAAAAATCTGGAATTCCTTCCCCCCTCAGATCTGCCACTCATCCTCTGCCTACTCCATCAGCTCTGCCCTCAATAATTATCTTGTTCCTAGCTGCTCCTGCCATGTCCCTCCCTAACTTCCTCCTCTAAGCCCTGGGCAAAGCCCACCCCTCTACCATCACCTTCATTTTACCCTGTGCACACCCACCCAAATTTCTAGCTCTCCTCCTCTTTCCCCAAATTGCTGCCCCTTACTGGCCTCCCTTGATGTCTCACAGAATATAAAGAGCCCTGAATGGTCTCCATGGGCCCCTCCCCTACCCCCCAAAGGGGCTTGTATCACTCATCTACTCCCTTCCCCACCATCCTGAAAGGGTCTCTCTGGGATACTTCCTTATCCCCTTCTCTCTGGTCAATGCAGTACAGGATCCTCACATCCTGAAGTGGTCTCCAGAAACACAGCTCTTCCCTTCCCCACACACCTCACCACTGCCTCTCTTTGTCCCCTTTACTTTCACATAAGCACTTGTTACTTATTAACCAAGCACTTAATATCATCCACTGTTTTTACCTATCATGTGCAACACTGTTGTAACACTGTTTGTAACATCTACCTTACAACTGCATGTTAATGTTGAACTTATAATTTGAATGTTTAATGTCTCTTTCCTAATGTACCCCTCCCCCCTCCCCAGGTCGCACTGGGAGACGAGCAACTTGTTGGTCAGTGTGCCTTCCTGGTGAAACATTTCAATAAATAAATAAATAAGGAAAAGAGAACTGGGGCATGGTCTGAGACCACTTTTAGTAAAATTTCACATTGAGTGGTGTCTGAGAATATATAGCGGTAGTAAAAAAGTAGTCTAGACCAGAGGAAGTGTTGTGAACAGGGGCCAGAAAGGTGTAACTCCTGTCTCCAGGGTGCAGTACTTGCCAGGGTTCAAGTAGCCCAAGTAAGTCTTGCAGCTCTTGTAGGGCATGTTGGTTTGGTGAAAGCCCACTCTTGCAATTGCTAGATCTACCCAGGGTGGCATCTGGGACTGTGCCAGGATCATTGGGAAGGACTGGTATTTTGGGAGTTCTGGTAATAAGGAGGTAAACACCTGGGGATCCTCCTTGCTGGGGTGACAAACAGATGCCAAAATGATACTGGTTCTATCAAGTGTGCCTTTAAGCATAAAAAAGCACCCATCTGGGTCAGTGAATTGCTCCTGCATCTGAAAGGGGGTATTACAATGGATTAATATTGCTGTACCTGCATTCTTGTTGTCAATTCCAGTGGCATAAACTTGACCTACCCTCTCTCTGCACCATACATTAGCTTGTGTTGGGAGGGTATGAGTTTCTTGCAGGAAGGCTATGTTTGTGCCGACCTGCTTGAGGTGTTGTAAGATTTGGTATCATACTAAAGTTCGTATTAAGGTATAAGGAGCCAAGAAGGCTGGAAGCCCATTATTGCTCCTATGCTTTACACGTAATGTGCAATGTTGATCCCTCTAAGATATAGGAATCCAGTCTTTTTTTGAACTGAGCCTTACTTCTGTTGGTGATGACCTCTACTGGTAACCCATTCCAGGGAGTCATCACTCTCTGTGTAAAATAAGCCTTTCATTTATTTGTATTGAATTTGTTAGATCTAAGTTGTAGGGGCGCCCTCTGCTACATATTTCATCACTTTTGAAGTCTAGATTTAACTCGTTTAATAGGAAGTCATCTTGCATTATATTGTAGCACAGTAATAGGTTTCCCCATATTCTTCTAGTTTCCAAGGTCATTAGATTTAATTTTTGAACCCGTACGTTATAAGGTTTATCTTTTAAATTATGGATCATTTTAGTAGCACGTCTTTTTATTTTTTCCAGGTTGTTTATACCACCCTTGGATATGGGTCCCCACACCGGGCTGCCATAATCCAGTAAAAGCCTTGCATATGAGCTATACGGCAGCATGAGAACCTCCTCACTCCTGCTCCTGAAATTTCTTTTTATGGCCCATAAAACTTTCTTTGCTTTTGTTATTTTATATTTATAGTAAGAATCGTACATTAGTTTATTTTTATAGTTATTCCCAGATCCTGTTCCTCTTCTGATTTTCTCAACTGGAGTCCATCTAGGAAATAATCCTTCTTTTTGTGTTTACCTAAATGTATGACACAGCATTTGTCTACATTAAAACTCATTTCTCTAAGATTTGCACATTTCAAGTCCAGTTGTATAGTGCCTGTATCATCATTTCCAGATGCTATACCTGCCAGCTTAGTATCATCTGCATAGTTGCTTAGCCGGTTAGTTACCTTTTTACCCATGCTAGACATAAAAAACTTGAAACAGTACTGGCCCCAACACCGACCCCTGCGGCACCCTGCTCGTCACCAGCACTGACGCTGAGTAGGAGCCATTTATACACATTCTCTGTGATTTGTCCCTCAGCCACGCAGCCACCCATCACACTTTTCTGTAGTCAATTCCCTTATCTATTAAACTTTGGATTATCTCACAATGTGGGACTTTGTCAAATGCCTTCACAAAGTCTAGATAAATATAATCCACCGATACCCCTCTATCCAGAGCTGATGAGATCTTTTCATAAAAACAAAACACATTAGTTACACAAGATCTTCCTGTCACAAACCATGCTGTTCTCTATCTGTCTGATCATTAATTTCCAGATGAGAGTTTATTATATCTTTTAATATTGATTCCATCAATTTTCCACGGACTGACTTTAATCTAATAAGTCTGTAGTTTGTATGGTCTGCCCTATTACCTTTCTTGTGGATAGGTACAACATTTGCTGTTAGTCAATTTAATAGAACTACATTTTCTTTGTGTGATTTCCAAAATAACAATCTCAGTGGGGTAGTTATATGTGGAAACAGGAGCTTCAGCATAGTATTTGAGATATTATCTGGTCCAGCTGAGTGTGTGTTTTTTTATTTATTATTTTTTTCTGTTATACTTTCTTTTGTTATGTTAAGGTCTGATTCCTCTGTTGCAGGGATATTTAGTACTTCTGGTAGCTTTTGGGAGAACACTGAGCCAAAGTATGAATTAAATATATTTGCAGTATCCTTGGGGTCATTAATTACTTGATTTCCAACAGTAATGGAGCATAGACTAGAGTTTGTTTTACATAGTGAATTTACATAGCTGTAAAATTGTTGCATATTATCCCTCCTGGCTGTGCCTGCTATTTGTTTCTCCATCCTTTGCTTAGTTTTCTTTATCATGTTCTTACACTGTCTCTGTACTTGTTTAAATTGTGTCCATACTTCCTGTGTAGTGTTGCAGCGAAATTTAATTTTACCAGTGAAATTCCATCAAAATCATGAATTTTGCCATGTGAAAAGTTTCATAAAATTTGCACATTTCACTGATGAATTTCATGGGTGCGAAATGTGAAATTCCACCAGGGAAATTGTGAATTTCACCTGTAAAATGTGGAATTTTGACCGCAAGCAGCAAAATTCCACTGGTCATGGGCAAAATTCCGCATTTCACAGGTGAAGTGTGCAATTTCATGGGCAAAATTTGCAATTTTGTTGGTAGAATTTCGCATTTATACACATGAAATATTTTGTGAAATGTGTGAATTTCACAAAATATTTAGCAGAACGAAATTCGTGCATTTCACACATCTCTATTCCCATGCTCCAGGTTTTTTCTTTACTTTTGACAAATAGAAGTTGTTTTTTCTTTAACAGTTTCTTTCGAGTTTTATTAAGCCACTTAGGGCCGGCATATCGGCTCAGAGGTTGGATTTCCGCTTGCGACGCCAGCGACCCAGGTTCAGAAATGGACCTGGTCGCTGGAGGGCCGGCCATGGGGAGAAGGATAGAGCATCCCATGGGCTGTTCTCCTTCTCAAGGGGGAGGGTGGAGAAAGTGCCCAGTGCTAGATGGACCCCTGGTGGAGGCCAGGAGTCACACAGCCACCGGCGCTCACATGTACTAGAGGTGGGGTGGATGTTGGATGTCTTTGCATGCCCCCACCTCCCGGAGGAAAACTGAAAATGGAGGGGTGGGTCCTCCATCTAAATGAAGACCTCCCCAGGCTTCAATTAGCCACCGTCACTAGCAGTGCTCCCAGCTAGATACTGGTTCTGCAACACTGCAATTAGGGGAACCAGTGCCGTGGCCCTGCCCTCTGGGGGGCAAGCCAAGGGTTACCGGGAGACAAGCTGGCAATTGACAGTTGGTGGAAGCCCGGGGGCCATGAACAGGGCAGAATGCCGATGGAGGACCTGCCACTAAAAGAAATTTAGGCTTAATGCCTCTGTTACTGTATTTTTTGCTTTTTAATATACGTCTGTCACATATTATAAATATTTGGTGTTTAATTATATCCCTCATTTCAGGTACAGATTTGTTTGATAATGAAGTCTCCCAGTTTATATTACATAGGTCTTCCCTGATGTGACTTTTATTTGCTGATTTAATATTATAAATTTCCCTGCATCCTTTTGTCTCTGGGATATGCTCTTTTATGATAAAAAGGTCACTTTTATGATCGCTATTCCCCAGTGGAGCATTAACCTTACAGCAAGTAATATCAATTTCCCTTGTCATTAGGACAATATCCAGAATTGTTTCCCCTCTTGTGGATTTGTCCGTGTATTGCATGAGCCCCAGTTGATCAAGTAGTCCCAAGAAGGTTACGCTGTTTTGCTTACTAGCTTCTAGTTTATTTTAGTCAATATCACTAAAGTTTAGGTCTCCCATGAAAACCACTCTATCCATTCCGCAGGCTTTCTCCAATTCATTATTGGAATTTGGTAACTTTGCTACTTATTCCTGGAGGTCTATAGCATAATCTAATTATGATGTGTTCATTTATCCCCATTTCTATTCTAATCCATATTGTTTCTGGACCACTATTCCCCTGTTTGATTTTATCTGCTATATTTGTTGATCTAATGGAGTTTGATATTTATGCTGTGACTCCTCCCCCTTTCATTCTTCCTATCTAAATGATACAGGGTGCACCCGGGTAGTTCTCTTCCCCATTCACCATTTTCTGACCACCAGGTCTCTGTTACAAAGGCCATGTCAATGTCCTTTTGTATTTCTAATATCGCCTCGAGTTCTTCTTTTTTTCTTGTAGACTTCTAACATTTGTCAAAAGACACTTTACTTCATTTTCTGTTTTGGGGTATCTATGCTTTATTGTTGTCTTTTTAACAGTTCAGTTTGGGTTTGTCTATTTTACACAACCCTCCCTCCCCTGTAATTAGTTTAAATGCTCAGGGAGTTCATTTTTTAGCATTGTGGCCAAATTTGCTGTCCCAGCACTACTTAGGTGAAGGCCATCTCTGGCAAAAAATGTATAATTTTGGCGAAAGGCATTCCAGGTGTTTATGAATCTAATATCTTGAATAATACATTTATTTAGTAAATGGGCGTTGATTCTCTGAATGATATTATTCTTTTCCCTTTGGCAATTCATATTTGGCAACAGCCCTGATATTGTTATTTTTTCCCCAGCACTTTTTATCATGTCCACACAGTCCATTATTTCCTAGGTGATGTCCTTTTCATGGTCAAGTACTACATTATTTATTCCTATGTGCAGTACCACAATCTGATTATTGATTTTACTGTCCAATAACCTTGGACATCAATGCTTGATAGTCTTTACCAGAGCCCCCGCAAGCAATTGACCACATCCCTAGTTTTATTTATTTTACATATTACAGAGTCTGTTTTGCACAGGATCGAATCTCCTATGACCAATACATTTTTCCCCCTTCTACAATGCCTGGCATTATGGGTGTAGTATGTTCATATGTGCTCAGGGTGGCATACTTATTAAGTAAAGCTATCTCTGGCTGGCAGTATAGCCTAGAGGTTAGAGGAATGAGGTGTGAATGAGCTTGGTACATCCAGCAGACCAGACCTGAGTCTGAGTCTCACAGTCTCTACTTGCATACTGTGTGACTCTGAGCAAGTCACTTAACCGCCCAGTGCTCCCATGTCGCCCCTGAAAACAGGCACTTGTGCCTAGTGGGCCTTATCCAGTTACCAAAGACTAAAATAAAAAGCACAGTATTTCCTAGTGCCCTTCCCCTTTTATTCCTTGGCATTTTCTGTATTGTGGTCCAACTCATATTATCAGTATCCTCACTATCCGTATCATTTGAGTTCAGGGTAGATTCATGAACAACCTGAGTCACATAATGTGAAGCCCCTCCTACTATATCCTGTGGTGCTATATTTAGGTGTCAAGCCTCTGTTATTGTAACTTGTCCCCCTAATGCTTTAAGCTCTCTCCTTAGGTGCACCACTTCCACACATCTTTTACACGTGTAGTCAACAGCTACAGGGGTTTCTATCTGTGCTGTGTACATGTGGCAGCTGATGCATTTTAAAATAGTACCCTTCGTATTTAACAGATTCAATACGTTCTCTGCTTCCTGATTTACCTCCATACCCTCCATTTTTGTTTACTTCCTTAGAGTGGAGTTTTGGTTATATTGTAAATGCAATTGCTAGTACTACAATCACTGTGGCCTAATTTACAGTTGTTTATTTATTGTACACTTACTGAGCTGTGCTCATGTGTAATATTCTGCCTTTGTTCTCTTGTCCATGCCAGACATGTAAGACATGTATGAGTCTCTGCGTGTGTGTCTGTGCATGGTGAAGTGTGCTCACCCTGCTTGAGCTTGCCCCACTCGCTCGGCAATTCCTCTTTTTATGCCATATACCCGGAAGTCATGTGACCTCATGATCAGGAGTCATGAACAGTCCCAAAAGTAATTAAATATATGTGCTGTAGTATGGCACCAAATGCAGATCCGTACATTCTACGATGCCTGAAATCAAACTTATAGCCCCCACAAGTGAGTTGTAGTCCTCAGATATGCTATGGACTACAAACTCCACCTCCTTCCTCCAAATCACGTCTTCCTTCTATCAGCCTGCTTATGCAGAGTCCATGCAACATTTATATTTAATTTAACTTTCAGAAGGAATTTGTTCTGCTGCTTGCAGCTTTTTCACTGTCCCACAGCTGTCACAAAAAAACACACTCCAAAAGAGCCTCTCTGTCAGAAGACCTGCTCACTCGCAAGTCCTCTTTTTATGCCATGGACCCAGACATCACGTGACCTCACGACTGGGAGTCACAAACAGTCCCAAAGGTAATTACTTTTAAATATATGTGCTGTATTATAGCACCAAATGCAGATCCCTATGTCCCCTGATGCCTAAAATCAGACTTATAGCCCCTACAAGTGAGTTGTAGTCCTCAGATATGCTGTGGAGTACAAACTCCACCTCCTTCCTCCCAATCACTTCCTCCTTCTGTCAGCCTGCTTATGCAGAGTCCATGCAACATTTATATTTAATTTAACTTTCAGAGGGACTTTATTCTGCTGCTTGTAGCTTATTCACTGCCCCACAGCTGTTGCAAAAAAAAACACACTCTGAAAAGGCCTCTCTGTCAGAATTATCACTTTTCTTTAATTTGGCCCCTTAATGTTCCAGGATATAAAGTTATATCCTGGCATAGTCATCATGTGAGTTGCCTAAGAGATACTGTAGTTGGAAAATTGGGAGGTATTAATAGGAAAGGCAGTTTGGTGTCACTCCAGTAAAGGTATTGCGGAGCTATGTAAGAGTTAGCATCGTAAAGGTGAAGTACTAGTAGAGACCTTCTGCTATTACATAATTGTATCTGCATGGATATTTGTACCATCTTACAGCATGATAGCTGGTCTAAAAAAAGATGAACAAAGAAAATGTGACAAGAAGTGAACAAACAAAAAACTCCATAACTAAAAGCTGAGAACAGTAGAACAATTAATAAAAGAAACACCAACAGTGGACAGAGGTGGGGCTCATTGGAGCCAATCACCTGACCATAACCATGGACTTGGCACCTTTGGTGCTCACCCTTGCCTTTCGATACGGTGAGCACTAAAGGTGCTAAGTCCCTTCAGGACCTGCATGAGCGTACTCCTCTGTCTGTGATCTGTCAATGAGAAATGGTTATTAACAATAATCCATTAAACTAGCATCTGCAAAGAAGAAATGCAAGTGAGATTACCACTCTGTAGTCCCTCCCCCCCACACCATCAGTTGAATATAGCAATGAAGTAAATCCAGATACTACCAGTATCAAAGCTTAGCAAAGAAAAACAGTACCTTAAAGAATTAAAGTCAGTATGTGGGGTATTTGCTAGGTTAGCATAATTACTGAAAATATAATAGAAAAAGAACCCCTCGGAATCGCAGTGGTTAGGTGCCTAGTATAATATTTTAGGCAGTATATTTCAGGATCCCATGTCTGTATAGAGATTAAACTTGTATTTGATAAGTGTTGAGGGGCTACTCTGCTTAACTGCAGGTTGCATCGGTCAGAAAGGTTACGGTTCTGATGGTCTGACGCAAGGCAATGGTTAGTGTGCCTGCTGTAAATAGGAGGCATGCAGCCTGGATCTATAGTAGGAAGCCTTTGAGGAGGCCTCTGGTTGAAAATTGTACTTGCCATCTGCAAGAGCTGATGTCCATGTCAGAATGCAACCAGAGTTGGGAAGGACTCACTTCTGTGTCTACTGGTGAACAACTCTCACTGTAGCTGGAAGGATTTGCGGTGAAGAATCCTGCTTGATGGTGCGATCTTTTGATTGAAAACTAGGGGTGTGCATCAGTGACATAGTGATGAGTCCCCAGGCTGATAGCTGACTGGTGGCAGAACAAGTCTGTGGATGAAGGGGAGGGCTTTAAGTTCACAGCTGGAAGAAAGGAATGCAGTGGTATCAGCTGACATTAATGACAGCTGCTGTCAAATGTGGCTGTGCAATTGTGTCAACAAAAGTTGCTCACGGTGGGAAAATTAGGCAGGATAGAGGAAGAAATCAGAAACAGCAGTCTGTCCGCCATCAATCAATCAACTTTTATTATATAGCGCAATTCTTACTGTGATTCAATGCGCTTTACATTAAAAAAAATTAAAAATGGACACAAATACAACATAACAATAAGTAATCATTAATAAAACAGTAAAATATTAATCCTGTTCTGGGAAGGCTAATCTGAATAAATAAGTTTTCAGCTCCCACTTAAACTGATCAGCAGTCTGACTTTCTTGTATAGGGTGAGGTAAAGAGTTCCACAGGGTTTGGGCTGTATATGCGAAGGTGAGAGCCCCAGATAACTTTAATCCAACCCCTGGAACCTCCAGCAATCCCTTGTCTGTGGAGTGGAGGGGGCATGAGGGGGGGTAAGGCTGGAGGAGGTCTTACAGGTAGCCGTGCACCTGCCTGTGTAGGCTCCATAGGTCAGCAAACTGGCCTAGAAGGAAATCCGCCACCTAACTGGCAGCCAGTGCAGATTGCAGAGCACAGGTGTAATATGACATGACCAAGATAGGCCAGTCAGCAACCTGGCCACTGCATTCTGCACTAGCTGCAAGTGGCGAAGATCTGCCTCCGACAACCCTAGGTATAGGACATTGCAGTAATCAAGGTGAGAAGTCACAAAGGCATGGACCAGTGCTGGCAGATAGTCAGGGGGAATCAGGTGCTTAATCCTAGCAAAGTTCCTCAGATGGTAAAAAGAGGTTCATACCATGGCTGACACCTGCCACTTAAGTGTCAAGCTGCAGTCCAAAACAACACCAAAATTCCTCACCCAAACGGAGGTAAGCAACTGGGAGTCCCCAAGCCAAAGCCCAGAGACCTGACCAGATTCTCCCTCACCCCCCCATGACCAGATTCCAGCACCAGTATCTCAGTCTTGTCTTGATTCAAATTCAACCAGTTGGTGCTCATCCAGCCTTGCATCTCAGCAAGGCAACTGTTAAATACCAGAACCGGCTTCTGCTGCTGAGGTGCAAAAGACAGGTATAGCTGAGTCTCATTTGCACAGCAGTGAAAACTCAGCTCATACCATCTTATAATGTCCCCTAGCAGTGGCATGTACACCACAAACACCATGGGGGACAAAACAGACCCCTGCGGTACCCTACATTGCAGGGGAATTGGTGCCGGGGAAGAAATCCCTGATGCCACCAGCTGCAACCTGCTAGTGAGGAACAATTTAAACCAGTTGTGGACGGTACCAGTCAGTCCACAACAAATGTGCAGGCACTCCATCAGCACCCCATGGTCTACAGTGTTAAACACCACTGAGAGATTGAGGAGAACCAAGATGGTACATCTCCCTCCGTTCCTCGCCACCAAGAGATCATTCAGCACCAAAACAAGGACAGTCTCAATAGTATGCCTTTTCCTGAAACCAGACTAGAGAGGATCATAGATGCTGTGAGTTGTTTAATGGGTCTCCAGTTGAGCTGCCACCACCTTCTCAATAACCTAGAGACAGGTCTGTAGTTAGCATGGCAGTCCGGATCCAGTGAAGATTTTTTCAGGAGTGGTCTTATAACTGCCTCCTTCAGGGGTCCTGGAAAGATCCCTGTCACTAGGGAACACTGAACTGTCCTGGCTAGGACCAGGCCAATGACATCAATGCACCCCATTAGGATACGCATTGGTCTCAAGTCTAAAATACAGCAGGTTGGCCATAACCCCTGGATGACCTTCACAACATCCTTGACAGCCAGCCGGTTGAAATTGGACCAGACAGACTGATAGCCTGCAACCTCAAGCCCATCATTGCAAGGCCATTGACAATATTTCCACCCTGATGTTGGCAATCTTCTCAGCAAAGAATAGAACAAACCCATCACACCTTGATTGTGAAAAGGCTCCCCCGGACTGGAGACAGGCTGGATTGCACAGCCTATCAACAGTGTGGAAGAGCTGAGCTGGTCTGTTAGTTGCCACAGCAATCTCCTTGAACAGGAACTCTGTCTTCTAACAGGAGATTGCTGATTGATAGTATCTAAAATGGACCATCAATATAAGCTTGTCCTCCTCCAGACTGGTCCTCCACCAACACTGTTCCAAACTTCAACCTCTCATCCTCATCTCCCTGAGTTTCCTATCAAACTAGGGGGACCTCTGGTGTGAGGTGAGGAATTGAACACTGACAGGTGCGATGGAGTCAAGGTCCTCAGCCATGACCCTATTATAGGGCAGTACCAATTCCCCTGGCTCCTTGCATGCACCCATCAAACCTGATAGGTCCAGCACTGCCATCAAACCATCTGGGGTAACACCCCTTGAGGGGCAGTACCGGACCATCTCCATAGGGGTAGGTCTATTGGGGGGCCTCAAATGACAACCTCACAGTATGGTGGTCCAACCATGCAACTGGCTCCACCATAAGGTCAAAGACCTCCATTCCCAGGAGGAAGATGAGGTCCAATGAATGGCTGTGAATATGGGTTGCAGAGATAACCTGTGCTAGGCCCAACAAACACATAAGTTGGAGGAACTCTTGTCCAAACTGTGAGAGTTAATCATCAACCCAGGAATTGAAGTCCCCCAAATAATCTATCTGGGAGACTCCAGCACCAGTTCAGCGATGAAGTCTGTGACTTCCTGCAGGAATTCCTTCCCATCCCCCGGAGGTCACTAGATGAGAAGGATCCTGCAACCTACACCAGCAGACCCTTGAATGGCTACACATTCGAAGGACCTCACTGTTACTACCGGGAAGGTTGCAAGGTTCAAGTCTTATTTATAACATTACTACTAAACAATAGAGCCACATCAAGGTGATCTGGGGTGCTCTGTGACAAACATCAGCAGAATGAAGGAAAAAGTCACAGCACTCACCCGAGCTTAATACCCACAAATAATGTCCACAATTTACTGCTTTAAAGGACTTATGTCTTCATTTATTCAGCCAAATACAATAATACAATGGTACAATGAACCTCCTGAGTTGGGGGACCGCGCAAACATCTAACGTTTCAACTCATAATGAGTCTTTATGGAGAAATTGTCTTGAAAATATGTATTGGTGACTGTCTCTTTAAATTATATTAATTTATGTATATATATATATATATATATCATGTGACACTCAGAATACTATTTAAGTGTTTGAACACTAAGGGGCTCTATCTTTGACAAAGACTCATTATGAGTAGAAATGTTAGATGTTTGCATGGTCTCCCTGACCCAGGAGGTTTGTTGTACCATTGTATTATTGTATTTGGCTGAATAAATGAAGATTTAAGTCCTTTAAAGCAACAAATTATGGACCTTCATTTGTGAGTATTATGCTCTGGTGAGTGCCGTGACTTTTACTTCATTCTTATTTATAACATATTGCTACCCCCCTCCAAATCCACTCTCAGGTTATGTACCACTGAATACCTGGCTAGAACAGCTGATTCCAGCACGGGGCCAGCACTTTCATCCAGCCAGGTCTCAGTGATGAAAGCCAGATGAGATGTTCCAACAAGATCAGCAACAGTTGCCATCTTGTTCTCAACAGATCTGGCATTGCACAACACCGCCTGAGAGCTGATGAGGATGGTGCAGTGGCCTGGCCACTAGCTGTGGAACCCTTGGGTATGGGTACCCATACTGGGACTACATTACTGAATGAGTCCAGGGTCCCCATATTAAAATAGTTAACACAAGAAATGAAGCATTTCCCTTATATTTGCTTATAAAATGGGTAAAGAAAATGCTTCAGTTTTATTGGCTTAAAGGACCTTTCAGCCGTGTCCTTAGAAGCAAGTATCTGTGCCAACTGACACTTTTCTCGCCTTGGTGACCTCACAACCCCAAAAAATCACTAACCTGTTTGAGCTGGAATCTGCTTTTAGAAGCAGGCACACAGCCCACAGCAGCAGCAGTGTGAAATGCCACACCACCTTAACAGGAAACACCAAGTAACAGTGATTGACTTTCTCTGTATGCGCCCCAGAAGTGCAATGGATTCCAGTATCATTTAAAAAAACGTAACTACTGCGACTTCTGAAATGGAAAGTGCTCATGCCGATTTCTGTCTCTTTTCATGCTGCCTCCAATGTCGTTCCCTCATCCCCTGCAGTGCTTTTCTCCATTTATCTACCGCAGGACACACTTTTGAAACAAAGAAAATACTTATTAAAAAAAATCAGCATCAACCCAGAAATGGCACTATATGGCAGCTGGCACGGGCACTCTCGCTGCCATTAAAAACCGTTTGCAATAGGAATGGCACTGTGGAAATGACAAAGACAGTCACACATTAATGTTATGTGCAAATGGCCAACATAATACAAAATTAAAACTAAATAAACAGAGAGACAATGACCTGACCAATATCCCTGTGTGTGTGTGTGGAGGGGGGGATAGGCATGTACTCAACATCACAGAATAAAAAAATACCTAAGCAGAGGGACTGTTTAACTATTTCATGTATTAAAAAAGAAATCTAAAGCTATTAAAATGTTTTCCCTCTTTTTTTTTCTTCTTACATACTTACTTGCAAACCCATTTTATAAAGCGCAATAACACACTCCGAGGTGTGGGTTATCACCTGATAAGTGCACACTCAGGTATACACACTCTGCCAGTTGCCTGCCTTAGTATACTCCTAGGCGTGCTCTCATCAGGCAATAACCCACACCTTGTCATGTATTATTGCTTGCTTAGTCCACATAATAGGTTAACTAAGATACAAATGGTAGAGGAGGGCTGAGGAGGGGCGAGTCAGCAACATAACAGTAGTAAAGTTCCAAGGCCAAATGAAACAGCAGTATTTGAGCAGCACACAGTACTCACCAGTTCAGCATGTAGGTTTATCTTTTAAGTGCTGAGCCATCTGTTTGAGCAAACAATTTAGGAAAAATGTGTGGCATAGGTTCAGAGAGTTCACTGTGAGCCACTTCAGCACTGGGGAACTCATGGGTACCAGAAGAGGTGGTTAACAGTTATGTGTGCAGGCTGCAGCATGTGGAAAGGGATGTGGGCTTGAAGGGCTTTTTTTAATGTTTTGATAAGCCCTTTGCTTGTTACAGACTGCAGGAGTAACATCACTAAAAATGAAGAACCACAAGCAATTACAGGTTAGGGGACCCTTCTTTTGTGCTTGAGCCTGAATATACACTTTGTCCTGAAAGTTATGACAGCGCAATATGATGGTCTTTGGCTTTTATCCCTGCAACAGCTGTGGATGAAGGGATAAGAACATAAGAAAATGGCCAGCAGAAGAAGACCTCCCAGTCTATTGCATCTGCTCGTAATAATGAGTGTCATCCCCAACTTTTAGTCTGCATCTGGGACCCCCTCCTCCCTCCCCCCCCCCAGAATTCTAGTCTTTCTCCTTACCAGGCCTCCTGACATTCCTTTATGCCTGTCCCAGACTTTTGAATGCTTCCACTGACTTTGCATCCACCACCTCTTGTGGCAGCTCATTCCATGCCATCACCACTCTTTCTGTAAAAAAGTGTTTCCTCATGTCTTTCTTGAATCTACCCCCCACCAATTTGAGGCTGTGCCCTCTGGTGGTAGTGGTGGCCCTCCTATTGAATAGGCTCTCACATTCCACTCTGGTAATTCCCCTCAAGTACTTGAATGTCTCAATCATATCTCCCCTCTGCCTCCTCTCCTCCAGAGTGTACATCCCCAGTTCCTCCAACCTTTCAGCGTATGATCTATCCTGCTGTCCTTTTATTTATTTATTTTTTTAATTTAAAGTTTATTGATACATTTTCCACAATAAAAGGCAGTTCAAGTGACAGTGACAATGACATTCCAATACAATGTAAAGGAATAACTGCCTAACCCACCCTTCCCTCCCCTTACTGCAGTAACCCAACCTAGTACCCATCAATGCCAAGCTCCTTACTTAAGGTCTTACATGACAATAAAGTCTGAGATACACTTAGAGTTGAACCAGAGAAATTAGAGAGTGAAGGGGATCCCAGATTTTAGTATATGCTGCCATTCTATTGTGGAGGCTAGCAATTGCTTTTTCTGTACGCAAATTGGACAAAATTTCTTTTACCCATTCCTGGATCGTTGGAGAGGACCTATCTTTCCAGTGGTGAAGAATAAGCTTCTTAGCCGATAAGGCAATCATAGAAATGTGGAACTTTCGTACCTTAGCTCTAATGGATGATAAGTCCCCTAACAGGCAGATCTCGGGAGTGAAGTATCCATGAAGGCCCAGCAGGGGGTCCAGGAAAGTTTTAATTGAATCCCATAAGGGGGAGATTTTAGGGCAGGACCAAAGCATGTGGAAAAGTGTACCCTCTTCCTGCAAACATTTATTGCATATATTGGAATTCAGGTAGCCCCACTTCTGTAATTTAACCGGGGTGTAATACAAATTATGTAAAATATGATATTGCATGAGACTCAGTCTGTCTTGAGAAATGAATTTATGACCTGATCTCCACAAAGAGTGCCAATCCTAATAATGTTGAGGGAAAAAATTATTCCAGAATCTTGAAGGCCCAAAGGAACCCCCACATTTTTTGTAAAACAAAACCAGATATAGTTTAAAAATTACACCTGGAGATCCAGAGAGCGGGGAAATCTCAGGTATCAGAGAAGTGATGGTCTGGGAGGGAGGAGTATTACCGAAGGTAATAACAAGTAAGTGCTTTAATTGTATAACCTTGAAATAAGGAGAAACCAGAATGAGAAACTTCTTAATAATATCATCCACTGATAACCAATGCCCCTCTCCATCCGTAAAAGAAAAAAGCTTCCCATCTCCCAATTGGGACAACCATTGACAGGAAATCTGGTTCTTATTAATAGTGAATGATGGGGAGTTCCAAATAGATTGGGCCATGTCCTGATGAGGGGAATATTGTAAAAATGAACACATTCGAGAATAAATCTTTAAAGAGGTCATTATTACGGGGCACTATTTGGTCATGTGTACCTGGGGAAACTTAAGGAAAAATAGCGTAAGAGGGTCCAAGTTCTTGGACTTAATTGCATCCAGTTCTATTCTAAGCCAAACCAGTTGCTCTTTTTCTGGGCCGGGGGATACCCATCTCAAACATTTGCAGGTGACTAGCCCAGTGATATATGGCCAGATGGGGAATTCGTAAACCCCCCTTTAATTTTGGGGCTGCCAGTTTATGATAAGCCAACCGAGGATATCTGTCAGCCCAGATAAGTCTAGTGAATACACCATGTGTCTTTTTAAACCAGAGTAAGGGAATAAAAGTGTTGAGGAGAGATAATGGATAGAAGATTCTAGGAAATATATTCATCTTAATTATGTTGATCCACCGCCATAGTGAAATAGGAAGTTTGGACCACCTCTCAAGGTCGTGAGCTATCAACTGCAATAGAGAATCCAGATTTTCCTTAAACCATGTTAGAGAGTTACGAGAAAGTTTAATACCCAAATACTTAAATGACCTGGAAGTTCAACACAAACCAAAAGGGCTAATGTCATTTTTGAAAACTTTGTGGTTCAGTGGAAAAAATAGGGATTTACTAGCATTCAGTTTGTAGTTGGGCAGGTCGCTAAATCTTGCTATTTCCCTTAGCAAAGCCGGGACTGAAGATACAGGTTGAGATAAATGTATCAGCAGGTCATCTGCTTATGCAGTGACTTTAATTTCATGTCGCCCAACTCTAACACCCTGTATAGAAACATTATTGAGAATATTTTGAATGAGAGGTTCCAAATATAGATTAAATAACAAAGGAGATAAGGGGCATCCTTGCCTAGTTCCTGAATGAAATGAAAAGGGCTTGGAGAATGTCCCATTCGCAGAAATTCTTGCCGTGGGATTTTTATAAAGTGTGGCAATCCAGGAGATAAACAGAGAGGGAAACTGGAAAGCCTCCAGAACTCAGAACAACAAGTTCCAATTCACTCGATCGAATGCCTCTCGGCATCCAGGGAGACCAATCCTGCAGGGAACTCGGCATCCCTGGTGGCCGAGAAGACATGTGATAAGGTACGTAAGTGGTCAGAAGATGACCACCCTTTCATAAAACCTACCTGGTTTATACCTATCAACTCAGGAAGAACTACCTTTAATCTATTGGCTAATATTTTGGAGAGAATTTTAATGTCCTGATTTAAAAGTGAGATAGGTCTATAACTTTGAACCAGCTCAAGATCTTTATCTGGTTTGGGAAGCAAAACAATCAAAGCCTCAAAAAGGTGAAAATCAGTCTCCGCCCCAGCTAAAATATGTTGAAATAAATGGCAAAGTATGGGTAATAGAAGGTCCCGAAAAACTTTATAAAATAAGGAGGAAAACCCATCAGGGCCTGGGACCTTGTCTGCTGGCAATTCACTAATAACATTGGCAATTTCCTCCTGAGAAATAGGAGCAACCAGAAAGTCCTTGTGTTGATCAGAGAGAGGGGGGGGGCAAATGAGAATCTTTCAGGTAACTCTCCGTACTCCCAGGACAAGGGGGATGCTCCATGTCACTGTACAAGTTTGTGTAGTAACGGGCAAATTCTTGAACTATTTCAGTGGGGGATACTTTTAAAGATCCATCAGTCATTGCCCTGTTACGAGGGATAAATCTCACTGATTCTTGTTGCTTAATACGCAGTGCCAGTAGGTGCCCCGCCTTTTCTCCCTGGTTGGTGTAACTAGCTCTTGTACGAATAACAGCTAATTCTGCTTTGTCTTGGAGTAACTCCAAGTATCTATCTTTCAGCACTAGAAGTTTCCTCATATCCTCCTCTAGAGGATTAATCGAGAAATTATTTTCAAGTAATCTAATTTGGGATAGTAAAGATATTAATTCCTTCTCCTGTGCCCTTTTCCTACCAACTGCCATACTGATAAGGATCCCTCTCATGGAGGCCCCCCACAAAGTATCTGGCTTTGCACTATCTAACGGGTTAGATGAAAAAAAGGATTAAATTTGTTCTCTTATAAGTTTGCAGTATTTAACGTCCTTGAGAAGTTGTTCATTAAGTTCCATCTGGTTTCCCTGTTAGGTAAATTAAGCAGTACCAATTTACATAATACTAATGAATGGTCAGAGATTGGGCCAGGTTGAATCGAGGAAGTCTTAACCCCAGGTAATAGGCACTGAGAAATAAGTATGTAATCAATGCGGGACTGCGAACAGTGCGTCATTGACCTAAAGGTAAACTCCCTGGAGTCAGGATGCAAAACACGCCAGACATCACAGAGCCCACATTGGTCCAATAGATCTTTAAAAGCCTTCTGCCCCAAAGTGACCCCTCCCAGGCCTCTACCTGATCTGTCTAAATTAGGCTCAAGAACTTGGTTAAACCCCCCCGCCAAAATAATCCTGATGGGAAGCATTGGGAGAATAGCAGATATAAGTCTCATAAAAAATCCTGGGTCATCTATGTTAGGGCCATAAATACTGCCAAATAATATTGGAACAGACCAGATAGTACCTTTAACAAGGATAAACCTTCCCTCGGGATCTTTAATGACTCATGTAGAAACAAAGGGAGTACCCCTGTTAATCATGAGCATGACCCCGCAGCTATTTGTAGATCCCTGGGCACTGTAGATCAATCCCACCTGCTGTGTCCTTAACTGCAAGGATTCCACTTCTAATAAATGGGTTTCCTGTAAAAAAGTTATCTGAGAGCTAAGTAAGCTTAAATGTTTGAGAGCCTGGTATTGTTTGTGCTTCTTTCTGATCCCCTTAACATTCCAAGTCGCAAAAGTTATCTCATTAGCCATCCAGTAATGGTAGTTAGACTTAATGTATTCAGCTCAGCATATGGGTTACATAACCCCTGCAAACATACACCCATGGTTACTGCAGTAAAGCCCACCCTTCTCCCTAACCCCCCCACACTAAAAGAGCCTCTCATCCCCCTACCACCCTCACCTACCAACAGTACCCCATAACCCACCCCCAGCCCTCTAGACTGTCACAAGCAATGTTCAGCACAGTACTGGTGTTTTCCTTCATCCCCACCCCGATATTGTCTCCCTGTTAATAGAAACTTTTACATTCCATTATCTTAGCATAGAAAACAAAACAGTGCTGTTATCCCCAAAAGAGAGAGAATGGTCCTGGGCTTTCACTACCATCCACTGAAGTATAAACCTATTGGGAACCTATTAGAAAAGGGCCTGGCTGAAGAGATCCATGCACAACCCAGGTAACCATGGAAACCCAAACAGAACCAAGAAAGAAAGCTGAAATTATCCTTGCCTCATGAGGCAACCATGGAAGGACCAAAACCAGATTGGGAACCCAGTGAGGGGGAGTGACCTGCACCACAGACTGAGAGCAGGAGTCGAGAAAGGGATAGTAATCACATCACAGGAAGGAAAGGTAGAAAAAACGCGTCTTCCCAGAGATAACCCACCTCCAAGTGCACTAGCTCTCCGTGTGAGAGTTAACTATCCTGTACTCGAGACTAGTGAGAAAATTCGGAGAAATCCCCCTCGAATTGAGGGTTACATCCTCGTGAATTACTAATGCTTGATACGCCCTCTAGTGACCAATTCCAGGTCATGACAGAGTGAGAATAAACTACAGAGAAGCCCAAGACCACTCTAATTCCAATCCAGATGAAATAACTCCAAATCTAAATCTCAACAAAACCAACTCCCCTCTCTAATATGTTTATCACACAGAAAATACTAAAACTTGAAATATTGTTCCCCCCGTGAACAAGCCCGAGACGCTAAGTGTCCTTTGCGCTTAACCAGTGTGGGCCCTCAGTAAGTGGAACCAAGGAAACTAGTAACAAGAGCGGCCTGCGCTGATCCCCCCAGTCCAAACAAAACAGGGAAAATTTCCCTTCGCTTTCGCACTGAATGGTTTTTCAAAGAAGTGAAAAAACGAAAGTTCCAATTCTCCGCTTCACACAGCTCTCCGTTCTACTAGCACTACATCTCAGGGATCCTTAAATAGGTCTGGTAGTGTAGACTTAAGGCTCAACAGGGCAACTGCAGGATCATCATAGTTAGTCCAGGATCCATTTATCAGAACCTGTAACCTGGCCGGGTATCCCATCCTGAACTTCAAGCCTGCCGCAATTATCTTGGAAACAATAGGGTGGAACACTTTTCGCTTCATGAGAACTGAGCCAGGCAAATCTTGCGATATTCTCAGTTTCATGTTCTCCCAGTGAACCTTTTGCAAAGCTCTCACTTTCTGCAGAAAATGCTGCCTCTCCAAGTAGTTCAAAAACCGACAGATAATGGGACGGGGGTCCTCCGGAGAAGGTTTAGGCCATAGGAACCTGTGAGCTTGCTCTATAATATAGTCAGGGCCAAAGGGAGAGGGGCCAGCCACCCGCTCCACCAACTTCTGGACAAATGCCACAACATGTTGGCCTTCTTCTCCCTCGGGTAACCCGACTATCACAACGTTGTTTCTACGGCTGCAGCCCTCTAGATCTTCGAGCTTGGATTCGAGACGAGATAATTTCTGACGCATAGAGACCAGATCAGGATAGAGATTTTCCAACTTTTTCTCTATTGAGATTATTCAAGCTGTATTATCGGAGACAGATAACTAGACTTCATCTAACTTTCTAGAAAGAGACTTCAGATCCATTGTCATTTCTTTCATTTTCTCACGAAAGGGCTTAAATTCTTCAAGGAACCTAGTGAGCGTTAATGGTTCCTGCTCTCCAAATTAACTCAGAGGATCAGGCCTCTCAGGCCCACCAGAAGCCCTGGATTTTTTTTATGCCTTTTCGGGAGTAGCTGGGGGGTGTGCTTCTACGGGGCTTTCTTCATGTAAGCCTCCATCCACCAAAATTACACTCAATCCAGACTTCCAGAGTATTTAGACAGCACTGAATCTCAAAAACAGAGGAAATTAAAGAATTCAGACGTCCAAAAAAGACGATTTAGTGATCGGGAGGCAGGAGCTTCTTGAAGGAGCTTCTACTCAGCACTCTGCATCACGTGAGCCTGCTGTCCTTTTATCATTTTTGTCGCTCTCCTTTGTACACGTTCCATCATGTTTATATCTTTTTGCAGGAGTTGGTGCCAGTATCTTACTCCGTATTCCAAGTGAGGTCTGATCAGTGTCATGTACAGTGGCAGAATGACCTTACTCCTCCTACTGCTAATTCCTTTAGCAATACATCCCAACATCCCACTGGCCTTAACTACAGCCTTTTTGCATTGAGTTGAGTGTTTCAGATCACTAGAAATTATTACCCCCAGATCTTTTTTCTCCTCCGTTGGTGTAACTTGGACTCTTCCCAAGTAGTACTCTGTTCTTGGGTTCTTTGGCCCTAAGTGCATCACTTTGCACTTTTTGGAGTTGAACCCAAGCTGCCATATCCCTGCCCATCTCTCCAGTTTGGCTAGGTTATCCTTCATTTCTTTTATCCCCTCCTGAGTGTCCACCCTACCACAGAGCTTGGTGTCGTCAGCGAACATGCACATCTTTCTCTGGATGCCTTCCCCATGTCCCCAATAAAGACGTTAAACAACACAGACCCCAGCACTGATCCCTGTGGAACCCCACTGGTGATCTCCATCATGCTGGAGACCTCACCCCCTACCACCACCTTCTGTGTTCTGCCACTCAGCCAGTTTTTGACCCACCTAGTTAACCTTACTCCAACCCCCAGGTCCTTCAGTTTTGTGATCAGCCTTTTGTGTGGTACAGAGTCGAAGGCCTTGCTAAACTCCAGATATATAACATCCACTGCCTGGCCCCTGTCCACTGTCTGGGTGACCCAGTCAGAGAACTCGACCAAGTTTGTTTGACATGATCTGCCCACCAGGAATTCATGTTGTTTGCTATCCTGCAGGCCATTTTCTTCTAAGAACTTGACCAGGCCCTCCTTCAATATCATCTCCATTATTTTACATACAATTGAGGTCAGGCTGACCAGTCAGTAGTTACCCGGGTCCTCCTTAGGGCCACTTTTATGTATTGGTACAACATGTGCTAATCTCCATTCCTCTGATACCACTCCTGTGTCAAGAGATCTATTGAATAGTATTGTCAATGGGCCAGCTAGTTCTTCTACCAATTCTTTTAATATCCTGGGGTGTAATCCATCTGGCCCTGGGGATTTCTCTACCTTCAAGTTCATGAGTCCCTCCTTCACCCGTTCTTTGCTTACGGCCCCCACGGATTCCTTGCTGTCTTCCTTCCCCCTCCTAGAAGTGTGCGGTATTGGGCCCACTTTGTCCTTGGTGAAGACAGAGCAGAAGTAATTGTTTAGTACCTCTGCTTTTTCCCTATCCTCCACCAATATTCCATCCCCTTTCTTCAGCCTCTCTATGCGGTCCTTTTTGTCTCTTTTTTCTTTGATGTATCTAAAGAAGGCCTTGTCCCCTCCTTTTATCCTCTCTGCTAACTGTAGCTCCTTTTTCACTTTTTTATGTATTACCTTCCTTTTTGCTAGTTTAGCTATCCTTCGGTATTCCTTTTCATCCTCTTCCCTAGCTGTTCTTTTACTTCTCTTGCATGCTGCTCTTTTCTCTTTCACTGCCTTTACCACCTCTTTGTTGAACCAGCTGGGTGGTCGATTACCGGCCACCTTGGCCCTCAGCTTTGTGCATCTGATTGTGGCATTCTGTATGGCCTCTTTGATCACTCCCCACATTTTGTCCACCTCCAAGTGTTCCTCTAGCTTCCCCAGATCTTCTTGGATCATTTCCCTCATTTTTTTTTAGTTTGCCATTTTGAAGTCAAGCGCCTTTGTCTTGGTGGGGATGTTTTCCCTACCCATGTTCAGGTTGAACCACACTGTGTTGATCAGTGGGCTTGCTTAATCATGTAGACAGTGCCAAACTCTGGGGAGCCAGCCACTTCTTGTAAAATCTTTTAAAAAAATAACAGCATATTGGTGCCCTCCACATGCTCCGGTATACCAACTAAGACCAAATTGTTCCACCTTCTCCTTCCTTCCTGATCTTCAATTCTGTCTTCTAGTTTTGCCACTTTCTTCCATAGATCCACGAGTTCCTTGGTGTCCTGATTTTGCTGATCTTCTACTGAACTGATTCAGGCTTCAGCATCGGAAACCCTGGTGGTCAGACCCTTGAGTGCTGGCTTAATAGTTTTGAAGTCAGAGACTAGTTCACTCAAGATGAGTTTGACAGTTGCTAGCTCTGAAAAGAAATGATCCAATTTGTCTGACAGGGACTCCAAAGGCGTAGTGTCAGGAGGCAAGTCCAACAGAGAGCACTATTTCTGGTGCTTGGGAGCCTGGCCGTGTGGTGGTATTGGGGGTAACAGGTTTAACTCCATCTGCTGTGGCTCTGAGGTGTCCATATCTGCAATTTCTACCAAAATTCATTTGAAGAAATTATTCACTAATGAAGTAGTGGGAGAAGGTTGTAGAGAGGCTATTTTAGATGGATATTTGTGGCTGGTTTTAGCTATTGATCATGGAGCACCAAGAGAAGCAGCTACTCACACTGAGCACATCACATGACTCTATATAACTAATGGCTTAAAACTACTGTCACATACCAATAAATATCTAAAAGGGTGGCAACAACTGATGCAGAAAACTAACACAACTGATTACTTAACATTTACAAACTCAGAAAGTAAGCATGCTCAAAACTATTTATTTTATCTATAGTTTAAATAAGCTGCTGAAAAAGGCATGGCTGAACATTTACAGAAGTCCTCAATTCCAGTCTTACTTTTCCATTGTAGTATTGACTCTGCTGTGTTGAAATTCCACTGTGTTAAGTTTTTACATTCTGATGTCTGCGGATTTTTAAAATATGTTTCATGTTAAACATCTGTGGCTGGCAAAAGGCAATTACATCCTACAATATACTTTAGGATCTTTCTGCTTCAAGTAAAGATGGAGTCTGCAGCTTACCAACTTAATCTTCCACTGTTTAGGAATTTCCTAAGTGATTTTGAGAGAACTGCAAGGTACACAGCATATGTAGTACACAGCCATCTCCTTGCCTTCTTTAATTTTTTTCTCACCAATAGAAAACTATAGCAAAACTGGAAGTTAGAGATCCTGCTGCATGAGAAACAGTAAGGAATTTTTCTGGGCTAACTGGAGACCCACACCAACTCGCTGTTATGGCTCAGTGTATCTTTCCTGGTCATCAATGGCAATGAAATAAATAAATAAATTTATTGTGTTCCCCTCTATTGACCCACACATGCTATAACTACATAATTATTGTGTTCAGAGCTCTGCTTAAATTATGGAGCAGCATGAGATGCTGCAAAAAGATGGGGGATGAAAACAAAATGATGGGGACATCCCATATACACAAAAAATACCAAAGCAGAGCAATATATATTTTTACAATTTATTTAGTCAGGATAGGCGAGCTGAGAAACAAACTCTTGTTTCATTAGAATCCGACTTCTACTTGTTTCTCACTTGCTTAAGGCCACACTGTGAATATCTTGACTTTGGCATAGTAGAACCTTTGATCTCCTGGGTCCTGTGCTTTAGCCACAAAGTTACATTGCCCCTTTAAGCAGTAGACGCCCTTGCCATTTCTGGCAGGTGCTGGCTACAAGGTCTGATTTTTCGTAGAGGCCTGTTTGTAAAGAAACTTGCTGCTTGAGAAATGATAGATACCAGTAAGTGGAAATCTTACTTCAGTAAACTGCAGGGAAAACCAGAAAAGAAAATACAGATTATAGCACACAACCTTTTTTTTTATTTTAAGTTAGGTATGTAGACAAATGATGGGAATATTAATATTGAAAATTAGACCATATGATATATTTTTTCTTGCACCTCTCATTTTCAATATTATTTTACACAGAATCCTAGTCAAATAATATGCCTTGTCCCAAAGATGTTAATGGCAAACCTATGTATTTGACCTTTGAGGTTTGAGATTAGGACAATATAAGCAAGGGATAGAGGAAATTGTTTAACCAGGAAAGGCACACTAAGTCGAAGCTTGTTTCCAGGCGCAACCTGGTTGCACAAGGAAGTTAAGTGACTTGCCCAAGGTTTCACAGTATGCAACTGGGGTCTGGGTGATTCAAACCCAGGTCTCCAGGTTTGAAGGTCAGTACCCTAAACTACAGTGCTATACTGCCTCCTACATGTTTATTTAACAAATCCAGTCTGCATACTATGCCCATAGTTTCCCAGGGGAGTTAATGGTGAGCTATCTTAGGCCTCCAGATGCGGGATACCTTCAGTTCCAATATCTTATCAGATTGGTTCCAATCAAAATACAGTGGAAGCACAGAAGTGAGGTCCAATTTCCAAAAATATGTTCAATGAGTCCATTCAGGCATCTTTTTTCTGGATTGTACATATTTCATTTGACATATGATTTAAAATTAACATACCTGTAGTTTATCTGATTTACAATAAATTCCAATGGTTACCTAACCCTAACACATATCTTTTTACAAATGTGTGTCCCTGGGTGGCCCACATGCAAAGTGTCACTGGAGAAATACTGGCCCTGTAGCAGCTCTTGGAAGAGATGAGTACTGAGGGCTGAAGTCCCTCAGTCCCAGGGGCTGTTGGTGTCTTTCCTGTGCTAAGAAGGTGCCTTTGTTGATGAGCTGGACAGACTGATTGGCTAAGGTCTGGGGAGCCACTGCTGCCTGCTGCATACCAAACACAGTGAACCCAGTATTTGTATTTATATATGGATGCAGCAGTGGGTCTGGTGTTGACTGCCTGAGGAATATCACACTACTTCTTGTTTGGAGGCCTTATCTTCTCTGTCTCTCTCTCTCTTCCTGGAGTGGGACCAGCACAGAGTGGGACTATTAATGAGAAAATTCCTATCCTAGGCTGATACATGCTCTGAGCAAGGATTTAAAAATAAAAACTGACCCATCCTGGGCTTCTTTATCTGACTGCTAGAATTGTGTAGCGGTACCTCATTGCAAGAATATCCATTTAAAATTATGATCCATTTTTTTCTATTATTTCTTTATTCAGTTTTTCCCTTTTCACCGAGCCCTACTCGCTTGTCCTTGATGCAGATGAGCATATGTGGAAGCATGTGCACACCACTCCCCACTCTACTAGCTGCCCCCTTCCACCCTTCTATGCCACCATCAGACCTCCACCTGGTGGTGACAGGACTGCAGGAGGGACAGTATCCTCTTCAGGAGAGGAGAGCTGCCAGTAGGCAGCTCAATCCTACTCTCACCCTCCCCCCTGGCTCCCCAATGACCTGAGGTCATTCCTGAACCTGGGTCGCCAGCGTCATGCGAGGTAATGCTAGATGCCTTAACCCTCAGCACCACAGCGCGCCAGCAAATTATTTTCCATTTGAGTGTTTCAAGTGCCATCAGTGTTCTGAATTTTGTTTTCCAGACCCTCCTGGGCTCAGACCACAGAACAATTTAATAGTTAATGCATTATATGGGCTAAACCCTAATACCTGCAGGAATATTAAATTAATGCAAGTACTTAATCGGTTGAGCCCCACCATCAGCTGGACTATAAAATCAATGCAACCCCTTCCTGGGCTGAGCCACACTCCAAGCAGGCAAGAAAATTATTTTGAACCCATCATGAGACCCACTGTGAGCATGAATATTAAATTGAAAGAAAGCCCTTCCTGGGTTGGTACCCCCTTGGAGTGGGACTATTAATGGGCAAATCCCCATCCTGGGATGAGCACCACTCTGAGCAGGCAAGTAAATAATTTACAGCCCTTCCTGGAAAAGTCCCACTACTAACAGGAATTTAAAAATAAAAACTGTCACATCCTGGGCTTGTGCCCACTCAGCGAGAGCTATTCCATTAATCCAGCCTCTTCACCCTGCATTGAGACCCACTCTGAGTGATCATCTGTAATAAAAAGAAGGCCTCTACAGCTCAACCCACTCTGAACAGGGTTCACAAATGCAGCTCTTCCTGTGCCCACTGCAAGCAGGAATATTACATTAAAGAAACACCCTCCCGGACTGAGTCCTGCTCTAACTGGGCAAGAAAATTATCAACCTCCTGCCAGGCTGGGACCTTCTCCAAGTGGCTTCCATGATGCAATTAATGTGTTGAGAGAATTGAACAGGTCTAAATAAAACAAATAGGGTCGATTCAGGAACAGGTTGCATCTGCCACGAGTCCCTGGTGCACGAAACATATGGTGCAGGGGGCTTGCAGCAGACATTTCGGGTCAATTGCAGTTCTGGGTCAGGTGTGCCAGACACAACAAGTTAGACCAGTTCCCCCTGGTCTAACTTTATGTCCAAGGGGGGAACCAGCTTATGGGACTTGCGTGGAACTTTCGGCACAAGCTGCCGTAAACTGTGGAAATGGTCACAAATGTGCCAACCCTTCTCGAATCAGGCTGTATTGTGCCACAGTGCTTTGGTGCAGCTATGCCAAACATTGCAGATGATGCAGGCCTTAGTGTAATCCCTGCATCATCCTTCATGAATTGGACCCATAGTATCCCCAAAAAGTATAGCTATTCTTTTTATTAAAACCCAGTTTTAATAAGCAAGGCACCCTATCCTTGCCAACCTCTGTCCGCTCCAAGACACCCATACTCCACGTGTCACTTGCTGTTTTCGTGGAACCCAGACAAAGTGGCTAACCAAAGGCCTACTAACCCAAATAAGGGCCAGGGACAAAGCCTGGTGGTGTTTTAAATCTACAGGGACTCAAACCGACTATAGTCACTACTGCTCTCTGAGAAATGCTTGTAAAAGAAATATTCGCTTAGCTAAAAGCTCTTTCTGCAGGGACCTGCTAACAAAAGCCTCCGGGACTCTAAGAAATTCTGGTCTACCATAACAACTCTCCTGGGTTATAATCTTAGGGCCCACACAAATGACATGCTGTTAAATGGCATACATTGCAACAACCTGGTAACAATAGCCAACTCCTTCAATCGCCATTTCTCAGATCTAACAAGCTACCTGACCTCCTTCCCTTCTGGACACGCTGTTTCGCCCTCTAGCGATACCAAACCTTCACTCTTACACCCCCCTTTCAGGTTTCAGAGCATTACAAGAGGAGAGGTACTAAAACTACTACTCTCCATTCCCGATAATACTAGCCCAGGGTTGAATGGTCTTGAAAGCTGCTGCCCCATTCATAGCCTATCCTCTAACCAAAATCTTCAACCTGTCTTTATGCTGTGGTACAGTTCCAAATATCTGGAAAATAGCCAAAGTCACCCCAATTCCTAAAAAGGGTGATCCTAAAGAAATCAAGAACTACCGTCCCATCGCAATATTCTCTGTACTAAGCAAAATCCTTGAAAAAATAGTTGCCACCCAATCCATAGAATATCTCCAGAAATATAACCTTCTTTCTAGCTCACAGCATGGTTTCCACAAAGGTCACAGCACCTCCACCGCCCTACTTAAACTAACAAATGACATCTATACCTCCATGGACCTGGGCCTCCTGGCAGGCGCGGTTTTCATCGACCTAACTAAGACTTTCGACCTAGACAACCACACCCTTCTTCTTGCAAAACTATGCTGCTTTGGTTTCTCCGTGGATACTGTGACCTGGTTCGAAAACTACCTATCGGACAGAAAACAGGCTGTAGTTTTCAACTCAGCCATATCTGGTCTCTCATCTATCCACGTTGGAGTACCCCAGGGCTCCATACTTGGCCCTTTGCTTTTCACTATATTCATTGATGACATCCCATTAATTGCACCGACCTGCTCATCTTTACTCTACACTGATGACCTAGTTATCTACCACAGTGCTAGAACTGCCGCTGACCTAAACCACCCTTTTGCCTTGGACTTCGCGAATATTCAGTCCTGGCTCACTGTGAACAAACTAGTTCTCAATTCCAGCAAGACATACTCCATGCTGTTTGGCTCACCTACTGGACTCAAATCGAATCACAATCCCCTCACATTCTCATCTGCGGACGGCTCCCCACTGATTACCACCAAATCCTTTAAATATCTTGGTGTTACTCTAGATGAATCTCTTGACTTTGACCTCTACATTACCACTATCTGTAAGTCTGTAAATGCTAAAATAGGAAATGCCTATCGTACTAGCTACACCGTCACCCCTTCCGCCAGACTAGCTGTGGCACAAGGTTTCCTTCTCCCAGCCCTAGCATATGGCTCTGCTTTCTACCTATCTGCCTCAAAGTCTTCCCTCCATAAATGGAACACCACCTACAATAGCATCTGCTGCTATGCCTCTGCATCACCACGCTACAAACACCATTGCCAGCTCTATGCTGACCTAAGTTGGCTGTGCCCCTCCGCCTACTGTCTCCAGGCCTTTGGCTCATTAATTGACTGTGTTGCCAGGACAGGCCTCCCCCTATCCCTTGCCTCCATTCTGGAATCATAACCTCTCGCCTATGGGCTATGATTGACTGACAAAGCCCTTCTGCACATTCTAAGATGCAGATCCAACATGGGCGCACGCACTTTCTCTTGCATGGCTCTTAAACACTGGAACTCTATACCTACTTCTATCCATCAAGCGACCACCCATGCTAGCTTTAAGAAACTTCACTGTGAGCATCTGCGTACCACAAACCCCTGCACTTGCTTTAACCCACCTTGAACCTTTACTTTCTCCTTGCCCTCTTACTTTTTCTTCTCTAGACAATCCACTTCTTTGATACCTCTTCCCCACCTCTCTCATACCCTATCACTCCCACTCTTTTGTCACCTCCTTCTCTTTCTCTCCTCCTACCACTCTCCCTTGCTCTCCCCTGTTCATTAACCACTCAGTTTGGCACTTATTGTACTATTTTGCAAATGCCTGTCTCCTTTCTGTTTTGATTTTCCTGTGTTTACTTGTTCCAATCTGTATTGTTATCTGCATACTACTGTAACATGTTTCATTACCATTTCTGTCGAAGCAATTGTCTCTCCATCCCCTTAGTATTGTTATTCCCTCTGAATTGTGCTGCTTTCATGTGCTGCGTCACTTGTATCTTGTATGTATTCAAACTGTTTTCTCCCGGGTCGTGCCTGAAAATAGGCATTCTTATGCCTAGTGCAGTTACCCGGTTACCAAAAGCAAAATAAATAAATAAATATCTGTCAGATTAAAATAGAATATCAGTGCACATAGATAAGACAAAAAACAGACAAGGAAGGTGCTGATTCAAAACACATTTATCCACCATACAGCACTGTGATGTGCTGAATCCTGCATAAAAGTATTTTATTTCAGCACATTCATTGTCAGTTTTCTGCATGCTCTATATGCACCTGTCTACTATATTGTTCTGCCTGTCAATTTATTTCTCTGGTTGAACTCATCTTTCTCCATGAGCACGAAGATCTTGTATGTTGTATCATCTTTGCTGGTTGCCTGTTTTTACATATTCAACAATGTTAATGCAAGCAATGGTGTCTCTCTATCAAGACAAATATCAGCAGTGCTTCAATTTAGATTAGCACTATGTCTGAAAATCCAGGTTCATCTATGGCTTAAAAGACTGAGAAACACTTCATAGTAACAAGATCAATGCATATGGTGGCAATGTAGTGTAGTGACTAAGGCTCTGGGCTATGGACCTGGAGACTTGGGATTGAATCCCACAGCCCCCAGTGAATATGGTCAAAGGTTTTGGGTCACACCTGGAAATGAGCCTCGGCTCAGTGTATTTTTTCTGCTGATCAAATTTTATTTCTCTCTCTTTTAAAAAAAAATAAATAAATAAAAAACAACGAAAAAAGGCTCCTTTTAATTTGGAACGTTGGCCCTAATTCCAGGAGAGCCATCCAAGGAGCTGCAGTTATGACCAAACCAATTTTTCTGAAGCTCGGCACCGGAGTCCCCCTCTGTGAGCCACAGGCTTTTCAAAAGTAGAAAAGGGGCTCCTTTTAATTGGAACGTTGGCTCTATACTGAGTGAGCCATCTAAGAGCTGCAGAAATAATGTGTCCGTGGGCTTTCTTATACTAAAACCAAAAAGGCTCATTTCAAAACAAAAGGCTAATTTAATTGTTCCCCTGAAGAGCCATACAAGAGCTACAACTACTCTGCCTTCCTGCAGATGCTGTGCATCGGATCCCTGCCTGCCCCATACCACACCTACCCTTGGTTAGCCTGCAACTTATAGGGAATAGAAGTCACTTGCTTTTTCTCCCCCCTAAGTGTCAACTTCTTCATATGCAAGTTATATCATCCCACCAGCAGAGGAAAACTGTACTGCTACCTGTCTTTAAGCACCTAGGTTCTTAACCATTTTAATAGTCATTGCTGTGCCTCCCCTGTCTTAGCCAGTCTACCAAGCCTGTTTTATCTCTTTGAAACTCTCTTCCTCCCTCCTACCCTGTTATGCATAATCACCAGGCCTTCTACTGGTGGCTGACAGCCACCTGGTTTCCTGCCTCAGCTGGTCTCCAGCTGCCCCCACTAGGCCTCTGCTGCTCCAAAGACCAAGCTCAACCCTTCCACTGACACAACAATGAATCCTTTAGTGCTGCCTATGTTGGCAGTATCACTGCTCAGCACCCTCTGGATGGTTGACACTTGTGCTGCCATACTAGCACATGATCAAGCAAACCAGTCCTTGTTCTCTGTCTCTCGACAACCATCAGCCCCTCATGCTGTGCCTCTCAGGTGGGAACGATCTGCCACTGGCCCTCTCACCCTTCTGTTTCTATCCAATTCTGAGAAATGACTTCTAGGCTCTCTTCTGTACTCCTGCTCACTCTCTTATCTATGGTTGTCTTACCCTTATCATCTAATTGTCTCCTTTCTATTACTTGCTCGGGATATTGAGACCAACCCTGGCCTGGTAAACACCCTCATTACCTCCTCTCACTGCATCTGGGCCAACTCCCATGGTTTAAAAATCGCATATATTAACATGTGCAGCCTTCCTTCCAAATTCCAGGAGCTTGAAGCCTGGGTAGCCCTCTACAAACCCCATGTCATAGGTATCTCAGAAACCTAGTTAAAGCCATCCATCCCAGATGCCTTGTACCAAATGGCTAGCTACACTTTCCTCTGCCATGATAGACTGGGAAAGAAAAAGGGTGGGGTACAGTTATATATCTAAGTGAAGCACTACCTGCCTCCATCTCCCTCTGCTCAGGTCCTTCCTCCCCAAGCAAGTGACTCATTGATGAGGTGACCTTGGGATCCTATAAAAAGCTATTTCTGGGGTGTTGCTACAACCCTCCAACAGGGGGCACTGATGGCCTCCAGAACATCCTGACTGACTTCAGTTCTCTCTCCCTCCACAGAGACACCATTCTGCTCAGCAACTTCAAACTGAACTGGCTGGGCACCCATGAACCTAACTATGCCAACCTACTATGATCGCATAACCTGGTTCAAACAATCTCGGTCCCTACCAGTAATAACACATGTACCTCCTCTCATACCCTGTTAGACTGGATTATCACCAATTGGTAAGACAGTGTAGCTCATGCTGGGATGCTCGCCAACTTCCTAAGTGACCATTCTCCCACCTACATTATCTGGTCCTCTAAGTCTAGATGTCCACCCTCCCAAGTAACTCTCCTTCCAAAATTTTCATTGTCCAGATGCCTCTGCCATCCTGGCAGACGTAAGGGCCATCAACTGGTTGTGTCTTTACTTGCTAACTGATGTGAATGCAGCTGTGACCTTTTGCACAAATGCCATCCTAGAGATTCAGGACCACGACTTCCCCCTTAAGACCAGGCGGGTGTACACATTGGATGACCAAGGTACTCCTGACACTTATGAAAAATCATGATCAGAACTGGGCCAATCACAAATCATCCCCCTCACCTTCTCTGTGGAATGAGTATAGGTGTCTAAGAAATCAACGTAAACAACTGGCCAAATCCCTGAAACATAACTATTTTATTAAGGTTCAGAATGATAGCCCTGGCAATCCCAGAAAATTCTGGGGATCCATTAGCTCCTTGATAAATCCTCACACCAGTAACCCTATTATAAAACTGGACTTGCCTTCAGGCCCCATGACTGAGCCTATTGAGGTAGCCCAAGCTTTTATCTTAACCCTTAGGCTGCCAACAGAATTAGAATGTATAGGAATTTTGGACTGATATATTAGTCCATGGCACAACAAGGGTTAAAGTTCACAAATCTGTTGGTTCACCTCAACAAACTTACCAGGCACCCTATGTCCAACCTGGGAACTAACACAAATGCACAACATTCTGCCTCCCCCCTAGGCATCCCCCCCCTCCACTTCAAGGCCACATCCATCCACGACACCACCAAGCTATTAAGAAATCTCCTGACCCAGGGTAGCCCTGGCTCTAATGGCCTCTCCCCAATCCTGCTCAAACTCGTCTCCCCTGCTATCTCCAAGCCTCTCACTTTTATTCTTAACTTGGCCCTGTCTATTTCCTCCATGCTGGATACTTGGAAATCTGCGAAAGTGATACCTATCTTCAAAGCTTGGTACCCCCACTCAACAGATAATGACAGACCTATCTCTATCCTCCCCTATGTTAGCAAAATCCTAGAAAAAATTGTCCACAACCAGCTGCTGGAACATATTAACAAAAATAATCTTATGTGCAGCCAACAACATGGTTTCTGAGAAAATCACAGCACTGCCTTCACACTTGCACTCTTTACTGACCATGTTCTCACCAATATGGACTGTAGGCAAGTTACAGGGGTCATCTTTGTGGACCTTACTAAGGCCTTTGACATGGTCAACCATGCACTCCTCCTCTCCAAGCTGTGTGCTCTTGGCTGCTCTTCTGGGACCTCTGACTGGTTCATAAGCTATTTCTCGGGCAGCTCCCAATCTGTGGGCATAGGTTCCTCCATCTCCACAGCCCTCCCTGTCTCTACTGGCATCCCACAGGGTTCCATCTTGGGCACACTGCTCTCTTCTATTTTCATTAATTCTCTCCCTGCTGAAAGCATCAAATGTAAATCGCTTGTTTATGCTGATGATCTTATTATCTATCACAGTGATAAATCCCTTGCACAGGTCTCCTCTGTCCTTTTCCAGAGCTATGGCAGCACCAATAGCTGGTTCACATCTTCCTTATTGCTAGTTAAAGTTAAAAAAACAAATCCATGTTATTCGTATCTAAACCTAAACTTGCTAAAATTCTTAGCTCAGGCTCTTCCCTCTGAATCCTATACCCAGATGGTATGGTCCTAGATGATGTTCCCTCATTCAAATACCTGGGGGTATCACTTGACCCTGCACTTACCTTCTCCCACCATATCAACAATGTGGCTCACAGGGTAAATCAAAAACTAGGGGTCACCTACTGGCAATGCAATTTACTAACCCCGGAGGTCTGTTTAGCGATAGCTCAGGGTAACCTACTCCCAATCATTGACTACTGCTCCCCCATCTATGCACGTGCATCCTCTGCTCTCAAAACCAGGCTCACATCTGTATACAATAGTGCTTGCCGCTTTGCTGTCTCAGCAAATTTCTCAACCCATCACTGCGATCTCTATAGTACCCTTTGCTGGTTACCCCTCCAAGGCTGCTTTGGCTATTCCCGTGGCTGCTTGGTGGACAGCACCATCGGGGGTGGTAACATTTCCCCTCTCGCTTCATTACTTGGGGACAGAACACTACCCAGGAGACTGGGCTCATCCACTGTCCCACCACTTGAAGTACCCAGGATCTCCACCAACATGGGAGGAAAAGCCTTATCAGTCACTGCCCCCTCTCTGTGGAATGGGATCCCTGCACTGCTCCACTCATCGAGCACTCACACAGACTTCAAATCCCTTTTTAAATCCTGGCTGATGGATAGTACTTGCTATTTCTGTGTACCTGGGTAGCACCTCGTTCTCACAGATAGTTAATATACCGCTGCACTTCTTGACTCTTGGTGGGGGTTTTCAATCCACTCTCACTGTCTTGGCCCTGTCCTCTCTTCTTTTTTTCATCCTCCCACATCTCCTGAAGAAATATTGAGCCGGGGGGGGGGGTAGGACTGTTTGTTTGCATCTTCTGTTGAACCTAATAGCCTACCAGGAATATTACTCAGCCTCTACCTGTATGTCCGTTTGCAATCTGCTATGTGGTAAATCCATTGAATCTACTGCTTTGTATACCAATATTTCAGTACTGTAATCAACTGTTTTCAGTGTTTTTGTATACCTTATTGTTCCAAGTCTGTACTTTGTTTTCTATGTCATCTTTTATGGCCAGGGTCATACCTCGAAACGGTCCCTCAGATCAGTGCGATTAGCCGGTAACCAAAGACATAAATAAATAACTAAATAAATAAATAAATATTCTCAGATTTTTCCAAATTGATTGCTACTGTTCTCTCTGACTATAATGATCACTTAAAAATTAGGCAGATATGAATGACTTACATATGTAAACCAAGCATAAATTAATTAATGTTCCTTTGTGTTCCACAATTTGAACACTATTTCTAGACCTGTTGCATTTATTTGCAATAATAGTTTCTACATGTTAACCAGGTAAACAGTTTCTACTGAGTTTTTTTTAATAGATGAATGCAAATGATCCACTTTATGTATAGTAACATGTATTAAATAAATGCTGATCAAATTATTATGTTACATACAGCAGTGTCAGTGGCTCAGCAGGTTGCACACTTGCCCCTGAGGTGCCATCATTCAAATGAGATGTTAAACAGAGACCCCATTGCCTGTTCTAGTGGTTGTTCAGGTGTATGTTACAGATCCCATGGCACTTCCTGAAAACAGTACGGGAATGTTTATTGAAATTCAAAGTCAAGATCAAAACTATATACAGTCATCAATAATTATAAAGACATACAAATAAATAAAAAATAGAAACCACAGGAAATGAAAACAAAACAAAAGAAAATAGTCAAAATTCACCACAAATACTTACAGTACCCATTATACAGAATACATAGAAACAAATAAAGTTATTTAAGCCATCACCTAGAAATAAAAATCCAGGAAACATTCTTCCACAATTTTGATTTGATACAATTCAAACCATACTTACAATCCTGATGCTATACTCTGTGTAGAGCTTTTGTAATCCAATTTACTACTTCTTCCACCCTAGTGAATTTCTGATGAATGACCAATTGACATCTGGCATTCCACATAAAAAATTCATAATTGCAAACCATACCATCAATCTGTTATAGTCATACCTGTGCCGTCTTGGCTGAAGTAATCCAAAAACCAGTTTTTCATAAAGAATGGTTGAAAATAAACCCTCTCTCCACTGAATACCAGCCTTTGACCAGAAATCTTTGGCCCACAGGCATTCAATTAAAAGGCATTCTTAGGTTTCCAGAAATCAATCACAATGCTCCCTAGGACAAAATCTCTCATGTAAAGGGTCTGTGTTGGAACAAGAACATTTGGAATATACACTGTGGATATGCACACATATGTTGTTAATAATTTAGTTAAATTTGTAGATGACACTAAATTGGATGGAGAAACTGACATGGAAGGGAAATACCTTTTACTGGTAAATGATCTTAAAGAAATTAAGCTATGGCCTTTAAAAAAATAAAATGCTATTTAACATTGAAAAATGTGCAGTATTTCATCTAAGGTGTAATAATCCACTAAAAGAGTATAATCTTAATAACATAAAACTCAAGTATCAAAAGAAAGAGATCTAGGGATTATAATTAGTAATAATCAAACACCAGCAATGCAGTGCAAAAAAGTAACACTAACAGCAAACAGAATTATAGGTTGCATTAAAAAAGCTTTTGTATCCCAGACCGAACAGTGTATAATGCCACTTAAATTAATGGCGATCATTTTTTACATATGGATAAGGGCACTTTTATCTCCCTTTATAACCTCTCGGTTGATATTTTTGGTTACAATTGGGAGGTTGTAATCAGTATGTGTCAATCAAGCACTGCCACAGAAAGCTAATTGGCTCATAGTTTCTCTGTGGACAGGCTAAATATCTTGCTCAACATAGTGGCTCCATTACTGAGCAGTGGTACTGGTACTCAGGCTTTGCCTCACACTGTTAAGGCAAGTAAGATTTTAAATATTTTTAAATATCTATCTACTTGATCCTGCCTTGAAAATGAAAAAAAATCAATCTGATTGATCCTGTCACTCATACCCTTCAAGCATGTCTTAAAGCTGTGCTGATAGCAATGACTTTCTGGAATGCCATTCCCACTGTAATGTAAAAAAAAAAATAGCAACACAAAAGAAAAGGAAAAAAACAAAAGGCAGAGACAGACAGAGTGTGTGTGTGTGTGTGTGTGTGTGTGTGTGTGTGTCTTAGGCAGAAGTGCTGCAGTAACTGTACTATGCTGAAAGGGGAAAAAATGATCACCATTAATTAAATAAAATAATATATGTATATATGTGTGTGTAAAAAATGGAATTTTACACACATACAGTACATCCATGTATTTTTCTATATTTATAGACCCTACTGTACATTATACCAGACCTAATTTAGATAATGGGATCACCTTTTTGAAGTCTGCACTTAAAAAAGGATATTGTGGTATTAGAGAGCATGCAAAGAAAACTACCAAACAGATGCATATTGTAGGTTAAAATACATGTTGTATAATGATAGGCTAGAGGAGTTTTCTCTGGAGGAAAGGAGAAAGCAGGGAACCTAATGCAACTTTATAGAATAACAGGAATCAGAGAGCTCAAGATAGAATGTGGACTGGAATTCAATGACAGAGAAGCAACCCTCATATCCCACAAAAAACAGACAGAAATTGTGAGGGCAAATACCATTATGCATATGGAATTTTTCACATTAAGGGCAGTAAGGGCATGGAATGCACAAGTCAGTGAACTAGTGGAGATAACATTGTTTACAAAGTTTAAAAAGGTCTCGATAGACACAAAGTGAAGAAAATGTTATGGGAAATATACACCTGCTAGTTGTGGGAGATACTGTATATTAGATGGGCAAATTCCTATTCCTGTCTTAAAGACTTAGGAAACCTAATAAACTCTACCCCCCCAAGCAGCAAAAGTACAAGACCACACCAGCAACCACAGACAGCCATCTACAAGTAGGACAAACAACATACAACTGTTTCCAGATGACAAAAATATGGTAGCACTTATGTGCTACCTTCATGGATTTGTATCTTTGGCTGAAGCATTGGCCCCATAGGGGCCCTGACTTCTGTAGCCACAGCAGTGTGTGTATTTAAGTCTTATAGTGTAAATGAGTACCTGTGGCTGAAGAAGTGCTGGTCTCACAGGGGCCTTAGCTTCTGCAGGTAGAAGTGCTGTTGCAAGTTGGGTATCATAGATTTCTATATGGAGCTGTGGAAGTCCAGGCACCATAGGGTCCTGGACTTCTGCAGCCAGAAGACAGTGTGTATGTCTTACACTGGTAGATGCAGATATACATGGGCCTGTACTACTGCAGACAAAATTACTGTTGCAATTTTGGTATCATGAATTTTGTGAGGCCTGTTCTTCTGTAGCCAGAGATCAGTGTGTATGTCTTAAAGCTCAGGGACCTGTGCTTCTGCAGCCACAACTGTGTGTATGTCTTACAGTGTGCATAAGTACCTGTGGCTACAGAATCACTGGCCCCATAGGAACCTGCATGTCTGCTGACAAAATAAATCTTGTAATTTGGATATTACTGATTCGTATGTGGCTGTAGCCAGAAGTAACTGTGTATGTCTTGCTGTGTGCATCCCATGGATACAAATCCATGAAGGTAGCACATCAGTGTTTCTGCATTTCTGTAATCTGGAAACAGTTGTATGTTTTATGCCTTACTTGATGATAGATGTCTATGGTTGGTTGTGTGGTTTGTCCTTTTGCTTCTAGGAGAGCTGTTAGAGTTGGAAACACTGACATCACATTTCCCTACTTTTGTGGTGGCAATTTGAAACCCTAACTAGTACATAACACAGTTTTTGCAAATAACTCCCTTTCTTCTTGGCATAGTGGAATCATATCCTCATTCATGCAGGTCCCTTTGGAGATATATTTGTATCTACCACTCTCACATGTATTTCTGTAGAAGAAGGTCCAAAAAGCCGAACGTCCTCAAAATAAGAATCTGTAATGACTCTTGTCCTCAGCATTGGAAGATGGTCTGCCTTGCTCATTGAGTGTTTAATATGCAGAATCTTCTGTCCGGTACACCACTTAAAATGTACCTCTGAAAATTGAAGCCTAGACTGTCTTCTGAAAAAGCCTTTGAAATTCAAACTAGTCTATTTCCTTGGAAGTCAAGCTCATATGTTAGGCATGGATCAAAAATGTGTGACAAGTGGCTCTGAAGCTATGATCTATATTGGCCATAGGTGCAGAACACTGACTGCATGTATACCGATGCATGCCAGTTTATTTTTGAGGGGTGTGATTTTATTTATCTCACCATCTGATATGATCTATTTTTACATTCCCAAATGAGCAAAATATAACACAAAGGTACAGTATAACAAGCATTTTTCCATGCCAAACATGTATGCTTGCTAGATAACAGAGCCATACCTAAGGCTGGGAAGGAGAATGCTGCAAGCAATGGCAGTTCGGGCAGAGGATGTGAGTGCATATTTGGTTCTACAGGCCAAGTCAAGTTTGGTATTAATGGATTTACAGGTATTAGATATGTGCAGTGCAACATTTAGAGAGGGGTCAATAGTTATACCAAGGTACTTGAAAGAGTTAATACTCTCATCTACACTGGAGATTGTCAAGTTGCAAGGATACTTTTTCATCCTAGGGGCACAGTCAAAATGCATGGAATGAGATTTACTGGCATTAAGTAGCAATTTGTTTTGGGAGAGCCAGGAGTGGACCTTATAGAAATCAAGTTAAGATTGTTTAAATGGGTCTTACCAGCCATGAAGCATTTAAGTATCATGATCAAAGCAGACAGTACTCAGATTATTACTCTTAACTATGGCCCTATGAATCAAAAATGTATGAGACCTAGAGATATGGCAGGCCTTACTATTATCATTATTGCAGCAGGTAGATAGTATCCACCATGCATTAATTAAATGGACAGCATTAGTTGTGTCAAGTGTACATATTTCAAAATACTTATTCCATTTCAAAAATAATTTCCTCACTCATCAATTTAGAGCACTTGCTTAGAATGACAGGGTCACATCTGTTGATTAATGTATCGCAGGAGGATAGGAGGGATAAGATAACCCAAAAATAAACCTAAATTGAAAGGTACCGCAAGAGAGTAGTGAGGGCCCAGATACATTATAAAAACTTGAGAAATAACATGAAATGTGACAAATTAAGCTGCACCATATAATTGAATTCCATTTTTTTGTCTGTTAATTCACAGCTGGTTTAGAATAACAATATGAATGTTTATCCAGGAGAATAATAAGACAGTATATATCAAATGTATTTAACATAATTAACCAGTATTAGATAGTTTTAGAAGATAGGGTTTTCTTATACTGTTATCTGGATATACAAATGTTAGAGGAGTTTGAATTCTGAGAAAATGACATAAGCATTCTAAGCTGAATAAAATCAGAAAGGTACATGTGAATGTAGCAGTATAGATTACTTCATGTAATACACACACATATATACCCTGGATTATATTATTTTTAATGAAAGCCTGACTATCTATTTTGGGTTAGCAGTATCTGAAGAATATATATTGATTTCTGTAAAGTGTATGTAAGTCACCAGAGTTTGCAGACATACTGTGCTAATAAGACTGATCCACTTATTAGTACAATAATACTATAAAGTGATGTACAGTTTCATAATATAAATCTTTGTATGCTATGATAAATTGATCTTATTAGTAAATATTTATTTCTTATTTTTTACATGTTTTGAAATGTTTTGAAGGCCAACATTTCTAAGGAAGTAACAGTTTGTGTTACAAAATGTTGAATTTATTCATTACTATGGCTTCATGAAATATTAAATAGCAATAATAAATATACCAGTAAGTGAGACAATCTCCACATTTTATGTGAGTTATTACTTATACCCATAATACGCTGCCACATTTGGGTATTGAGTCAATACTGTTAAGCAATATGAGTATGGTAATAACCATGTAGGAAAAAGTGGATGAGCGAATATAGCTACAGGTAAAATATAGCGCAGAACATTACCTATAGCTTTGTTCACTCAGGTTGACAGCTTGAAGTGTGCAGGGTACTGACATCATGGTTCAGATAGTCACAGTGTGGGAAGGCAGCACAGATGAAGGAAGCAGGTGTTCAAATCCAACCCCTGCAATGGGCGTGTTTTTTCCCCAATGTCATCCTTTTATTTTTTGTTCTTGTGCCAGACCCTTGCTGGCCCTCAACCACTTTTCCTGTGTTGTACAAAATCCACCCACATCCCAATGTTTTCCCCCCTCACTGAGTGTGTCCCCCATGGGAGCTGATAATATTTTTGAGGGGTGATTCAGGGGGGCATAGCCCCCCAAATTAAACATGATATTCCATATTGTGTGTTGTTTGGGGCCAAGCCACCTGACTACATATGTTTCACACATACCCACATCCGTGCAGACCCCTGACATTGATGCAGTATCTGTTTTAGAGCTGTCTGTTTTCTTGCTATTTTTTACCAGTGCTGTTATCATGTTTGCTGTTGTTGCTGTGCAGATACTGACTGAGCTCAAATTTTTTAATGTTTTTTGACTAGGTCCCAGCATTTGTATAAAGTGGCAATGCATACAGTAAATGCTTGCAGCACATTTATTTTCTCTTATTTTCTCTTCCCTGTGTTGTGTCTTTTTTACTAACAGTTAGACCACACATTTCAGCAGTGGGGACAAGGAGGTCTACATCAGTCCTATCAGTTTATTTAGAGTAGAGATTTCATATCATTTGAGATCATTCCATCTAAATATGGGTTGTGCCAGCTGCACTATTTCAGCCATAGGCAAACACAGAATTTTATTAGGCTTAAATTAGCAATCTGTTCTAAGGAGGAGGATACCCCCACCACCATCTCACAATTTAGTATTACACACTCTGTAGTGTGAACAGCTGTAAGCTCTCATTGTATCTCACAGTTAGATATTTACAGAGCATAATCTCATCTGTCCTGTACATCCATTGATAATGTGCATATGGAATGGGAAACAGAGCTTGTAATGCAAATTATGCCTGTGCAATGGCACAAGTATGTGGTAAACATTCATCACAAAACCCTTTTCCACATTTGAAAGGACTTTTTATGGAAAACAGTGATACAGGTGTTTTATTTATTTATTTATATTTTGTAAAACACCAGATTAGCAGGTTAAATATAACCCACAATGGGGTTGAATTGCTGGAGGGGTTGAGGGAACAACTTATGCACATATTATTTGTAGTGTTCCCTTTTATTGCCCTTTTAGGATCACTTAATGGATGAGTTGTGGGAGATATTTGGGAACTTCCAGGACTTCCTTTTAGAGTTTCATATCAATTCATAAACTCTTAGATGTTTTCCTTATTAGTGCAAAAAAGGCAATTACAAAAATGTTCTGTTCCAAATGATTCCTTCCATACAGCTTTGGCAGGACTTGATGACAGAAATATACTGATCCCTGCCAAAACATAATTTTGTGCAACTGCAACGCCATTCTGTGCCAAAGGTGTGAAAACACATTTTGGCTAGGATTTGAAAACTGATAGCTATGACATACATGAGGTGGGGTAATAAGATGGCTGTGTTGAAATTCTGGGGTCAAAATTTTAAACATTTCCAAAGTTATGAGCATGTGTAGCAAAATTACAATGAATGGTCATAACTTTGGCATTTTTTCATGTTTTGACCCCCAGATTTTCGACATAGTCTTCTTATGACCTCACCCCATAAACACCATAGCTGAACATGTTCAAATCCATGCCAGAATGCCATTTCACACCACAGGTGTGAAAACAAGTTTTGGATTGGATGCAAAAATGACAGCTGTATTGTACATGAGGTGGTGTGAAAAAATAACTGTGTTGAAAATTTATACTGAAGATATTAAAAATTACCAAAATTATGCACATGCATAGAAAAATTTTAATGAACGCTGATAACTTGCCCATTTTTATGAATTGTTCTACCAGATTTTCAACATGCCCTTTTTGGGACCCCACCTCATGAACACATTATCATTCTGATAATACGGCCCAAAAGGTGATTTCATACAGTGACCACTGATCACCTTCAGGGCCCAAATAATGAAATGAATGTGACAGTGTTCATGAGGTGGGATCCCAAAAAGGCCATTTTGAAAATTTGGTGAAAAAATTCCTAAAAATAGCAAAGTTATGAACATAAGTTCAAAATGCCATTGAAATACATTATACGGCACTTATCTTGATTCCTCAGTTCACGGTTCAGCTTTGAAGACTGCAGACATGTCCTGGTCCACAGAAGATGACAGCCTAAAACCTCCAGTGGTAAGTATAGGGTAAGTAGGGGGTTGTGGGGTAGTAGGTGCTCAGTGGGAGGGTTGGGATGGGGAGGGGAACAGCAGGGATGATGAGGGACCATTTTCTTTTTTCATGTGTAAAAAAAAGATGTCAGAGGACTGTTTTCCTTTTTACAGGTACAATAAAATAACATAAATATTTTGGGACATTGAGAGTGGGATCCCAAGTGTCCCACACTGCTGGAGGGTGGATCTTGTACATGCCAACATGGGGATTGGGGCTCCCAATGTTGACAACTTGTAATAAGATAATGGGCTGTGGGTGGGGGACTAAAATAAAAATTAGGGGATATGGTCAGAGGGTGGGGGTGCCACTAGACACTTGGGACAGTGACCAGCAGGTGGGAGTGCCACTGGGCACCAGGGGCAATGATCAGAGGGTGAGGGGGTGCCACTAGATGCCAAGGAAAATTATCAGTGGGTGAGGGCTGCCACTAGACACCAGAGACAGTGAACAGAGGATGGGGGTGCCACTAGACACTAGGGATCAACATATAAATAATGGGGATGGTGACTGGAGGATGGGGCAGTTGGTGCCACTAGACACCAGAGAAAAGGCAGCTCACTCCTCTCACTGCATCCTGCAGCACAATTCCCAGCTGTGGCTGCAGAAGTCAAGAAATTCCCAGTGTTCTCACACAGAGAATGCTGGGGAAGCACTCCTCTCACTAAGCTGGGCACCTGGGATTTTGGGTGCCCAGTAAACATATTTCTGGCAAGTATACTTAAAAACAAACATCAGAATATAGCTGAACGGGTCCTGTTTAGCTAGGTTCAGATGTTTGATTATTAAAATCACAGCATTTTTGTGTTTTTTTTCCACATTTGTTGGTTCATGGAAAAGGTCAACAAGATGATGGTTGGCATGACACAAAAAGAAGTTTGGTGGAGTGCCAAACAAGTGGTTCGAAAGCAAAATGAGCATTTGTGCCATCAAATTTTTACTTTCGCCACAAAATGTTATCTGAAAAACCCTACTGCACATATGCAGGACAAAAAACATAAAATTTAAAGCCTCATAACTCTGGAACCCCCTGATATTATTTCACCAGACCTGTCACAGACACTACCTTGGGACATGGCACATGTCCCCCGTAAGTTTGGGGCAACAATGCCTTTCCATGTAGGCTATTGCAAAAAAAAATGTATAAGTATAGGAAAACATTTAGTTTTTTTCTTAAAATGACACATGCAGATCTCAGAAACCACACAAGCTGCCATTCCATAAATTTCCACACATCAGTACTTTGCCTCCTAGAAAACACAAGCAACATTTCAGCTCATCCCATCAAAGAGAACCAAAGATATTAATGTGCAAAATTTGAGGTTTAACATTAAACAGGCTACTCAACCCTAATTATAGGGGCACTATTGTACCCCTATAATATAGATATTGCAGGGTACAGTAGAACCCCTATAGTTAGGGTTGAGTAGGGTGTTTAATATTAAACCCCTATCTTTGTATCTTAACAGCTTTACCCCTGTTCAATGGAATTGCACAACATTTTGCATGTGCAGTTTGGGGGGGGCAGAGTCACTTGATTTGTCATGTTTTGTGGTGGTTGATGTTTGGATTCTGAGATCCAGATAGGGCAAAAAGAATGGAAATCTGGGGGTTTGGGTTTTTTTTTTTTGCTCTCACCCTATGGTTTGGAATTTTGTTCCTAATTTCTCAGGGTAGAAGGAGATTGCTCTTGAATGGTGTCTTTTGTTGGTCTGGTGAAAAAAAATATTGAACAGTTCACAAGTTATAAGGATTTGAAACTTCAGTTTTGAGCATGCTCAACAGGATCTTTCAGATAGATGTTTGATACTAAAGAAGAAATTCTTGCTTAGAAAGAAGATTCTTGTTTTCTGAGCTGAAATTCCTGTTTCATGAGAAAAAATTCTTCTTTCTTATGGTAGCCATCATGTTTCTATTTAAAAAAATTTGTTTTTTGAAAACCAGTAAAAATGATGCCCTGAAGAGAAACAAACACACGAATCTAGTTAAATGGAACTTGCTTAGCTGGATTCTGGATTTCATTTTCTGAAAAATAACACAGAAATATGGTTTTGGGACACTAGAAAAATCCTTAGCAAGACTTGTTCATGAGACAATTTTCTTGTTTTGTGAGGCTCAAGAAACAACTTATGAGACAAGAAGGTTGGCTCACAAAACAAGATGGTGGTTTTAGTTTCTTGCCCGGTTGTTTCATGATTCATGAAACAACTCACAAAACAAGAAGGTCAGCTCATGAAACAAAATGGTGGACATAGTTTTTTCCCATTCTTGTTTTTTTGACTTGACCTTCATGATTTGTGAGTTGTTTCATGAGTGACAAAACCACAATGCCTGCTCATGAATCAAGATTGAAAAAAAAAAACTAAGTCCACCATCTTCTTTCATGACCCAACCGTCTTATTTCATGAGTTGTTTTGTGAGTAATGACACAAAGGCCTGTCATTTAACAAGACTGGCAGAAAAAATAAGTCCACCATCTTGTTTCATGAGCCTCAGTTCTTGTTTCATGAGCTTCACAAAACAAAACTGGTGGCTCACGAAACAGAAATATGGGCTCATGAACCAATCATTGTGCAATTTTTAAGCATTTCAAAGCCACATTTTTAACATGTGCTTTTGTATGATGCTACCTCATGAACCACTGTGGAAACATACTTGAAACATTATCTTTATGGTCATTTCACTCTTGGGGCAGGATTCACAACAAAGCACAAAGTGCCACACAAATGTTTGCATTGCACTTTGCCATTGGCCAGGTGATAAAAAATTCTATTCACAGACAAATAGCATAGGGCACTATACAACTACGAATAGGAGTAGGAAGAGGCAGCTGTAACCCATTACCACTACCTCTTACCTTACTAGTGCTGCCTGAGCTGCATTCACTGAAATGGCCCCACAATGAATAGCGCTGGTGCATTATTTGATATTCACAAAAGTAGCCATGCAAATGAGCCCACTGGGCATGAGAGGCACTAGCTGGCCATTTGCATGCCCATTATGGGCTCATTTACATGGGCTGTGGGTGTCCTAGCACTGTCCCTCCCAGCTCCTGCCTAATGTTGCCATAGTCACTGGTGGTCTAGTGATCACTCCTCTGTCCCTCATCGCCATTCCTGTAGAAAAAAGAACTACCCTGGTAGTCTAGTGGTCCCTCCCCCTCCCCATTCTCTGATCCCCATCCCATAGGTTTAAACAATGTTTCCCTAGCAGTCTAGTGATTCCATCCCCCCATCCCATTCTCTGATCACTGTCCAGACAGTTTAAAGAAAGTTTCCCTGGCAGTCTAGTGGTTCTCCCCACCCTGATCTCTGACTACCGTCTCACTCATCATGAAATATTTCATACAAATAAAGTTACAAAACAGTACAGTTGAATACAAAAATAAAATCTTTTATATAACATATTTCAAGCACAAATTATATAGGTGAAAGAAAACTATGGAAATAATATTTCTTTCTTCACCCCCCTCTGAAAATGTCACTTAACATTTAATGTTGAAATTTAGAAAAAAAACTAGGTTGTTCTTTTTCTTAAGCTGTTTTCAAAATGTCCATTGGGAAAAAAAAAGAAATAAGAAAAAAAAAAAAAACAAGCATCTGACTTCTATCTCCTTGTGGGTGATGAGGAGGCACCAGTCCTATCCAGTTGTGATGGGGAGGTGACTGGTTTCCTTAGGGGCATCACAAATAAAAACTGCTGTGAGGCAAGGTCAAGGAGGAATTGGAGGAACTGGTGTGTTAGATCCTTCCCTTTTTTTCACTGAACTGTGGAGGGAGCTCTGTCAGAGGATTTGGGGTCTTCCTGCTGCTGCAGTCGCTGTTTTGTTTCATGCATTTCCTCCACCAATTGATGCAGCAGGCCCTACATGTTCTCAACACCAGCAAGGTGGTCTTTGAAACTGTCTTTAGTTTAGCTTTATTTCAAGTAAAGACCACATTGTTGCACACAGGGCTTCATAGGTTCTGCACTCAAGTCCCTAATGGTGGTGAATCTTGTTTCTCAATGACCTTCCTGAGGGACTTGTCAAGAGATCACACTTAGTGAGTGAGTACAGTAGGTGGAGTTCCTGCTTGCCGCTAAAGGTGGTTGCTCTTTCAAGTTCTGCAACACAACAGAAGAAGAAGAAATAAAGAATTACAAGAAATACACTGCTATCATTTTTACATTGGTGTAACTGACATTTCTTCCTGTGGATAAATGGACTGAGCTGTGAATAGCAAGCAGTATTATTCAAGGCACATGCTGTTCTACACAGTTACAAGCATTAAGCATATTGCAAGCGCATCTGTAGCCTCTTATATGAAGTAGTAGGACATTAGCTGTATATTACAGGACATGGTAAAAATGTTTTGCAGTGGAATTCATGAAATTTGCAGCCACATATTTTGTGAAATCACTCAGTGAAATCTGCAAAAGCCGTGAATTACCTCGCGGAATGAATTTCCTGGACTTCGCACATCTCTAGTCAGAATGCCTACAAGCACTACAGGATTTCTAATGCTACTGAAGTGAGAATGCACTGTGGGTGGGGGGACAGGATGCCATATAGTGAGGATATACCATCACCATTGCCGCTGCTGTCAGGTCATGTGACAAACATAAGCAGATGAATACCATTTTCTTGTACCATGCTTCAACATCCAAAGAATCTTGTTTTTTTGCAATGAAACACCTGCTCACCTTAAGAAACATTGAATTAAAAAAATGAATGTCATATGAAATGCTATACATGACACACAAGTAACAGTAAAAAAATATTGTCAATGGATAGCATCTGATTTTTGCAGTGAGGCTGGGCTGCTAGGTACTGATCAGTGTTACATGTCACCACTGTATGTGAATTGTCTCAGTCTTACCTCTGTACTCTTGTACACAGACAAATTGTAATGTGTAGTGCACTAGATACTGTGTCAACAGTGTATGTATATTTAAAAAAGTGTCACATTCAATAACAATTGTGAAGCTAAGTAGTTACATTTCTAGTTTCTTCAACTGCAGGTAAGTCATTGTTACTAAATACATTTTGTTCTGTCACATTTATTAACAATTGTGAAACTAAGTAACTACATTTCTAGTTACTTACACCACAGAACAAAAACAAGTTAACAAATCTAAAGGGTGATTTACAATATACTGTTTTGCTTGCTACTGACACCTGTGAAACAACCATCTGGGGATGCTTTCATAGTTATTTGAGAATAGAATGCAATACATGGGAGATTCAATCAATGTATAATTTACTTTCTTAACAGCAACTGGTTGGTAGTGATGATCAGGCAGATCTGTGGAAGGAAAAATATGAAAAAATAAACATTAAGGAAATATGCCCACCCGATACATTGTTGCATAATCACATAATACAGTATGGTCACTCTCTGTTCTGTATACAAATCAGCATTGTCAAAATCATTGCTGTGTACATTCTAAACCATTGTGCACATTCAAAAGTGTTGCTGTGCGCATTATGAAGAGTGATTCTGAACAGTTCAAAGGTCATAACATTTTAAATTTCTCATTCACCCCACACACAGCTGATTACTAAGCACCTACTGCCCCAGTTGTACCTTTGAACTTGTAAAACTCTGTTTCATTTTGATCATAGATCATATCACTCAAAGAAACGAATGGCAGCCTTTTTTGTTTCACCTCGGGGGCAGGGTGTCTGTCACTCTTGTGTTAAAAAACATATATGATATAAAATAAGATATGTTTAACCACACACAAGTTGGCATGTGTTTCCATCTTGGGGTTCAGATGACAGCATAAACCTCTCAAGGTTTGCTCTTGAGGTTGCTATGCTGTCATCTGAACCTATCAATGGAATACAGCCTTGTTGTGTATGGTTAACCATACATTATTCTCTATGTAACCAGTTTTAAAGTATGCAACACAATCATTGACATTTCTCTGCTGTTGTACGACACCAACTTGATGTTTGGTTTCTCTGATATGTGATATTGTGAGGAATATTTGCAGCAACTACTGTCAAATGACTATATCAATGTATGGTTGTTTCTTGGAATAATGAGGCAAGCACTGTTGTAAAAGGACAACTTGTTGTGATGTAGTACAGTTGTGAGTACTTCAGGCCTACCATATTTTTTACCTCTGGTTATGCAATGAGAGCTCTCCACATACTGTGTATGTAAAATCATGTGTCATTAACCATAGACAACAAAAGAGTGTCCACCCCCCCCACACACACACCTATCAGCAGCACACTTGGAGTCATTCAGACATAGCACTTCTATTTTTTTTATTGTGCATGCTTTCAGCAGGAAGAGCTGATGTCCTGAGGTACTTACATCAGTACTGCGGTGCAACAGCATTTTTGAAAATGTGCGTGTACATGTACAATTAATATTAACCATATATTATGTCATAATACAGTACCATACTGGATTGCTGGTTGACATTTATTCCTTCTAACTAGTAAAAGAAGGGGGAAAAATCATACCCACACAAAATGAGAAAAAAAGTAGATATGAAGCTGTGCAACAATTATTGTGAATTTGCGCTTCCACACCCAAGACAATCATTTTGCAGTGGGGCTGGATTTACCGGATAGATCAGGCTGGGGCTCATCTTCTTGTTCTTGAGGCTCTGATGAGCCACCAATGCACAGTGGTGCATTTTCCTGACCACCAGAGGGAGCCATGGATGTTTTAGGACCACCCTCTATGGTCCACTCTGAGATACCAATGGTACCTTTGCTGTCTATGTCATCATCTGCAAAACATAAATACATAAAGACAGACTTTAATAGTGTGATAACATATTGTTATTATATTGTTGACAATCAAGTCACTTTTCTGTTATATTACACAGTATATTATATTGTTCCCCAGACTAGTGCAACAGTATATTACTGTTATCATTTCTTGTATATGTTCCTGTAGGTCTACAGAAAGTCAGTAAAAAGGATCTGTGGTATGATACACCCTGACATCGTTGTTAGTCACTCACAATTATTGACTTCTAGACACTGCAGGTACTGTTATTAACATAACAGGGTGTCATAAACATGATTGTTTAAATCATAAGTTGTAGATTGACTCACATGCTGCATTTCCCACTCACAGAGTGTCTTATTACTTTCCAAAAAGTAAAATATGATTTACAATTCAACGTCCATTTTCCTAGAACAACAATAATGAATCTGATTTATTATCTGTATAAAGTTATACACTTAGTACATTTCGTATGGTTATGGCACAGCATGAGAGGGGTGCTGCACTTCTGAGGTGCCATCTTTCGGATGAGATGTTAAACTGAGGTCCCATCTGCCTGGATTGGGGGTAGTTCAGGTGGATGTTAAAGATCCCATGGCACTTATCGAAAAGAGTATGGAATTTCCCCGGTGTCCTGGCAAAATTTCCCTCATTCACTAAAAATACCACCAACAGCTTAGTCTGGTTCAAGGTCAGTTGGCATTCATCTGTATCCCCTTCCCCCGGGCCATGCCTGAAAATAGGCAGGATTTGTCTAGCGCACTTACCCGAGTAGCAAAAACTAAATAAAAAAATAAGGTTTTCTAGTGAAGTCTTTTGTGTCGTTCTACTGCTTTCCTTCATGTTGCTGTCCTGTTACATTTAGAAATTGACAATGCAGTATCATAAGCATAAGAAGCACAAACAGTTTACATGTAAAGATATCACAGTTGCATGTAATGGTATGAGATGCAGTTGTGCAATTGTAACATGCCATCTTCTTCAATGATTATAACATCATTCTCTGGAGAACACTGATCCTCCTCCATCACTTCCTCTGGGATTGGCTCCAGCCATGCTCTGCCATTGGGAGTGCCAGGGAAGTCAGGATAAACTGCAGCGAGAAAGAAGAGATAAAGAGAAATTATAGAGCAAGTGTCATATTATGCTACGTATTCATATATCTTACACTGGCTACAAACACTGTGATATTAACAAGTGATCATTGCACTGAAAGGAAATATATTGTGTTGAAATGGTCATGGATGGATGTTCACAATGCAACAACAATGATGCAGATCAATAGAGACAGAAGTGTACCTTCATGTTTTCTGTTTACAGATAATATTTAACACTGTACTTTATAGAAAGGTATCTGTTATGCTGTAATAAGATATATTACCAATGTGTGACATACGTCACACATCTGCTCCTTTACTATGCTATCAATAGTCAACATGTTGTCATGTAAAGTGCTATGTTTATAACAAATAGTTTAAAACATTCAAATTGTGACTTGACACACCAGCAAGTCTCAGTCATATGTGATAGCGTGCCCCTCCCTCAGTCCCCCTGACATGATGTCATAAGGAAAGAAATTGTCTGGTGCTCACAATTTTCACAAATTATAACTGTATTTTGTAATGGTACTCAGTTTCATGGTGTCTGTCACTAAGGTCTGTATTTCCTGCCTCAATCCAAATATTTTCATGGTATGTATACAACTAGTTGAAAACATTCAAATTGCGAGTTCACACACCAGCAAGTGTCAGTCATATGCGATATCTTGCTCTACAGTCCCCCTCATGTGATGTCATATTATGCCCCCCAAGTCCTACACTGCATTTCAGTATAAGGAAAGAAACTGTTTGGTAATCACAATATTTACGAATTCTGACTGTATTTTGTTATGGTACTTACTTCCATGGTGTCTATCTCTGGCTTCCCTGCCTCAACCCACATAATTTACCAGTGCAAGGTTAGTACCTGTTATCACAATCACTGCTTTGTTGGCCTTTCAACCCTTTAACAAGGAAGGGTAAGAACCTCTTCATCAGTCCATGTCTTTGGAATTTTCTGTGAAAAGAAAGAAAAATAAAGAAAATATAAATGTGAAGTAAAAATACATTTCTACATTGATTACCTATGTGCATGCTGCATTACTAAATAGTTGTGCTTATGAAATAGTAAGAAACTGTGCACAAATGTCATTTTACTACATATGTCACCTTACTGTGTATTGTATCCTATAAAAGGACAGGGATGTAACAAGTGAGATGTTACGTGTAAAAACGACAATCACGTACTGTAATGCTACAACAGTAATGACCATATAGAAGGTGCCCATAATAGGCTTGATGTGCACTTGCTAGAGGCATTAGTACACTTCAGGTTTTCTGTATAGCCTTACTGCAGTTGTGCATATTGTAAATAGACATCGAACCATGGTCACTGTGCTATGTGGTACTATCCACTTTGTTAACAAAATGTTATAAGGCTAACTGATGTGTTTGTCATGGTTTTGGGTATTCAACTATTTTTTGACTAAGATTGCTATGGCCCTGAAAAGAGCCATTGTGGAGCACCATCAGGGTACTGAACAACCTTGCCTACTGCTCAACAAACACCCCCTGTCCCTCCCCAACCCCTCCTCTTCATGGAAATGCTCTCCTTTTGGCCCAATTACCCTAACCTTTCTCTCAAACACTGAACAGTGGTTTCTTGGCCACTTCCTGGTCTCCCTTTCCTGCTCCACTGCCTGCCCCTCCTGCCCATATATCCCTTTAATATCCTTTCTCCTCCTCACTGGTGATGTTGAGTACAACCCTGGTCCACCCAACTCCCTCATCATGCACTCTGATAACATCTGGGCAAATGCCTCCAGGCTGAAAATCATTCACATCAATGTGTGGAGCTTTCCCTCAAAACTCCCTGACCTAGAGGCTTGGTTAGAGCTCTATAAGCCTCATGTTCTGGGACTCACAGAAACTTGGCTGAAACCACACCATGATGTAAATACCTTTCAACTGCCTAAGTATTCCTCCCTCTGCCTTGACAGGCCAGGCAAAAAAAAGGGTGGTGGCATTGCCCTATACATCAGAGAACCCCTATCTGCTCAGTTGGTTCTAAGCTCTAACCAAACATCGCCAAGCGAATGGCTCCTATCAGAAATAAATCTTGTTTTTTGTAAGAAACTCTATGTAGGTTGTTGCTACAATCCTTCCACCACTGGCACCAAGGGACTAGACAGCTTTCTTACTGGTCTGAGCTCCTTAACCCCCACTCAGAGACTCCATTGTTCTTGGAGACTTCAACTTAAACTGCCTATGCAGTCACCAGACTGACTGTGCCTTCCGGCTGAAACAACTCCACATGACCCAAACAATCACACTTCCCACTAGACAAAACTCTCACACAGCCATGTCTACACTACTGGACAGGATCATCACAAACAGAATTGATTGGGTTCTGCATGCTGGCATCATGGCAGACTCCATTAGTGACCCCCCCCCCCACATACCTCATCTGGTCCTTCAAGCTTACTTGACCTCCCCCAAAATACCTGTCCTTCCATAATTTCAAGTACCCAAACACACCTAAACTCCTGGATGAGATGAGGGCCTTGGACTGATCTACTCTCTTCTCCCTCACTGATGTGATCCAGGCTGTAAACTGTTTCACAGGGACACTCCTGTCCTTACAGGACTGGTATTTTCCAATCACCACTAGGAGGATCAGGGGTGGAAGCTCATGCTGGGTTACAAACGACCTTCTTACCCTAATGAAGGATAGGGCCTGAGTCTGGTCATCATACAAAGCATCCTCCACCCTGGTACTCTGGAATGTCTACAGAGAAAGGCATAATCTATGCAAACACCTGGCCAAATCCCTAAGACAAAATTACTATTAAAACCTCCAACAAGCCAACCTGGAGAACCCTAGACAATTCTTGGCTTCCATCAGCTCCCTTTTAAGCCCCCCCACAAATAAGGTTGACATTCAACTAAACTCCATGGACGGCTCCTTAACAGACACCCTGGATATAGCCAGGGCCTTTAATGACAAAGTCTCAGATATGACCACACCAGAGTAAACTCCCCTAAGGCCTGCAAACCTACTCCAGCTCCACACCCCTTAACCTGTTGCCTCTGGATGTACAGTACCTCAGTACCCCTGACCCTCCTTTTTCTTTTGAGCCCTCTCACCCAATGACACAGCCAAACTTCTGAAGATCCTCCCCAACCATGGATCCCCAGGCACTGATGGACTCTCCCCAGTCTTCTTGAGACTTATCTCCCCTGCTATCATCACTCCACTCATGTTTATTTTCAACCTCACTCTGTCCTCCTTCACCATGCTGGATCCCTGGAAAACAGCTAAGGTTACTTCCATTTTCAAAGCCAGAGACCCTTGATCCATGGACAACTATTGGCCTAGCTCTATCCTTCCCCACCTTATCAAACTGCTCCAGAAGGCCATTCACCACCAACCTGCTGATTATATAAGCAAATACAACCTCTTGTCTGGCCAACAGCACGGGTTTCATAAACACCACTCTATCACCACCACCCTGGCTCTTCTAACAGACCACATCCTCACGAATATAGATCACAGAAATGCCATGGGACAGTCTTCATTGATCTCTCCAAAGCCTTTGATATGGTGGACTATGCCCTCCTCCTCCTCTCCAAACATAGCTGCCTTGGCTGCACTCCGGAGATCACATCCTGGTTCAAAAGCTATCTCACAAAGCACTCCCAATTCATGCATATTGGCCCTGCTTGCTCCCTCCTCCAAACCAGTCTCCATAGGCATTCCCCAGGGATCTATCCTTGGCAACCTCCTTTTCTGTGTATTTATCAACTCCCTGCCTTCTGACTGTCTCAGCTGCCACTCAATCCTTTATGCTGATGACCTAGTTATCTTCTGCAGTGACAAATCTCCTACCCACATCTCCTCCACCCTCTCACAAAACTATGCTGCTGCTGCTCAAAACTGGTTTGCTGAAAACCTCCTCCTGGTCAATGCCGAAAAAACATAATCAATGCTGTCTGGATCAAAGCCATTCCTAGATAAACACAAGTCTGGCTCTCCACTAAACATCTCATCCTCTGATGGCCTTGTTCTTGAGGAAGTCACTCACTTTAAATACCTTGGGGCATTGCTTGACCCATCCCTCTCCTTCTACAATCACATAGGCTCCCTAATACTAAGGTTCCACCAAAAACTAGGTGCAGCTTTCAGAATCTGGCAATACCTTACCACAGAGGCTCGCCTAGCCATTCTCCAGGTCAACCGTCTCCCTATCCTGGATTACTGCTCCCCATCTACTCAAAGACATCTAAAACTAATTTGGCCAAACTCTCAAAAGCTTATAATAGTGTCTGCTGGTTCATGTTGTCTGCTCCCTATGCAACTCACCACTGCACCCTCTACAACTCCCTGGGATGGCTCCTGCTGCAGGCCCATTTCAACTTCACCCTGTACTGTATGGTTGATGCTACTACCTGCATTGGCTCTGAATCCCCCCTCTCTTGCCTTCTCTCCATCCGTACCATGCATTGCAGCCTCTGCTCCAGCCACATACTACCTCTGCTCATACTCAGGGCATCCTCTAGCATGAGGAGTAGAGCCCTATCTGTGGCAGCCCCCACTCTGTGGAACAACCGGCCCACTGAACTGTGCACCTCTGACTCACACCACCAGTTCAAAACCTGTTGTAAGGACTGGCTCTTATTGGCATCCTCATTCAAATGTTTCAGGGTATAGTCCCCCTTTCTTTCCCACACCCACCACCACTCATCCCACTCTACCTCCCCATGCCTTACTCTTTTCTGTGCAGTATCCCACTCACTGTTACTTGGCCCATAAATACTCCCTGTTGCTATGCTAACAAGTTACTTACAATATGAGTATTTCAGTCTGGCTGGGCACCTGTCCCTTTTTCCATTAATCCACTGTACTATCCATGTTCTGCTTTGCCAATTTGTTTTTATTGTGCCAGTATTTCTGTTGTTTTGATGTCTGAAATTATTCTTACCTTCTGATTGTATTTTGTATATTGCTGTGTAACGTTCTCTTGCCACATTAAGTGCTTTGGGTTGTGCCTTAAAATGGTCCCTGAGATCAGTGAACCCACCCAGTTACCAAAGTCAAATAAATAAATGTGTATCTACTCACTGTGGCCACACATCACAACACACTTTGGATCCCATGTTGGAGGTCTACCAGGAAATAACATTTCCAGTGTCTTACACTTGCACACCATCTTTCAGTAAAAGCAAATCATTATAATATTTAATTTGAGTGTGAGTAATAGTGTGCATACCCTGATCACTCAAAAAGCCAGATATTTGAATGTTCACCTTTCTGCGAAATCTTTCAATTCCAGGTGCATAATGCTGGTCTTTCCAGATCATCTGTTCTGTGATATTTAAATACTGAATCTTACAGTTAGACAACATTGCATGTAGCTCATGCAAATCAGATTTAACTAATTGTATTAAGTCTATATCCCTTCTGTAGCCCACATCATTGCCTCCAACATGGAAGAGCAGTATGGCTGGCTCAGGGTGAATGGTCAAAAGTCTATGCATAGTTCGAATGAGTTGCTCCCATCTCATGCCTCACTTACAAAACCAATGAATATCAGCATTTTTCTGTTGCAAATCATTCCCACAATGGTTTCTCCTGGCAAACTGTGCACCCCTTTTCACAAATGAACTGCACGCAATCCAAACTCTAGTAGTGAAGATTTCTGCCATGCTGAGTCTCTTTAGAAACACTGCAAGTAACAGCAATCCTAAATGTGTATGTGTGTCTCACAACAGTCTCTGCCAATAGACAGTTTTCTTTTGGTTTAACAGTTCTAGGTTGTCAAGCAGACTACACTAAAAAATGTGTGCCCTTCTTTCCATTTTGTTGAAAAACATTCTTAGGGCCAGATATTCAAAATTTTGCGCCGGGCAAAAATCATTTGCACAGGTTTATCACGGGATTAGCGTGGGTCTGCTATATTCAAAAGGCCAAATAGTGCGGGCAAACTGCATTAGCGCCGGGCAAGATTATAATGTATGCAAGGGGGCAAACTGACATGAATACAGGCGCAATGCTATATTCAGTGACTAGCGCCACGCTAAGTGGTTTTGTGTGACTTAGCATGACACTTAGCATGGTGCAAATTACCACCCAGGAAAAGCTTGTCTTAACCCTTGGCAATCAGCTTTGCGTGACACTTTGGCTTTGCGCGGTGTTTGCGTGGGTTTAACTCGGGTTTTGCGTGACCCTAACAAATAAATATGACACTTAGATAAAGCCAAACATAGAGGAAGCATGCTGCTAACCGATGGCATCACAATGATGCCATCATCTGCCACCAGTCCCAGCCATACCAGGCAGTAAATAGTGACCCTGCCGCCAGTGGACAGCATGGCAGTGTGGTCATACAGCACACACCTGCAGACCACACATCTGTGGACACAAACAGATGCCAGCACACACATGCAGCACTGTGGGCATGGAGGATGTTGAGGGGAGCATGTATGGGTGGTGAGGTTGTGCCACAGACCAGGTGTGGCCACAAGGCTGGGACACATCATGCAGTGCACATGGGCCAGTATTGGGAATACCCCCAACACTAGTGTGCCTTTCAGATAATATATGCCCCCCCAGCCACATACCGCACAGCTGTACAACTGCCACAGCACACAAAGACAGAAATTTACATGTCACTGTGAGCATCCCATGCCACAGGTACAGCATCTGTGGGTCACAGAACAGTGTAACAGTAATGTCCACTGTCAGTAAACACCTGCAGGTTGAGCCTGTCACTGTGTACAGTGCAGTCATCATCACTGCCCTTCACACCATAGGCAGTGCTGTGTCCCTCACACTACTGTCCCCCTTGCTACTGTAGTGTCTGCTGTGCACTGTAGCATGCCCTACAGTGTGACAGTTGCATGCAGCACCAGTACCACCTGTGCCCATGCTGTCTTGTCTCCTGGGGTACAATATGCTATGCTATTCTGTACTGCTTACATGTAGCCTGCAGCTATCATTGTGCACTGCCAGACTGACCTACAGGTGGAGCTGTGGTTGGACCTGGTCAGCCTCTGTACTTCCAGACTGACCTACAGGTGGAGCTGCGGTTGGACCTGGTCAGCCCCTGTACTTCCAGACTGACCTACAGGTGGCTCTGTGGGACCCTGCAGTAATGCTGGGCAAACTGCATGCAAATCAGGGTATAATGAAATGCTAATCTGGATGTTTGCCCAGAGACTACCTAAGTAGGCTCATTTGCATGGCACTTTCGAATATGGCACATTTTAGCTCCAGGCAAAAGTGTTTGCCCAGGCTAACTGCTTAGCTCCGCACTAATGCTGCGCTAATGTGTTGCGCTGGCCTTCTGTCTGAGGAATAATATACAGTTTTATCACTGTTCTTTTACATCTGCTGCTTCCTGCAGCTGTACAAATCCATGCATTTGCTGGCACAACATTGGCCATGTAGTTCATCTGTACCTGCCCTCACATTGCTGTGCACTGTGTTGTTGTTGTGGGTTGCACTTCCTGGTTGCTTTATTCAGTGCTGTCTTATTCCCGGGCTATTTTTGCCCTGCACTCCCAGACCAGTTTGCCCGGCTTCCTTAGCCTGCAATATTCAGCGGGCTTAGCACTGGGCTATTTCCGTTTCAATATAGCTTGCTCTGTGCTCCAGGCTAAGTTTGCCCGCCGGGCAGTGCTAATTTAGCCCCTGGGCAAAGTTTTGAATATCTGGCCCTTAGTTGTTTACCAATCATCTTACTTTCATAATGAGGCTTATGTACTCTGTTGATTTGTGTATGGTTTCTACAGGTTTACCTGCAGTTAGATGTGACTGGTTAAATGGAAAATTCAGTCTTTTTTTTTAGAAGGAAAAAAATTCATAAATGATTGGCTAATATTTCACTTGAAAGTTTGTTATGGTGCTTGAATGGCCACAGCACTCCTGTATATATAGTGACACAGAGAGTTTCCGCTCCCTTTTTGCCTGGCATCCTGTGTGGCAAGACTGCAATGTAAACTAAAATATGCTACTAGAATATCACATGTAACGTGGTAAGACTGTCTACTAATATGAAATATTGCTGGGATAATTATTATCTTGCCTTAATACCAGGTAACAGTAAGGACAGTGCAGCTAAACCAATGAGCCACAGCATGTGGTGTACATTGAAGCTTTATTTCTTTTCAGTTAATATAGGTTTATTAAGATAGTTGTATAGGTTTTTGATTAACTTCATTTTTGTGTTTTCTAACACAGGGGGCCATTTAAAACTATTCTGAAGTGTTTTTAAAAATTCTTGTTTTATGACTTGGCATTCTTGTTTCATGAGCTGATCCTGTTTTGTGAAGTTGTTTCATGAGCTGCTCTTAAAACAAGAATGCCGAGTCTCAAAACAAGACAGAAATTCCATGCACAACATCTATAATTAAAAACATTGCAAGGAAAATATGCCACCTACAGCCCATGAATTGCACATGTTACTTGAGCCTTGTACATGATGTTCTAGGATTTCTTATTATTTCTTCAGAAATATCACTTATGGAAACATGTTTAAAAGTTTCAGCAGCGTATCTGTTGCAAGTACTGTCAGCAAAAGGTAAAAAATCATGGCAATTGGTACACACAATGTCAGTTTGGATCTCTGAGACATGTCTGTGAAAAATGAATGTATGAATGAGTTGTTCTTTGCCATGCAACACTTTCTGAGAGCAAAAAAGTCAGAGTGTATGAATTGCCAAGAAATGAAAATGAGGCATTCATAAATTACTACAGTCCAGTTCTGTTGTTGATGTGCCAGGCAAACAATGATGTTTAATTTGTTGCTGACAATTCCATGACCCTGGTATGATATGTGACATCAATGAGCTATGAGAGGACCTTTCCAACAGCAGCAGATCTATCAGTTCATGGCTGTGGTCTCTAGGTTTAAAAACTCTGTCACACCATGAATGTGGAGCCTATAAAGTAATTGACCATTTGATCAGAACATGCCTCTATGGCAAATCTGAAGTGATATGGTATGTGAACATTAACTACAAAAAAAAATGGCATGTCTGAAAGTTTCATGATCAGATTGAAGATCTTGCAGCAAACCAGCCATCTACAACAAACAATCTGAAAAACAATTTGATTGATACATACTACTAACAGTGATACAATGCCATGGAGAACATGTGTCTCTTTGAAGTTGCCCAGTGGTGTGATTACATACCTGAAGGTCAGTTTAACCAAGAAAAGGATATACACCAAGTAACAGGTGTGCAAGAGAGTCTGGTCAAAAGGCACTGGCCTTAACTGATTGGTCATTGCAAACCGACTCTTAAATCTGCAAAGAAAAGGGAGCATTACTATTTTGCTCTGTGTTTTCTGTTAAAGCCATGGAGGGATGGAAGCTCACTGAGAGTCAAATCTGACATACTGTATATGAGAGCACTTCAGTTTTAGCTATGAGACCTTCAAAACTGCAAATTCAGTTGTGTACATAAGAGGCTTAGAAATAGAGAAGAAACAGCTAGAAAAAACTAGAGAACAACAGGAAGAAGACACTCCAATGAATTCTCAGGAAAACTGTGATAAAGAGGGAGAAGGTACACTGGGAGTGTCTGTTCCTATAAATGATCCCTCCGTACTGATGTCAGAGGCTGAAACAGCTATAGAACAGGCATGCCACTCTAATGTTGTCTTCTCTGTCATTGACCAACAGTTAAATCAGCAGCAGTTAGTTGTGTATACTGTTGTAATGTATGCAGTTAATCCTGGTATTCAACGTTGTAACAAAGAAGGCTGTTGTGAAAAACACAACCCCCTATGTATGTTTGTCAGTGGTTCAGCTGGGACAAGCAAAAGTTTCCTTATTGAAGCAATTAGTGCAAACATTAGGAACCATACCAGAATAGCAATATAGTGTATGGTGGAATGTTGCTGGAGATGGAACTCCATCCCTTGAACAATGTTGTTGTGTTGCAGTAGCTACATCATTATAGCTGTTGTGCTGCACTAGCTACATAGCTACTGCAGCACAACAACATGGAACTCCTGCATGCATGTGCATTCCATGATTGGTGATCCATTGGAAATGACCATGGTGGCAAGACTGACCCCAGAAGAGAGGTACCTGTTGAGAAATATAAAAAGGTAAGCACATATTTATAACTGTATGATTGCCCATACACTATAAAAGACAGTGTATGAGCAATCATACACAACAAAGTCAACAAAGTTTATTTTTTAATCTTGAGGTTTCCATGGTAAGGACACCTCTCAAGCTGCACTCTCACGGTATCCTGTTACCATGGAAATCACTAGATTGAAAAATATATTTGCTTTATATGTAAGCAATAATACCTGGCAGAGTGGGCAGTATTGGGCAATTCCGGACCGCCCAGGGGTGTAATGAGGCCTGACACCACAGGTGGAGGGCCATATAGCCCCTGGAAGGTCTGGTATTACCCATACCGCCCACCCTGGAGGGTATTATTGCACTTAGAAAATGGGCTATAGGTGACATTAAATAAAATATGTAAAAATAAAAATAGATATAAAAGATAAATAAAAAAACAGTTAAAATTAACTTTTCTGGTAAAGTAGTCCCTATAGTACCATCACTGCTGTAGGGCACTGCTGTTTTTCTTTCTTTCTAAATGTTTCTTTACTATTAGCAGCTCTAGGTTATCCTTGCTTGCTGCTTTGTCCATTGCCCCCCTAGACAACACAGTATTTTATTTGTTGTTTTTGATCACTGAGTTGGAGCAGGTGAAAGCATGTGAACTTCATTTTAAAACAGGCATTTTGTTTCTGGGACTGGTTTTGTACTGTGATGCGAGTCTGCTGTGCTCAGCAGACGTGACACCCAGAAGCATACCTCTCAAGTGTCCCTGATTTTCAGGGACGTCCCTGATTTTGCCTCAAAATTTTACTCTGTCCCTCCTAAAATTTGTGTTTTTGTGGCTAAACAGTGGGGACTGTAAGCACAAAACAATGTCAAGCATTAAAGTTAAAGACTTGTTCTTCTTTAGAAAATGCATTTTGCACTAAGCCCCATATTCTACCAGCTTTCTGGGTGGATATCTGTAACTTTGAAGATGTGTCCCTGATTTTGGTCCTTTGTCTCTGATTTTTTTAAGCCTTGTCCCTGATTTATGAGGCAGGAGGTTGAGAGGTATGCCCAGAAGTATAGTATGGCGGAATGGGAAAGAGCGGCAGACCACTAAATTTCTTTTTTTATTTTAAATTACTGTTGAGGTTTTCCTTTCTTTTTTATTTACTGGGAGTTGTGTGCGAGCGGGACATTACCGAGGGCAAGGCATGGGTCATCAGCAGTGGCACCAATCAGGATATGATCAGCAGTGGTGACGGTCAGCTGCAAAAACAGTTTTTGTGAGTGGAGAAGTAAGCTTTCTAAAAGTATAGTCATATGTTCTCCATTGTTGTTGTGTTTCATTTTTGACTAGGTGACAGTTACTCATTATATTCAGCTATGTGCAAGCATGTGAAAAAGGCAGCGTGAGAGCAGTCAGGAGTGCTTCCACTGTGAAAGAGAATGGTTTTGAAGAAAAGTCATTTGTCTTGTTGCCCTACCACAGAATTTAAACTTGAGAGTGTGTTACAGTAGCAGCCACAGACACTGCCAGCTATTTCCCAAAATTTCTGTGATATTTCCAGAAATATCTCCTGCTTTCTGCATTTCCACAGTAGGGGCAGCAGAGAGAAACTCTTCAGAAATTTTGCGAAATATCTGGAAATAGCTGGCAATGTCTGTGGCTACTACTGTAATTACCTTTATATTCTGACAGCTGAAAAGAATAAATTAGGAAAAAACAGTTTGTCAGGGGACTGTATCTGATACTCAGTTGGGGTGGGCAAGCGGGAGTGGAGCTGTAGGGGAGCCTCGATGTAGCTGGCGGCTTTGAGCAGGAGCAAGTAGTCAGGAGCCTGCCTGACATAATATGTGGTGTTGTTAAATAAAAAAAATAAAAACAGTTTGCCAGGTAACTGTGTCTGACACTTGGTTGTCCATCCTTGTGTATGTGTGTGTGTGTGGTAGGCTCACTTGGTCTCTGTCACTTGCTAAGCATTAAAAAAATGGTGTCAGTTTGAAATTGTGTGCCCAACGCTTCAGCCAATGATGAAGCAGGGTGCTGGGCACAAGGATACTTTGCTGGCTATCAGGAAGGTTTGGGCTGGGGCTTTTTATTTGGTTGGCATCTATTGTCTGATACATGCCCACCTAAATATGTGTCTCAGCCTATCAGAAGAGAGAATTTTATTTGCCCATTTTCTAAGATTGCTCATACACTATCCTCTACTTCTACCATTATCACTGCTCCAACTGGACTTGCAGCATATAAAATCGGTGGAGTGACTCCAACATATTGTTGTTTCCTGTTGAGCATGGCAAAACTGGTGAGTATTGTAAGTTGTCTTTGGAAGTAGCAAGTGAGATATGCAGTATGTTTGACAAAATGGAGCTCTTGATTATTGGTGACATTAGTATGGTCTCCAATGTTATACTTGTCTTCATTTGCATACATCTACAGCAGATTGTTGGCACAGATGATGGTGTTGCATTTGGAGGCAAAAACATTGTTATTAATTGGTGACCTACATCAACTAACAGCTATGAATGGGAAGCATATATTTGCTAGACTTACCATTGAGGAAGCTAGAAAAAACAATTTGGGGCATTGGTGGAATAAACCTGTGGGAGTTATTCACTTATGTTGAACTGTTTTAGAATATGTGTGTGACAGCGGGCTGATTGACAATACAAGGCTCTTCTTGATGAGTCTCGGATTGGCAATTCATCACCCTCCAGTGCCTCTGTATTGAACACATGCCTGATAGGCAAAATTCATGCTTCAGTTTCGGAAGTGTGTGATGTCTTTTCACAACTGTCTTGTGATGGAACACAAATTGTGTGTTTGATGCCAAGGCTTAAACTATGTGCACAGTTCAATTGGATTATGCTGGAGAGACAGCAATAGTCAGTTGTCACACTGACATCACTTGATGCAATTGATGGTGTTTGTCAAAGCCAAAATATGAGCTTGAAGATGACTGACCCTCTGAAAGAGGTGAATGTAGATGTGTTGCGAATAGCGGGTTTAGAGGCAACTCTTACACTCTAAAAAAATACATGCATGATGCTATGTCATAATCTTGATGTGAACTGGGGACTGGTAAATGGTGCAACGGGGCACATAGCTGGCTTTCAATATAATGTACAGATGTGGTTGTGATAAACTTTGGCAACCTTGATTACCCACAAAACATTGACAGACACTCAGTAAAATTCCAGCTTGTGAAAGACATTTACTTTACACAAAACAGATTCCACTGTGTGTTGTGATGCAGTGTCAGGTCACACATCACAAGTTTTGAGTTTAGATGATATGATGATCGACATAGGCACTGGTATATTCAAAGACAGTATGAGCTATGTTGCTTTGTCATGTGTTAGAACACTGGCCAAATTCTAGATGATCAATTTTGCACATAATGAAATCCTTGGCTGATCCTTGGCTACAGAAGTGCTGCACCATGATGATGTAAGTCTCTAGTGTTATCTAGAAAGAGTTGTCTGTTGTTTGGCTTAACTGATGATGGTGATCTGTGGTGGTTTCTGTTGTCTTGTCCCTTTGGCTGCTTGTAGGAGGGGTGATGAGGGGATAGAGCTGGAAACTCTAACACCACATGTTCCTACTTTTGTTGCTTTAAGTTGAACCCTAACTGGTTCATTAAATAGTCTTTTTGCTAAAATTGTGTATATATATATATATATATATATATATTATGGTAGAGGAGCCATTTACATGTTAAACCCCAAATTTTGCACCTTAATAATTTTGCAAGCATTTGATGGATTTGCCTGACATTTGGAGTACATGATCAAGACCCACACGCCTTGGGATCTGCCAAGTTTCATACTGGTTGGATATACGGCTGCAGAGTTATTAAGCATGATCTGCACGTGCGTTTATGCTTTTTTGGAATTCTACAGTCACACCTACAGGTCGCATGGTTTGCGTGACTGGTCCAAAATCTTCAGGGAACATACGGCTGGGGTCCCTGATGTGCCTTTCAAAGATTTCATGAAAAAATATTAAACGGTTCAAAAGTTATTCAAAAAACAATTTCCCATTATAAGTCAATGGGAAAAGTTAAAAAGTTCGACAGTGTTGCAAATGTAGTTTTTTCTTTCACAAATGGCCCTTTTACTGTCACAAATCTGCCATTTTGTTTTCAGTTGGTCATCAGAAAAATGCTTGGCATTTAAATTTGGGACCTTCTAGCAACCTAATTATTTTTGTATTCACCTAGTCGGACCCTGAGGATGCTAGCCATGTCTTTATTTTGGGGTAAAACACCCCAAAAATATGTTTTTCACATTTCTGGAAAAAGTACTTTAGCAAAGTACTTTAGCACTTGCGACACTGTCGAATGAATTTGAGAAAGCTTTCTCAAATTGCGACAGTACTTTTCTAGGCTGTGGGAAAATGACAGCAATTCTTTGGCACCCGCCTGCAAAAGAACAGTTTGGAGTTTTGGGCTGAAATTTGGAAGGAACACAGCCGACATCCCACAGATGTGTCTTGCAGTGTTTTGTTCAAAAAATATTACACAATGGAAAAGTTACGGTACTCCAAAGTTGACGCTTTTTCCCATAGGATAACATTATGGCGTACGATGCATTGCAGCAATCGTATGGCGCCCTGCTGCAAAATAACGGTTCGGTCTTTTGGGCTGAAATTTGCAGGGAACACAGCCAACATCCCACTGATGTGCCTTTCAGTGGATTGGTGAAACAATATTACAGGGAGGCAAAGTTATGCCACTCTGAACTTCTGTTTCTTTCCCATAGGATAACATTATGGCATTCGCCGCACCTTTCAGGACCCGTATCTCAGAAACGTTGTGAGATACAGACTTTTCATCGGAAAAATGCTTAGCCCCTACTTGGGGCTAAGTCAAAACCTAGCCAGGAAAGTGGTAATTCATATGACTTTTAAATTTTTTTTCTATGTCATACGTTTCCTGAGATACAAGCAATTTACTATATTGCAAGTCCTCATTTTCTGTCCCGAGAGTCATTATTTTGCATACATTCTTTGTACTCACTGTCTTTCTCTATGCAGCTTTTGGGGAAAACCAGCCTGTGCACTTACATTACTGTTACCATTACCGTTTCCGCTTGCAGTTCCGTACCCATTTCACTTACCGTTCACGTCTATGCCACCATGTGCATTACCCTATGCGTTTTCATTTGCAGTTGCGTTTGTGTTGTTTTTAACATTTCTGTCTACAGTACTGTTTCTCTTTCTGTTTCGCTTTGCGTCACCATGCACATTACGATTTGCGTTTGTGGGCACAGTGTTGTTATGTGACAAGACATCCGCGTGGCTGGGAGATGCTGAACATGGGCCCGCTCCATACACCACGATATGTGGTGGGGTGGGCCCCGCACTCCTGCTGCTGCATTACATTCACTATTTCTCTTTATCATTCTCAAAAAGGAAATTAGGGGCAAAAACTCAGTTTAATGTATCAGTTAGGGTTGTTCCACAGCGACAAAGCGAGAAATTCGATGTTAGGAGTTGAAACCCCTTTGCACCCTCACACCCCCAACACGATAAGGTGCACATTAGAGGGTCATCGGTCTTAACTCTCACCCCATTCTCCTATTCCTCAGCTTCTTTCCACATATGTTGGGGTGAGAGTTAGGGCCAATGGCCCCAATGCACACCACGATTCTGGTTGGGGGTGGGCTGGAGGGGTGCAAAGGGGGTTTCAACCGTAACATCGAATTTCCTCACTTTTGTCGCTGTGGAACAACCCTAACTGATGCATTAAACTGAGTTTTTTGCCTCTAATATATATATTATATATATATATATATATATATATATCTATATATATATATAGAGATATATATATCTATCTATATATATATATATATATATATAAGATATATATATATATATATAAATATTTGTGTGTGTGTGTACCATATATACATATCTATATATTTCTATATATATATATATATATATATGTCTATATATATATATATATGTATATATCTTGCAAAAAACTTGTTAATGCATCAGTTAGGATCGAAGCGATAAAAGTAGGAAAATGTTGTGCTATGGTTTCCAACACTAACACCCCATTGCCCACCCTGTACAGACCCACAGGTGGGGGAAGGGTCCGTCTTGGGGCCCGTTAACACTAATGCACACCCTATTCAGCTATTCTATACCCATGTCACCTCATTTTGAACTAGAATGGGGTGACTGTTAGGGTTCAGAGGCCCAAGACAGACCCTTCCTCCCTGCCTGTGGGTATGTGCAGAGTGGGCAATGGGGAGTTAGGGATGGAAACCCTAACACCACATTTCTCAATTTTTGTCACTTTGACCCTAATTGATGCATTATTGAAGATTTTTGGAATTTATTGCCTTACTTTTTGAGATAGTATAATAGTATCCTTATTTAATGGTGGGAGTTGACGTAGTATAGCAGAATCCATATGTTATGATCGGAGTGTCGGGTCCTTTGGACCCTGTGCTCCCATCCCTCCATTGGCATAGTATAACAGTATGCATATGTTATGGTGGGAGCACAGGGCCCTTCGAATCCTCCGCTCTGATCCCTCTATTGAGATAGTACAACAGTATCCATATGTTACGCTGGCAGTGCAGGGTCTTTTGGACCCTGCGCTCCCATCCCTCTATTGAGATAGCATAACAGTATCCTATTTGACCCCTCATTTTCAACATATCCTTCTTATGACCTTACCACATGTACCAAGCACAGAAAATTTTCAAATCCCCACCAAAACGTAATTCTGCAAAACCACAATGCCATTCTATGCCACAGATGCAAAAACACATTTTGGGCAGGATTTGAGAAATGAGAGCTGTGACACACATCACGTGGGATAATAAGAAGAGTATGTTGAAAATATGGGGAGCAAATATTGGAAATTTACTAATTTATGAGCATGCAAACCAAGATTGTGCCAAATACCCATAATGCAACCATTTTTCAAACTTTTGACCCCAAATTTTTAACACAGCCTTCTTATGACCCCATCTGATTAACAATGCATGCTCCCTTAGGAAGACCCAGATTGGGGCTAAAGCACAGGAGCTCTGGTACTGTATGCTGGGCACCCTGCTTGAATAAACCTCAGTACTTAACTGCTTTAAATTCAGAACTCTCGAGTGTGAGTCTTTTTTTTCTTCTGATTAACAATGTGACAGTTGTTACACAGTCCCCACTGGAAAGGTGATTTCACTAAGTGACCATGAAATCACCTTTCCAGCAAGAGTTGCCTAATAACAGTCATATTGCTCAGGAGGTGGGGTCCCCAGGACTCCATGTTGAAATCTTGGGACCAAAATGTTAAAATATGACTGAGTTATGGCCAAAGGTTGAAACCCCCAATTGAAATACATAGGACCGCATGTACCTTAGTTCAGATTGCAGTCGCCAGTTCCAGCAACAAGACATGTCTATGATCATGGGAGTGGGTGTGAAACCAGGCACCTTCTCAGGTAAGTGGCAGTCTGGGGGGACATCAGGGGGGTGTGGGGAGGTGGGTGCACAGTGGGGGGGGGCAGCTGAGGGTACAGGTGCAATCAGTAATGAATGTTTTTCTTATTTCCAGTGCAAACAGCCACAAAAGACTATGAGGGATGGTTTTCTACTTTTTACAGGAACAAATATAATAAAGGGGCACAGAAACAAGATACACTGCCACCAGTGATAACTGGGGCAATGAAGAGTGCGGGGTACCACAGGACACCAGGGGGACATGGCAAAAAAGCCACAAAAATAATAAAAAAATACACAAAAAAAGAATGAAAAAAATAATGTCTTTTTTAGACACCACAAAACAAAATTCAGTGGGCGTGGGGGTACCGCTAGCCACCAGGGATAATGGACAAAAAAAGGAAAAATCTCAGAAATCCTTGTTCACTGACTCAATTCTTTGCCCATTGGTCTTAGTCTGTCATGGCAGACAAGGAAAATTGTTGATGGGCAAGGATTTCCAGTTTGGCTATCTGGTCCTAAAATTTGGATGACCAGAAGACCAGAAAGGAATCCTTGTCCACCAGCTGATTTCCTTGTCCATCAGTCTTTGTCCATCATGGCAGACAAGCAAAACAGCTAACAAACAAGGATTTCTGGTCTGGCCATCTGGTCATCCAAATTTCGTGACCAGATAACCAGAATGGGAATCCTTGTCTGACAGTCATTCTCCTTATTCGTCATGGTGGACAAAGATTGAAGGACAAGGAAGTTAGCTAGTGACGAACAAGAATTTAAACAATTAAAAATAAATGTTTCTGAGGGCATACACATGCTACAAAGCACTTAGCAGAGCTCATCAACTCCCAATGAGCATAAATAACAATTAGATGTGTGGCACAGATGCTCCTGGGCAGAGTTATGGCACTTGTTTTGAGTAAAATAAAAAAAAAATAAGATGGCGGCTCACAAACGGGGATTTTTTCATATGAACAGGGATTTTATAAATCCCTATTTGTGAGCTGTCAAAATCCCTGTTCAAGAGGCAAATCCTTGTTCACTATTTATACATCTATCCAAAAGACTGAACTGAACATGCTCAGAACCTGACATTTCAAAATGTAATAACTTTAGAACAGATATAATATTGGGGTTTAACATTAAACTGCCTACTCAACTCTAACTATAGTGATGACACTGCGCCAATATAATATACATGTATATATGTGTGTGTGTGTGTGTATATATATATATATATATATAGATAGATAAATAGATAGATAGACATATATAGTAGTTGGGCATTTCTTGCCACTATAGTTATGGCTGAGAGATCACTTCTATGTTAAAGCCCATTTTGTGTACTTTAATAACTTTGTAATGGTTCAACGGATTTGCATGCAGTTTTGTATGCCTAATCTCATGGGGTAGATCTGTTGATGTGGCAAATTTACTTTGGATTGCATATGAGATTACTAAGATACAGAGGGCCAGATATTCAAAACTTTGCCTCAGGGCTAAATTAGTACTGCCCGGTGGGTAAACTTAGCCCGGAGCACAAAGCAAGCTGGGCCAGATATTCAAAACATTACTCCGGGGCTAAATTAGCACTGCCCAGTGGGCAAAGTTCGTCTGGAGCACAAAGCAAGCTGTATTCAAAAGCAATAGCCCAGGGCAAACAGTCTCTGAATACAGCATGAGAATGAGGCCAGGAAAACCGGGCTGGAAGTGCAGGGCAAATGTAGCTCTTTAATAAGACAGCTTTGAATATAGCAGCCAGGAAATGCAGACCACAACAGCAACACAGTGCACAATGAAATGAAGGTAGGTAGTGGCTACCTATGTGGCCAATGTGTGTTCCAGCAAATGCGTGGACCCAGTAGAGCTGCAGGGAGCAGCTTATGGGAAAGTACAATGTGTAAAACAGTATAATATTCCCTGAACCTTTTGCGCGGAGCTAATGTGTTTGCGCAGGATTAGTGTGGAGCTAAGCTGTTTGCCTGGTGCAAACACATTTGCCCGGTGCTAAATTTTGCCATATGCAAAAGTGGCATGCAAATGAACCTACTTAGGTAGTCTCTGGGCAAAAAGCCAGATTAGCATCCCATTATGCCCTGATTTGCATGCAGTTTGCCCAGTGTTACTGCGGGGACTCACAGCTCCACCTGTATGGCAGTCTGAAAGTACAAGGCTGGCCAGGTCTGACCACAGCTCCACCTGTAGGTCAGTCAGGCACTGCATGATGACAGCTGCAGGCTACATGTGAACAGTACAGCATAGCATATCGAACACAGGGGATAACACAGCATAGGCACAGGTGGTGGTGGTGCTGCATGCAACCGTCACACTGTAGGTCATGCTACAGTGCACAGCAGACACTACAGTAGCAAGGCGGCCGGTAGTGTGAGGGACACAGCAATGCCTATGGTATGTAGGGCAGTGATGACCACTGCACTGTACACAGTGACAGGCCCAGCTTGCAGGTGATTACTGACAGTGGATAGTACTATTATGCTGTTGTGTGATCCGCAGATGCTGCAGCTGTGGCATGGGATGCCCACAGTGACATATACATGGCCGGCTGTGTGTGCTGTGGCATCTGTACAGTTGTGCAGTATGTAGCTGGGGGGCATGTAAGATCCAACAGGCACACAGGTAGTGGGGTATTCCCACTACTGGCCCATGTGCATCACGTGATATGTCCCAGCCTTGTGGCCACACCTGGGCTGTGGTGAGGTCTGGCCACCTGTACACCCTCCCCTCAATGGCCACCATACCCACAGTGCTGCATGTGTGTGCTGGCATCTGTTGGTCACCACAGACATATGGTCTGCAGGTGTGTGCTGTATATCCACACTACCATGATTTCCCCTGTGGGCTAGATCACCTCTTACTGCCTGTGCTTGCCAGGGACTGGTGGTAGCTGTTGGCATCATGATGATGCCATCAGGGAGAAGCATGTGTCCTCCATGTCTCGCATTTTCAAAGTGTCATAATCATATGTTAGGGTTGTGCCAGCCACGCAAAAGCCACACAAACACCACGTAAAGCAACAATGTTATGCAAAACTGTTGGCCCAGGGTTAAGACCTGCTTTTCCTGGGCGGTAATATGTACCGTGCTGTGGGTCGCGCTAAGTCACGCTAAACACCTTAGCGCTGCACTAGTCAGTGAATATCTCATAGCGCCTGTATTCATGTTCATTTTGCCCCTTGCATATAATTATGGTTTGCCCGGCGCTAATGTAGTTTGTGCGTGCTATTTGGCCTTTTGAATATGGAAGACTCATGCTAATCCCACGATAAACCTGAACAAACGGTTTGTGCACAGTGCAAAGCTTTGAATATCTGGCCCGCCATATTCAAATGGAATAGCCTGGGGCAAACAGCTTCTGAATACAGCATGGGAATGAGGCCAGGCAAACTGGTCTGGGAGTGCAGGGCAAACGTGGCCTTGGAATAAGACAGCACTGAATATAGCAACCAGAAAGTGCAAACCACAACAACAACACAGTGCACAGTGATGTGAAGGTAGGAAGAGGTGCACCATGTAGCCAATATGTGTGCCAGCAAATGTGTGGACCCAGTACAGCTGCAGGCAGCAGCAGATGTGAAAGAACAGTGTTCAAAACTGTATAATATTCCCCGAACTGTTAGCACCACGCTAACATGTTTGTCACGGAGCTAAGCCTTTTGCCCGATGCAAACACGTTTGCCCAGTGCTAAACTTCCCATATTCAAATGTGATATGCAAATGAGCATACTTAGGTAGTCTCTGGGCAAACAGCCAGATTAGCATCCCATTATGCCCTGATTTGCATGCAGTTTGCCCAGTGTTACTGCGGGGTCTCATAGCTCCACCTGTAGGTCAGTCTGGAAGTGCAGGGGCTGGCCAGGTCTGGCCACAGCTCCTCCTGTAGGTCAGTCTGACAGTGCATGATGGTTGCTGCAGGCTACATAGAAACATAGAAACATAGACTTTGATGGCAGATAAGGACCACTTGGCCCACCCAGTCTGCCCATTTCTCTACCTACTGGATAAGCTGCAGATTCTAGTTAACCAACAGCTTGCTTCCTGCCACCCCCCACTACAATTGCCTTGTGTCTGTCCCATGCATGTTTGAATTCCCCCACTGTTTTAGCCCCAACAACCTCCCCAGGAAGGCAGTTCCACACATCCACCACTCTCTCTGTGAAAAAAAATGTCCTCACATTACCCCTGAGCTGTCCCTCCTCTATCTTTAAATTGTGTCCCCTTGTTCTTACACATCTGTTTTTCGGAAAGATGCTACCCTCCTGGACTTTGTTGATTCTCCTGAGGTACTTGAACATTTCTATCATGTCCTCCCGTCCCTCCTTTCATCAAGGGTATACATATTAAGCTCTCTCAGTCTCTCTCTCTTCATATGGTTTCTGATGCAGACCCTGCACAATTTTAGTTGCCTTGTGTGACAGACGTGTCCACTGGCAGTACACACCTGCAAGGTGGGCTTGTCACTGTGTACAGTGCAGTGGTCAGCACTACCCTACACACCATAAGTATGTCATAAGACAGCAGGTGGCATCATTGTGGTGCCATCAGTGAGCAGCATGTTTCCTCCATGTCTGGCATTATCTCTGTGCCATACTCTGTGCTGTGCTACATGTATGTATTACAGTATGGCATTGTGTAACACAGCAGACAACACAGAATAGGCTCAGGCAGTGGTGGTGTTGCATGCAACTGTTCACTGTAAGGCATGCTACAGTGCACAGCAGACACCACAGAAGCAAGGGGGCCAGTAGTGTGAGGGACACATCAATACTTATGGTGTGTAGGGTAGTGCTGACCACTGCACTGTACACAGTAACAAGCCCACCTTGCAGGTGTGTACTGCCAGTGGACATGTCTGTCACACTGTTGTGTGATGCACAGATGCTGCACCTCTGGCATGGGATGCTCATAGTGACATAGACATGGCCAGCTGTGTGTGCTGTGGTGTATGTATGGTTGTGTGGTATTTGACTGGGGGGGCATGTAGGATCGGGCAGGTACACTGGTATTGGGGTATTCCCAATACTGGCCCATGTGCACTGCATACTGTATCCCAGCCTTGTAACTGCACCTGGTCTGTGGTGAGGCCTGGCCACCCATACACCTTCCCCTCAGCATCCACCATGCCCACAGTGCTGCATGTGTGTGTGCTGGCATCTGTTGGTCACCACAGATGTATGGTCTGCAGGTGAGTGCTGTATGGCCACTCTACCAAGGTGGCCCTCAGGGGCAGGTCACCACATACTGCTTGGCATGGCTGGGACTGCTGACAGCAGGTGGTATCATTGTGGTGCCATCAGTGAGCAGCATGTTTCCTCCATGTCTGGCATTATCTCTGTGCCATAGCCATATGTTAGAGTCACACAAGGCCACTGTAATGCCGTGCAAGGCCACAATGTCATGCAAAACTATTTGCCCAGAGTTAAGACCAGCTTTTCCTGGGCGGTAATTTGTACCATGCAAAGGGTCGCGTTAAGTCATGCTAAACACCTTAGTGCAGCGCTAGCCTCTGAATAACCTATAGCACCTGTATTCATATTCAATGTGCCCCTTGCATATAATTATGGTTTTCCCATCACTAATGTGATTTGTGTGCGCTACTTGGCCTTTTGAATATAAAGCAGACCCAAGCTAATCCCATGCTAAACTCGCGCAAACGCTTTGAATGACTGGGCCAGAGTATGTCAAATTGTTACATTTACATTTGTTTTTTTTTCACAGTTTCTTTGTCCACCAGTATCTCAGAAACTGTTTTAAGTTGTGGTCTGCAATTTTCAGGTTAGAAAGCCTTTGTCTCACAGATGTGCCTTTTGAAGGTTTGGTGAAAAAGTGTTAATCTGTTCCAAAGTTATTAAATTTCAAAGTTTCCAATTATTTTCAATGGGAAATTAAAGATGTTCAGCATGAAAATGGATTCTTTGTTGCAGGCACCTAATCCCTTTTCGCAGATGGATCATCCTGTGTCGCAGGTGGGAAATCCTTTTTCGAGCTGCCTCCATTTTGTCTGGGAGTTAATGAGAGAAAGAGAACACATAAAAGTGAATAAAACTGAATGGATTTTAAAAAACAAACATTAGAACCATTTAGCTATATTCTGATGGTTGTTTTTTAAAATTATGTCAAGAAATACTTTCTCTGGGCACCCGAAATCCCGGGTGCCTAGCTTAGCAAGACGAGTGCTTCTCCAGGTTCTCAGTATGATAACAGAGGGAATTTCTTCATTTGTGCAGACAGAGCTGATCTCATGCTGCCAGTTGCACTGTGAGATGTGAGCCACCCTTTTCCCTGTTGTGTAGTGGCACCCCCACATGCCAATCGCTATCTCTGATTCCCCCTAATAAATAAATATCTATATTCCCTAATGTCTAGTGGAACCCTCTACCCACTGATTGCTGTTCCATCTTTCCCTTGTGTCTAGTGGCACCCCTTACCTGCTGATCACCATTCTTGGTAGTCTAGTGGTCCCTACCCCTCCATCCAATGTCTGAACGCTGTCCCTGTAAGTTTAGAAAAGAATCCTAGTAGTACAGTAGTCCCTTCCCCTCCCCTCACTGTCCCCATAATGAAATAAATAAAAATACCTCGTAGTCTAGTGTTCCCTCCCCCACCCCATGAACAGCTGCACTGTCAATATGCAACTGTCACCTCAAAGGTGATTTCGATGTCTCTTGTCAAATTCACCTTTCTGGTAGGATTTGGACATTTTGTCTGCCTATGTTCATGAGGTGGGGTCATAAGAAGGCAATGCTGAAAATTTGGGGTACAAAATGTCAAAGTTATGCCCATTTGGTGCAATTCCGCTATGCACTCTCGCAACTTTGGAAATTTTAAATATTTCAACCCAGATTTTCAACATAGCTTTCTTATTATTCTTAGTGACTGTACTGAGATGTCTTAGCTTCAGTGAATGATTTATAAAACTGATTAATATGATATACTGTGCTCTTAAAGCAAAAATTAGAACTAATGAACAAATGTCACAGCTATACAGTTACAAAAAGGAAAGAAGCAAGGTTTCCCGCTCTCACCACTACTTTTTGCTGCATTTATAGAACCACTGGCAGTATTAATCCATCAAAACAATGAAGATATTAGAGTACAGGACAATACACATATGATCTCTCTTTATTCAGTTGACATCTTAGTATATTTGCATGATGTATTTGCATCACTTGAGCCATTAATGAAAATTATCTCATATTTTGCTTGTTTCTGGTTATAAAATTAATCAAAGCAAAACAGAACAGGTTTTTATGAATAAGGATATTAAGTCTGATTAGCCTTTAGCTGTTGGGGAGATAATGGCAAAAACAAAATTTAAATATTTGGGCACTGAAATGACTAATAACAGAAGTGATTTATTTAAACTAAATTACGTACCAATGATACAAAAAATCCATAACAATCTAGATAGCTGGTCATCGCTTCCACTTACTCTCATGGGGAGAATAAATCTAATAAAAAGGGATATATTACCAGAATTATTGGTTTTGTTTCAAGCTCTCCCTATATGGGTTCCCCCAAAGGTTTTTTAAAATACGGAAAAAAGTAAAGGTATTTTTATGGCAAAATAAAAGGCCAAGAGTCTCAATACAAAAATTATATAAACCAATCTAGGTCTACAATTAGCTAATTTTCAATTGTATTATTTGGCGGCACAGTTAGAACAGATTAGTAAATTGTTTGTACCAGGAGATTCCACCAGTTGGAAACAGAAAAAAATATATACTCCTCTTAAGGATACTATAGGTATGCTCTAGTTAGATCTGAGGCAGAAAAAACACAAAGAGAATATGCTTAGCAGCAACTGAACTTTTAGTTAGGTTCTGGCAAAAGACACATGAAATCATTAAGCAGAAAATCAGAATATCACCTTTTACATACAGAAAATATATCAGATATATTCTCAATATGAAAATACAAAAATGAGAATTTTATAGAATTCTCTGTCTTTAAAAATAAACTGAATTTAGAAACTGGACATTATTTAGCATACTTACAGTTAAGGACTATGTTAGTAAAACAGTTCAGGCATATAGAAACATAGAAACATAGAAACATAGAAGTTGACGGCAGATAAGGACCGCAAGGCCCATCCAGTCTGCCCATTTCTTTTTCTACCTTATAAATGTGCCATCGGCCTTTGCTCTGTCAGTGACCTATCTATTCATAGTCATTTGTATTGCTCCCTTATGCCTATCCCATGCCTGTTTGAAGCCCTGCACTGTATTCATAGCCACCACTTCTTGTGGTAAGCCATTCCATGCATCTACCACCCTTTCTGTGAAAGAATTTCCTCACTTTCCCCTTAATCGGCCTCCCTCTAATCTCATGCTGTGTCCTCTTGTCCTGCTATTTTCTTATATTTAAACATGTTAGACTCTTTCACCTTGTTTATGCCCTTAAGGTGTTTAAATGTCTCGATCATATCACCTCTCTCCTCCTTTGCTCAAGGGTATACATATTGAGCTCCGTTAATCTGTCATATATGTCTTCTGATGCAGTCCCTGCACCATTTTGGTTGCCCTTCTCTGGACTGCCTCAATTTGGTTAATGTCCTTGTGAAGGTGTGGCCTCAGTACTGCACGCAGTACCAGATGGGAGCCTAACCAATGTCTTGTAGAGGGATTATTACCTCCTCTTACGACTTGTGATACCCCTACTAATACACCCTAACACCCCCTAGCCTTACCTACTGCTTTAGAGGTCTGCTTGGATGATTTTAGGTCATCAGTGATGATGATGCCCAAGTCTCTTTCTTCCTTTGTGACTGCTAGCAACTCCTCCCAGCCTATAAGTGGCTTCAGGGTTTTCTTCCCTATGTGCATGATTTTGCACTTCTTTGCATTAAATCCCAGTTGCCACTCTTCTGACCATTCTGCTAGTTTATCCAGATCTCTTCTCATTCTGCCCACCCCATCTGGATCATCTACTCTGTTGCAGATCTTGGTGTCATCTGCAAACAGACAAGCCTTACCCTCTAGTCCATCTGCGAGGTCACTAATGAAGATGTTGAATAGGACTGGCCCCAGGACTGATCCTGAGGTACCCCACTTGTGACTTGCATCTCTTCTGACTGTATACCATTTACCACCACTCTCTGTTTTCTGCCAGTCAACCAGTTTGCACCCAGTTGACCAACTTGACCCACCCGAGCCTACCTAGCTTATTTATCAATCTTCTATGTGGAACAGTGTCAAAAGCTTTGCTGAAGTCAAGGTAGGCGACATCAACTGCTCCCCTTGGTCCACCACTCTGGTTACCCAGTCAAAGAAATCTATGAGATTAGTTTGACAGGACCTTCCTTTGTAAACCCATGCTGTCTTGGATCCTGTGCCCTATGGATTCCAGGTGTTGCACTATCCTTTCCTTAAGGAGTGCCTCCATAATCTTGCCCACTACTGAGGTAAGACTGACCGGTCTGTAGTTCCCGCCTCCTCCCTGCTACCACTCTTGTGGAGGGGATCACATGAGCCTTTCTCCAGTCTTCTGGGACCTCTCCTGTGCTCAGAGACTCACTAAACAATTCTGCTAATGGCTCTGCTAGTTCCTCCTTTAGCTCCTTAAGTACCCTGGGATGTATGCCATCAGGTCCCATTGCCTTATCCACCTGAGCTTATGAGCTCTTGTAGGACCCTTTCTTTTGTGAAGGAGTAGTGCTCACCTCCCTCCCCTGTGTCCATGATGCTGAGCTGTGGGCCCTGCCTACCTTCTCTTCAGTAAATACTGAGCAAAGTATCTATTTAGGATAGATGCCTTTACAGGGTCCTCCTCCTCACATGCTCCCTTTTCTCCATTAAGTAGCAATACCCCTCTGGACTTTCTCCTTTCACTAATGTATCTATAGAAAGTCTTGTCACCTTCTTTACTGTTCGTGCTAGTGTTTCCTCAGTTTGGGACTTTGCCTGCCTTACTGCCTTACCTGCTTCCCTTAGGGCAGTTTGGTATGCCTCCCTATCTTCATCCCGCTGTGTTCCCTTATATTTTCTGAAGGCCAGCCTTTGGCTCTGACCTTTTCTGCTACTATATTTGAGAACCAAAGTGGTTTCCTTCTTCTTTTGCACTTCCTTTTCTGTCTAACACAATGGGATGTTGCTTCAAGTATTGTATCCTTAATGCTTGCCCACTTTGCCTGTACCTCCTCACCTGTGTTTCTTTTGCCAGGGCTAGCTTAACTCTGTTGGCCATCTTATCAAAGTCAGCTCCTCTGAAGTCCCATATTTTGCCTTGGAATGGGATGATTTAGATGTAGTAGCCAAATTGAACCATACCATGTGATGGTCACTGGCCCCAGGTGACCTTCTACCGGAGATCTGTGATCCCTTCTTTGTTAGTCAGTACTAGATCTAGGATAGCCCTGTCTCTTGTGGGTTGCTGTACCAGTTGTTTGAGGCCCTCCCTGCAGGGAATCCACTATGAGTCTAGTTCTGGCAGATGTTCCTGCTGGTATTGACCAATCTGTATCTGGCATGTTGAAGTCTCCCATTATCAGAACCTCCCTTTAGCTGTCATGTTTTGTATATCTTCTAACAGTAATGTGTCTATGTCCTCCCTCTGGTCTGGGGCCTGTAGACAACCCCAGTTCTTATGGCTGTCCCATTACCTGTTTCCAGGGTGACCCACAGTTCTTCTGGCTCCTTATGTGTATTCTGAATTTCTGTAGCTTTGATATTTTCATTAACATACAGGGCCACCCCTCCCCTTTTGCACCTCGGTCTCTTCTGAACAATACATATCCAGGTACTGAAGTCTCCCAAGTGTGGTTACTGGTAAACCACGTCTCACTAATTGCTACTATGTCCAGTTTAGCCTCTGACATTATTGCCTGCAGGTCTGGGATCTTATTTCCCAGGCTGTGAGCATTTGTGTACATGATTTTCCATTGGCCAGATTTTGGTGTGTTAGTTGTTGGGTGAAGTTTGGCATTACCCCAACTATTCTATAGAGAATGCAATAATAAACAGAACTTCAGATGGGAAACTGATAGCAAAATTGTGCCATATAATAGCTGAAAATATGATAACACCCTTAGAAAAACATAAATTATTATGGCATAAAGATATAGGTCAAGATCTGAATGAACAAAAATTGAAGGAAATACAAAAATAATAAACTGGTACAGATCCAGTTTAACATACTTCATAAAGTATATCTTACACCAGAAAGATTATACAAATTTAAACATTCAATTTCACTTATGTGTCCCAGGTGCACAGACCAGAAAGGCTCCTTATTACATATGGTTATCACATACCCTAAGTTAAAACAGTACTGGGAATATACTAGAATAACTTTGGGAAGGCCCAGTGATGCTAAAGGCTGAGGAGCTTACCTCACACCACGCTGGTGATCCGTGTTCGGGAACAAGCATGGGTCACTGGGGGTTGGCAGGGGAGGAGAAGGATTAAGCATCTGAGGGACTGCTCTCTTTCTCTGGGGAGGGGGACATCAGTGGTCATTCCATGACTGGCCCCTAGCAGAGGCTGGGGGCTGCACACTGAAACAGCAGAAAGAAGGGTGGAGATATGGCAGATGCCTTGAGGGAGAGCATGCAGATGCATACATGCTCCCTCCATTGGCGTCATTGCATGCCTCACCTCCAGGGGTACCAAAAAGTGGAAAAAATGACTCCTGTCAGGCAACATGTGCTTCTGACCTCCATGGCCTGACCCTGAATGGCACCTTCTCGTCTGGATCCATCTCCGTGAGTAGAGCTACAGGGGGGAGGCTCCTTACCAACCTGCCATGGGGATAAGCAATGGGGAAATTGAGGAGATGGCCTGATGATGGGGTGTGTGGGACAGGAGGTCATTGGGATGTCCCAGCCGGTCAGAGCCAAGCGAGAAAGAATAAGCTTTGAAAAAAAAAAAAGAATAACATTGGGAAAATAATGGGTTAGATATACCATTTGACCCGGGAATTTTAATATTGGCAAATATTTTTGACTTCATATAAGGGAAGGAAAGAACTTATTGAGTTCTTTCACTTGCCATTAATAAATGGTAAGACACTGATATTACAGCACTGGGTGGATAAAAACCCACCCACAACCAAACATTAGATTAATCTGGTTGCAGATTGTGCAAAGCTAGAAAGAATTTTTTTTATTATCAAAGAGATTGTTTGGCATATTTTGAATATATGTGGGAGCCCTTCTTGACAAATATAGCACACAGTAAGTGTAATGTTACTCCCTAGCAATAACTAATAATTAAACAAAGAAAAGGGGATTTAGGAAATAGTAGTATTAGAATCCCAAGCCAAAGAGTTTAGCCCCCCTTTTCTCCTGAGGAAAATGATGAATTGACAAAGTTATCCCTCAGAGTAATCATAGGGAAATAAGTCAATATCTAATTCCTTATATAAAAAAACACCTCATGTATGTCACAGCTGTCATTTTTCAAATCTTGCCCAAAATGTGTTTTCGTATCTGTGGTGCAGAATGGCATTGCAGTTGCACAGAATTACATTTTGGAAGGCATTTGAAAATGTTTGGTACCGGGTACATTATGTGGGGTAATAAGAAGGCTATGCTGACAATTTGGTCACTATTGTCCAATAAATTAAAGTGCAGGGCCTGAATGCTTCCACAGCTACATACATACATATACACATCTATGGAGGGATGGGAACGCAGGGCTGAGAGGGCCCTGTGCTCCCACAGACAAATAAGGATATGGTTATACTATCTGAAACAGTAAGGAAATTCATTACAAAAAGCTTCATTAATGCATCAGTTAGGGTTGTTACTAAAGCAACAAAAGTAGGAAAATATGGTGTTATGGTTTCCAACCCTAATGCCCCACCCCGCAGACACAAACAGGTGTCAGGGGGTGTTCCTTGGGTTCATCAGCCCTAACGCTCATCTAATTCTCCAATACTGTACCCATCTCAGCTTATTTACTTATGGAATGGAGTGAGCATTAGGGCTGATGACCCCAAGGCACATCCCTGATGTCTGTCAGTGTCTGCAGGTGAAGGTGGGGCATTAGGTTGGAAACCCTAACATCAATATATATATATATATATATATATATATATATATAGATCTATCTATCTATATATATATATATATATATATATATATATAGATAGATAGATCTATATATATATATATATATATATATATATATATATATTCTTCACAAAAACTGTGTTAATGAACCAGTAAGGGTTCAACTCAAAGCCACAAAAATAGGGAAATGTGGTGTTAGGGTTTCCAACCCTAATTCCCCACCCTCACCCACCAAGCAGCAAAAAGTCAAAACCACACAAGCAGCCACATACAGCCATCATTGGGTAAGGCAAACAACATACAACTGTTTCCAGATGACACAAATGCAGTACCAGTGATGTGCTACCTTTGTGGATTTGTATATATAGCTTATACAGCCACACCTGTGTATGTATGTCATAACAATGTGCACAAGTACATATGGCTGCAAAAGTGCAGACAGAAAGCACCATGGGGCCTGTGTCTCTGCAGACAGAGGTACTTATGCATTTTGTACAAGGCACCTTGCTAGTTAGCATGATTTGCTAATGGATAGTTTTCTATATGCAGCTGTGTAAATGAAAAACTGGTACTCCACTGAAATAATTTGTGGATCTGCTGCTGAAACCATGATACTCACATTGCAGGGGCTTGCTCTTGTGGAGTCAGAAGTCAGTGTTTGTGTCTTAGACATATGTCCAAAGAGGGGCCTGTGTTAAGCAGACAGAAGTACTGTTGCAATTTTTGTATCATGGATTTTGTGCCACCTGTGCTTCCACAGCCAGAGGTCAGTGTGTATGTCTTGCAGCTGTGACTACAGAAGGACAAGTCCATCAAGTGTTTGTATGCTATACAGCATGCATAAGTACCTTAGGGTATAGAAGTACAAGCCCAATAGGGGTTTGCAGTTTCGCAGACAAAAGAACTCTTGTAATTTGGTTATTGCAGATTCAGATTTATTTATTTATTTATTTATTTATTAAAGCATTTCACCAGGAAAGATATACTGAGCTTTGAATTAACTCATTTCTACATGCATCCTGGGGGAAGGGGGAAAGGGGAATTGATACAAGAATGTCAGTGTATATACAATGCAATACAGTGAACAGTAGCTTCACTTGTTACAATGTAGAGGATAAAGTATGGGCACTGATGAATAACCAAGCTATGCTAGCTTCAAGTGGATCCCTTGGCAACCCAGGTAAACCTCGAGAGCGCAGCTCGAGAGCTTTACTATAGTTGCCAAGGGAGCCATGAGAAGATAACTTAGCTTGGTTATTCATCGATGGTCATACTTTGTCTTTTATAGTGTATGGGCATCGGTATCACAAAAACATCACGTGATTTGAAATGTCCAACTAGGGACGCCGCGCACCAAGAGACAGGGTCATGACGTAAAGCATTGACCTCTGCTGAACTTTCCGGCACTATGGATAACTGATCTGCAAGACAAAAATACGAGGTACATAAAGAAAAAAAAAAATTAGTAAACAAGCAGGAATACAGAAACACGCTCTGAATATCCCCTAATTTGGTGAGTCACTGAGGGTTTACAAGGGCTTCGGTACAGATGGGGGGGATTAGTATGTGCTGTGTGACCGTTATCTGAATCACTATTGAAAAATGAATGTTGAACATTTATGCGGTCGCACTGCCACAGAGATAGACGCATGACTGAATTTCATGTTGTTATGCCATTGATGTGATGTACCATTGATGGGTTAACAACAAAAATACGTTACATCGATGGTATAATAGCCCTGGGAAAAGATAGATTTATCTATATAACAACGTTCCACCACACATCATAAACAATTATTTACAGCATTCACAATCATTTACAGGTAAGATACAAGGTAATGGTGCATCTGAGTCCTCATGGGTAGCTGAAGTAGAGGACCAATGCCAGGCGATTGATAAGAGGAACTAGCCAGGGGTCAGGGTGGAGGGTGTGGTTTAGGGGCATATAAGGAAGGGGGACATGGGGAGGATAGGAGATAAAGGAGTAGGAATGAGGGAAGAGGGGGCAGAGAGGGGCAGAGGGGAGGATTAGGGGTGGGTAAGGGAGGGAATGGGAGGAGGAGAGGGATGGGGAATGAGGAAGATAGAGAAGAAAGTGAGGAAAAAGGGGAAGGAGAGAGGAGAGAGAGTGGGTTGGGGGAGAGGAGAGAGAGAGTAAGGAGGATAGTAAGGACAGGAAAGAGTGGGAGGGGGGAGAGGTGAGAGACTGATGAGGATGGGAAGCACAGGAGAAGGTGGGGGCAGGCAGAGGGAAGGAGTTGAGTGAAACAAATGGGCCTGATAACTAGGGTCAGTTACTGGAGGGGGTGGTGTGTATCTCTGGCTGCAGTCCTCGTGGGTAGCTGAAGCTCCAGTCACAACACTGCTTCTGTGTAGAAACACAGGCCTGTGTTTCTGCACACAGAAGCAGTGTTGTAATTAGCAGTGTTGTAATTGGAGTATCGTGGATTTCTATCTGCAGCAGCAAGTGAGTGTGTATGTCTTGCAGTATGCATAATGCTCATACAAATCCTTGAAGGTGTAGCACATCAATGGTATTGCATATGTGTCATCTGCAAACAGTTGTGTGTTGTTTGTCTTACCTCATCATGGCAGTCTGTGGTTGCTGTGTGGTCTTTTTTTTTGCTGCCTGGTGGGTGGGGAGTTAGGGTTTGAAACCATAATACCACATTTCCCTACTTTTGTGGTGTTGAGTTGAACCCTAGCTGGTGCATTAATGCAGTTTTTGGCAAAGAATGTCCTTACTTTTTGAGAAACGACAATGGTATCCACATTTGCCTGTGGGATTGTAGGACCCTCTGGGCCCTGTGCTCCCATCCCTCCACAAATGCGTACATATGTGTTACTGTGGAAACACAGAACCCTCTGGGCCCTGCTCTTGCATATCTGCCAAAACATGAACCAAATTGTCAGCATAGCCTTGTTACTACCCCACCTCTTGAACACCATGCTGAGAATTCTCAGATCTCTGTCAAAATACCATTCTGAAGCATTCAAATGTTGTTCCACACCACAGGTGCAAAAACACATTCTTTACAGGATTTAAAACAAGCATTTGTCAATGCTGAATGTTGTCGCGCTGGCATAGGCAGTGGGAGTGGCATAGCTAGAGACGCATAGTGCTGTGATTTTGTGAATGTGTCTCAAAAGGTGATTTTGCACAGCGAGCACGCCATCGTGCGCCACAGCTGCGGAAACACATTTTGAGTAGGCTGTGAAAAATGGCAGCTGGACTGTTGATAAGGAGATGTGCACAAATGCCAGTGGTGAAAATGTGCCATGAAAATATTGCAGATTGACGAAGTTACAAGGGTGAGTGGAAACTGCGCAATGCAGGCTTACAACACAGCCATTGTATGGAGTTTCAGCACCAAATGTTCAACATAGGCATTTTAGGACCTCTGCTCATGAATAGTGTCACTGTCATTTCCTCAAACTGTCCCAAAAAACTGATTTCGCACAGCGGCTGTGCAATTCTGTGCCGGACGTGCGAAAACACATTTCAGGCAGCTGGAGTGTTCATAAGGAGGTATGGAAAAATGCCAATGATGAACAGCTGGAGTGAAAGTATTATAAATTCAGAAAGTCATGAGCGTGCGTGCAAACTGTGCAATGCACACTCATAAAACACTCATTTTATTGACTTTCGTTCCCAAATTTTCAACATAGGCATTTTAGGGCATCTGTGAATGAACAGTGCCACTGTCATTTTCATCATGTGTCTCAAACACGGACTTTCCACAATGACCACGCTATTCTACGCCGGAACTACGAAAACAGATTTTGGTCAGTATGTGAAAAAATGACAGCTGTACGGTTCATTAGGAGGTGCAGAGCAATGGCACTGTAGAAAATCTGGACTGAGAATATTAGAAGTTTTCGAACGTATGAGCATGCGTGCAAACTGCTCAACGCACGCTCATAACACAGTCATTTTATGGAGCATTGTCACCAAATTTTCAACACAGGCATTTTAGGACCTCTACTCATGAACAGTGTCACTGTCATTTTAGTAATTTGTCCCGAACACTGATTTCACAAAACGAACATGCTATTGTGCACCGAAAGTGCGAAAACACATTTCGGCAAGGATGTGAAAAATGACAGCTGTACAGTTCACAAGAAGGTGTAGTAAAATGCCAAATTTGAGAATCTGGCTTGAAAATATTGTGAATGCACTAAGTTATGAGCGTGCGTTGCGCAGTTGCTATGCACCTTGTAAAACAGTCATTTAATGGAGTATTGTCACCAAATTTTCAACACAGGCATTTTAGGACCTCTGCTCATGAATAGTATCACTGTCATTTTCGTAATGTGTCCCAAACACTGATTTCACACAGCGATCACGCTATTCTGTGCCAGAAGTGCGAAAACACATTTCGGGCAGGATGTGAAAAATGACAGCTGTACGGTTCACAAGAAGGTGTGGTAAAATACCAATGTTGAGAATCTGGCATGAAACTAGCGCGAATCGCTAATCTACGGAAGGCAGAATACAGTTGCTATGCACACTAGAAATAGTAATTTTTGGGATTTTTCCACCAAATTCAGTAACGTAGGCTTTTGAGCCCTCTCATGAACAGTGGCATTGTCATTTTATTATTGGTCCCGAAGGTGATTCCATGCAGTGACTGCGTAAATCACCTTCGGACTGAATAATGCCATGACAGTGCAATAATTCATGAGAAGGGGTCCCAAAAACCCCATGTTGAAAATTTGGGGCCAAAATTCCCAAAAATGCCTGAGATATGCATTAAAGTTGAAAAAACCCTATTCATTCCATTATACGGCTTTGAAGAGTGCAGACATGTTCCCGGTCCACAGAAGATCATCGCGCTGGACTCCGTAGGTAAGTATGAGGTGGGGGGTGAGGGAGGCAGGGTGCACAGTGGGTGGGTGCTGGTGGGGGAGGGGCATCGAGACTATGAGGACCGTTTCATTTTACAGGTAAAAAAACAGAAAAACATTGCGGGACAGTTTTCCTTTTGCAGGGCATTTGGCACACTGGGTGGGCTCCCAGCAAGCCACCTAACTGTTTTGGGGTGTCAGTAGCCGATGGGGATTGGGCACCCTCATCACCCACACAACAAGGGGGAGGAAGTAATGCAGGCGGGGATTGGGCACCCCCATCGGCACAGAAAGAAAGTGGGGCTGAAATGAGGGGATTGGGCACCCCTCGGCATTCAACAATTGAGGGGGTTTATGCAGACTGGGAGTGAGCTTTCCCATCGGCATACAAAGACAGTGGGGAGTTAACCGACAGAGGCATTGGGCACCCCTGAAGTTGGCAGAAGTTAGCCGGCCACCCGCTCACCAGCCATGCACATAATGGTGTCGAGCACAGCAAGAGAAGGACTGCTGCATCTGACAAGCTTTGTTCGGATTGCAGTGGACCTTTTCTTAGATGTGCTGGCTCCATTATGTATGCATGGTGTTGCGCCGACATGCAGGCTGATTGGGCAATGCAGGATGCACCTACTGGTGCGTGCCCTGCATTCGCCGAACAGCGACCGCACCTCCAAATCCCAACTGCTGCAAGATGCCAGCTGCGCACATGCACCAACATAAAAATGACAGCTGTCATATTCATGAGGTGGTGTGAAAAATGGCTATGTTGAAAATTTGGGGTCAAAATATTTCAAATTACCAAAATTATGAGCCTAGCAGCTGCAGTGTACAAAACTTAATTTAAGCAGCAGTAAGACAAATGTATAGAGTTGTGCACATGTAATCTAATATAAAACAGCTTCACAATCCCTTTTCTTTTTTCAATTATTATATATACTCCCCCCTCCCCTCTGGAGTCACCTCTTCGGGAGATGCCAATGAAGCCTGTCCCTACCTCAGCCTTACCTGACCAAATGGGGTCCTCCATCTTGGTGTGGTTTACCCCCAACCCGGGGTCAGGGTGGGACCACAACCGAACCTTGGAATCTCATCATGTCCCTCGCTCAAGGCAGGCAGGAGGCGGCATATCAGGACTAAACTCGGCACTCCGCCTACTCAACTCCGGAGGGGCACTTTCTGTTTTCCCCTGCAGACTGCGTGCTCCAGCATCAAGGTGAAGGCACTGACACTCACAAAGTCCCACCCCCAAGTTCCCATCCCCGAATCTGGTTGGTCTGTGGCCTACGCTCCTGACCAATCATGCCCCAGTGACTCCAGCAGCTGTCATACCCCCCCCAGCCTCTGCAAGGGGTCACCGCTTGCCAGTGTAAGAACCCCACCTCCCCCCCTGGAGAAAGCGAGATGTTGTCAGACGCTCGAGCTTTCTCCCCCCGTCCAACTCCCGGCAGCATGAGCTCGCTTCTGAACCTGAGTCACCAGCATGGTGCGATGTGTTACGTCCAGTACCTCAACCCTCAGTGCCACTGGGCTGGCCTCACAACCCCTTATGAATGAAATCATATGTGTAGTGAGTGCCTTTATTTCCTATGCTACATGAGGCAAAATATTCCATGGCCATTACTGAGCTTTCCTCCAGTCCTTTGGGATTAGCACAGAGACTGTAGGGAGTCCTGAACCTTTAACACTCAGTAACACTGATGATTGCAGCCCTGATGCAGCACCATGGTTCCCAACTATTGATAAAGGGTGCAATTCTGCACTCTGGACCATGGAATCCCCCTTCTGGGACCCAACAGCTGCCCAACAGGACCAGAACTTCATCATGGCTATGCTGCAAAAAACTGGAGTCACAACTATATATTTAGTGGCAGGAATCCTTCATAGCAAAATATTCTGAGCTGAGAGCCCAAAAACTACAAACAGAGCCATGATCCTTATGGCCCCTGCACCTCAAGCTCCATAGCAAAGAGGTCAGCATAACAGCCAACCAAGCTCCAGAGTCTGCAGAAGGAGCCATAGAGGGCTCACAAGACACTGAAGAACTCCATGATTTTGCCCTTAATTTTCCACCAATAGGACTTTGAGATACTGCCAGAAAGAACTTATCAGTGACCAACAAGTGCATCAGGAATACTGGATTAGCAAAGCATTAAGTGGTACAGTTTAAACCTTTACTAGTGAGCCATAAAGTCCAAAACTGGTGCAGGAGTTACCCTTCCTAATGCCTTTTGAAATGTACAAGTGAGTGCTCTGCTTCATTTTAATGTTGGCTCGCGCATGTGCAGCCAACATATTGGGGTAGTAGCACATTTGGAAGCGTGGTCACAGTTGGGCGAACGCAGAGCAAGCATCAGTAGGTGCATCCTTCATTCCCCAACCAGCCTGCATGCCAGTGCCACACCATGTGGGTGAGCACATCTAAGAAAAGGTCCACTGCAATGCGACATGCTTACCCTGCTGAGACAGGAAAAAAAAACATAGCAGCACACTGCCAGCCATAATGCCAACTTCGGGGGTGCCCAGTCCCCCTGTCTGCATGCCCTGCTCCCAATGTATGTGCCAATGGGGGAGCCCACTCCCTATCAGCATAAAGCACCCCCCATTTGTTATATACCAAGGGGGGTGCCCAATCCCCCTCAGCTCTTGCCCCCCTGCTTTCCTTGTGTGCTGATGGGGGTGCCCAATCCCCATCAAGCAAAGCATCCCCAAAACAATTAGGTGGCACGTTGGAAGCCCACCGCAGTGTGCCAAATCCTTGAAAATAAAAACAGTCCCGCAATGTTTGTTTAATTAACCTGTGAAAAAGAAAACAGTCCCTCACCATCTCCCCCCCCTCCCGCCAACCCGTGCCCACCCTCTGCGCACCCAGCCTCCCACACCCCCACCCCATACCTCCGAGTCCAGAACGATGATCTTCGTTGGACTGGGAATATGTCTGCACTCTTCAAAGTCGACCTCAAACTGAAGAAATGCTGGTAAGCTGTATAATGGCATAAATAGCGTTTTTTTCAACTTTGGTGCATATCTCGGGCATTTTTTGGAATATGTGCACCAAATTTTCAACATTGGGTTATTGGGACCCCTCCTCATGAATTCAGTCACTGTCATGGTGTTATTTGGTCCTGAAAGGTGATTTCGTAGTCACTGCACTGAATCACCATTCGGGACTGAGTAATGAAATGACAGTGCCACTGTTCATGAGGGAGGCTCTCAAAAAGCCTATGTTGCAAATTTGGTGGAAAAATTCCCAGAAATGGCTATTTTATGAGTGTGGGTTGGCTGTTTTCATGCACACTCATAACTTTGTGCATTTGTAATATTTTCACTCCAAATTTTCATAACTGGCATTTTTCCACACCTCTTGATGAACAGTACAGCTGTCATTTTACATATCCTGGCTGAAATGTGTTTTCTCACATCCGGCGCAGAATTGCGCAGTCGCTGTGCAAAATCAGTTTTCAGGACTGTTTGAGGAAATGACAGTGACACTGGTCATGAGCAGAATTCCAAAAATACCTATGTTGAAAATTTGGTGACGAAAGTCCATAAAATGACTGTGTTACAAGCATGCATTGCGCAGTTTTCATGCACCCTTGTAACTTCACAAATTTGCAATATTTTCATGCCAGATTTTCAACACTGCCATTTTTTCACACCTCCTTATGAACAGTACAGCTGTCATTTTAGACATCCTGCCCAAAATGTGTTTCCGCACCTGTGGCGCACAATGGCGTGGTCACTGTGGGAAATCAACTTTTGGGACAGATTAACAAACTCACAGCACCACTGTTTCATGAGGGGAGGTCCCAAAATTCCTATGTTAAAAATCTGCCTAACAAACTTCCCAAAATAATTGGGTTATGGATGTGTGTTGCGGAGTTTCTATGCATGCTCATGACTTCACAAATTTGCAATATTTTCATGCCAGATTTTCAACACTGCCATTTTTTCACACCTCCTTATGAACAGTACAGTTGTCATTTTCCACATCCTGCCCAAAATGTGTTTTCATCCCTGTGTCACCAAATGGCATCGCCACTGTACAAAACCACCTTTCAGCTAACAAACTGATTGCGCCGCTTTTCATGAGATGGGCTCACAAAAAGCCCATGTTGGAAATTTGGAGTGAAAATATCAACACACGCCTATGGTGTTAGGGTTCCCAACTGTAGCACCCCACCCTGTAGAGACTGACAGGCATCAGGGGTGTGACTTGAGATCATCAGCTGTAATGCTCATGCCATTCCAAATCTACCCCCCCCCCCGCAGCCAATGACAGGCATTGTGGTGTGCCTTGCATTGTTTGGACACACAGTTCACCCCATCCTCCTATACTGCACCCACCTCAGCGTATTTTCTTATGGAATGAGGTAAGCATAACGCCCAAAGACCCCAAAGCACACCACGACATTTGTCAGTGTCTATAGGGTAGGGTGAGGTACAATGGCATGAGCATTATAGCTGATGACCCAAAGGCACACCCCAATGCCTGTTGATCTCTACAGGGTGGGGGTGGGGTTGGTGTAACTTCAATACTTCACTGCCATTCCTATTATGCAACTCTAACTCCAGCACTACCAATGCCAATGCCAATGCCAGTGAGACAACATTTGGCATTGACAAATGCTTGTTTACTTTCTTGTCTCGGTGTGGCCAGCACTAGGATGAGAGCACCCTTGGAGGTAGGAGTGCCTGGAACAGACATTATTTTGTTTCAGTTGGTCAGTCTGCTTCAGTCTGAAGGAGAAACAGCATGAAGGTAACACTGTTGCCTGTCCTGCCAGCTTTGGAGGCATGCCTTCGGGTCCCACAGCCAGGAAACAGGGGTGACTGCTGCAGTGCAGCTCAAGGTGAGGACGATCCTCCTGGGACATCCTGTCTCAGCACAGTCCCTCCTCCACCCCATCACCATGAATATTAAAATCTACCCCATCCCTCAGCACCAGCAACTGCACTGTCCTGTATGGGTAACTAAGAAGGAACTTGAACTTGAGGAGCTATAACTTGAGCAGCAGGCAGCATCAGATATAATAGGATCCCTCGCTGTACTCAGGGGTAGGGATAGCAGTGGCAGCAGCACCATCCATGGATGCCCATCGATTTGGGCACCAAGTTCTGTGTAGAAACAAGGTCTGGAGCTCTTTACTGGAATACTGAAAGATGGCTTAATTTCACTCCAAATATGATTGGCGGTCATGACACTGGCTGAGGAGGTAGTGTAATTCAATAAGATTTCAAGAAAAATGCCTGAAGATTTCCCTGAATTAAAGACTGCTTTTTAAAAAGAGAATAGAAAGGGCTATGCAGCAAGAACTGGTACTGCCAGATATAATTATTAATCTGGACAAAACTTAACCAAATTTAGTACCATCATCACAGTGGACTATGAGGAAGGCAGGTGTTAAACAAGTTGAAGTGGCAGGCCTAGAGGAAAAGCAGTAGGTTAGCCTGGTATTAGCATTCACCTTATCATGAGACATTCTGCCCTGCAAGTAATTTATCAATGGATAAGCCACTTTTGCAATCTAGCATTCTACATCCCATGTGATTGAACATCACCCATACCAAAAAAACGCTGGGTGAATACCCAAACAAGGATTATGTTGACAGATTCTTACCCACTTCACAAAAATTGTGAAAATAAAAAAAATGATTCGCCAAAAGAGCCACATGCCCTCCTGCACCTATAGTTTTATAAACATATTATAAACAAGGCATGACATTGCAATAGCAAAACTGCACACCTTGATATGTTTACAAATTTCTACTACTGCTAGGGTTGAAGAGAAGAAGGTAGCAAATTATATTTGCGGTTTGCCAGTGGCTTTTATATATAGAAATGGTTTTATCATTTTGTTAAAAAGCAATACAGTTGAATACTTTGGATTATATCCTCTCTCTTTCCTGTGTATTGGGCCATGTTAGGACTGGTGTGTAATAAGGAAATTGCTTGGAAAAGTTGTGATTCAGTCATGCAGATATTGCACTGTGTTGCAAATAAAAAATGTAATATTTATAAAGTAGGAAATAACTAATTCAGTGCCACACAATCCAGTCTCCATGTTAGCTGGACTAATTAATCACTTCACTTGATTGGAATATTTATTTTGCATACTGAACCTCCTGGAAGGTAAATATTTTATTGTCAAATCAAGCATTTTCTCTTTACAGCAAACAATTTAATGTATCTTCCCACATACACATACACATACAATTTGATTAATATGGATTAAAGTAGTTAGGTTTTACTATTCTGATTTTCCAAATCAGGGTGATTTGGAGTTTATAAATTTATTCTACAAATCTGTGTATCCAGCTATTCTCTAAATCCGTGAATGAGTCTAATCTGCTTAATTAAAAAGTAAATACTTAAACACAGATTGAAATCTAATTTGCCTAGTTTGCAGACCTTGGGCTAGATATTCAAAACTTTGCCCCAGGGCTAAATTAGCACTGCCTGGTGGGCAAACTTAGCCCAGAGCACAAAGCAAGCTATATTCAAAAGGAATAGCCTGGGGCAAACAGCTTCTGAATATAGCATGGGAATGAGGCCGGGCAAACTGGGCTGGGAGTGCAGGGCAAACGTAGCCCTGGAATAAGACAGCACTGAATATAGTGACCAGGAAGTGCAAACCACAACAACACAGTGCACAGTGACGTGAAGGTAGGTAGAGGTGAAACATATGGCCAATGTGTGTGCCATCAAATGTGTGGACCCAGTACAGCTGCAGGCAGCAGCAGATGTGAAAGAACAGTGTTCAAATCTGTATAATATTCCCCGAACCAGTAGTGCCAAGCTAACATGTTTGTGCAGCTTTAGCATGGAGCTAAGCCATTTGCCCGGTGCAAACACGTTTGCCTGGTGCTAAACTTTGCCATATTCAAAAATGACATGCAAACAAGCCTACTTAGGTAGTCTCTGGGCAAACATCCAGATTAGCATCTCATTATACCCTGATTTGCATGCAGTTTGCCCAGAGTTACTGCAGGGTCCCACAGCTCCAGCTGTAGGTCAGTCTGACAGTGCATGATGTTTGCTGCAGGCTACATGTATGCAGTACAGCATAGCATTGAGTACCACAGCAGACAACACAGAATAGGCACAGGCGGTGGTGGTGTTGCATGCAGCTGTCCACTGTAGGGCATGCTACAGTGCACAGCAGACACCACAGTGGCAAGGGGGCCAGTAGTGTGAGGGACACAGCAATGCCTAGTGCTGACCACTGTACACAGTGACAAGCCCATCTTGCAGGTGTATACTGCCAGTGGACATGTCTGTCACACTGTTGTGTGACCCACAGATGCTGCACCTCTGGCATGGGATGCTCATAGTGACATAGACATGGACGGCTGTGTGTGCTGTGGTGTATGTTTGACTATGTGATATGTGACTGGTGGGGGCATGTATGATCGGACAGACACACTGGTTTTGGGGTATTCCCAATACTGGCCCATGTGCATTGCATGCTGTGTCCCAGCCTTGTGACCGCACCTGGTCTGTTGTGAGGCCTGGCCACCCATACACCCTCCCCTGAGCACCCACCATGCCCACAGTGCTGCATGTGTGTGCTGGTACCTGTTGGTCACCACAGACATATGGTCTGCAGGTGTGTGCTGTATGGCCACTCTACCAAGGTGGCCCTCAGGGGCTGGGTCACCACATACTGCCTGGCATTGCTGGGACTGGTGGCAGCAGGTGGCATCATTGTGGTGCCATCAGTGAGCAGCATGTTTCCTCCATGTCTTGCTTTATCCCTGTGTCATAGTCATATGTTAGGTTTACGCAAGGCCGCACTAATGCCGCTCAAGGACACAATGTCATGCAAAGCTGTTTGCCCAGAGTTAAGACCAGCTTTTCCTGGGCAGTAATTTGTACCGTGCAAAGGGTCACACTAAGCTACGCTAAACACCTTAGCATGGTGCTAGCTGCTGAATATCCCATAGCACCTGTATTCATGTTCAGTGTGCCCCTTGCATATAGTTATGGTTTGCCCAGCGCTAATGCGATTTGCCTGCACTATTTGGCCTTTTGAATATAGCAGATCCTCACTAATCCCCTGCTAAATCTGCACAAATGGTTTGCACACCATGCAAAGCTTTGAATATCTGGGGCCTTGTTGCTTAACTAGATTAAATTGTTACAGTAACATATGGGTATGTATGTGTAATTAGTCAGGGCTAACATGGGGATAGCCATTGTAAAAACAAACAACAACAAAAAGAAACATATTTAGTTTTAAATGATCTAATATTTGCTTATTTTATCCACATAATTAAAATATGTGCAGTGAAACTGGAAGTGAGAGCATTTTAAGCATATACTGCATTATGAAAACAAACATTTTTTTAAGAATGAAATAGGTACTCCCTTTACTCCAGTAACAGACAGAACACAAATTATCATAGGGCAGGAAATGCATTGGTGTTCTAAAAGTATAAATAAAAGATATGGCAAATGATAAAATGGATTAGGGCTCATAAATTATAAACTGTGGTGAACACAACACAGTTTGGTCTTTGGAAGCAGGAGTTACTTTTGTGTCTAGGTTTTATTTCTGTTATCTTTGTGTAAGATGTAGAGTTAATTGTGCGGGACTGACAGATTGGGATTATTTGTTTGAAAAACGAAACAAGAGAACCTCTACCTGGGCATTTTATCTCCTCCTGATAAAGTGTCCGGAAGCTGATGCTACCTTTACAAACAAAATGCTCAATTAAAAGGCCAGATGTCATTGTTGGGAAGATGAAGGGACTGTCAGAAAAATCCAGGCTTTTTGCAAGGATCATTTAGTCTCTATGTCTTGTACATATTGGGGAATTTAGCCAGCAATACAATAGTGAGAGAAAGAGAGGAGGAGAGGGAGAGGGAAAGGAAGGAAGGAGGAGAGAGAGGGAGGGAGAGAGAGGGAGGGAGAGGAGAGAGAGAGAGAGAGAGAGAGAGAGAAGGAGAGAGAGAGAGAGAGAGAGAAGAGAGAGAGAGTATGCTGAGCTCAAATTAACAGGTCCAATATTGCAGGGAGTGCAACGATTCATATTCAGACATTAAAAAAAAGAAAAAAGAAACCGCCTTCTCCCTCCTCTCCCATCCCAAATTGGGTAACCCCCATCCTCCCAACCTCTATCAAAAGTACAATACCACCCTACTCCCCCCAGCACCCACAGGTTTTGTTTTGTCATTGTATTCTCCTTGCCCCATTGGGTGATCGTGACCAGCTCAGCCCTCTCCCCCCTCCAAGGCCAGCTAACTTAATGTGAAACGCTCATTGTGTTTACAGAAAACATAATTTAACTCACTTCCCCCAAATCAGGTAACCCCCCCATCCTCCCATCCTCTATTAAAGGTACAATACCACCCCCCTCAGCACCCAGAAGTTTCCTTTTAATTTTTTTTTATATCTTCCTTGCCCTGTCAGGTGATCATGATTGACTCAACCCACTCACCCCCTCCATGGCCAGCCAACCTAATATGAAACACTCTTTGCACTTACAGAAAATATAATTTAACTCCCTCCCCAAAATCGGGTAACCCCCCCATCCTCCCACCCTCTATTAGAGGTGCAATACCATCTTCCTCCGCACAGCACACACTAGTTGTTTTTTTTATTAATTTTTTTATATATCTTCCTTGCCCTGTCGGGCGATCATGACCAGCTGAACACCCCCCATGGTTAACCAACCTAATGTAAAGCACTCTTTGCACTTACAGAAAATATTTTTTTAACTCTCCCCCCCACCCAGACAGCACCCAACCCTAGTTTTATTTTCTCCCACCCACCAGTCTAGTAACAGCACCCAACCATATATAATGCCATCACTGGGTGGCAGTCATTCTTTGTATAGCAGTCCCTGCCTGCTGTTTCCTGCTAGCATTGCATTACTCATAGCGTGAAGGAGTTGGTCTTTTGAAGAGCATACTGTAATATACAGTAGTAGCAGTACTTTGTGTGTGTTCATGAATCCTAAAATATGCTCGTGTGTATTACATGATTAGTTTTATTGTAAGACAGACTGACTCTCAGAAGTTAATGATCATGTGTGCAGCCTGCCAAATTAGGCCTGGATGTAATGATTCTTCATCACAGTCATACACTGGAGAAATCACATTTACTGACAGCACAAAGTAAAAAATCTGCTGCTGTCTATTAGCCAATTAGTTTTATTTTTTGGTAACTTAGATTAGTTTTATTCTGAAACAGACTGGCTCTCAGAAGCTAATGATAGTATGTGCACACTGCAAAATTAAGACTGGATGCAGTGATTTTTCCTCACAGTCCTACACTGCCAAAATCGTATTTTCTGACAGCACAAATAAAGGTGTGCTCCTGTCTATTAGCCAATTAGTTTTATTTTGGTTTGTAAGTCAGATTAGTTTTATTTTGACAAGACTGTCTCTCAGAAGTACTGTTACAGACTGTGCTTTCAGAAAATGGAATTTCACGGTGAATTCCCAGATCCACGGCTGATAAGAAAGGGATCTCCCATAAACACTGGGACCCAAATGAGCGGCTGGCGCAGTTCAGCAGTGGCATCCCTCCACCTAAAGCATCCTGAACTATGGAAGCAGCACTATCCACGTAAATCTCTAAGATCTGCATCACGAGGTACTTGTAATCAAGTTCTGGGGTAATCATAAAGTGAGGGGGAAGGAGGCAATGAGGTAGGGAATAAAATTTGGTCCCTGGCCTGAGCCTTGAAGCTGCCTTCAACTCTGGATCAGATAGCTGATCCCTCTATACTTGGGAGGCATACGATCGCTTGTCAGGGCAAGTTATCACTGGCTCTATCTCCTCCGTATGATCCCCCCCCCAATGAATGCCTCGAGACCTAATGTTAGGTCACTAATTTTGGGCCCCACTCCTTATTGCTGACAAAGGAGTACATTACCGGATTACCTCTTGCACTTTTTCATTGTTATTCCATATGGATTTAATAATATAGAGGGAATAGACCTCAACATAGAGACTTTTTTTTTGTTATGAATATTTACTGAATAGATTTAACAGTTATGTTAAGTGCTGTGAAGTTGATATATCATATGAGGCTCAATAATAATTATAATTCTGGGTTCTCAACTTTCCTGGGAGAGGAGTTCGGGCATTCACTGGGACAGTCAACAGATTAACGTTTATGGAGCCTTTGCATTCCCAACCTTCTTTTTTTTTTAAATATCCTCTTTTTACTTATTTTTGGGTCTAATAAGCCCAGGGAGGGCCCGGGGCAAGATTTGCCACAACTTAACCCTCCATGCTGGGTAGAAGCTCTACTTCATCACAGCCTCTCCAGTAACAAAAGGGAAACAAACAGTGATTTCCCCTACCATGGAAGCATCCAATATTATGATTTTTTTCATTTTTATAATAATTTGTTTAGTATTTGGACTATTAGAGCTAAGTTTGTTAAGGCAAAAACTTTATTGTTGGACACATTGTTCATAGGTGGCTGGAGAAGGCTACCTACAGTTTGGTTACTAGATTTTTACAAGTTTAATTATGCCCAGTTGGCATATTATTTACTGTTGAAAGAATGTTTATATGCAATGCTACTGATTCTAACCAGAACCACAAAGAAGGTTTTTCTAAAACAGCTACTAGGGGACAGCAACAATTGATTTAAGACCCACTACTAACACTTCCCAGTTACTTTTATATGGTATGCAATACCGTAGAGGGGATTTGGGCTGGGGATCCCAATGTTAGCAAGGGAAGGGGGGGAATTGTATTATATAAAAGGGGGAAATTCATCAATGTGCATTGAAGATGGCTGATACGTCCTTAATTATGTCATTTAATGACAATGGCATTCATAACCCTATTAAACGAAAATGCTTATTGCACTTCTTTAAACAGAATAGGCCTGATGTCATTCTCCTACAGGAGACTCCTCTATCCCAAATTGAACATTCTATATTGAAATTGTGGGGATTTCAAGCAGTAGTAGCATCATCCCATCCCTCAGGACGGAGGAGAGGTACTGCGGTTTTGACCCCACGAGGGGTACAATTCCACTTGCAGGAACAAATCCAGGACCAGGAGGGGAAGTACGCAATAGCTATAGGTCAACTTTACTCACAGTAGGTCACTCTGGCCTCACTCCATCTCCCTCCTGGGAGTAAGGCTCAAGTAGCTGAGAGATTTCTAGACATATTACTACCTAAGGTTCAAGGAATCTGTATAATAGGAGGGGACCTGAATGTTACTTTGAATGTTAATTTAGACTCCTCTAAACCCTCCAAACTCAGGACTTCGTCTCTTCAAAAATTTCTGAGGCATACCCTTCCTACATCTGGCCTGACAGACGTTTGGAGACACTTTTTTCCTACGGCCCAGACCTATACACACCATTCACCCCAAACCAATATTTTGGCTCAACTAGACTACTTTCTATTAACAGTTGAGCATTTGGAATCTATAAGGGATATGTATATGGGTGCTTCATTACTGTCTGATCATGCTCCACTGTTTTTAAAACTTCAAACTGCTAAACTTAAAAAACAAACCTTTTGGTGACTCAATCTTGCCTACTTACAAGATCCAGAGTTTATATTAGAGGTTAAAAAACATATACCTATAATCCAAACTAATAATGACTCCCCTGAAATCTCCCCAGCTCTGAAATGGGATACTCTCAAAATGGTGTTGAGAGGTGAGATTATTAGATACCCCACCCATAAAAAGAGAATGAGGGAAACTCTGGAGAAGGACTTACAAAAAACCTTTTCTGAGTTACAGGGAAAAATGTATCAGGGAGATGATTCAGTTAACTCTGAATTTCTGATTACTAAACAGAAACTTCAGAGAATAACTGATTAACAAATTCAGCAACAACTTTTATATTTGAAACTTAACTCATATGGGGGGTCCAAAAGGAGATAGAAATCTGGCGAGACACCTAAGAGGTTCTAAACAGCAGATTATGGTTACAAAACTAAGAAATTCTGTGACAAACCAGTTACTATCCCACCTCATAGCCATTAGACAAACTATGGCTGAGTTTTATAAGAACTTATATACTAACAATGTACACCCTACCCCCCAACAGCTGGCTACTTATTTAGAAAATACTTCCCTACTCCATTTATCCCCACAATAGGCAGAGGGGCTATTGTGTCCCATAACCTCAGAGGAAATCAAAATAATCCTTAAGCTCAAAAAGCACCAGGCACGGATGGCTACCCAAGTGAATTTTATAAAAAATTTCAGAATTTATTAATGCCTATGCTACTATCCACCTTTTTAGATATGCAGCAGGGTAATCCCGCCGCCTTGGCGGTATGCTGAAATAGCAGCCATTCCTAAACCAGGAAAGGACCCCACCCTCGTGGCCTCATATAACCCTATTTCAAAACTAAATTGTGACTATAAAATTTTTATGTCTATTATGGCTCATAGAATTGATGTGCTTTTACCCCAGCTAATTGACAAAGACCAAGTGGGCTTTGTAATGAAACGTCAAGCACATGACGCGAGCTGTAGGGTTCTGCTCCTCTTAGAACATGCTACTCAAAGACAAATACCTTTAATTCTCCTTGGACTAGATGCTGAAAAAGCCTTTGATAGGGTGTTGTGGCCCTTTCTATGGGCTGTTTTAAAGAAATTTGCTTTTCCAGAAAAATGCATTGGCCACATCCAGGCTATGTACCAATCCCCTATAGCCTACCTCAAACTAGATGGATCTTTGTCCCACCCATTCCCATTATCCAGAGGCACAAGACAAGGCTGCCCACTATCCCTGATGTTATTTACCCTTTACCTAGAGCCTTTGGTTGCTAATATAAGAGACCATATTGAAATAGAGGGGATTCCATTGGGGGTAGATCATATAAACTCACCTTATTTGTGAATGATATTCTCTTGACCTTCACCTCCCCTGAAACCTCTGTACTGATGGTGTGGGACCAATTGAATATCATTGGAGAACTTTCTGGGTACAAAATAAACTGCTCTAAAACTGAAGTTCTCAACTTTTCATTTGTACCCGACAGGTGAAAATTAAATTCCCTGTCTGCTGGCACAAGATGGAGATGAGATTTTTGGGAGTTAAGATCCCTCTAAGATTGATACACCTGGAGCTGGCAAATTTAGAACCAATTGCTCAACAAATCACTGCAGATCTGTCCAAATGGACACAAATGTATCTGGGAATAGTTAACCGAGTGGAGGCCATACAGCAAAATATTCTACCCCGTATATTATTTTTTTTTTACAAACGCTACCTGGGCTCCTCTCTGAATTTTATTTCAGATTATGGGGCAAACTGATCTCTCAGTTTATTTGGGAAGGGAGAACCCCTAGAGTGAAATATAGGTTACTGAAATTGCCCAGGATGCAGGGTGGACTTAGCTTACCACACTTGAAAGACTACACTAGAGCAACACAAACCCACACGGTGCTCTTGCTCATGAATACAGCATATGAAGCATACTGGAAAGATATAGAGGTAACATTGAATTCGGATTTCCTCCCTTACCACCTTTTAGGAGAACCACAGAGAAATCTTCCCCTGTCTCGTTTTATGAAAATTTCAGAAGGGTTTCTTAGGAACTGGTTCCATGTAATTAGATATAATCTAACCACTGGTGATAGACTCTTAATCATGACATTGGCCTATGCTCTGAATTTCTGCACTCATGTCCTGATGCAAGCACTGCAGGGGTGGGAACACTATTCAATTAATTTTACCTTTCAGCTGGTGGGTCTGTTGGGCATCTACTCATTTTCTTACCTGCAATCTATATACAAAATACCCTCAAAGGAATACAAAACTTACTTGGCCCTTAAGGCCATGTTGCTCCCTATTGAAGATATGTTAATTAAGATAACAGAATCTCCCTCTGATTTAGTCAAATTGATCAAACACAATCTAAAAGGGGAAATCCAAAAACACATTATTAGCAAGCTTTATCAGGCTCTTCGTCCTCAGGGAGCGACAGACTTTGATAGGGTTAGGAAAAGATGGGCTGAGGATTTGAATATGGAACTGGATGGGGACTCCTGGTTAAATTCCACATATTTCTATTCTAAGATCTCGCAGACCACTTACTGGAGGGAGTTTGCTTGGAAAGTGAGGGTTCAATTTTTTAGAACCCCAGACATTTTAGCTAACTTTGGAGAGGGAGGGGCAGGTCAGTGCTGGAGGGTTGTGGTCAGTCTAAGGCAGGACATGAGCATATTTTCTGGTCATGCCCCTTCTTACTTGAATATTGGAGAGACATTGTGGAGGAGCTCAGTACTATGTTTAATACTCCTGACTGGCTAACTCCGATATTTGTCCTGATGGCGACACCCCCTAGGGGCAAACACATGAACTGGATACAATATAAAATGCTAGCTTTATTAATTTTAATAGCCAAGAAAGTCATAACCTGACTTTGGCTCACAAAAATGATCCCAACAAGGGAGGCCTGGAGAAATCTTGCATATGAAGTATATAATTTGGAATGAACCTCCTACAAACTAAATAATAGACAAAAGAGTTTCAACAACAGATGGGGGATATGGGTCTCCTACCAACTGGATCACTATTCAGACTTTGTCCCATAATGCAGGCTTAAATTTGGCAATTTAAATTATTTATATTGAAAATACAGAAAGGGTTATATTCAGTTATGTGTTTTGTTCAGGGGGAGCCATCTGGAGACCAACCCAACTCAAAGTTGATGAACCTAATACATGGTAGTAATGGATACTGTTGCTATAAGGATATTAACAATGAGGCTATAACTGATCATTTTTCACTTATTAAATCTGATAATGGATGTATTATAGGGTCTATAAATAAGATCTGGATATTACAACTAAAATACCTGTTGTGCTCTACAAAACTAGTAATTGAATGTAAGCAATGCATAAAATATGAATATGGATGTAATATTTTTTATGAAAATATAATTAAAATTTCTATTTAAAAAAAAAGAAAATGCTATTTCAGCAGTGTATGACTGAGAGGAACAACCATTGCATCCAGTCTTAATTTGGCAGTTGGCACACAGGATCATAAACTTCTGAGACTCCATCTGTTTCAAAATAAAACTAATCTGAGTTACCAAAAAATAAATAAATAATTGGCTAATAGACAGGAGTATACCTTGACTTTGTGCTGTCAGAAAAGGCGATTTCGGCACTGTATGACTGCGATGAGGAATCATTGCATCTAGTCCTAATTTGAATTTTAATACTAGGATAATGGTGCTTTCTTATTGTGAAGAGTAAAATACTTGGCATTTCAGTCATGCTTTTTTGTGTGCCAGCAGTTGCTCTAATAAAGCCACTTATTCTTTACTCGGCTTCACAACTGTGCTGAAAATTATTGTGAACAGTGTGACACTGCAACCTATTAAATTTGAATTTAAATAACACTGTCACATTCTCTTTTATTTATACTGGCAATCCTGACATATTTTTTTTATGTGTTAAGAATCTGCCATATAATCAGCATACTGTTTGCCTGACTGCCATTGATTATTTCTTTGCCATAGCAGCCCTTTCAATTCCATGCCTCTCCTGTCTGTGACACCGAATGATGTCACTGTAATGCACATTCTCTGCTCAGCCTGTCAGTTCATACCCATGAAACAACAGCATTGACTCAACCGCATTTTAGATTTATGAATTTAAGACTCATAAACACAATGAGGCTCAAGAATCAACGTAGAGGTGCCATCTATTAACAATACGTTACTATATACATACAGTGGTTTATCAGATTTTATACACTTTTGCACATGATCTTTAATGGCATTGTGGAAAACGCGTAGTGAGTGGCTGGGCTGTGGTATGTTGCATTTTCCTGCTATGCGTTTCTGTAATTTTGAAGTGTAAGTAAAGTAAGTACAAATGTTTTGTTCATACAAAGTATATGAATTAGGAAAAACTCAATTGAACTATTGCTCATGAGGTCCTATGGAATTATAAAACAGTTATTCAATACACTAGAAAAAAACAGACAATAGACATTAAGCACTGAATAAATAAGTGTACACATTAAGGTTGCAAAAGTCACTTTTTTCACAAATGGATAATAATCATAAAAATGCTCCTGCAAATTTTCAATGAGAACAACATTATTTAGAGCTAATGGCCAGCTTCCTAAACCATGACTTAATCCCTGACCAGGATGGTCTCCCCTTATTAAACTTAACATTTGCAGGTATTTTATTCCACTCAAGAGGACCCTTGTATAAAACAGAATGTCAGGCAATTTCTAGTTTGCATTTAGGAACTTCAAGCTCTGGGGTGTTAGCTGCTTTTAATGAACTGAATTTGTCATGTTAAGTCACCCCTTCAGCAATGTATGGGGATAAAATGCCCAACCAGCACTTATACATAAATGCAAGTAGATGTTCCTGTCTGTATTCTGAAGGTCTCAACCATTGCAGATGATTAAATAAAAAACACTTATGCATAAAATGGAGGACATCAAAAATAAATGTAGCTAATCTACCATAACGCACTTCTAACCTCTCCAAATCAGTTTTCCTACCACTGTCGTAGATAAAGTCCCAATAGTGCAATATGGGGATAACCATTGAGCTAACTAACAACCTTCCCTCTTGCCTCCAGGTTCATGCAATGTCTAACCCTGTACAGAGTGCCTAGTTTCTTCCCTACATTATTTATTACACTATTTATATGAACTGCCCAATTTAGAGACTCATCAAGCCATAGGCCCAAATATTTATAGGTCTGGACCTGCTGGATTGGGGATCACTTCTGGGTATCCATCCTCAATATCGAATTTTCCTGATCAGGTAGGAATCAATGAAATAATATTGACTGCATTTTTTAGGAATTTAGCATAAGTGTAATGCATGCAGGCACTTCATGGAAATGCAAACTATCTCAGCCCAGCGACATAGTACCAGTTTGCCAAAGTGCCATTGAATGAGCGGAGCTGAATGCCCCCTCCTCAAATTATACAAATCATTATTCATAATCATGATCATAATTATTGTTTCTGCACTTTAGATGTTTGATAAAAGGTGCTGATACATAAACTAGAGGTGCTCACTTCAGTGTTATGGGTTTGACCATGCTGAGACCATTTCAAAAATGTTTTCATTTATTGTCCATTTCAATCTCAACTCTTTGAGGAATCTAGTTATTTTTTTTTTGTTTTTAATGTGTAACACATTTTGAATGTGGAAAACAATTTTTCTTCATCTGATACTGATTCAAGTGACGGACAACAGCTGTCAAAGATATCAAGTTTTTTGATTTGTCATGGTAAATTATGAATGACACTCACAATCTTTTAACATAAGTTAATCACAGTATCATCACAGCACAGTTAAAACATTTAAAAAAAGGATTTCTTTGACATCTATCAATGCAGTATCACATAGAATGTACAATTCTTTTTTTATTTAACGTACTTTATTAAGTTTTCAACAAACACAACAATCAACAAATACAATTAACTAAAGAAATATCCCCCTCCTCCCCCATCACCCCCACCCCCACAGAGATCATAAAAATTCATGGAGTAGAGGATCAGCCAGAAGAACCAAAGTATTGTACATACGTAAAAGGGGCAAAAATTATCTACTCTGTTGGGGAACATAAAAAAGTACATTAATCTTTGTGCATGGATATCTATACTAGAAGAGAGTAATTACCTGTAAACCTAGGTTATGCTCTATTGTTTCTTTCAAGGGTTAGAAGAAAGCAAAAATAAAGTATGCAATTTACTCCACTTTTTGTATAAGTGGATAACCAATTGCGAAGATTGGCCTTCATCTTTTCAAGATGAAGATTAGCCAGAAGCTCATTAAGCCATTCAGGGTAAGAGATAGCCTCTTGGTCTTTCCAGTAATGAAGTACCACATGCTTAATAGGTAATGAAATAATGGACATGTAGTACCTCTGCTCTTTGACCCCAATTTGGGAATAATCACCTATAATGCAGACTTCCAGAGTAAAATAACTGTCAATACCCAAAAGTGGGTTCACTCTCTGCCTGATCGTTTCCCAGAGAGGAGCAATTTTGGGACAGTCCCACAAAATGTAGTACAGAGACCCAAAATCTTGTCCACACCTACTGTAGTACACAGGGAAGAAGGTACTGTATCTTACCCAGCACAGCTAGTTTTGAAGGAGTAAGGTAAATATGTAGAATACAAAACTGGGTAATACAAAGCCTATCATTAGCAGCATATAACTAAAGGTCAGTCCAGATGCGGGCTCAGTCAAAAGTGTTAGTGGGAAAAGAAGATGACCAGTACTGAGACTGCCCCTTAGCATCCAGAAAAAGTCTAGGAAACAAGGCGAGAACAATTTGAGATACTGAATGAGGTTGCCAGGCCAGAGAACAGAGCATTGGGAATAAGTCTTCCTGTATATTAAACCAAAGAGTCATGCCAAACCAGCTGATCAACAAATGCTGAAGCTGATAAATCTTAAAGATAGATCTAAGTGGTAAGTTAATTTAACCAGTAAAAGGTCCTTCATTCTGTTACCCTCCAGCTGGGGGATTCCTTCAGGAGATACTACCCCCCAGATTAAAATTGAGGTTATTGCACAGAGGCTGAAAAATACCTGTGACGTTATCATATCACAGAGCCTGACACAGTTGGGCATGCACCCTCAGTGAAGTAGAAATAATTGAGTTATGAAGCAACTGTGACAAGAGTTTAGGAGAAACAAAGAAAAGGCTATCAGGGGAGAAAGCTGAGTTTTTAATAAGGGTCCTTTCAATCTGAACCCACACTGGGATGTAATTAGGTTCTCCTTGTGTTAGGGGGATGCAGACCATTTAGCATATTTGGCAATGTGGCTAGCCAAGTAATATAGAAAGAAATTAGGTAGTTTAAGGTCACCATATTGTTTTGGTGCTCCTAGACAAGTATATGACCATCTAGAGGGTTTTTCTTTCCAAAGGAAGGTAGAGATAATGCTATGGACCTTCTTAAACCAGCTAAGGGGGAGGAAGAGGTTTCACATATGGAGGGGTCAGAAAAATCTGGGAAGGGCTTTCATCTTGATTACACTAATTCTCCCTTGAAGGAATAGATAAAGGGGGGACCGTCTTTCTGAATCTGGCTGGATAGTAACCAAAAGATCACCCAGGTTCAATTTCTTCAGCTGGGTATAATTTTATGTCAGAATTCTCCCCAAGTATTTAAATCAGGCAATGTGAGTAAGATGCAGATCTGTAATATCTAAGTTAAGTACTTTATAACTTAGGGGCATGACCAGCGTTTTGTCCAAATTAAGTCTATAGCTGAAAAAATTACCAAAATCCTGGATAACAGCCAATACTGGCAGGATAGAGGTAACAGGATGAGAGAGATGGAGGAGGATATCATCTGCATATGTGGAGAGCCTAAGGTCAAAGAGACTGGCTGGGATGGCTTTAATCAAAGGTGAGGTGTTTAGATGAACCAGCAGGAGCTCTAAATATAAATTAAAAAGTAACGGAGAAAGTGGACACCCTTGCTGGCTACCAGAGTATAGTGGTAATGCCAAAAATAAAATCCCATTACAGTATATTTTCTCAGTAGGCTTCAAATATAAAACCTGGACCCATTTAATAAAATCTGGAGAAAAACCGAATTTACTGAAAACCTCAAACAAGAAAGTCCAGTTCACTCTACCAAAGACTTTCTCCACATCCAAGGAGACCAAAACCATATGCTGGGAAGCCTCCCTGGATGTGGAGAAAATATGAGATAATTTGTGAAGGTGATCTTTTGAGGTACAGTCCTTAGCAAAGCCTACCTGTTCCTGGCTAATCAAACCCTCCTAAACATAAGCAATTCTGTTAGCCAAGATTTTAACAAAGATTTCAATATCTTGATTCATAAGATAGGGTGATAGTCACCCTTTTACAAGATTTACCTGGTTTTGGCAGAACCACTATTACAGCCTCTAACAATGTAGAATCAGAGATCCTGTATTCACAAAAGTATGAATAAAGCTGTTGGAGAAGGGGAGCCAAATCATCTCCAAATACCTTACAAAAGTTTGACGGAAACCCATCGGGTCCTGGAGCTTTGTCAAAAGGAAAAGATCTAATTGCCTCAGAAATTTGTTGTAATGTGATTGGTCTACTGAGAAAGGAGCACTGAGCTATGATTAATCGGAGGAGTGGGATATCAGCCAGGTAAGTTTGAATCTCCTCAATAGAGGGTGCATTGGTGGGAGTACTATACACCTGATGATAGCAATGCTCAAATTCCTGACTGATATCCATAGGGAAAAGTTTTAGGGAGTTATCAGACAGTGAAGAAAGAGCCAGGACCAAATGAGATTCCTCCTACTTCCTTAGTCACAAAGCAAGAAGATGGCTCACTTTATCACCCTGATCTACGTAACAGGCTTGGGTTTTAAGGAGCGCATATTCAGCTCTTTTCCTTAGGCTGTCCGCAAGTTTATCCCTAACACTGCTAAAGTTGTGTGATCTTCTTCGGGGGTGTCAGGACGAAGATTTTGTTCTAATTCTTTGATATGATTTAGAAGGAGGAGCGAAGCAGCTTCTTGCTTACACTTCTTCGTGGTGGCCAATCGTATGAACTCCCCTCTCAACACATATTTCAAAGTACACTAAATCTTATCTACCACAGAGATGGAACCTGTATTATGAGTCATAAACTGGGCTGTGGTATCCTTAATCTGAGCTAATACCTGGTCATCCTTAAGCAGCTGAGTGTTTAACTTTCAAATCCTGTCCTTGCAAAGGGCAGGTAAGAAGTCACACTCATGCCATGTTGGGGAGTGGTCAGCTAGGACAAGCAAAGCTATCTCACAATTCAGGATACTTGGCATGATATTTTTGGTGAACGGAACATAGTCAATACAGGAGTAGGACTTATGATATGGTGAGTAAAAAGTGTATTCCCTAGTGGAGGGATTTGCGAGTCACCATGGGTCACAAGAGCACACCATATCTACCATTTCATGTAGGGATCGCTGAGCAGGGGAAAGACCAGAACACCTCTGATTCAACATGTCCAGATTAGGGGTAAACACTAGGTTCCAATTCCCAGCTAGTAAAATGTGAAGGTGAAGATAGGGAGTTAGTAAAATAGACAGAATGGAGAAGAAGCCTGCAGTATCTTTATTGGGCCTATATATACAGCCCAACAGGACCTCAGAGTGATCCAGTACCCCTTGCAGTAGAAAGTAACACCCTTGTGGATCTTCCACAGAGTACAACAGTTGAAATTGCACTCCTTTAGTGAATGAAATAGCCACCCCACTCTGAGAGGTAGAGTTCCCAGCTGCATGAACCTGTCTTGTAGTCTGCCGACAGAAGAGAAGCCCTTCCGAGGTGAGCAGGTAGGTCTCTTGAAGGAATGCTACATGACAGTTTAACTAATTGAGATGTTTAAGAATTTGGCACTGTTTCACCCTTGAACAGGCCCCTTTAACATTCCAAGTGACATATCTCATATTATGCAGATGGAGCATATCTAATATAGCTAAGAAGCCCCCACACTCAAACAACAATCCCATGAATACCTTATCCAAGGTTCTCTGTGGGAATAATCCCCTTATACAACCCCTGTACAATAGCCTAAACTCCTCATAAATGCAAAATACATATGAACAACCAGGATATCAGAGTATTATATAGAGGATGTATCGCAGAGCATGGACAGTAACAGCATATATTAAACTGCAATGCAAAATAAATTCTTGCAAGCCCCCCACCCCCTCTCCAACTCCCCTACAACAGCCACAAAAAGCTGGAACAAAGATTAGCAATAGGAACTGCAAAATACATAACGAATCCCCACCCCATCCCCAAACAAACCCCCCATTACCCATAAAAACCAAAAATAAATTACCCAATACCTTTGGTCCAATCGACCAAACTCTGAAAGTCTCATCCATGATGGATGTGAGCAGGCCCCACCGCACCCCACCCCACAGCCCTTAATATTGAGAAAACACCCTGAAAATAACAACGAGGTATTCACTAGAGCAGAATAGAAATATAACAGAGCTAGGCTGCAAAAAAATGGAACTATCAGACAAATAGTCACACAAGGAGCAATAATATAAATAGAAGAATACAGTTCAACAAAACAAAAGAACCCATAAAGTCCTGCAGGATGCAGAGGCAAAAGGCTTAGGGATGAATATAACTACTTGGGTGCCCTTCCTCCTCCAGTAGGCCGATCACCACCAGGTTATTTCTTCGGGACCGGCCCTCCAAATCTTCAAGCCAGTTCTCACATTTACAGAGGCACTGTCTTACGGCTACCACCTCAGGGTCTTGGCGGTGCCTCCAGTCTTCTAGAAATGAAATGCCACCTCAGCATCCCCGACCCGATGAGTAACCAAATCCAGAGAGGTGCAGATCTTCTGAAGCTCTTCAGTAAGTAACTGTAAAGAGCTCTGGAGAAGAGCTATTTCTGCCATAAACTTTTCTTCTGTGACAGTGTTAGACACAGGCAAAGATTTAGAAGCCCTTGCAGCCTATTGTTTTGTCTGTTTTTTGGCCTTCTCCTGTTCGGGTGTTGGTGAGGGAGTATACCGCAGCAGAAGTAACTTCATATCCACATCCATGTTGTCAGGTAAAAACTCCACAATACAGTGAGCAGCCCTGATACTCAGCAGCTGTATGTTGAAGTTGTAGAAGTAGAATGCTATTGAACTCAAAAAGAAATATAATAATTTCAGTAAAGGGCAGGAGCAGGGAGCAGACACATCTTCCCTCAAGCAGCCATCACGTGGTTCCTCAGAATGTACAGTTCCTGTCAGTTCATTATTTTTGCCTTCTTAATTACTGCTTGGCTGCAATGAAACAGTGCACTTACATATTTTCTAGTTTAGCCTCTTTTTTCCACATTATGTTTTAAAAATCATGTACACAGTTCTATGTTACCAAAAGTAGAATGTCAGAATTTCAGCGCAAAACAGCGTTATGCCAATTTGCTTTTTTTCCCTGTGCAACTCATTCGTGACCATTGTGTATAAATTATATGGATGTACATTTGTGACACTCATCAGAAATGGACCCATATTCTACCTAATGGCCCTTACACACCTTCCTTGGGATGTCCTGTGGTCAGTTTTAACACTGTGTTTGAGTTATGCTATTTATATTGACTCTGCATTGTATACTGAGGCCCAGATATTCAAAAGAGTTGAGCCATGCGCAATAGGGTTGCGCCTGCGCCAAGTCTGAAGTGCGCCATTCTGCGTGTTCGGCGGGAGGCGGTTAACGCTAAATCACACTGAGCAACAGCGCAATGATAATGAAGGCATGCACAACTGAAGGGGGAGGAACCATGCATAAATGGCGCAATGCGATATTCAACAACTTGCAGCAAGCGCAATAGGGGAGCAAGCGGAAGTTGCGCCACAGCGGAAATGAGCCAAAATAAAAAGGAGCAAGGGAGAGGCGCAAGAATACTACAGGGAAGGCACATGAGGCAGAACTCTAGCCACACAGACAGGGCAGGAGGGACACACAGGGCAGGCCAGGGAAAGGACACCCTGAACACAGAGGCACAGGGAAGGTGTGGAGAGCCACAGCAAGTGCAGAAGGGGGAAGTGCTCCTGGTGCAGGGGAAGTAGCAGTGAGGACAGCAGGGGGAATACAGTAACAGCTGCCAGGGGGGTGAACACAAGCCAGGGACATGGCCAGTGCCACCTTCCAGATGGAGGCTGTTATGAGGGGGTTGAGAAGGTGGGCAGCAGGGGGGCATGGCTGTGGAAGGGCCCGTTGGTGGTATGCCCCCAACAGGCAGTACCGATCCCGCACCAGCTTCGAGCTGTACAGTGATACCGAGATTGTGGGCCGGTACCGCCTGAATTGGGCAATTCTGAGGTGGCTCTGTGAGCTGTGCAGTGATGTGATGCAGGCACCCACACAACAGAGCCATGCCCTGTCAGTGGAAACAAAAGTGACAGCTTGCATATGCTTGCTCGCCACGGGTACCTTCCAGAGACCAACTTGGGACACCACAGGCATAACCCAGTCGGCCACGTCACGCCACCTCACCCAATTCCTCAGCGCACTGCTGCCACATGCTGCAGAGTACATCCATTTCCCCAGCACACTGGTGGAGCACACAGCAAACATACAGGAGCTCCACAGGGTAGCACATATGCCTGGCATGCTAGGGGCAATAGACTGCACCCATGTGGCCATCCACACACCACCTGGCCCCGAGGGGGCCGTATACATCAATCGCAAGGGCTATGCCAGCATCAACTATCAGGTGGTGTGCGATGCCAGGGGGTGCATAATCAATGTCTGTGCCACGTACCTTGGGGGAGCACACGATGCCTTCATCTGGCACCAGTCAGCACTGTGCCACAGATTTGAGAGTGGGGAGATCCCCACTGGACACCTAGTGGGTGAGTATGCAAACCACATGGACAATCATAGGGCCTGGGGGGGCATGGCCAGAGGTGACATGGGTAGTGGCCTACATGGCCTGGGTCAGGGCAATGCTGATCACCAAACTAACCTCCGCCATCTACACACAGGTGACAGTGGATACCCACTCCGTCCCTGGCTGCTCACACCCTACCGGCGGCCCATGACCCCATCGCAGCAATGCTACAATGAGGCACACGCCACCACGTAATGTCATCGAGCGGGTGTTCGGGATGCTGAAGGCATGTTCCATTGCCTGGACACCTCCGGCAGTGCCCTACAGTACAGCCCCTCAAAGGCCTGCAGGCTATTCCTGGCCTGTTGCATCCTGCACAACATGGCCAACGAATGTGGGATAGCCATACAGGTCGAAGAGGGGGACAGCGATGGGGACGATGAGGATGCCGGTGACGATGGGGATGGGCAGCCCCCCCCTTAGCCGACGGGACCCCGACTGCCCCGGCTGGCAAAGCTGCACCCGGACACCATCACAGAGGAGCACTTCAGCCAACCCAGGTAAGTCATGGGGCCATGTGCAGCCAACAGTGGCCAAGGCACAACCCACAAACACACATGGACACACACCAGGGGTGCATGCCATCAAGGGAAATGGCAGGGTATGGAACCACACACACAACCAGGGATGGGGGAGGACTAACATGCCACGCAGACAGACACACACACACACACACACACACACACACACAATGCACCAAACTTGCACAAAGGGCAGGAGACACACCGACCCAGAATGCCACCCTTAGCCACACACATGTCCACAGACCACCACGCCCACTGCCTGTCTATGTGCATGTGTCAGATGCTGAGCACCATTGCACACTGGTGTACAGTGCAATGCAGGCATCAACATGCACACGCAACTGCGGACAGCAGCCGGGAGGGTGTGCAGATTGACTGTGTGTCTGCATGCAGGGCCGGGTACCCACTCGTGCACTGCCCACTGAAAGACACAATGCACACAGGGCAGGACCAGACAGTAGCTGCATTGGGAGACAGGTCAGTCACACGACACAGTGCCCCGGCCACCACGGATGTGTGGGCAGCCCCACCAAGACCCGCCAGCACTGACAGGCTGACCACTAGCCTCATGGGGTGGCACCAATGGTCCCCCAGGGGTTCCACTGTGTGAACGTGACTGTGCTCGTGCAGGGATCTGCAGCACACTGAATATGCCTGCACCAGGCATGCTTGGGATGCCCACAACTGAACCCGTGTCGACAGGAGGGTGTCGCGTGGCCGCCGGAGCGGTGAGAGTGCACCGCGGTGTCCGCGATGCATGGGCACATGACTGTGTGCCCACTGTGGCCATGACAGCAGTGAATGTCTGTGCATTCCTGTCAATGGCAGCAGTCACATCCTCCCGCAACCGGTCCATCCCTGCCAGGATCAGAGCGGTGTCTCTGCTGCGACGCTCTTCTGCCCGCTCCAGAGCTACACGCAGTGCATCCATCGACGTCGCAAGCTGCATCTGCTGCTGGACTGATGCTTGCAGTAGGTGGGTGTGCTCATCCAAGAGGTCATCTGCCAGGGGCATCCTGTCCCTCAGGGTGTGTGCAGCCCTGATGCTCAGCACCCCTTGAGGATGGGCGCTGCGCACCAGGACCAGGTCTGGGCATGTCCACAGGTGGTGCACAGACACCGCCGCTGGACCCTGTACCCCCAAACCCATTGGCCGACTGCTGATGCTGCCCCTCCGGCTGCCACTCCCCAGGGCTTACTGGTGCTGCCACAGTGGCTGCAACAGTCCCACTATCCTGAACAAACACCAGTGCTGCCCCACTGGTGCTAACAGGCACAGGCTGGGACTGTGCTGACATGCAGGCCTCCTCAGCAGCACCACCCGCAACCATGGCCGCGATGTGTCCTGCTGTGTGGCCATCCCATGGCACACATGTGTCACTGCCCATGCTGTTAACGACATCATCATCGGTGACGGACTTGGCACCGGCCCCATTCACAGCATGCCGGCATCCGTGGATGCCGGCATGCTGGGACACAGGCAGGGCTTCCTCTGCACCTGTTATAACAACATCAGTGTGGACAGCCAGGCGGCCCCACTGTCGCACTGAGCCACATATACCTGTGGAGGTGGATGGTCCCTCCTTCATCTCTAGCCGACTGTCCTCAGTGGACATGGCCACCACCGCTGACCCATGCAGACACTCAGGATCTGTAAGGGAAAGCAAATTCGCGTTACTGCATGTGACCTACCCTGCCCCCCCATAGACAGACCATGACTTACCATGCAGTGATGGGCCACCACCCATCTGGAAGCCACCACCCAGAACACCCTCAATGGCATATGCTGCATGCTTCCAGAAATCCTCTCCTCCTGTGGGGTCAGGTGTACCACCTCTGGCTGTCCCCCACCTGTTGCAGCTCATGCTGCCCTGATGGCAGCCACCTTCTCCTTTATCCTCCTCCTGTCCATGCCCATCTTTTTCTTGCACTCCTGCACGGAGCGCTGGTGGCTGCCATGCAGGTTCACAGTACGTGCCACCTCCTCCCATGCAGCAGCATGGGCTTGAGGTGTTCCCTCCTGATCCAGGTAGGCCTCAAACAGGGCTTCGATCTTGGTCTTGGTAATATTAGGCCTCCTCCTCCTCCTCCCACCACTGTGTTCCTCCTCTCCTATGACTTGCTCGGTCATTATTTAGCCTGTAAGAATGGCAGTTTTTACTTGTGACTGTGCAGTCCCATGCATGTCCCTAAATCCACAGTCCACACTCTCAAACAGCATGCAACTCACCAATAGACTGCAGTAACCAACTATGGCCACTGCAGCCCAATGTCGCACTTTTATAGTGCAACCTATGCAAATGAGGCTAGGTGCAACTTTAAGTGGATGCAATTGCAGTGCTGCGCCATTGAATGGCTGATTAGATGATTTGCATATGACGGCTGAATATTGCACTTTTGCACTTTGCACAATTGTGTTGAACTTGCTGAGCCAATGGCACAGTTCTGTGACATGCATAGTACACACCTCACTGCGCATGCCCGGGTTGCTGACAAGGCATCTGCCGTGCTGCTTACGCACTGTGTGTGGTAAACAATGCAGGGCACGGCCACCATTGTGCCAGTGGTGCTATAGCGATGGTCACCTACATGACGCTGTGGCACTGGGCCATCATAGGCGCACTGGGGCAACTGCACGGTAGGCCGCTACTGGCGGTAGCACAGAGGCATCTAATCGCACTACACACATTGGGTTCCAATGGCACTGTGCGTGTCTGTGCACCAGAGACCCTTGACTCTGTGCCCGACCTTTGCCCCTAGGTGCCATGCGTCAGGCATGGGTGCACCTCTATCATGCTGTTCGGTGACAGCGTGATAGGGAATGGCAGCACTGTACAGCACAGCATCTGCACATGGGGAGCCGTGCTGCAGAGCGCCATATTTGCAGATCGAGCAGAGAGCATGGTGCACAGGAGGGCTGCTCAGTGGTCTCAAATAGAGCTCACCAACCTAGTGGCCATTGTGGAGCCACACCATGGGCCACTGTTCAGGGAGACACCCCTGGACAGGTCCAGGAGCCAGGTGTGGGAAGAGGTGGCCACTGCACTCGCGGAGGCCACTGGATGGGGGAGAAGTGCTGAGCAGTGGCGCCACAAGTATGGGGACCTGCAGCAGAGGGAGCCGGAGCTGCTAGCCCACCTGCGGGCATGTGCCAGGAGGGGCACAGTGCCACAGCCAGGTAGGTGTTACGTCAACACACTTTTATCTTCAGTATGGGTATCACAGTTGTATGTGTCCAGCACATGGGGGAGGGACCATCCGGGGTTGGCTCTGGTGGTGTTATCAGGGTGTGGAGTGGGTGGGTCTGGCTGGGTGGGAGGGCACACACCTGGGGACAGGGGCGCTTTGCTATGGGATTGTACTGATGTTCCTCTCTCCATGTTTGCACCACAGGCCCGGAGGAACGCCGCCTTGCCCATGATCTGCGGCAGCAGGAAGAACAGAGGTAAGACAGGCGGGGTGAGGGTCCACATTACCCAATGGACTGGCCCGATGATGGTGAGTGCCATAACTCCATGATTACTATTGCATGCTGTGTAACAGGGTGGGCAGCGGGGCATGGCCACCATCCATCGACACCACTGCCATGCACGCAACTTGTTACAGTCAACACTGTCCAGTGGCAAAGCATGTCTGGGAGTGCATCGATGGTGGTCCATGCGTGCACTGGGTACATGGCTGTGCCACTGCCTTTGCACCACATAGCCATGTCACTAAACGGCCACGGTGGTGCTGTGCATGACTTAGCCAGTGGGTGTGTGCAGCATTCTGCATGGCTGTATGCACCTGGGTGGGCAGGTCATGTGGACTTGATCACTGTGGGTGGTCACACACCATCACAGAGTATGTCCCACAGCCGTATGCCATGCACAGTGGGTGGGCTGTATGGGGCTGTGCATTCACACCTATTGACTGTGCTCCCTTGTCCTAGGTACACGCCATCTCTGAGAGATCAGGGAGGTGCTTCGGGAGATCCTGCAGGTGGCAAGGGCATCACTGGACATCCTCCGCAGGATCAATGACACCGGGGTCCTGCGGAGGCACCTACAGAGATGCTGCCAGAGTGGGGAGCGGTGCTCCCGCTAGAAGTCCCTCTGCCCCTGAAATACCCTACCCCCCTGGACCCACCCTTACACCACTCCTTTCCTGTCCCATTTGTCCACCCCTGCCCCTTACCCACCCCCACCTTGTTTGTGGCCCTCACCCCCACCTTGTATATATTTTGTAAATAGTTAACTTTTATATGTTTTTTCAATATAGTTATTTTGATATGAATACTATGGTGGTCTCTGATTTGCAGCAGGCTATAGGTGCTCAGCTGCAGTGGTGTGCATGGCATCAGGGGTGGTGCGATCATGGGTATGTGTGTGTGTCCCTGTGGAGGTGACTATGGTGCGGGGGTAGCTATCAGTCAGTATCTGTGGTGTGTGTGGTGTTCCCTGTGCACTGGATGACTGTGTGCAGTGGTCCATGGTGCATGCTCTGTGTCCATGGCACCCCTATCAGCCCGTCCATGGCCTTCTGCAGCTGACACACATGCATGTCTGTGACCTGCACAGTCCACTGGCATGTCAGTGGTGGCAGTCCCTGCAGAACAGCCACTGTACCCATCACACTGCTGGGTTGCCTCCTGTCACTGGTGTGGTGCATGTCTGCCTTGGGTGACACTGTGGCCTCTACAGTTGTTGTCCCACCTTCATGATGTGCCTTGTGTGTGTTGCAGGGGATGTGCACCACTGTCTGTGACTTGTGCTCCAGGAAATGCTGGTGGCGTACAGGTCCACAGTGCCTGCGCAGGATGGCTGGCACTCCAGTGCCATGGAGGACTGTGGGTTGTGTGTACACTGTTTACATGGGCCCACACTGGGGGTTTGGTTGCTCCGCCACTGCGTCCCTGTGTTGGTATGCCCTTGGGTATGGGTGCGTGTCTGTCCATGCACTGTGTGGCATCCAGTGTGGTGCATGCTTCCACGCACCACTGTGGGTGTCTGTGCTGGCTGTTGTGGCCAGTGCTGGGTTGGGGTGTGTCATTGGGATACTGTACAGGGTGCTGTACCACTGGTGGTGGTGTCCGGGCCAAGCCCCATCCCTTATGGGGTACCTCATGTGCCGATGCATGGTTGGTCTCTCAGCAGTACCTCGGGGGGACTGTGCTTGGTGGCACTGTGTGTGCCATTGTTGCATCGCTGTGTGCTGCCACCCGCTGATAGGTGCTTGTGGTGGGGCTGCCTTGCATGGTTCTGTGGTGCACAGGGTTGCAGTGTCACAGTGGGGGTGGTGACATGCTTGGGGTTTCCTGCAGTAGTGGTCGCTGCTCCTGGGAAGGGTGTCTGGGGGTCACGGTGCAGGGTGTGCTCTGCATTGGGGGGATAGTGTGGCACGGGGTGGTCAGCCCTCCTTGTGTGCCAGTCACAGCTTGCTGGAGGGTGTGATGGGGCACCATGGCCCAGCTGTGGGTTGTTTGATTGTCTCCATGAGCCGGTGGTTATTCCAGCCCTCCCCCAGTTGTGCAGTGCATGGGGTGTGGGGGGACGATGTCTGTTATGCTGTGTGTTCCTGTGCCCATTTGTGGCATGGGTGGTGGGCCCCTACCTCCCTGGTTGTGCAGTTGCACTGCTCTGCTGCTGGAGGGCATCCCTGGTTGCGCTATGGTGCCTCTGGACTGCTCAGCTGAACATCCCTTGCTGCGCTATGGCACATCAGATCTGCTCAGCTTCCCCTCCCTAGTTGCGCTATGGCGCAGGTGGTGCGATATTCAGTCGTCGGCTGTAGGCGCAGTTTGGCCTACTCCATTTTTGAATATCACGCCTCTTGCGCATGGGCACAATGGGCTTGCGCTTGCTCCTGCTATTGCGCACTTCTTGGGCGCAGTTTGAATATCTGGGCCTGAGGATCAGTAATCAAACATTTTTATATGAAGCAGTATTGTTTTCTGTGAGACCAAAATTCTGCTAAAATGGTATTTTAATGGAAAAATCCAGAGACAGTGACACAACATATTTGTTTTTTACCAGAATGTCACTATCCTGCAATCCTCATAGGCACCTTTCAGTCATGCAAAATATGTGAGGTATTAAGGAAGGAAGCATCACTGGAGTAGCTGCAGCTTTATTTTATAAAACTGACCCCACATTTTGTTTTAAAATAGATAATTGCAGCATATATTTATTACAGACCAGAGACAAAAGGAGGTCAGGTGCACAGGAGACAGTTGCCTCCCTCTGGAAAACACACTGTAGTAAACAAGAAAAGGTAGAGTGTGCTACAAATATTGAAGGCTGCAGTACAAAGTATTTGGTGTTAGTAAAAACATTTATTGTTCTCAGAAAGTGGTGACGGCGATCGGGGTTGGGGGGGCCACTAGACACCAGGGAATAAATTTATTAATGTATGCAGACAGCCATCGGTGAGTGGGGGTGTCACTAGACACCAGGGAAAAGGGCGTCTCACAGATCACTCTGCAGCTAGCAGCACAAGTTCAGCTGCAGCTACAGAACTGAAGAAATTTCTGCTGTTCTCCTACTGAAAATGCGGGTGAAGTGCTCCTCTAGCTAAGCTGGCCATCTGGAATTTCAGGTGCCCAGAAAAGGTATTTTTGGCCTGTATACTTAAAAACAAACATCAGAATCCAGCTAAACGGGATCCCATTTAGCTAGGTTCTGATGTTTGTTTATTAAAATCACAGCATTTTTGTGTATTTTTCACATTTGTTGGCTTGTGGAAAAGGTCAACAAGGTGACAGTTGGCATGGCACAAACAAATGTTTGGTGCCATGCCAAACAATGGGTGAAAAGCAAAATGTGTATTTGTGGCATCAAAATTTTACTTTCACCACAAAACATTGTCTCAAAACCCCTACTGTGCATGCACAAGTCAGTAAACTGTAAAATTTAAAGCCTTATAATTCTGGAACCCTTTGATATTTTTTTACCAGCCTGTCAAAGGCACTACCTTGGGACATGACACATGTGCCCTGCGCGTTTGGGGCAACAATTCCTTTCCATGTAGGCTGTAGGTGAAAGCAAAAGTAATGTATATATAGGAAAAAAAGTTTTCTTTTTTTTCTAAAAATGACACATGCAGATCTCAGAAACCACTCATGTCGTCATCACAAAAATTTCCACACATCAAAACTTTGCCTCCTAGATAATACACACAAACTTTCAGGTCATTCCATCAAAGGGAGTCAAAGATATTAATGTGCAAAATTTGAGGCTGAAAATTAAACAGGCTGCTCAACCCAACTATAGGGGCAATATTGCGCCCCTATACTATCTTATACTGGTGCTGCAGCACCAGTATTGTTAGGGTTGAGGGATGATTTCTATGTTAAATCCCAGTTTTTCTACTTTAACAACTTCGCAATGGTTCAGTATATTTGCATGCAATTTTGCATGCATAAACCCATGAAGTAAGTGTGTTGATATGGCAAATTTGGTTTGAACCAGTAGTGTGGTTTCTGAGCTGGAGTCTGAAAAGTGTTTAAATGTATGTGTTTTTTGTTTGTTTCTTTATCCGCTTGTATCTCAAGAACTGTTTTAAATTGTGGTCTGAAATTTTCAGGACAGAAAGCCTTTGCCTCACAGATGTAACCTTTGTTGGTTTGATGAAAAAATATTAATCTGTTCCAAAGTTACTAAATTTTGAAGTTCCCATTATTTTCAATGGGAAATTATAGATGTTCAGCATGAAAAATGATCCTGTTCTGCAGGAGCGTAATCTCTTTTTAAAGACAGGTTATCCTGTGTCACAGGTGGGGAATCCTTTTTCATGTGTCCACCATTTTATCTGACAGTGAGGGAAACATATTTAAAAAAAGGCAAACAAAATGTTGTGTTAAGCATTCAGGAACATATGTGGCTTTTGCATCGGAACTCTCTCAGCTGGATCCTCTGTAATTATGTATGGTGGAAATGGCTTTTAAGTTTTTTGTTTGTTTCTTTTTCTTTTTGTTATTATGTTATACAGCACATATGTTTGCCATGACTGGAGCTGCTGCCATTTTGTTTTTAGGAAGGATCCTGTTTCTGTGTTGTGTCCCAGGTGTCTAGTAGCTCCTCATATGCTCCTAATGTGTTTTGTTATCTCTGGTATCTAGTGGCAGCCCCCACCCTCCAAATTTGTTTGTTGCCCATGGTGTTTTTTGCCACCCTGCTCCCTATTTCTGTGGTGCCTAGTGGCAAAAGATGGGAAAGAAAAAAATAAGTAAAGAGTAGGTTCAAATATGGGACCCTTGGCTGTTGTAGTCCTGTGTACTACCCTCTGCACCACAGAGGAAGCTCAGTGCAATGGTTTGTTTTTCACACTATTAAAATGTATTATACTGTTCTGCCATTTTTTGAAACTGGATGACCTAAGTGCAAAATTGTTCCATTTGCGAAAAAGGGTAAGACCAGATTGAAAAAAAAAATGGAAAAGAAAAAAAAATTAGTAAATGGTGTGATCAAACCTGGGATCTTTGGCACTTGTAGTCACCCTCCCCCTTATTATATTATATAATCCCTGATATCTAGTGGCACCCCCCACTCATGAATCACCAGCCCTGTTTTAATATTGTATAATCCCTAGTGTCTAGTGGCAACCCCCCACCTGCCGATCACCATGCCAGTTATCTATTGATATAATTTGCAGGTGCAAAGAAGAGTGTGGTTGACTTTGCCTTATTAATCCCTTGTGGCTAGTGGGCTCACCCCACTCACCCTGATCACCATTGCAGAGTTCCCTGGTGTCTAGTGTCCCCCCAATCGCTGATTGCCATCCCTGTTAAAAAATATATATTCCCTGGTGTCTAGTGGCACTCCATACCATCCAATTTCTGGTAAAGCCCTGAAAGGAGGAAAAGTCCCTTAATGACTTTTTTCCAAACACCCTGTAAAAGAAAAAAATAGTTCTATTCCAATCAGCACCCACCACTCCACACCTCCCACTATACCCACACACACACACTCACTCAACTGAGCAGGTCCCAGGTTTGAGATCCACTCTCCTATTGAAGACATGTCTTGCTACAGGAATCAGCAACTGCAATATGAGAAACTAAGGTAAATGCAGTTCAATGTATTTTAATGGGGGTTTTACATTTTATACATGACTCAGCCATTTTTTGAGATTTTTGACTTCAAATTTTCAACATGGCCTTTTGGGGACCCCAGCTCATGAACAATATGACATTCATTATGCAACTCCTGCCAGAAAGGTGATTTCACAGTTGCTTAGTGAATTCACTTTTCAGGTGGGATTTGCATAATGACAGTGATATTGTTGATGAGGTGGGATCATAAGAAGGCTATGCTGACATTTTGGGGTCAAAATATGTAGAAATGGCAAAGTTCTGACCATTTGTTGCAATTTCACTACACATGCTTGTAACTTTGCAATTTTTTAATATTTTGAACCATTTTCAGCATAGCCTTCGTTTTACCACATGGCACGTATGTCACAGTTGTCATTTTTCAAATTCTATCTAAGATGTGTTTTACCACCTGTGGTGTGGAATGGCATTGTAATTGCACATAATTGCATATTGGCAGGGATTCGAAAATATTCTGTATGGGGTACATGCAGTGGGGTAATAAGATGGCTATGCCAACAATTTGGTCACTGTTGTACTATAACTGGAAGTACAGGGCCAATAGGACCCTGTGCTTCTACAGCTACATACATATATGCACCTATGGAGAGATGGGAACAATGGAGCTGGAGGGTACTGCACTCCCACTGACAAATAAGGATACAATTATACTATATCAAAAAGTAAGGGAATAAATTGCAAATAACTACATCGATGCATCAGTTAGGGCTGCAGTGACAAAAGTAGGGAAATGTGGTGCTAGGGTTTTCAACCCTAACACCTCACCCTCCACACAGGAGCAGACATCAGGGGTGTGCCTTTTGGTCATCAGCCCTAATGCTCACCCCATTCTCCAATACTGTACCCATCTCAGCTTATTTACTCTTGGAATGGTGTGAGTGTTAGAGCTGATGACCCCAGGCACACCCTCGATGTCTGTTCATGTGTGCAGGATGGGGTTGGGGTGTTAGGGTTGGAAATCCTAACACAACATTTCCCTAATTGTGTCATTGCAACCCTAACTGATGCATTAACATAGTTTTTGTAATGTGTGTATATAGTATATATATATATATATATATACAGTATATATATTTATTTACATGATATATATGTAATAGATAACCCACTCTTAGGTGTACAGTCATGCTGTGATATATGCACACCTTGGTGCGCATTGTACGCATGTGGCTGCAGGCCGAGTTCATCAGTCACCCAAGGTGTGCGTATATCAGAGTGCGACCACACATCATAGAGTGGGTTATCTATCTTATAAAATGTCAAAATTGTTTTGAAGGGGGGTAAAAGTGCAGGTGTGCGATCGTGCTCTGATATACACATGGTCATTTTATGTGTTTTATACAATCAGAACACTTGATTTGGAGAATATCATCATCTCCATTTTATAAATATATATATATATATATATATATATATAGAGAAAACTCAGTTTAATGCATCAAGTTAGGGTTGTACCACAGCAACAAAACAAAGAAATTCAGTGTTAGGGTTGACAGCCCCCTTGTTCCCCCCAGCCTGCCACCCCAACCGCCAGTGGGGTGTGCATTGGGGCTGTTGGCCCTAACTCTCACCCCATCACATGTGTAAACAAGCTGAGGTATAGAAGAATGGGGTAAGAGTTAGAACCAATGACCCCAATGCACACCTCATTGGTGGTTGGGGTGGTGGGCTGGGGGGGTTCAAGAGGGGCTGTCAACCTTAACACTGAATTTGCTCACTTTTGTCACTGTGGTACAACCCTAACTGATGCATTAAGCAGAGTTTTTGCCTCTAATTTCCCTTCTTTTTGAGAATGTGCAGTAGAAATAGTGAATGGAATGTGGTGGTGGCAGTGCAGGGCCCTCTGGTCCCAGTGCTCCCGCCATGTAATATTTTGTGTCATAGTAACGGTAAGTGCAAGGGAAATGCAACCAGTAACAGTTGCACACATCGTGACAGAATCATAAATGGTAAAGCAAACGTTAATGGAAATGCAAGTGCAAAGTGATGCCAAAGCGAACAGTGATGCAAAAGGAGACGCAATCGCGTAAGGGAGCGCAAACTGTGACATGCATGGTCATGGTACGACAATTGGAAATGCAAATGGTAACGTTAACAGCAGAAATAATGCCAAAGGAAACAGAAATATAAATGCAAATGCAAGCACGTACGCAAAAGAGAACGCAAAGGGTAACACACATGGTGGGGTGCACGGGAACGGTAACACAAACAGGTACGGAAATGCAAGTGAGAACACTAATTGTAACAGTAACGGAAGCACACACCCTGGTTTTGCCCAACAGCTGTATAGAGAAACACAGTGTGTACAAAGAATGTATGCATAATAATGGGCCTCAGAGCAGAAAAAGAGCTGTTGGAATACTAAATTGCTTATATCTCAGGAACCGTACGACATAGAAAAAAAAATTAAAATTTCACATAATTCATGAGATTCTTGGCTAGGTTTTTATAAAATGCATAGCCCATAGGGCTATGCATTGTCATAACAAAAATTTCATATCTCGCACCGTTTCTGAGATACGAGCCCCGAAAGGCTCAGCGTATGCCACCATGTTAGTCTATGGGAAAAACACATCAACATTGGAGTACTGTAACTTGGCATCCATCCAATATTTTGTCACCATACCACCAAAAAACACATCTGTGAGATGTTGGCTGCCAAATTTCAGCCCAAAAGACCAAACTGTTCTTTTGCAGCAGGGTGGCAAAGAATTCCTGTCATTATGGCCATAGCCTGGAAAAGTAGTTTCGTGATTTCTGAAACCTTTCGCAAATATTTGTGAAAGTGTCACAAGAGCAACACTACTTTGTGACACTACTTTTCCCAAAAATTTGGAAAACATATTTCTGGGGTGCTTAACCCCAAAATAAAGACATGGCTAGCATCCTGAGGGTCCGACTAGGTGATTGCAAAAAGAATTGTGTTCCTAGAGGGTCCCAATTTTAAATGCCAAACATTTTTCTGATCACCAACTGAAAAAAATGGTGGATTTGCGATACTACTAGGGTTATTTGTGACAATAAAAACTGCATTTGCAAAAGTGTCAAACCTTATGTTAACTTTTCCCATTGACTTATACAGGGAACTTGTTTTTTGAATAACTTTTGAACCATTAAATATTTTTTTTATGAAATCTTCAAAAGGCATATAGGGGACTCTGGCCACACGTGCCATGAAATTTTTGGACCAGTCCCACAAACTGTGCCACCTGTAGGCTCGAGCAAAGAATTAGCAAAAAATCATAATTGCACACACTAATGTTGCTTAATAACTCCGCAGCCGTATATCCAACTGGTGCGAAAGTTGGCAGATCCCAAGGTCTATGGTGATGCCCCACACCTGCCAAATTCCAGACAAATCCATTGAACAGTAGCAAAGTTATTACAGTGCAATGTTTCACAATTTAACCTTAAAGGGGTACTCAACCTAACTATGGTAGCACTACAGTACTACCATTATATATATATATATATATATATATATATATATATATATATATATATATATATATATATATTATATATATATAATAGCACAGTAGTGCTACCATAGTTAGGTTGAGTAGCACTTTTAAGGTTAAAGGGTCAAATTTTGCACCTTAATAACTTTGCCACTGTTCAATGGATATGCCTGAAATTTGGTATGCACAATTGGGCATGGTAGATCTTGGGTTCTGCAAGTTTTGTACTGGTCGGATGTACGGCTGAGGAGTTATTAAGTGACAACCAATTGCACAATTATGCTTTTTTGCAATTTCTTTGCTCTCACCTACAGGTTGCACAGTTTGCATAACCAGTCCGAAAACTTCAGGGAACATGCAGCCAGGGTCCCCAGTGTGCCTTTTGAAGATTTAGTGAAAAAATATTGAATGGTTCAAAAGTTATTCAAAATACAAGTTCCCATTATAAGTCAATGGGAAAAATTTACAAAAAGTTCAGGACTTTCACAAATGCAGTTTTTACTTTTGCAAATGGCCCTTTTACTTTCACAAATCTGCCATTTTGTTTTCAGTTGGTGATCAGAAAAATGCTTGGCATTTAAATTTGGGACCCTCTAGCAACACAATTCTTTTTGTGTTTACCTGGTCAGACCCTGAGGATGCTAGGCATGTCTTTATTTTGAGGTTAAACACCCTAGAAATATGTTTTTCTAGTTTGTGGAAAAAGTACTTTCACAAAGTATTGTCGCATTCATGAAAGTGTCGCAAATTTTTACGAAAGCTTTCACAAATTGCGACACTACTTTTCCAGGCTATGGCAAAATGACAGCAATTCTTTGCCACCCTGCTGCAAAAGAATGGTTTGGTCTTTTGGGTTGTAATTTGGAGGGAACACAGCCAACATCTCACAGATGTGCCTTTCTGTATTTTGGTGAAAAAATATTACAGGGCAGCAAAGTTACAGCATTCCAAAGTTGACATTTATTCCCATAGGATAACATTACGGCATTCGCTGCATTACAGGAATCCTTTGCTGCCCTGCTGCAAAATAACAGTTTGGTCTTTTGGGCTGAAATTTGGAGGGAGGAAAGCCAAAATCCCACTGATGTGCCTTTCAGTGGCTTGGTGAAAAAATATTACAGGGCGGCACAGTGACAGCACTTCGAATTTATGCTTTTTCCCATTGGATAACATTACGGCACCCGTCGCGTCTTTCGGGGCCCGTATCTCGGAAACAGTGCAAGATACGGACTTTTTGTCACAAAAACACTAAGTACTAAACTAGCCAGTGAAGTCATAATTCATATGAAATTTACATTTTTTTCTACGTCGTACGGTTCCTGAGATATAAGCAATTTAATATTCCAAGTCCTCATTTTCTGCACCGAGACCCATTGTTATGTATACATTTTTTGTTTTCACTGTGTTTTCCCATGCATTTTTTTGGGAAAAGAAGGGTGTGCCCTTTTGTTACTGTGCCAGTTAGCATTTCCAGTTGCGTTTCCGTTACTCGCTTGTGGCACCATTACTGTCTATGCTACCGCAGCATTATAGTTTGCATTTTCGCTATGCTTGCATTTCTGTGCGCTTATGCGAATATTGCTGTTACCATTACCAGTTTCATTTGAATTGGCGGTACCATCCACGTATGCTACGGTTTGCATTTTCATATGCGCTTGCATTTCTGTTTCGTTTCTCTTTCCTTTGGCATTATTTTTGCTGTAACTGTTACCATTTGTATTTACAATTGCGGTACCATGACTATGTGCGTAATATTATGTGTTTCTGTACTCGCTTGCATTTGCATTTCTCTTTCTCTTGGCGTTATTGTTGCTGTTACCATTATCATTTGTGTTAACAATTGCAGTTCCAAGACCATGCACATTACGGTTTGCGTTTCTGTATGCTCCTCCATTCCGATTTCCATTTCTGTTTCCTTTGGCATTATTCTTCATGTTAACTTTACCATTTGCATTTACTGTTGCAGTACCATGGCTGTGCGCATAATGGTTTGTGTTTATGTGTGCACTCACATTCGCATTTCCGTTTCTGTTCCCTTTCGCATTCTTTTTGCTGTGACACTTAACATTTCCATTTAAAATACTGCTGCCATCACTGTTCGTGTTACCAGTTGTGTTTTCATACATGCTTCAATGTCCGTTTGTGTCACTGTTCGCTTTGGCATCACTTTGTGCTTGTGTTTCTATTAACGTTTCCTTTACCATTTACATTTCCATTACCATGTGTACCACTGTTGGCACTTCTGTTTGTGTTGCTGTTCCTGTTACTATGTCACAAGACATCATGTGGTGGGAGCGCTGCATTACTTTCACTATTTGTCACCATCATTCTCAAAAAGAAGGGAAATTAGAGGAAAAAACTCTGTTTAATGCATCAGTTAGGGTTGTTCCACAGTGACAAAAGTGCAGAAATTCTGTGTTAGGGTTAAAACCCCATGAACCAGCCCACCCCACCAGCATTGGGGTGCCGCGTTAGGCTTGAACAGTCTAACTCACCCCATCCTCCCATACCTCTGCTTCTTTACATATGTGATGGGGTGACAGTTAGGGCCACGACCCCTAATGCGCACCCCAATGCCAGTTGGGGGTGGGTTAGTCCAAGGGGAGTTTTCAACCCTAACACTGAATTTCCTCACTTTTGTCGCTATGCAACAACCCTAACTGATGCATTAAATGGAGTTTTTTGCCTGTAATATATATATAATTTTCTCTCCATACTTAAAGCAGCAGTATAAGTTGGGAGAAGGAATGGTATTCATAGTCAGTATTGTTGGCACTTTGAGATATTTCTTTAAATTTGTAATAGGCAGCGTGGAGAAAGTAGCTCAGGAGATTAATCTTGGTGCTCAGTAGATTATGAAAGAAGTGTGAATCAGGTGTGTGATTGGGGGATGGAACAGCTACCAAGAGCACTATAAAAGATTCCCTTACCCAGCATGACCCATCATGCTTGTGTATCAGTGTATGAGTGGGAAATCACCAGAGTAGAACATTCACCTAAAAGCATCTGTAGACATCCACAGATAGCCTATAACCTGCAGATGGCTCTACAGCAGAGATACAATTCCAGGTAAGATAAAACACTGTACTGTGTATCCATATTCTAAAATAAGTATGATAAATAACTGGAGGTTAGTGGGGTAACTAATTACAGGTAGTGGGGTAACAACAAAGGAAAACACACAGTAGCAGGACTCAGATATACTGTAGAGTAGGTGGCTACTAGTAGAAGAGAAAGCAGGAGGCACCCTATGTAGGGTAAAGTAATAAATCCATTTCAGGAAAGGAAGGGGAGAGGTAAGAAGGAAACAGGCAGAGAAAAGAGGCAGTCGAGTACTGGGGAATATTCAGTTGACAAAAATACTGGCAGAACGGAAATTAGGAAACCCACTACTGGGTAGGGTAAAAAATCCATTTCAAGTAAGAAAAGGAAGGGAAAGAAGGTAACCAGACATAGAAAGGAGGCAAACGGGGAGGAAGGGAAGAAGGTTGGAAAGAAGGAAGGAAGGAAGGAAGGAAGGAAGGAAGGAAGGAAGGAAGGAAGGAAGGGAGGAGGGAGGGATGGAGGGAGGAGGAAGGAGGAAGGGAGGAAGAGAGGAAGGGAGAAAGGGAGAGAGACAGAGAGAGAGAAAGAGATCAGCGAGTAAACAACATAGAAGTGTGCAGTGTGTAGCTGCAGTCTTTTGTGACAACTTTGGGAGACTGAGGTACTACCCTATTTGGAATCACCTCCCTGGGTTGAAGGTAGAAGATGCTGGAATCCAGGCCAATCTGGCAAGGGTGCAGAGAACCTTTTGCCCTTTCCAGAGGCTAGCAAGTCTACCACAACTACGTCAGATGATGTCTAGGCAGAGACAGAATGGCTGGACCTTGGTGAGCTCCAAGAGGGTAGGGTGGTTGGCAGGGTACACATCCCTCAGCCTGTGACACTGCAAAACTCCTTTGCTATACTGGTGTGATGGGACAACCAGAATGTGGCACCTAAAGCAGTGGCAAGGGAGGAAGTGGGGGACTTCAGAAAGGGGGGCCCAAGGAGGGAAGGAGGGAGGAAGAGGTCCCCAGCCAAGGAGAAAGCAGCTGGTGGTGGGTGGAGAACTCTGTTGTTAGGGAGATAGACTTGGGAGTGGAAGGTGGAAGGAAGAGAGGGTAAAGTGCCTTCAGACACTTTGGTAGGGAGGGGTGGAGAGTGGATCGGTAAGATGGAAGATCACAGAAGGGAACTAGAGGTCATTGTCCATCTGAGAACAAATGACCTGACAGGGGCTGGGGTAGGGGTAGTACAAGGTACTTTCAGGGAGCTGGGGAGGGGCCCTAAGCAGGTAGCATACGCGGTGGCATTCACTGAGGTGGTAGATGTGTACATCTGAGGGGAATATTGAGCACTCTGCACAAGAACTTTCAACAATTGGTTAAAGAAATAGTGCAGGGAGGAAGGCTTAAGCTATATTGGGGTCTTTGGCCAGTCTGGGAGAATATAGACCTCTATAAGGGGAACAGGGACAAACCACACAAGGATGAGGGTCCTACATCCTTCCAGAGGGGGAACCACAGTCCTTACTGGGTGATTAAAATGTTACTTGGACATACATTTAAACTAGTTTGGGGATGCTGTATTATCAAGGGAGGCAAAAATTGCCACCCCATACATGATGAAGCAACAAGAAGGGAGGGCCCCAGGGGAGAATGCTTTCCCAGGGCAGGGGCGCAAGAAGAAAGGGGTGAAGACAAGGCAGATCGTAAGAGGAGTATAAATCAAAAATGCAAGAAGAAATGAGAAAAAGACACAAAATACATAGAGGGTAACTAGAGAAGAGAGGGTGAGGGGAGCTTCAGGAAGCAATATAGGCAGAAGGGGGGAAGACGGTGTGCAGGGAGGGTGAAAAGTATGTAAAGCCATGGGCACTAATACAAGGAGTGTGGGAAATAAAATTCCTGACCTTGAAGCTCTCATGGAGGATGCTAGCCTGGATTCAGTGGCCATAACTGAGTCATGATGCACTGACAGTTATAACTGGGACATGATCATACCAGGCTACTCTCTATTCAGGAGAGATAGGGGAGGAGAGGATGGGCTAATCTATATGTAAGGAAGAGAATCAAGGCTATGGAAACACAGGGGCACCTAGACGAAAAGGAAGGGCTGGAGGTGCTTTGGGTCATCCTTGAAACTGGAGCTGTTGCCACTGTTGGTACAGGGTGATATACAGACCTTCAGCACAGGGAAGAAGTTGGATAAGACATTAGGGGAAGCCATCATCAGGATGGCAAATAAGTTGGAGGTGCTGCTAGTTGTGGATTTCAATCGGCCAGATGTGGATTGAAGCCTTCCTGCTGCTGCTTCGGCAATGATCAGGGCCATCCTTGACTCCCTACAGGGGGTGTTTCTCAGGCAGCTAGTCAGTAAGTACACTTGTGATGGGGCAGTGCTAGACCTGGTGCTTACAAAAAGGACAGCATTTCAGACATCATAGTGGGCAGTCCCTTAGTAACAGTAAGCCCCGTACAGAGTGGCTCAACATTAAGATGGGAACAGGGACAAACCACACAAGGATGAGGGTCCTAGACTTTAAGAGGATGGATATTAAAGGAATGGGGGACTGCTCACAAAGTGCCTACTAAGGGAGGATTACCAGAGAGGGGTAGAGGAATGGTGAAGAAATATAAGGGAGGGAACAATTAAAGCAGCCAACCTCTGTGTAAATGTAGTGGGCAAAAGCAAAATGAAAAAAAAAAAGACCATTATGTTACACAAGGGAAGTGGCCACAGTGATGAAGGAAAAAAAAGGTTACATTCAAAAGGTACAAAGAAATGCAGAGAGAGGAAGACATGGAGATGAACCAAATAAAACAGAGAGATGCAGGTGAGGCAGTCAGAGGAATGAAGGTGCAGATATAGGACAGGTTAGCTGGAAGGGTAGCTAAGGAGGATAAGATTTTCTTCATGTACATAAGCGAAAAGAGGAAAGCAAGGTGTAGGACAGTGAGAATAAAGATGACAGAGTGAGACTGAGCATAAGGGGATCAAGAAAAAGTAGGCATTCTGAACAGGTACTTCTGCTCAGTCTTCACAGTGAAGTTAGGGGGGATGGTCCACCAGGAAGGAAGCAGGGTCAATAGTGGGAAGGTGTACACAAGTACAATTTCATAGGAAAGAGATCTGAAAGGACTTGGAGCTCCGAAGGTGGGCAAGGCTTTGGGAACAGATGGGATACACCCAAGGGTACTAAAAGAACTCAGGGAGGTGTTTGCTGCACCACTGGTAGCCTTATTCAACAGCTTACTGGAAACAGGTGTGGTTTCAGAGGACTGGAGGACAGCAGATATGTCCCGTTCCATTAGAGTGGCAGTAAGTAGGAGGCTAGCAACTATAGACTGGTCAGTCTCACATCAGTGGTGGGAAAAATAATAGAAACTGATAAAGGAAAGTTGGTAGAGCATAATGAAGTTAATGGGCTACAAGACCTATGCCAGCTTGGATTCATGGATGGGGGGAGTTCATGCCAGATGCATCTGATTGATTTCTATTAGTAATTGGGCAGGAAGGAGGGAGGCTCATCAGAAACTAGTTAGAGTCTGTAGAGATGGACTAGATTGGAAACATCTGGGCAGACTGGGTGGGCCAAGCAGTTCTTTTCTGTCGACAAATTCCATGTTTCTGTTTCTATGTATTGTATTTTATTTATTTTCTAATATAAACTGCTTGAACTTTCATTTGTAGCAGCAGCTTTTTATGTGGTTTGTGTGTTGTCAAAACAGGAAATGCCTTAAAGGGTACCTAAACAAGCAGTTTTTTAAAACTGCAAACTCCAAAATCTGGCTTCATAACAAGGTAAAGTACAGGCTGCTGTTTACATTTATGCTAAAACTGCATTTATGTAAATAATGTAAATGCAGTTTCATAGCTTTTAAAAAAAATGTAAACATCAGCCTTTCACTTTCAAAAAACAGCCTTGGTTTCTCCCTAAGATGTCAGCCAAGTCTGTTAAGTGATGAGTCATGATGACATCATCTGAGCCAAAGACAGAGACCCACTTATATTTCTATAGTGCTTACTAGTTCTTCCTCTTTGTTTTGAATTGTTGTACCAGAATGATTAACACCATGTATTAACTCGTGGATTATTTTGATCAGCACACATGTTAGGCTATGATTTAGTTCATTTTGTTTACTTTAACTTGCGGAAAATGTTTTGCAATCCAGCTGACTTTTTCCTTGGCAAACTACATTACAGCACAACACTTCAGTTACCTGATGATCTAGTGGTTGTATGATGCACTGAATTTTGTTTTTTGTTAACCAGGAGAGACTCACTAAGCTGAAAGCTTGTTTACAGGTGTGGCCTGGGAGCACAAGGAAGTGTAATGACTTGCTCAGGGTCACAGAGCAAAAGTACTGGTCTGGTTCAGTTCCAGCGCCCATGCTCTCTTGTTAATCCACAAATAAGGTTTTCTTTTTCCATGTAAACCTCCTGCATCTAGCCTGCCTTCTGTTGAACACCCCACCATCCATACCCTGTCCTTAGTACTGCCTGGTGCTGCATATGTGCTTACGGTCTCATAAAGAGAATTAACATACCTCATTAGAGCACTGTACTATGATATAAATTGCCTTTCAGTAGTGGGTTTGAATCCTGTCTCCGCCATTTCACATTTACCTTTACATGGGGGGAGGGGGGATGAGATCTAGGACACTGGCAGTGGACTTCAAGGGGGCAGACTTTATGGGCATAGGAAATATTCTCAAGGATCACTTGAAGGGGATTACATCAATGACAAGTGTGGAAAGGAGATGGGAGGTCATAAAAACAGGGACTTCATGAGGCAGTCAGGATCTGCACCAAGTTGAAATGTAAGGGAGCAAGGTCACATAAACCATGCTGGTGGTCCAGTGAGGTACAGGTAGCAGTCAGAGAAAAGAAGGCAGCCTACAAAAAATATAAAACGACAAGAGGGATAGGGATAAGAAATGTACCATCTTGCATCTAGAAAAGTCACCCGTATGGTGAGGGCAAAGTCAGTAAAGAGCAGCGGCTGGCACAGGATACATGGAGAGGAAAAGGGGTTCTTCCGGTACATTGGGAGCGGAGAAAACTAAGGGCCATCTCAGCAGATTGAGATCAGAAGGAGGGTGGGTGGAAGAGGCGAGGACCAGGCAGAGGTATTTAGCAGTACTTTGCCTCTGTGTTCACTAGGGAGGGATGGGATATCACAAAGCAAGGCAACAAGGGGATAGGAAGCGCAGTAAGTGGGATCAGGGGAGCAACAGAAATGGAGCAAGAGGGAGGGAGAGGTCAGGGGTGTCAAATCTGGGTAAGGATAAAAAGTCCAGTAAGGTGGAGGGGACGGATGATGCTATCTCCGCCAAAAGGGTGTGGTTAGCCCTCAAGGCCCTAAAGAAAGACAAATCTCCTGGGCCGGAAGACATTCATCCGAGAGTACTATGGGAATTGGAGGACATACTGGCTGCACCCCTGGCGGAGCTCTTCAACAGGTCACTTGAGACAGAGAGGGTACCTAGGGATTGGCGAGAGGCACATGTGGTGCCAATCCATAAAGGGGGGTCGAGGGAAGTACCAGGTAACTATAGACCCATCAGTTTGACCTCGGTGGTGGGAAAATTAATGGAGAGTATACTAAAGGAACGATTGGGGGTGTACTTGGAGGAGGTGGAGGTCTGGATAGTCGGCAACATGGGTTTGTGCCAGGTAGATCATGTCAAACCAACCTTGTGGAGTTCTACGAATGGGTAACATCAGAACTGGACAGGGGAAAGCCTGTGGATGTATTATTCTTGGACTTCAGCAAGGCGTTTGACTCTGTCCCCCACAATGGTCTGGTGGAGAAACTGATGGGGTTAGGAGTAGGCCCTTTGATGGTCAGATGGATTGAAAACTGGCTAGCTGGATGCACCCAGAGAGTAGTGGTCTGTGGGGAGCTCTTGAACCCTAGAGAGGTTGGTAGTAGGGTACCACAGGGCTCGGTCCTGGGTCCGATCCTGTTTAATGTATACATATCAGACATCAGGGAGGGTATAGGGTGTGAAATGAGTCTCTTCACGGATGACTCCAAGATGGGAGCAGTAGTTGAGGGAGAAGAGGGGAGGTTGGCCCTGCAAGGGGACCTGGACACCCAGAAAGCTGGGCTCCAACATGGAAATTAAATTTCAATATTACCAAGTAAGGTGTTGCATCTGGTCAGGGAAACCCTAAACACAGGTACACCCTGGGAGGGAGGCGCTGGAGGCCTCAATAGGGGAAAAAGAACTAGGGGTCATGGTGGATGCATGTATGAATAACTCTGAGCAGTGCAGGAGAGTGGCTAGCAAGGCAAACAGGATGTTGGGATGCATCGTAAGGGGGATCACCTCTAGGAGCAAGGAAGTGATTCTGCCGCTGTACAATGGACTGGTTAGACCACACCTTGAGTACTGTGTACAGTAATGGAGACCACACTGAAGAGGGACATACAGCTCCTGGAGAGGGTACAGAGGAGGGCAACAAAGATGATACAAGGCTAGGGATTTGACGATGAGGACAGACTTGAGGAGCTCTGCCTGTTTTCATTGGAGGAGAGGAGAGCGGGAGACATGATTGAGGTCTTCAAGTACCTCAAGGGAATAAATAGGGTAAACATGGAGGGATCTTTGACTAAAGCAGGAGGTATCACCAGAGGCATGGTTTGAAGTTGGAAGGTGGAAGGGTGAGGGGAAAGAGGAGGTTTTTCACTGAGAGGGTGGTGGACCCTTGGAATGCACTGCCTGGTGAGCTGGTTCAGAGATCCACAGTGGAGGGCTTCAAGAGAGGGTGGGGCAGACACAGAAAGTGGATGTATCAGATGATGGCCTGTCCCAGGGGGGTGGGGATGGATGATAGGGGTTTCTGGAGCACAAGGGATGGGAGGGCCTCGGCACCCAACTAAGGATCTAAGGTTCGAGCAGACTCGATAGACCGTAAGGCCTAATATGCTGGCAAATAGTATGTTAGTATGTTAGATTGTAATCTTGTACCTCAGAGAGTTGTGTACACCTATACCAGTATGCATCATCAGCTGGCACTGTTAAAAAATGCCTCCCAAATCACTCTCCAGTCCACATCCTCAGTGTTTGACCTTTGCTCCCACAGTAAACTTTGAGTGGATCACCACCCTTCTGCACAGTGACGGTAGTATGTACAGTTCCCCTGTTGTGTTTTTTCCCACCTCATTAACCAACAACTAGGTCTTCCTGGAGGGCCAAGCAATAAGCATCATGACCCACCAGAAAAACTGCTGTTCATGCCCTCATAAGGGCTGCACTTAGAATGGATAACTATATTATTAGCAGGAAAGGCACACTAATACCTTGAGCAAATCCACCCAACTTCCAGTGTCATTCTACTCCTTTACCTATGATCTGCAGAACCCCACAGGACAGTTCCCAGCAATTCTTCTCCAGTACTTTTCTGTGCTCTACTCCACAATTCGAGTTGGCGGGCTACCACCCTTCCAAATCTTGAATGAGCTATACACAACTCCCTTAATACTGTCCTAACAAACGTCAACACCCCCCCCCACCCGAGGGTAATCTCCCTACACTGAATTCAAGTAACAGTTTAGGTGCAGTCCTGCCACTCTGAGTATTTCTCATTGCTGACTACTCTCATTCACAGTCAGGTAGTGATCACGATGTTGGCAGCCCCACATTTCAGATCTCACAGTGATCTGCTCAATGTCCTCATTCATGTCTTCAGCTAACCTGAATATAGCTATACCCTGCTTGAATGGCCTCTTCAGTCCCTCTCTGGCATTCATTCTTCTCACCTGCTCCCCACACCAAAAACTGGTGAGTTCACTACCCTTCTGCATCATGAATATGGTTAGTACAGTCTCCCATGTTATTTTTACATATTAATAATAAACATGATCTTCTGGCAAGATAGGTTGATAGCTGCATTGCACAAGTGGAAAAGTAGGCTTTCCTACCCATGTAAGATCTAAGCCACCTATGATGATTAGGCACTATTAAATGATGTGCATAATGATGTGCACACCCATCATTTAGCAGTGCCTAGTCAAAGGTAGCCTAGATCTTTTAAGGATAGGAAAGTCCATCATTCCCCTTGTTCCCTGTTGCTATTAGCCAGACTTACTGGAAAGATATGTTTATATTTGATATGTCAAAATAAAACGGGAACTCTACTACTTGCATTCATGATGCAGAAGGGTGATGAGCTCATCAATTTTCAGTATGAGGAGGAATAGTGAAGAATGAATACCAGAGGGGGACTGAGAAGGCCACTCTTGCAAGGTACTTCTATATTCAGGGAAGGGGGAAGACAGAGGAGAGAAATATGAGCAGATTACTGTGAGAAATAAGATGTGGGCTGCCAGCACCTTGATCACTACCTGACCCCGTTGTCCTGGCCAACATTCCCCTTCCCATAAAACCAGTTTATGCAATTGTCCAAGGCTGTGCGTGGATATTAATGTATGAAATGGCTGCCACTACATGTTCAGTCACTTCACTACCAGTCTAGTATTGCTTGTAAAGCACTTTGGGATACAATGTGTATGAAAACCACTATGTAAATGCTGATTCTTCTTCTTATTATTATTATTTCCCATGGAAAAAGAAGACAAGACAAGCCTATATTTGAGTTTCGAGAAAGTATGAACTCTTAACATTGGACTGAGCAAGAACTTTGCTACAAAAAAGTGGTGGCTCTAGGGGGTGGTGAAAGGTATGGCTGAACCCCCCCACACACACATAGTAATGTACTTGTGTGCTGCTGCTGCTGGTTCATTTCACTTTGTTGAAAAAGTCTGATTTATTGATTGTACAAATGTTTACATTCAAACTATGGATTACATTTGCAGGTTTTGTCAAAAACGTACCAGAAAAAAACAGCAGAAAATATAAAGTTTTAATAAAAATGTTAAAAAGTGCATATTAAGCATGCACACCACCCCAGCACCCCCACTGTATCATCTTGGATCCACCATAACCACTAGACCACCAGGTTATTCAAGATTTGTACTGCACTGTGGTTTGCCACAGAGAAAGTCGGTTAGATTAAAACACAATTTCAGCATGTTAAAATAAATAAAACACACAGAACCATAGCCTAACATGCATACTATACAAAATAATGCACATGGTTTTGGCCATTTGGGGTGAAACAATTCTATACAGAGGGAAAAAATAACTAGTTAGCACTATAGAGAGCCATATATCTTTCTGACTTTGATTCCAATGATGCCATCACATAACACATATGGCGGCCATTTTAGAAAGCAGGTAAGACAGTTTTTTTGAAATTAGAAGGCTGATTTTACAATACTCAAATGCTCTGGAACTACATTTAGGTAAATTATATAAATGTAGTTTTAGCCTTAATGAATACAGTAGCCTTTCCTTTAGTCGCCTATGGAGTCAGATTTTTGAATAGTTTGTTGTCAAAATGTTGTTTAGGTATCCTTTAAATATGAAACACTTTGAATAAAAATACATTTTCAAAGGAAAAAAGAACTCCCAGTCCATCCAGTCAAGCACATGCTCTGCATCCATTGAGATAGCTATCTGTAGCAAAGTAAAGAGTGTTGTGAGGAGAATGCATTTAGCAGCCTTCTGGCATTATTATTCATAAAGTTATCTGACTTTTATAAAACCATTTTGAGAGATTGCTACTCTGAAGCCTGCTATGAATTAAGTAGAGAATTTTAGATCAGCCATAAGGATGGATCTGGAAGAGGCACATAAAGTAGCACATTTGATCTGTTCTGGAATAGGAGGGATGTGGAGTAGCAAAGATGGCAGCGCTGTTGCTTCACTTCGCAGTTCTACTCTGAGTCTCAATAGTTTTTAGCGTGTTTAAAATTGTTAACTTTATTCAGAGTACCTGCTATCACTTTGTTATTACTGCTTCTTGAATTCTCTACAAAAAGTATGTCCCATTATTTACTGGGGTCAGATTTTGGAGAGCTGAGTTTTCGAACAAGAACAGAGGAATGAGGCACTTGAGAAACCTGTGGGCTGGGAGCATTTGTTCAACTATGGAGTCATTGCCTGTTTTTGAGCTGGTGGCTCTGAGAAATTTGAGTCCATTCAGTTAAAAACCGTTGTTGTTGTTTGAATGGATTTCTATCTTTGTTTTCCATTGATAGCATAAAAACACATTGAAAAAGTTCAATGGCTAGCTTGGCACATTCTGCAATCCAGAGGTTTGACCTGAAAAAGTTCAATGGCTAGCTTGGCACATTCTGCAATCCAGAGGTTTGACCAGAGAGGTTGCTGAACCATGAGGACCAGAGACCCGACCAACCCATTTTAGATCCTAGGGGGAAAAGATATGCCAGCACTACAAATGCATAAAGGCATTTCTTGATTTTAAATAAGGTATGCTAACTTTGTCAGGGGTTGGAGTTTTCTTATGCCTGTAATAAAGAAAATTACTACGCTCAGTGAAGCATTTTTCTTTTTGTCTTTTTCTCTAGGTGTATTTGGCCTGATATAGAGGAAAGCATATTGTTGTAATGAAGTCTATAAAGTTGAACAGAAGGAAAATGAGGAACCACAGAGCAGTCTGATTTGGGGTAGTCACCAGATGTTTGTGTTGTCAAGAAATCTTGGAAATTATACTTCATGGCTTGTATGACTTTATTTAGTAGCTCTTGAGAAGGAGAATTTTTTTTAACATTCGTATACGACTACCACCACTGACGTTTACTAGATTTAAATACTCTGAGGTGACTACATTTGAAGGTACTGTTTTAAACTACAGTACTTCTGCTTGCTAAAAAAAAAAATCTGCTGGCTGTGGTCTATGATTTAACAAAAGGGAAAAACAAAAAAAATAAGCCTCCCTAACAGCTGGACTATGAAACAGCTACTACTTTTGCCCATTTTTTCAGTCCTTATTCTAGTCTAAGTGCTTTTGAAACTGAATAAAGAAGTGAGACATGGCAACAGTATTTATATAGACTCATAAAAACTAATAAATAAATGCTATATAATTTAATGGACTCCTGTGTTCAAATGGAGACTCACAGCTCCTGCTTGGCTGAAACACAGAAACATAGAAGTTGTCGGCAGAGAAGGACCCTTTGGCCCACATAGTCTGCCAATTTTCCCTTCCTACTGTGCCACCGCAGACCCTACTTGATCTTGACCTTATTTCTAAAGTCCCCTTGTGTCAATCCCATGCATGCTTAAATCCTGTTACCATTTTAGCACCCAGCACCTCTGCTGGGAGGCTGTTCCAGGTGCCCACCACCACTCTTTCCATGAAGAAGTATTTCCTCACATCTCCTCTGGGTCTCCCCACTCCAGCTTCATAACATGACCCCTTGGGCTGGGATTTATTTTTACTATCTTTTTACTATTGTTATGTCATTTATAAATGTTTTAGGAAAATCTTCAAAGGGATGGAATTGATTAGCAATTTTTAAATATTTGTTCAGTCTGTGAATAATTTCAGAAATGTTATAACTGTATATTTGTTACTTGTCAATGAGGTTTAGTACATGTATAAGTTGCGATGATTCAGAGTTTTAAATCCCAAGTAGAAATAGTTTAAAGAACAAATACAGTTTAAATCAAGCATTACCAATGTCTAATTATAATCCTTCAGCTAATTATCTGGACTACTGGAATGGATTTATTTGAACTTAGTTGGGACCAGCAAGTGGAAGACTTGTTACAGCCCTGATCTTTTGCTTGGCTGCCTCAATCAGGAGCAGTGTATGTTAGCCAGGGTTGCATTATGACTCTGTTCAGAACAAGAGAAAACATTCTTTGTTGGATATTGCAAGTTGCTAACATGATTTGCCCGGCCTGTAAATTGTGGGGCAAAGCAATGTTTACAGGAATAAAATGTGCATACTGGGACAAGGCCATTGGTTATCCTGTTCTCAGTTAGCCATTGGACTACTCAAGATCCTCTTCCCTAAAATTTCGCAGCTTATGACCTTAGGTGGCCTATTTGGAAAGTTACTCCAAGTATTATCACCCAGGAGAAACCAGTACTTTAGATGAATTCAGTTTATTACTGCTTATGCGCTGGGGAATGATAACGGGTTTGCCCTATTGGTATGCTGCAGTTCTTCAACTCTGTGGGAGCCCCTGCATTGTACTTCGTACCTACAAAACATAATGTGTCCTGAAAGAGTGACAGGGAGCCAATTGTGCCATAGGAAAATGCAGTATGTATGTTTCAATAAAACTCTTACCTGAATACTAGGCATTTTCACTGTAATGTCCTTGGAACTGTAGAGGTGCTCCTGTAGGTTGGGCTGTAGTATATGTATGGGTTTTAGCAGCTAGAAAGTTAAGGTGGTCTTAGAAGGACAATTTTCAAGAACATGTAATCAACTATAGAGTATATCAGAATGAATCACAGAAATTATAAGTAGATCAGGAGGATAACAAAGTACAAAGATTCAGTATTCCTACTAATAGAATGGATTTATACTAACAGTCTACTAATTGTCAACTGTTTTTGTTGTGCTGTAATATGGAAGGCAGATTGTGTGCACTATTTTATATTTATGTCTGTATAGACTTCATACTGTATTTTGGTATATTATTGATAACTTTGTAATGGCTTAAAAAGTCAAACAAATAAACTTTGAACTGAACTGTTCTGGAATAATGGAAATTTAAGCCACTCTCAAAGAGTCCAGTGTCCCTTCCCCTCAAAATACCTTAAACAACCGAGCACTGCTCTGGCAGAATCAGGTCTCTGAACCTTTTACAAAGTTCTCTGGGGAGACCACCCACCACAGGTGCTTGCCCATTTTTCTATTGTTTCACTGTTTCTTCTAGCTCCTCAGAAATGGTGGGAGCCTCCAGAGTACCCTTGTCATCGGGGTCATTGGAAAATTGCACCTGCCATTTTTTTTGCAATCTCCACAATTTTCACCATTCCCCACACAAAATCCATAGTTTCTAGTAATGTTTTTTGAATGTTTGACTCATTGTATACAGATATTTAAATTCTCAAGGAAGCATACTAAAATGGGTTAAGAATTTGGTAAATAGACTTGGATTTTGCCAAAACAATACAGTGTGAGGTGAGGAGGGGTCCAGTGTGACTCTGCTCTTATGTGATTCACTTTCCTGGCTTGGTTTCAAAATCCTCTGCCTATGCACATATTCACTTAAACACTAAACATCTGTGTTGAAACAGTCTATCAGAAAACTTTCTGCTGCCACAGAGATTGAAACAATAGATATGAGAAAAGGTGCAAATTGCTCCATTCACCTGAATTGAGCATTAACTACAATGCTTGCTTTGAGTAGTATTTAGGTTTTCCTTGTAAACATATTTTAATTCGGAATACTTTTTTTTATAATCTGCTACACCTACATGCTTCAAGAGGCGTCTGAAACCCCATCTTTTTAAGGAAGCTTTTGATTTATTTTAATTCACTGGCTGTTTACACATTTTTTTTAATGAATTCTATCACTTATTTAAGCCATTTCTCCCAGTTAATTTAATTCTGTGGTTGAATTAAGCAATAATACATGACAGGGCATGGTATAGCATGGGACACTCTCACACCTTGGGTGCATTGTGAGGCATGATGATGAAGGCTGAGTGCCTCAGGCACCCAAGGAGTGATGACATCCATGATATACCACACCCTGGAGTGTATTATTTCTGTTATTAACTGGACTTAAATTACTACAAATAAAAATTAAAAACTTTTGTAATGTGAAAATTATTTAGAAGGGGTAGTGCAGTAGAACATTCTCAGAAAATGGTTCTGTATCAGTCGCAGTCAGTAGGTAGTGCTGTTGTGGGATCTGATAATAGGTAATCAGTTGCACTGTATATCTTGCCACACAACTCTCTGTCAATGGTGTCTCTATAAGCACTGCAGACTCTACTGCCTGAGAATGTATGTCAGCCATGGTTGACAGTTTATTAGCCATGGATCTGCATTTGTCTGCATGGGCATGTGTCAGTATTTTCCTGGTACAGCCAGCTGTGTACAGTGAGAAGAGGCATTAATGGTTGAGGGGGTACAGAAGAATGGAAAGCACCATTGGAAAGTGAAGTGCGATGCATGCGCTTAGTCTGTGGGAGTGAGGTGGGGCTGGAAGAGCAGTGGTTGCCAAGCTGATCAGATTGACAGCTTTACGGGAATTTAGTTTGTATGCTGTGGGGGTGAGAGTTTAAAAAATGTTTAAAATGAAATACCCTCTGCTTTTCAGGAGCTGCATGTGTGCTTATTCTGTGCTGGCCATTAAGTGGAGAGTGGTGCTGTGAAGTCAATCGTGGTGTCGGCAAGGAGTGCTTGAAGTCAATCATGGTGTTGGGTTCCTTCAGATTATTAACAAAAAAATAAATAAAATAATGATTGGCTGCATGCTTTTGTTGTGTCATGTTGGACACATTAAGATGTACAGGATGTTTTTTGGTACACTTTGTGGCATCGGGAGGTATGAGGGAAATGTTGCTGTCGGATGAATTTTTGGTGCATGAGGAGGCCGGTGGCTGGAGGATTTTTTGAAGCCATGATGATGTGGAATTTAATCATGACTTCAAATACCTCTTAGTCAAGAAACTTCTTTCATTTTTGCCATACAGTTCATAATTTGTATTATACAATGGCCAGGAAAATCCCCAGTGCTCTGATTGATCAGTGTGTGCCTGGGACAGTGATGCTGTCTTAGTCCAGGCACACACATAGCCACATCACACAGTAACAAATCATGCATCCCCCACACAAGGGTATGCCGACTCAATGGTGACACCAACACAGTGACATACCTCTCTGTTAGCAAAATAGATACTTTGCGACAGGTCACTGTGTTGGTGTGCCTGAGACAGGGGCACAGTGTCTCCCAGTTCTGCACCTCCTCCCCGAATCAACTCCAACTGGAGTTGATAATCTGAAGTACAGCGGTGTGCTACCCATAGAAATACAGGACCGGGAGACATACGGGATTTATGTCTACCGCAACTTGTGGTCGACATAAGTCCTGTCGCTGTGATGCCGTTTGACAAAAGTGTTGTTGAACCGGTATCCTAGAGCCCCACACAAGTAACCGCCGCTGTAAGCCACGCATGTAACGCACTTTAGCTCCGCTCAAACAGCAATTTCATTAGCAAGTAAAGGAGTCGCAGGAAACACAACTCTGCATGGCACAAAATAACCAACCCACCCCCACCCCTGAATGGAAACACCATTATCACAGATCCCGAGTCGCTGAAATCCCAAGCCACCACTGCTGTAAACAGCTTCAGGCTCAGTTATGAACTGTGACTTCCCCCTCCCTGTCCCCCACACAGACACATACACATATTCAGTTCCTTCTCCATTTTTCTTTCTTTGTTTTTTTTTTACAAACAGTAAACAGCACTACAGCTTCCGCAGTCGGGTTTTGTGACAGAACAAAGTGGTTTCATGGACATGCCAAAAATGAAACTGCAACTAGCAAACCCAACCACTGACACAAGTTACCACATTATTTTCCCTGTCTCCTCTCAAACTGCTGTCAGGCACCACGGAACTAACCCATGTATTGCAGCAAGCTTCTCGATCCCCATCTTGCAGGTAATGTGATCATGGTATTGTTACAGCTCCTCAGTGAGCTAATGACCACAGTTTCTAATGGCCACAATAAACAAAAAAAGTAAAATATTACAAAAAAACAGGAACTCAGTGTAACAGCCCTGTCTTGGACTCACCTCGGCTTTTTCCAGGGCTCTCAGGTCTTCCCTGGACACACCTGGCACAGGTCTTGCAGTGCTTCTCCATGTCAGATACCATTCTGAGCCAGTAAAATCTGCTCCACACAAGGTTCAGGATGCTCTCAAATCCAAGGTGTCCCATATCATCATAAACTTCTCTGAAGACAACTTTATGGTATTTCCATGACAGTACCAATTGATGACAGGTAGCAATCATTTTGGGATCTTGCACAGTTCAGTACAGAAGGCCATCTCTCAAGGATGACTTGTTCCATTCTCTTAACAAAATGAGAATGTCATGATTGTCATTTAGCACTTTCTCTGGGCCTTCTCCCTTATCCAAAACTGAAATTACTCCCTTAAGACCATAATCTTGCCTCTGTGACCATCTCTGCTCTCTCCGGTTAGGCCAGGACAAATGGCTAATTTCCAAACTCTCCAAGTTGCAACAGGCTTAAGGTATGGTGTCAGGGTGCACTCCCATTGCATCAATAGCTCTTGGGGTATAATCAGATATCTCGCTATCAGCACGCACACATTTCATATATAAAGCTTTTACAATTGCAGGAATCATACGAGTCCACTATTTCTCATTCAGAAGGTGAGGTCTGCGAGACAGGTCATCAGCATCTATATTATTCATGCCCTTGTGGTAGTCTAGGGTATCATATGTGAAAAGGGCAGACAGCCAGTGGTGACCTGCAGCATCCAACTTAGCAGTAGTGTTGACTTACATGAATGGATTGTTGTCAGTTCTCACCGTAATCTTAGCTCCATAGAGGTAATCGAGAAGCTGGTTGGTGATGGACCACTTTTTTTTTTCACTATTTCTTTTAGCTCCTTCCTCTGGCAGCCTCCTTTGGACTAACCCCCCCAGCCCTGTCACCAGGCTCCTCTGGACTTACCTTCACCAAGTTCCTCTGCCACTGGACCCGTGGTTCTGCCCGGCTCGAGTGTAGTGCCTGCAAGGGGTCAGTCTTTCATCCTTCTCCACAGAGGGGTTTGTCCTCCACTTTTTCTCCCTGGGACCACAGATGTGCAATGGATGCAATGTCAAAGCTCTGCCTCAGTGAAGATAGTTCCAGTGCCCTGTACATGGGACCCCCCCCCACATTGCGGTGTGCAAGTGCTACCGCCCAGCCACCAGTGGGCGGTAGACAAGCAGCATCTCACAGCATCCCTCCTCCCCAAAGAAAGATAGTTGTCCTGGGATGCTCCATCCTTCCTCTCCCCACCGGCCCCTGAGACACTCGAGTCTGTTCCCGACCCCAGGTCACTGGCGTAGTGTAGTGTCCAGCGCCTCAACCCTCAGCGCCACCCGGGTGATGACAGCCCATTTAAAGTAAAAATCTCCAGTCTGTGGATCAGACAGTTCTTTTCACTGGGTGTCAGACTCCTACTTGCAAATGCTACTGGTCTCAATCCTTCAGGTACTTTTGATACAGCATGGCTCCTAGCCCATAGATGTTGGCATCCGTGTGTAAAAAATAATGCTTGGTGGAATCAGCAAAAGCCAACACAGGAGCTCCAGTAAGTCTCTTAATTATTGCTCAGAATACATTTTCACAGTTTTGCTTCCACCAGTCTCTGAATGGTTCATTAGGCCTGTAATATGTCTGTTCTGGTGCTTCTTTCTGCTTCCACGTTTTGAAGTTGGTGGGGGGGGGGGGTATTGCAGTAGGTTCATGAGTGGTCAGACCACTTTGGAGAAATCCTGAATGAATCTTTGGTAATAACTAAAAAACCCAAGAAAATATTTTAAAGTCTTCAGGTTATGGGACCTAGGCCAGGTACTGAGGGCCTCAATCTTATCTGGATTGGTCTGGACTCCTGCTGAAGCAATGTGCTCAACATATTTTATAGAGGATTGACATAACTGGCATGTCTCATCTGACCATTGGGGTCCAAATTCTTCTAGTTGGTCCAGGACCTTCATCAGTTGTTGTTCATGTTCTTCCAGGGTACAGCCAAACACAATCAGATTATCCAGATAAACTATCACTTGCACCAGATTTATGTCTCCAATGGCTTTCTCCATCAGCCCTGCAAAGTGGCTGGTGCCCCTGAGATACCTTGTGGCATCCGTTCAAACTGATAAAATCCTAAGGGGCAAATGAATGCTGTTTTTTACTTGTCTTCTTCAGCCATGGGTATCTGGTAGCTTCTGCTCTGTAAGTCCAAGACAGAAAAACATTAACTACCAGTGAGACAGGCCAGAGCATCCTTCATGTGTGGTACTGTGTATTGGTCTGTTATAGTAGGCTTATTCAAAGTCCTGTAGTCAATGTACTGTACAAGCATACAGTCCAATTCATCTTGCAGGCTACGACTATGGGGGATGCATAAGGATTTCTGGATTCTGTTAGGAAACCAGCAGCTAGCAGCTCTTGCAAATGTTTGTGAACATCTTCCACATCCACTAGGGCTAGCTGTTTAGACCTCTCATGAAAAGGTCGATTATCACTCAGATGTATGTGATGTTCTTCATCAAGGGCATATCCAACATCAAGTTCACTTAGAGAAAAAACATTAGCCCTCTAAGCTAACTTCTGCCTCAACTTCTTCTTGTATGTTTTAGCTATTGGAGAGTCTCCAAAGTAGAACAGGTTAAGGTCAAGCTTTTTACCTGTAGCTTTTTTCAGAACTGCGCACTGTACCATCTCTGATTGGTAGATATGTGCTAAGGTCCTTCCTTTCCGAACAGTCACCTCTTTATCAATTTAATTTTTCACCAGAACACTAATTTTTTTCATTACAATGGGGTTACCAGGGGGACGCATCACTCCTCTCTGTCCTAGCAGGCTATTTGGTCATTCTCCATTGGTGGGTGTGTCCAGAATGTAAGCATTCTCTAACTCTATCTAGCCCATCACTTGGCACTCAGCACCAGGGGCAACACCAAGGGCTGGGCATCCTTTCTTCGAATTGTACCCACTCAGTAATCTTCAGCATCTGGATTACCAGTAGTGGACCCCTTCAAGTAGACATTTTGGATCAGAGGATGTGGATGGATTGTGGACCCTTCATCTCTTGGTATAACTGAACCAGTCTCTGAAACATGTTAGCGTTGGTCCCAAACTCCACTGGGGGCTCTCCTTCCATCTCAGTATTAGGTCATACCTGGGTGAGCTCTTCTATGAGGGTTTGTACTCCTGCTACACTTTGTGGGAATTCTGTTTGTACGAGTATGTACCCTTGATATGGGTAGGGCTTTTTGCTTACTCTCCAGATATCCGATCCTTTCAGTGGCTGTAAGGGCACATGAGTCAAACACTTCCGGTACCAATCTTCAAAGATTACAGTTACTTGGGCCCCACTATCAAGTAGCACCATACAATCCACCCCTTCAGTCCTGGCTGGGAATCTAGTCAATGGTTCTATTAATCCTGGGGAAATTGTGGGGTCCTTAAAATTAACAGGTTGTGCCTGTTTCATAGAGTAGGTCTGGTCCAGGACCCAAGTTCACTCCTTCCTTGAGTCCCACTGATGTCTCTCTGACATATGCTTCTCTTTCAATAACTTCTGCACTACTAAATCAGAACTTTCTGGCCATTTGGAATTTCATCTTTGGTGCCCATGTTCACCACACCAGTAACAGAAAAATCCACCACTACTGGCAGTAGATACCTTCTCAGACTCTGGCGGGACGGACTGCCAGCTGGTGTAATACCTCCGACCCCCAGAGGCCAGAGGAGTTTCTCTCTGATTTTAGTCATTAGTAGTCTGTAGCACTGCTACTTTCTTGGTCAGTTCTTTTATTTGTCTCTTCAAATCATCAGTGTCACTGTTGTCTTAGCTGGGCGAATTTGTATTTACAGAAGTTTCTACTTTTCTCAAAGGTGCTGCCATCAGCCTTTGCTGTGCAGCTCTATCTTCCTTTTCTCAAACTTCATGCATCAACTCACTATAGGAAGTGTAATTACTCAGCTGCTCTTCCACTCACAACTTTGTCAGCAGCATTTTGGAGTGCCCAGCTCCCTCTAAGACTCGCTTTAACCGCAACCTATTCATATCTTAGGCAGTCACTGTTCCCTTACAGTACAATCTCTGAATTAACTGCTCAGGATGGATCAAGTACTCAGATAGCATTTCACCTTCTCTTTGCACTGTACCTTGCAACTTTCTCAGAACTCGGGTGCCACTGTCGGTACTCCCAAACATGCTTTCTAGGGCGTTGAGGTACATCTGGGCATTAGCATCAGATTGGGTAGCTTGCAAAGCTCCACTACTATCCATGATTTAATTCAAAGAAGTTCAAAGTAATGCACCTGGGAAACAAAAACCCAGGGGAAGAGTACGCAATGGGGGGGGGATAATAACAAAACTGGAAAAGGACCTGGGAGTAGGCATATCAGATTACCTAAAGGTAAGCAAGCAATGTGAGAAGGCAGTAAGGATAGCTGGGGGGATACTGGGATGTACAGGGAGAGGCATCACCAGTAGAAAACAAAAAGTTGTTATCCCTCCATACAGACAGCTGGTGAGACCCCATCTGGAGTACTGCATGCAGTTCTGGCACCCCATCTCTGCAAGGACATAGACAGGGTGGAGGCAGTCCAGAGGAGGGCAACTAAAATGGTGCAGGGTCTGCAACTGAAGCCATATGAAGAGAGACTAAAGGAGCTTAATATATATACCATTGAGGAAAGGAGGGAGAGGGTGGACATGATAGAAACTTTCAAGTACCTCAAGGGAATCAATAAAGTCCAAGAGGGTAGCATCTTTCAGAAAAAGAGATGTGCAAGATCAAGGGGACACAATTTGAAGATACAGGGGGGGATAGCTCAGGGGCAACGTGAGGAAGTATTTTTTCACAGAGAGGGTTGTGGATGCATGGAATGGCCTTCCTGAGGAGGTTGGGGAGGGTCAAAAACAGTGAGGGAAATCAAGAATGCATGGGACAAACATAAGGCAATTCTAGTGGGGGGTAGGAAGAAGTAGGCTGTTGGTTAACTAGGATCTGCAGCTTATCCAATAGTTAGGGAAATGGGCAGACTAGGTGGGCCAAGCGGTTCTTATCTGCCGTCAAAGTCTATGTTTCTATGTTCTCTATGTTTCTATGATCAGCCCTCTCAAACTCTCCCACAGCCGCTGTCTCTTCTTAGCTCCGGGACAGTTTGGATCTTGTGCCATGGGAGTGGCCTGACCCATCCAAGTATCAAAATCATCTTCTCTGGGTGACACTGGTTTTCTCCTAGAGAAGGTTCTTAGTCTCTGGTAGGATCTGGTTCCTCTCCCTGGCACCCAGGCAGCTAACCAAGCTGAGGGTTGATCAGGTGAGGTGACACTGCTAGCTTTATACAGTTCTTGCACATCCTGGGGGGGTCTTCTCCTCTTATTTCAACCACATTTCAAATTTCACTTTTGAATTATCCTCATCTGAAGGACCATTTGGCATTTTCTTATAACTGTTATATGACACTATGGTCCAGGTGGACCCGACCCTCCATGGTGATTGGGGTGATAGTATTTGGCAGCTTAGTAACATCAATCACAGTATCACTCTTTATCAATGTAAACACACTTTTACTAATAGAGCTGTACCTTAGTCCTTGTACCTTTAAGTTGTCAAAACAATCCAATGCTAACAGTTCATCCACAATTTCGGATCTATCAAACTTTTCAGAAATACCAGTAACTAAAAGGGTTTTTTTCACAATCCAATTTCTCCCCTGGGCACCAACCTTCCAAATCGTGGAGAGCCATAGTGACTTTTCGCAAATGGGGAGGGCCACACTTTCTCTTTTTCAGAAATGCAATTTTGGTGATGGCCACTAGGGGGCAGCAAATCCCAGCCATGCTTCCAATTGTAACAGCCCCTTTTTGTACTGACCTCAGCTCTCTCCAGAGCTTGGGTCATCCCTGGAAATACCTCGAGAGGGCAGGCCTAGGTTCTCAGTCAGAGAAGTTGTACCATCACAACAGGTGCACGTGGTGCCTCCACCTGGGGTAGTGATAGGGAATACCTGTAGATAAATTACAGGTTGACACCCACAGGAAAATATAGTATTTGCCCCCCACTGTATCTTCTCCACACAACAATAATTCCCACTTTTGCAATGAGTCACAGTACCAAAATGTAACATTAACAATTAACAGGTTTTATTTTGGGGGAAGGGGAAAAGGAGGAAAATAGCATAACAACTTTAACAACTATTGAAACTCTTTTTTCCCCCACACACTTCCCACCTCCTACCTATGGGTGCACCTGACTTCCCAATGGCAGGTGACCAAATTGTCTATAATGTCCCATGGGTGGGTACCACATTTCCATGAAGAGGACATTGGGCATCTTTCGTGGGGCCCAATAACTTTAAACAGATGCAAAACTTTAACTTTCTGCCTGGGCAGAACTTTAATCTTGGCACAGTCCTGCCCAGGGCTTAACCCCCTTATTCTCTAATGAGCTACAGTAGCTAGCTAAATAAAGACTTCCCCAAAGCTGCAGCCTGGGGTACTTACAGTTCAAAAGTTCAAAGGGGGTGGCAGAAACTTGTTTCACGGTACAGTGCTCGTGGCAGAAACTTGTTTCACAGTACCATGCCGGTATCAGGAGTTGTTGTTGCAACACAGCAGCAATTGCCTGAAGAAAAGAACAATGGTCTTCACCTGCCAGGCCTTTCCAATCTTTGTCCAAAGGCCTTCGTATGTGGTGTTCACCCGGCAGGACTCTCGACATCTTCCTCTTTAGTGGTCTGCTTTTTGGTCTGGGTACAGAACAGACTGTTGGTTACCCAGACTGATGCTTGGCATACACCTTTCTCCACTGCAGGTACTGTGGTTTTCAGGCTGCGACCTTGACAGTCCCTGCTTTCCAGCTGGCACACTCCGCTGGCTTTCTCTGCACTGCAGGACAGTCAGTTGTCTCTCCCAGCAAATCTCAGAAGTCTCACACAGTAATTGTGGAGTCCAAATTTTCTTCACACAGCCACAGGTTCAAATCTCAGCATCAGCTTTCCACTCTCAGCAACAAATTCACTTAGCTGCAGGTTCAAATCTCAATAGCAGCTTTCAACACTTAGCAACAAATTCACTCAGCTGCAGGTTCTGATCTCCCCCCTGGGAATCTCTCACACAGTCCAGTTCCTTTCCCCAGTGGTTATGCTCTTTTCAGGCATTCTGCAGCTTGTCCAATACTGTGGCCAGACAAGGCCCTTGGCAAACAGGCAGGCCTTCAGATCTAGGAAGCCCACCACAGTCTCTCTCTCCTCTTGTACTCTCTGGCTGCACACTCAGGAATCCCCCTATAGTAGGCAAAACGTCCTTTTTATCAGTTCTCCAGCAGCCCCTTCTCATTGGCTGCATAGTTGTCCAGTTGAACAAGTTAATATTCATATGGCACACTTGACACCCTATTGGTGCTTTGTTTAGGCACCAAGATTTGTCCCTCATTTTTCTCACAAAGTCTTTTTCTTCAGTCCCAAGAGCCCTCTGACAAATCCTTGCTCCTGATTGCATATACCAGGGGTGAAAGGTGGACAACATGGCTGCAGTGTAAAAGTACCCATCAAAGTCTTCACATTTAAAGTCTCTTGCAGGCAAATACTTTAGATTTTATAAATATTTGCCCCAAAACTCAATAGTAAACTCTTTGCCTTATAGTCCAAATTCAGAGTTTAATAGTTTAATGAAACCTCCCACCTGTTGCTGCTGCCAAAACACTGTCCCCCATGGCAGCAGGTAGATACATTAATATTTATGACCTAGCCTATTTAATATTCATGACCTATTCCACAGCACCATTGTTGCTCTTTAAATAAACATTTGTATGGCTTCTAGTGTGCCACCTCTGGACCCCAATTTACACATTACAGGAATCAGGAGAACCAGAGAAGCTGAAGGATAGACACAGCAGCAGCAAGAAAAGTGATGCACCCAACCACGCATGCACTGAACACTGGCTTGTACATTTTTTGTGGCTACAGCATGGCGGTTCTGTGTCTTCACTCCTCTGGCCTCTTTTACAAAGAAAACAATGTTGGGGGCTGGACAGAGAGTTTGGGGATCACCAGAATCCGAGAAATGTGGTGGTAAGGATGTGGGAGCAGCGGGAGCTGAAGACAGGTGAGCCCAACAAGGTTGGGGGGGTTATATTAGGCAGCAAACAATACACTTTTGACAGATAGGAGTGTGTTGGGGGGTATGGAGATAATAGAGCAAGGACAGACTCAAACAACACCAAGAACAGATTCCACCAACAGCATCACTCACTGGGCAAATCAGTAAGTGCCAACTACTGTTTCAATTAATATGTTTGTGCTAACAATAAATTAAATAAAAATACATTTGAAAGTTAGTTTTTAACTTTTTTTCTTTGTTTAGGAAACAAGCCACTGTATAATAGCAATAAAGCACTCCAGGGTGTGTGTCATGGTGGGATAATGTCACTTCTCCAGTTTTGGAAACACTAAGCCTGTGGCCCTGTACCCAGCCACGCAGGGCATAATGTTATCCCAGCACGACACACTACCTGTTATACATTATTGCTTAATTTTAATATACTGTTCATGTCTCTAGTGTTCATGTCTAGTATGTTTTAATTTATGATGTTTTTATATTGTACAGCACCCAGAGCCTCAAGGAATGGGTGCTTTATAAGCCAGCAATAACACATGACAAGGTGTGAGTTATCTCCTGTTAAGAGCATGCCCAGATGCTTTATAAAGTGTGAGGCACTTGCACCGAGTGCCTTTTGCACCTGGGCATGCTCTTATCAGGAGATAATCCACACCTCAGAGTGCGTTATTGTGCTTATAAAATGTGCCCCCAAATAATTATTTAATGGGTAAAAACAAAAAATATAAAACAAATCAAAAATATGAAAAAAGAGGTTTTAATACCTGAAATAGTAAAAAATAGTCCCCCTGTTTAGTAACTTTAAAACGTGTTTCATTGGCAGTAAATGGTCCCTACGTGTTCCTGAGGTTATCTGTGTGTCACTATTGTTTTTACTAGTTTAGCTCCCCCTCTCACTTTATGCTTTTTGTGGCGTTTTTTATATGTTTAAAGGGTGAGACTGGTTGTTTCCTTGAGACAGAGCGTGCACTTTCAGTAACAGCTGCAAGCCTGCAACCCTGTCTACCGATTTTGCTGCCTGTCAGTCCCCCATTGAGTCACAAATAAAGAGTGGGTTTGCTTTTTTCTGGAGTTTTTTGTTGCTGTTTTTTTGAACATTGCTAGTGAAGTTGGCAGCAGTATCGGGAGTGAGTGTGTCCCTTACCGCCCACCATAGATGGCTACCACCTTTGCGGTTCTGAAATTACAGCAGTATTGTGCTATGGCACAGGGAAGAAAGTTAGGCTCATTGCTGTTGCAGAAAGATTGCTTGAAGGGGGAGCAGCACAGAACTCGAGTTCTGTCAGGAGTAGTATGTAGTAGGCAGAGTGTGGACAGTGGGAATGAGAGGTGGACCAGCGAGGAAGAAATGAGCAGTGTGTATACTATGCAGAAAGTGGAGCAGCAGGAGTGAGACCTACACCTACAATAAACAAATGAGCTGTGAGAGAATGAAAATAAAACATTCACAATATTTAAAACTTTAGGGGTTGTGCAGAAAGGGGGGTGGACTTGGGCTTGGACCAGTTAGTGGTATTTTTATGTGTGTTTGTTTCTCTGATGGTGGCACCGCTCTCTCGATGTTGTCAGACGCTACCTGGAGATCACGATTGTCTCTGAGTGGGATAGGGTTGTGTGGTACACTGATACATATGGTGATGGGGCATTGTCAGGCATAACTAGTGCTGGATAGCAAGTTTTGGGCTGGTAAGAACATAGCTCATAGAGGCTATCAGCCAATTAGAATGCGGGAGCGTTTGTGCCCATTTTATAAATAAAGTTTACTTGCACACATACAAAGCCAACCAAAAAAAAAATTTCTGAAAACATACTGATAAAACAGGTGACATATATTTAAACAGTTACCATTAAATATACAAAAGTCACTGAAACCTGAATAAAACAAATGTGCCATATATTAACAACTACCATATGATGTAGTGAAAAGCTGTTTGCGTGATTTAATACTTTTATCATGTGATTTTAACATTTTTATACTTAAAGTGCTGATTAAGAACAGTGCCTATTTTAACAAAATAAACAATGTTTTAATAGAATTGATTAGGCTCCCAAGCTGTTTATTTTTTCTTGCACCATTGTAAGTAGCTGTTTAACAAACTTCATTAGTTAACATTAGCAAATTGGCAAAACATGTTGTTTCAGGATTTATTCAATACTGACTGTTTGTAAAATACTTAATAAAATCAAGTTAGAACTGCATGAGGTAGATGTCTTTAGTTCTAGAAGACATACCAATTTGCAATTCATTAGAAAAAACTCAAGCCTTTCTTCATATTGAAAGAAAATACAAGTAGCAACATATTTATCTAGAAATTTATGTGATCAATACATTTCTGCAGCAAACAAGAAAAGATTTATTAGGGAGTGTCACAAATCCACTCAGCAGGTTAGTTCTCTACTCCCAAAGTGCCAACCTCCAAGCGCAGTCTTGTGAACAGTTTAACAGAACAAGGTAACCATCTTGTCTGTTTTTGTGGGTTTGAACCAACCTTTGGTCTCAAATCTTGGAGGGATTCAAACTGTGAACCTCTTGCTAGCATACCCAATGCACAGGCTCAGATATTTCTGTCTTCGGGGGCCAGATATCTTTGCGTATGGGCACCTAACCAGATGCACAAAAATAAACCCTTAAAAACTTTAATAAAGACCTCAGATTATTCTTACCTTTTTCCAGTTTGGTACCACCATTCAAGCTTATGCACAGTGTCTGCTGTAACCATATATACTCCACTTACAAAAGGAAAGAAATCAAAGACAGACCAGGTAAGTTCTAAAAAAAGTTTTACTAAAATAGATAAAAATATGTAACACATAAAATACAGAACTATTATATCACAAGACATACACATCTTTTAAAAGAACAAGGTTTAAACAGTACAATTCCTACCTACAGGACTTAGGTTTGTCTCTACCTCTAAATACCTGCTTAAAAATGCTCAAGGATGTTTCTTGGTCAGAGCCTAGATAAAAGTGTCTCTGTGAAGTGAAACAGAATAATGTTTAAAATCTGGTTTTCCCCACCTACTTGCATGAGGTCACCTAGCTCCTCCCTGTCAGAATATATACAAAAATATATCTATACAAAAAAAAAGGTTGTCTTCTCAAAGTATTAAATTCTGCAATCCTCAGCATAACTCATGTCCTTTAAATGACATTTCTTTGATCTCATGAGCATCTTTCCCTTCTCACTCAGACATCAAAGCCTTCATGATTTCACACCCATTTGCTAAACTTGGTTTCCTGTCCTAATGTCATAAAATGGATATTGATTTCCCTTTTGCAACTACAGCAATAATTAACTCACAAACAGGAGATCTTGTTTAAGGCCTGGTCTGTAATTAGCTTCTGGCCTGCCATGTAACACCTAGTTTCTAAAACATGTGTGTGTATGATCTCACATGCTGTTTCAGCATTTTCTCATGGCTTTCATCTTTCAGCTGAAACCTTGGGTGGGGGTGAGGTCACTCCAAGAGCACCAGATTTTTTTAGCATATCTCATGACAGACAGCCCATACACATTTTTATATACAAAAAATGATCATACAGCACTCAGAACTGACTGTCCGCATCACAGGGAGCATTGGAGATGTATAGTGTACCCCTTCAATTTCCTTGCAGTTTCTGCAAAAAGTCTCCACCTTTTTGTGTAGACAGCAGCACCTGTTGCAAAAGACTAACAGCCAGGACACAGCACTAGCAAGCAAACTGGTCTTTTATTACAAAGAGAGGTGCAAATATAAGCAGCAGCAACTATAAAACAGACATGGGTCTAGTGGAAAAACTGCTAAATCAACACACTGACATTTCTCCCAGCCCCTGCCCGGCTTCCTCAGAATGATCACTCTGAGGAAGCCTGTCGGGGGCCGGGAGAAAAGACAGTGCACTTACTGTATTTAGCATTTTTTCCGCTAGACCCATGTCTGTTTTATAGCTGCTGCTGCTGCTGCTTATATTTGCACTTCTTTTTGTAATAAAAGACTAGTTTGCTTGCTAGTACTGTGTCCTGGCTGATAGTCTTTTGCAATGGGTGCTGCTGTCTATTCATTTGGTTCCCCATCTCAGTAGACAGCACGATTGCCTTGTGTCCTGGTGCCCATCTACCTGTTCTGACTCTGTACCTCTTTGTGTAACATTTTTCACAGTTTTACAGTGACACTGCTTATCAGACTGAACAAGCTCTGAGCAAGCATACACAGTGAAATCTTCGCACAGATAACTGTCAAATTTTAACCATTACTTACTGTAGGGAATGGTGCCTTTAATCTTTCATTCCAGATATCTGTGCAACTTATCCCTGCATTATTTTGATTTCCTATTCAGGCCATCTAGTGAATGTTTTTGTTCTGCCTCTAGATTAAATACTTTTTTCTCCAATTCCCATTGTGGGTTGTAACTGTCTTTTTGTTTCTCTGAGGCAAACTGTAAAGTTTTTCTCAGCAAGCACCACTTTCAGACTATCCCATCTTATCACCGTTGAGCTATCACCCTCCTTATTTAAAGCAAGATATTCTTCTAGCTGCCCATGCCATCTCCCTAAGGTGAGGTCAGTAAGCAATGAAACATTAATCCTCCAGAGAGGGTTCTTAAAGGATTTAACTATGTGAAAGTAACTGTGTTGTATCTATGTTCCTCTCCATATTGTAATTTGTAAAGCATTGTATCATTGTGCCTCTGTATATATTGTATTTCAGCAGTGACTCCTGTGTAAATTAACCCTGGGTCACCCCTCAAAAAGGGACATTGTCTCAGTCAGCCTACCCAGTAAATAAAATCTGATAAATAAATAAAAAAAAATGTCTAAGACCACGGGAGCATAACCTGGGGTTCAAATAGATTTCAGTTTACACATCTAAACAGTGTGAAATTAATCACTGGAAGAGAACAAAATAAAATTGATTCTTGAATATTGATTTTTTTTGGAGGGGGGTTGTGTAATTTCTGCACAATGGACTGAAGTACCGCAACACATCTGTGAACCCCAATTTGTATACTAATCTTTTGAAACAATTACCTGTTCTGTTACCCTCCCCTCCCCAGCCTGGCTCTTGTGGTGGTTGCCGTATGCACCTCCAACAAAGTAAGAATAGTCCTGGGCATGTACTGTATCCTGTAGACGTTCTTTAAGTAATTCCATTTATACCCCCTCATCCTTAGTGGCATGGAGCTTTGCTATTATGGTGGGAATATCTCTGTAGTACCTTTTGGTTCTGATGAATTTACCCTTTGGATCATGAGCTACACTTGTTACTTGGAGAGGGAATTTCTTTTTTCTGACAAGCTTCACTGTCCCCCATCTATAGTAGCACTAAATATTTGGATGTGAATACCTACTCCCACCCAGCCTTATTTTAGTTTCATATGTTCAGCTAGAGATAAGTGTATTTTCTGCAGAAAGGTCACAAAGGTACCCATTTTGTTTAATTCTTACAGAACCCTTTAGAATGGAACTGCAATGCCTAACCCCTTTGCGTTATACTGTACATTGCAACACAAATATTAATCTGCATCTTCATCCTGTTTGATTGTTCTATACTGGGGAACCCTTAGTCTTTTGTCCCTACCCATTTGAGTACTATATACTGTACATCCCATGGAACCAGTAAACAACAATGTAACATGTGAACTCTAAAACTCTGAATTACTGTGTGTAACTCAGTAACAGTTAACCATGATCTCAAGATGTAGCTAGTGCTGTTGGTTGATGTATTAACCTGGTTGCATTAGAAGGGATATCTCCCCAGAGTAGCACTCAAAGGTGCCTCAGCAGTACAAAATCTTGTTGCTCTGTACCCCTGCAAAAGTCTTCAGTTTTAAACTTGTTATGTTCTCTCCTCCCCCACCCCAACAAATGCATCAAGTGACATTACTGGCCTTAAATGGATAACTACAGTACACAGAGGGGGAACAAATAACAGAACCTGTGGTAGTCTCTGGTAGTCTCTAGTAGATGTGTTGGGTTCCCCCCTTCATCAGTTCCTGAGAGTGAGGAAAGATCCAAGTTCTCACAAAACCAGCTTTCACTGTATGTATAACTGACTCAGGTGAAATATCCCTCGAGACCCCACCCGCCCACCACTGGCCAACAGCAACAGTCTCTTTCTCCCACTACTCCCACCACCCCCACAGCCTACTCCCAGGCACAATCATGCACAGTGACCTGGTCTGCTTTACCTGGGAGCAGGGCAGGTAAGATCCATCCATATGTTAAAGGAATTCTAAGCCTTGTAATAACTTCTGGAGAAAAAAAAAACATGAAGAGGAACAATTCTTCAGAGGCCTACTTCTGTAAAGGTCATTCCACTCATAGTCCACATCCATTGGATATGGTTGTAATCCACAACTGTCGCAGAAGCACTTTGGCACCTACCAGCCATCAAATAAATTAATCCCATCATTTGGGCAGATTTTGATCTGTGCTATGGCAATATGCTGGGATTTTACTCCCTTCTCCTTTGGAAATTATGTTTACATAGTTTACATTCCTCAAATTTTTCGTTCCATGTGAGTGATGTATTCTGATATGCTTTGATCAATTTTTCATAAATAAATAATTTCTCTTGATGTTATGGTGCATTGAGAGAGGGTTTGACAGTAGAAAGCAGTGAGTACTGTTACTTCTTTATAGGTTATAAAAAGAGGGAGGGGTGGCCATGTACGTTAGGGAGTGTAGTATAAAGGCAACAGAGATACTGAGTAGAAAGGGGGGGGGCTGAGGCACTGTGGGTCACCCTTGAACCAGGCAATGGCACAGCAATCCAAGCAGGGTTAATCTACAGGCCTCCAGCACAGTGGAGGAGTTGGATAGGGATCTAGGGGAATTAAATTCATGTGATGGCAGCAAAAGGTGAGGTATTACTGCTGGGTGATTTCAGTATCTCAGATGTGGACTACCCCATCCCAGCAGCTGCTTCAACCTGGAGCCAAGACATCCTGGATTCCCTACAGGGGGCAGGCCTAAGACAGCTAGTGATTGATCAAACCAGAGATAGGGTGATTCTGGACCTAGTACAAACCAATGGGGACAGGATCACAGATGTCCAGGTGGAAGGTCAACTGGGGTCCAGTGACCATTACATAGTGTGGTTTAGCACAGGGACAGAGACACAGTCTAGTCACACAAAGGCAAAGGTCTTATATTTTAGGAGAGTGGCTTTAGCTAAAATGGGGAGTTGTATCAAAGAGGTATTGGTGAGAAGGAAGATAGGAGGGGGAGTTGAACAGTGGGAAAAACTGAAGGAAGTCATCGAGGAAGTGACAGGCAAATGCATTAGGTTGGTAGACAAGGGCAAGAGAAGGAGGAAACCACTGTGGTTCTCGAGAGAGGTGGCAGACCAAGTAAGGGCCAAAAGGGCAGATTTCAGGAAATATAGGGAGTCTCAAAGGGAGGAGGACAGGGAGGTGTACCTAAGGAATCTAAGGGAAACAGGAAAGGCTGTAAGGAGAGCAATGGTGCAGACTGAAGAAAGATTAGCAAAGACAGTGAAGAAAGGGGACAAGGCATTCTATAGGTACATTAGTGAAAGAAGGAAGAGGGGGAAATTGTTAGACTCAAAGACAATACAGGGGAATGAAAGGAAGGAGACATGGAAAAGGCAGAAATACTGAAAAAATACTTCTGTTCAGTATTCACTAAAGAGGGAGAGGGTCAGGAACCACAGCTGGGTAACAGGCATGAAGGAGGGGGGTAAACACAAGTCCATTCACAATGGAGAGAGTCCTGAAGCAGCTCACAAAACTGAAGGTGGGCAAAACAATGGGGCCAGATAGCATACACCTGAGGATGTTAAGGGCACTGCAAAGAGAGGTAGCTGTGCCTTTGGCTGCATTGTTCATCAAGTCACTCAACACAGGAGTGGTTCCAGAGGACTGGAAGAGGGCACATGTAGTCCTTCTACACAAAAGTGGTAGTAGGAAGGAGGCATGGAACTATAGGCTAATCAGCCTCACCTCAGTAGTAAGTAAGATCATAGCAACACTGCTTAAAGAAAGAACAGTGCCACACCAGTGATGCTTAGGATCTAATGCAACATGGATTCACAGCAGGAAGGTCATGTCAGATGAATCTGATATATTTTTTTGACTGGGTGACAAGGGAGGTAAATCAGGAAGGGGGCGGTATATGTCACCTACCTCGATTTTAGTAAAGCCTTTGACACTGTCCCACATACAATGCTGCTCAACAAAATGCATAGTCTGGGCATGGGGCACAAGGTGGTAAACTGGCTTAGGAACTGGCAAATGGACAAGAAGCAGAGGTTGGTGGTAAATGGAATCCAATCAGGGGAGAAGGGGGTGACCAGTGCGGTACTGCAGGGATTAGTTCTTGGGCCAGTCCTGTTTAATGTTTTCATTAGTGACATTGTGATAGGACTGGAGGGAAAGGTCTGCCTGTTAGCAGATGACACCAAGATCTGCAACAGGGTGGATACTCCGGATGGGGTGGAGAGAATGAGAAGGGACCTTGGTAAGCTTGAAAAATGGTCTGTGATGTGGCAACTGAGGTTTAATTCCAAGAAGTGCAAAATAATGCACCTGGGAAGAGGGAACATTGGGGAAGCCTACAGGATGGGGGAAGTTTCTGACGATCTCCAAGGAAGAAAGGGACTTGGGGGTTATCATTTCTGATAACCTAAAGGTGTCTAAGCAGAGTACAAAGGCTGCAGGAAGGGCCAGTGGCATGCCGGAGTGCATAGGCAGAGGTATCACTAGCAGAAGTTGAGAGGTAGTGATGCCATAGTACAAAATTGCTAGTGAGACCTCACCTAGAGTACTCCGTGCAATTTTGGAGGCTGCACCTTTGTAAGGACATTGACAGGGTGGAAGTGGTCCAGAAAAGGGTGACTAAGATGGTACAGGGCTTGCACCAAAAAACATATGAGGAGAGACTAAAGGACCTCGATATGTACTCACTGGAGGAAAGCAGGAATTGGCGGGGCATGATAGAAACATTCAAGTACCTTAAGGGCATAAACAAGATGCAGGGGGAGACATATTCCAATATAAGAAATGTACAAGAATGAGGGGGCATAATATGAAATTGGAAGGTGGCAGGCTGAAGGGAAATGTGAGGAAATTTTTCTTCATGGAGAAGGTGGTGGACACATGGAATAGATTGCTACAGGAGGTGATGGGAATGAGCACAGAGGAGGGTTTTAAACATGCATGGGACAGGCATAAGGGTACCTTAGATGTGGGTAAGTAGGGTGAAAGGCCATTGACCAGTTAGGGTCAGAGGCCACAAACTAGTGTAAGGCTTTCAGGAAGATTGGACAGGCCTGGCAGTCTTTATCTGCCAACAATTTGTATGTTTCTATATTTCTATGTTACTGGTAAGGCCACACTTGGAGCCTTGTGCCTGGTTTTGGAGTCCTCACCTAAAAAAAGACAGGGACAGGCTAGAGATGGTACAATGCATAGTGACCAAGATGATTCTGGGCCAGGAAGGCAGAGCCTATGAGGACTGGTTAAAAGTATTGAACATGTATTCACTCGAAACCAGATGAGAGAGGGAGGGATATAATTGAGACCTTCAAGTTCCTAAAATGAATAAAGAAGGTGAACTATGAGGAGTTATTTACCAGAATCAGAGAAATCAGGATATGGGGTCACAAGTGGAGGTTAATGATGGAAGATTTAAAAAGTATATAAGGAAGTATAATTTTACAGAAAGTGTGTTTTAGCAATGGACTGGTTTGCTGGCAGAGGTGGTGGGTGCCCGAACCATGAACAGCTTCAAACACAGGTAGGGTGAGCCAATGATATAGTAGTTACTCAGTAGGATCACGGAGGTGAAAACATGAAGAACAAAAGGGGTAATAGGGTATGTGTAGATGTTACAGAGACAATAGGCCCAGAGTGTGATAGGATAATAAGGGAAGACTAGATGAACGGTGTACTAGGTAACTAGGTGTATAAGACACAAGAAGCCCGAGGCCCATCGAGAGTGTCTCTCACAGCTATATGGGTGGATTATATGTGTCCCAACATACAGTTCAAATGCATATCAAACCTTTTCTTAAACATATTGACGTTTTTTGCTTCTACCACCTGGTGAGGCAGTGTGTTCCATAACTTGGTGGCCCTGATAATAAAATAACTATACTTTTTATGTGTGTTAGTTTTTGGAATAATTAGCTGTTTGTTATGACTTCTTAAATTTGCACTCTGTCAGTCAGTTTTTTTTTTTTTTTGCTATTACTGTCTGTGTTTCTGTCTTTGGGGTGCCATCAGATCTACATAGAGTTCCATGCTCCTCACCAGCTGCTGCTTTTTATTTTCATATTTCTAAGACTTTCCATAATATCAAACCATTCCACGTTATTTATCTGAATGCCCAGGAATGGTGGTACTAATGTCATAGAATGTTCAGACAGTGTGAAAAGGGAGAGAAGCAGTTACTGAGGAGACAGGGATTCAGTTTAGTTACAAAGGCAAAAAATAGATTGTTAATTTAACATGAGGTCAAGGCATATCAGAATATTTTAGACAGTTAAAGAAAAATAGGAGGGCATCTGGAGGTGTGAAAATCTGTTTTCTATAGCTTTTAAGGGCTTTGCATTTACAAGATTTTTTTGCATTTATCCTTGGTACCTGGGGTGAAATCACAGTAAAACAAATTCTGACCAAAGCTGATAGGGCTGCATGAGTGGAATTTGGGGTGAAAATATTGAAAATTACCAAAGTTACAAGTCTGCAATGGCAAAATGTAATGTAGGCTCATAAATTTGTTGTTTTGTAATATCTGAACACCAAAGTTTCAACATAGCCTTGTTATAATCCTGCCTATGAAGAAGGGCAGAGCAAATGTTTAACTCTTGCCTGAAAGGTGATTTCGTGCAGAGACTGCGAAATCAAGCTTCAGGGCGCAAAAACACATTTTGGGTTGAAGTTGAAAAAATGACAGTTGTCACATTCATGAGGTGCTGTAAAGAAATGGCTATGTTGTAAATTTGGGATAAAAATATTGAAAATTATCAGTTATAAGCTTGCGTTCTCAAAATTCAACACAGGCTCATAACTTTGTTGTTTTTTAATATTTTTACACCAAATTTTCAACATAGCCTTCTTATGACCCCCACTTCATGACCAAGTGTAGAGAAAATGTTCAACTCCTACCTGAAAGGCGATTTCATGCAGGAACCACAAAACCACCTTTCAGGATGTAAAAAAAATAACATTTTGGCCAAGATTTGAAAAATGATAGCTGTCACACTCATTAGGTGCTGTAAAGATATGGCTATGTTGTGAATTTTGGGGAAAAATGTTAAAAATTACCAATGTTATGAGCCTGTATTTGCAAAATTCAATGTAGGCTCATAATGCTGTTGTTTTTTTAATATTTTTGCACCAAATTTTCAATACAGCTTTCTTATGATCCAACCTCATGAACGAGGGCAGAGAAAAAGTTCAATTCCAGCCCAAAAGATGATTTCATGCAGGAACCACAAAATCACATTTCAGGACAGATCTGCCTAATGACAGTTCTGTTGTTAATGGGGTAGGGTCCCAAAGAAGGCACATTGAAAATCTGGCCATAAATATGCAAAAATTCCCAAGTTATGACACTAAGTTTAATACCCCATTGAAATACATTAAACCACATACCTGTTTCTTTAGTTCATGGTCTGGCTTTGAAGAGTGAAGATGTGTCTGTGGTCCAGAAAGGATTATGGTATTGGACCCCTGATAGGTACATAAGGGCTTGGTGGGGGCAGGGTGGTGGATGTTGAGTGGGAGAGTTGGGTGAGGGGAGTTTAATGGCCACAAAAGACATTGATGGGCAGTTTTCTTTGTACAGGTATAAAAACAAAAAACAAAATATGAGGATTCCTGCACTGGGGGATTAGACACCCCACAGTATCAGTATTATGTTTCTTGTGGGGGAGTGCAGTGGTGGGTGCTGAGAGGGATTGTCAGGTGGGGATTAAAAAAAAAAAAAACAACCATTCATGTGCAGTAGTGAATGGGGGGGGGAGTAGGGTCACACAAAAAAGAAGAATCACTAGCCAGAAGACTGGGCACTCCCAGTGTAACAGTTATTTTTTTTCTGGGGCAGGGTACTGGGAGGGAGGATCGGGTGGGGGGATATTTATAATTTAAATAAAAAAACTGGCAGGGTCCTGATCATGACACTGGGGAATGGGGCACCCCAGTGTCACTTTTATGTTTCTGGGGTGGGGTAGAGGGTGCTGAGAAAGATGGTTGGGTGGGGGATATGTATAATTTAAAGAAAAAAATTGGCATGTCACGGTGTAACACGGTACACTCTGCCATGCCCAAGATGGTCACTGCCCTCTACTGTACATGTGTGACTAATAGCACAAACGTAGTATAGTGCAGTGGCCATTTTGAACACAGCAGAGTGTTCTGTGTTCTGCTGTGACCTGCCAGTTTTCTTTTAAATTATACCTATCCTCCCACCTGACCTTCCCTCTTAGCACCCACCACCCCACACTCCCCCAGAAACATAAGAGTGACACTGGGGTTGTCCAATCCCCCAGTGTTGTGATTGGCATAAAAACAGTGCAGTGCCACTGGGAACAACACGTGGAGTGCTCCACAGATGTGGAGGTGACTGTGTGGCAACTCCAATATGTTGTTCTGTCTCAAGGAATGCTTTGAGTCCTTTTCTCAAAGGAAGAGGTCTTCAGGTCTCCACCCACTGCAGCCCTAAAAATTGCCATCTGACTCCAGGAGTATCTCAGTCTTAGCCCAGGCTGCCCTTAGGACATGTATCTTCACTTTGTAGTCTAGGAATCTGGCAATGAATGATGGCTGCAAGCTGGGCATTTTTATCCATTGGCTTCAGTTATATGGCCTTGTGGATCCTTTCCAGGTCCAGTTTCACGTCCCTGGATAGGTCTAGCACCTCTCACAAAAAACATCCTCAAATAAAGTCACTGCATCCCCTTGTTCTGTGTTTTCTGGTATTGTTTATATTATAATTTATTTTTTATGTGACCTGGGTACCAGGTTCTCCAGCTTCTCTGTAGCTTCTCACTCCCATTGGCACAAGTGGGCCACATTATGATGGCCAAGTACAGTACCGCCATTGCACCAGTCAGTCCCTTCAAAATCAGTGGTGTGGGTCTCCACTTGTTTTAAATCATTCCTTGTGTCCAATAAGCTACTTTTAAGATGCTGTGAGTTGAACTTGAAGCTACAAAGCTCATGAGAATTCTTTCTGAGGCAATGATAACATTTTCTCATTGTCCTCCTAGTCTGTGATGTGGTAAGGAGAGCCTCCCACATTGGAGGAAGAGTGGCTGCAGCTGTGGACTTGAGATTGCAAAGATTGTTGTGCCTGAGTGTGTCCCACTGCCATAAGCATCAGATTGCTTTTGGCAGACATCCTAATTTGCTGTATTTCTGAGAGCAGTGTGAATTTGTTACAGGACTGGAGGGAGTGGATTGCATTAAATTAGGGGAGAATTCAGAGCTCTGTTATTGTGCATCAACTCCATTTGATGATGTCACCAGGAGTCAGGCTGATTATTTTAAGACCACAAAATAATATGGGAAGTTTAAATCTTACAACTTTGATTAAATGTTGTTAATGCATCTGTACAACTGCTGATTGATAACAGCACCCACTGGGAAATTGTTGAAAACGTAACTGGAATTTGCTAGAACTATTTCTTTGAAAGGGCAAAACAGTTATAACTGTGTGCAGAAAATATCTGCAAAAACACTTCAGATATGATGACAGAATATGGTGTCACCATAGCACTCTGAAAAGTACTGAATAAACACCCTTTTGTAGATTATTTTCTAACCACTTTACGTAGGCAGCATCTGTCTGCCTTTCATATCTTTTTTAAGCTGTGTGGTGAGCAAAGGTTGTTGTTTGAGTTACTTTCCCAGCTGTTCTCAGAACATCTTTTTTTGGTCCCAGTGGTATCCTCTGACAGTTATCCTTCTGGTTCTTACGGCATGTAAAAATTAAAATTCTCATTTAAGGTAGCCAAAAAGTGTTGCTCCTGAGGCATTAAACATAAAAATGACTTGATAATGAGTCTTGAGCAAGTTGAGACTGTTCCTGTTCAACCACATTACTTGAAAAGTCCCCAGTCTCTCTCTTAGGGCATGATGAAGCCTTAGCCAGCCTTTGCTGCAGCTGACTGGATATTAATTAAATGAATTTAAGTAAGTTGGAATACAGACTGAAAATCTGATTCCCAAATGCACTTAATAACATGAAATGTGATGATGTCTCTGACAAGCTAGGGTTAAGAAGAGACAGCCAACTATATTGGATATTAATAGTTTTCTACATCTTATAGTTCCTTTTTGGTTGGGAGAGTCCCCCTTTCAGCTTAAAATATTGTAAAAGCATATTCCTGGGGGCTAACAAAACCAGGTTGTATAAGTAAATGGCAGCATTTGGTTAATGTTTTCTTTTACCTTCTTTCCGATTTTTCATTTTTATTTTCTGTGGTTAGCACTCTTGTACATAATGCATTTCTACTACCCTTGTATGAACTTATCCACATCAGTTCCCAGCAGTCATCATTTAAGACGTACGCAGCATGGGTGATGCCAATGGCACTAAAGACCTATCCATACCCTTTGGCCCATGTGTCAAAGGGAGTGTCCTCTTTATTTGATGATAATGAACTTATATTATTGCAGTTAAAAAAGTAGATTTTTCTTAGTTAATGTGTCTTGATTCATGTAGTATTTGTCAGATGTTTTTTAAATGCAAGTTGTCAAGTATACTGGAACTCTTTTCTAAGTATTTTTTTTCTTGAGGGAAAAATAACTAAAACAGGGGTTATTAGAGTATGTTCCATCCTCAGAATTATTTAGTTACAAAGCCAATCCTCAGCATTCTTGGAACCTGTAGCAATATGGCTTTCCACTGTTTGAGAGTAATAGCAACACCTGGTGGTAGTAATCGTAGGCATTCAAAAGAAAAATGATAAAATGGATAAGATAAACCAAGATCTCTGATTGGTCAGATGCAATCATGCTGCATTGTGTTATTCCAACACCACAGTAAAGGTCAGAAATACTTAAATTTCTGAACCTCATTAATCAATTTTTACAACAAAAGTCAGAGGTAGCGTTTTATAATTGCAGTAAGGCATTCCAGGATATGAATAACTGTGAGATAACAGCACTTCCTGGGTGCCTAAGGCAGTTGGCATTGCTTGTGCCTCAATTTCTGAGTGCCATTATCCCACAATAATACACGCTCTGTCATGCTCTATTGCTTAAAATAAAGTCACCCAGTTGCTCAGTGGCAACACATTGCCAGCTGTGGGAGAGTGCTATAATACAATGTTACAGAAATCCCCTGTAGAGGGTCAGGGAACTTGATTTCTTACCATTCAAACACTGGATGTGCACAAGGCCAGGAGATGGCTTACATAGTATCAGGCTGGGTGCTTGCTGGCAGGAGCACTAAGTGATGTATCTGGTCAGGAGGATAGAAATCTGGATTTAAAAAAGGAGAGAAAAGGTAGGGCTATGAGCCACATCTTTTAGAGAAATTCCTCTGTTTACTACTGCTGGAGCTTCATTTTACGTAGTAATGTGGAAGTCACTGCCAGGTAATAATTTAAGTTTTTATGTTACCACCCTCTCTCTTCACCCAGCTCATGGCTGGCTACTAAAGAACACTCGAAAGGTGAAGCCTGACCCTGAGATTTGTTATTTAGTGGGCCACAGCCTGGAGACAGGGTGTCTAGATGTTATATTCCGAGCTTCCCAACTCAACCAGCAGCAAGAAATATAGGTACAAATATTCATGTCCCTATCCTTCACCCTTCACACTATAACAGGGGAAGGCATGGGTCCGAGAGACAGTGGAAGGGCGGGAAGAGTACAGGAGTAAGAACTGCAGCAGAGTCCAGTCACCACAGTTATAACTGAAACAAAGGAGCCTGCTGGTTCAGGGATGGTGTGGAAGAGTCCCTGGATCCTGATGACACTGGTCCCATCTGCAAAGGTCTCTGGAGGCCCAGAACTCAGTCAGGGTCCCAATGGGAAGAATGCCCCGAGAGTTAAAGTATGAGAAGGTAGACAGCATCTCTGTCTAACTTTGATAGAAGTCAGAAGATTGAAACCTGAATGGCATGCAGAGAGCTGTGCAGGGCCACCCCTCAAGGGAAGTCATTGGGATCTGTGAGGATCCACTCCTGGCTTTAGCCATTAGTACACTTGGGAGAGAACATATTAGTAAGTAAATCCTCATTAAACCTAGTAACAAGTAAAGTTGCTCTATGGCTGTAAGCAAAAAATCTAGGTATGTTGCTGCTGTCTGTAACCCCCTGGGGAAGTGCCACGAATTCATGGTCATCAGGTGGAGGGGGGCCTAATTAGAGGTGGGGTTGGTAAATCCCTGGGATGGGAATGGACGTAGGACTCTGATCTTTGGGACATTGGAGCTATCAGTGTCGCAGCCAGAGGGAGGCATGCATGGCCTGACAAACTGTTCAAAAGTAATTTAGGTGTAGATCATAAGCTGATGTATTGACCTCAGATGTAACTGCTACTGTCTGTCACATAACTGAGTGCATGCATGTTTGCCCTCAGGGTAGAGTTCAACCTGCCTGGGAAGATGCCACAGTGCACAGATCTTGAGGGTGTCAGAGCACCAGGGATCCCTATAAATGGGAGATAGATTTTGGGAAGTCATAAAGAACAGCAGCAGCAGTATCCCTTTAGATCAAAGGGAAGAAATCCTGATAAACTGAGTGAAGTGTCAATGCAATATAGTGAGCATCAGACATGTCTATGGCAAATGTGACATGTCATGTGACCCTGGTCCTGTGTGACCTGCATTGGCTGTCAGTGAGGTGGCAGGTCTCCTTCAAGGTCAGCTTGCTGGCCTACAAGGCTCTACATGGAATGAGCCCTAGCTACCTGTGTGACCTCCTGACTGCTGACCAGATCTCCTCCCTCTTAATTCCTCTGAGGTGGGCCTCCTAGCAGTTCCCAGGGCTTGATTGAAATCATTTGGTGACAGGGCCTTTGAGGGAGCTGGCCCATCCCTGGGAAACTCACTACCAAGGTCCTTGTGGGAGGCCACCTCATTGCAAGCCTTAAAGAGGGGTCTGAAATCCCATCTCTTTAGGGAGGCATTGAGTTTATTATGACTTGTTGGCTGTCCTCAAATAATTTTTGACAGGTTTTATTATTATTTATCAATTAAGTAATTCTCAGTTATTTTAAATTCTGTTGGTGATTTTGTTTTATGTAATACAGTCCATGACGGTTGTGTTTTAATTTATGATGTGTTTTATAGTGTACAGCACTGAGAGCCTCTGGGATTGTGTGCTTTAGAAATAAATATGTACTTACCTACTTACAAATAACATCAAAAATGTCTTTGGAAAATGAAGTTAACATGTGAGGGTAATGACTGTTCAGGCTGTCTGACACCATAACAGCTTAACACATGCATCCTGCTTGGTCCCAGCTCCAGTCTGGACCTCAGCTTGTGCGTACTCTCATTGTTAGTGGTGCCCCTTAGTGTAAATGTGTTGCCCCGGTCCACATTTGCCCTTAATCATGGTGGCAAGGAAAAGGAAGGCACAGGCTTTTATGGCATAAGTTGGGTGCTAATCTGAAAGACAGAAAGTAAGTAGTAAGTAAAATTTATGTTTAATGGCACACTTCCCTGGAGGCCCAAGGTGTCTTACAATAAAATGCAGAAGTACACAACTCAGTACATCAGTAAAAAAATACATACATATATACACATAGATTCAGGGAATTAAAATAATTAAAACACAGCTGGAATGGTGACCAGTTACTAGGATAAATCTGTCATGGAAGCATGACTGAATAGATGCCTTTGTATCTTGAAAGCCTTCACCAAGGGGGCCTCTCTGAGGGCCCTTGAGAGCACATTTTGAAACACCTGATCAGCCATCTCAAGTGCCCAGTCTCCCGCGGTTTTAAACCCAACCCTCTGTACAGTTAAGAGGCCCACCTCAGTAGAATGAAAAGAGAACAAGGGCACATAAGGATGTAGAAGATCTAATAGATAACCAGGATCCAACCAGTGTAGGGCCTTGTAAGTTAATAAACCAGTTTTAAAGGAGATACACCAGTAAACCAGCAGCCAGTGCAGTTCACACAGCACTGGGGCTACATGATGTCCTCAAAAGGCCAGTCTGTAATCTGGCCAGTGTATTCTGCATCGGCTGCAGGCACTGTAGAGTACATCCACTGACTGCCAGGTACACAGCATTGCAGTAGTTGAACTGAGATATCACAAACATGTGTACTAGCATAGTCAGGTCAACTGGGGGATAAAGGATCTAATCTAGCTGATGTTTCTCAGATGGTAAAAGCCAATCTGGACTTCTGCTGACACCTGTGCCTCAAACGGCAGTCCTTCATCCAGAATGACCCCCAGATTTTTTACCCTTTTGACAGCCATAAGCCTTGACAAGCTGAGTCAGACCCCTGTCTGCTTCTGGGTAGCTGCCAATCTCCCCCTATGGCCTGAATTGATTATTCAGTACTTCAGTCCTATCAGAGTTCCAACTCAATGACAACATGTCCTGGATCTCAGTAAAGTACATAGTAATCACATCCACTGCACACAGTGTCCCAGGTGCAACTGATAGGTACAGCTCTGCATAGCAGTGAAACACCAGTCCTTATGGTTAAATGATCCCTCCCAGAGGCAATCCAGTGTATACTCTGCAAACAACATGGGTGAAGGGACTGATCCTTGCAGAGCATCACAAGGCAGTGACACTGAGTGTGAGGAGAAATTCTCCAACACCACCCTCTGTGTCCTGTCCCTAAGGTAGGACTGTGGGGCAAAGGTTGAAGCACAGACAGGATCAGCAGAAAGGAGATTGAAGAGTTTAATGTACAGTTCCAGAGCTGGTGTCATGAAAAATGGTTCCACTTCATAGGTGCTTGGGGTAACTTCTAGGAAAGGAGGTTCTTCAGATACGATGTACTGAATCAGAACAAGGAAGGAGTAAGAGTACTGGGACAGACTTTTGACATCAGCATCAGGTGTTTAAACTAGGAGGAGGGAGTTAGAGACTAAAGAACCTATCAAAGACACCTTTAATGATGAGGATTTAGCCGTCACTCCTGTACAAATAGGAAGTACACACAGAAATAGAAACTAGGCAAACAGGCAAAAATAGAAGAAAAGTTGAAGGTCAATCAACAATCAGAGATAGAAAGGGATACTACACATGCCTGCAGTAGGGACAGGAGGGTTAAAAAGGAGAAGCATAGAGATAGGAGGGGTAAAGGCAAGAGGGGAGGTAACATAACTTGGAAAGCCATGTGCACAAATGCCCGCAGCCTGGGAAATAAAATCCTGGACCTAGTGGCCTTAATGGCAGTAGCAGATCTGGGCATTGTTGCTATCACCGAGACATGATGTATGGGAAATCATGACTGGGACATGGCTTATACCAGGATATGAGCTATTCTGAAAAGATAGGGTGGGAAAGAAGGGAGGAGGAGTGACTGTCTACATTGGGGATAGAATTCAGGCTACTGCCATTCAAGAAATGCAGGAAGAGGCAGAGGCACTGTGGGTCATCCTGGAAATGGGAACTGGCACCACTATTCATACTGGGGTAACCTACAGGCCATCTTCACAAGGTGAAGAGATTGATAGGGTCCTGGTGGAAGCCATCCACAAAATGACAGCTAATGGGGAAGTACTGCTGGCAGGAAACTTCAATTTGCCAGATGTCAATTGGAGCACTCATGCTGCAGCCACAGCAAGGAGCAGAGACATCCTAGGTGCCCTGCAGGGGACAAGCCTCAGACAACTTGTGGTAGAGCCCACATGGAAAGGAGTGATATTGGACTTGGTGCTCACTAATGGGGATAGAGTCACAGATGCAGTAGTGGGTAGTTGAGGAGTCGAACCACTTGAAAGCACTGATCCTGGAATTCAGATGGGCCAACTTTGCAAAGTTGGGGGAATGTCTCAGGACAGCCCTGGTAGGGAAGGAGGAAAAAGGGGATGCAGAGGAACAGTGGGAAAATCTTAAAGGAGCCATAGCAGAAGTAACACGCCTTTGTGTTAGGCAAATTTGTAAAACAAAGAGAAAGAAAAAACACTATGGTTCTCTAAAGAGGTGGCCAGAAAGGTGAGAGAGAAAAAACGTTAGCTTTCAGTAGGTACAAGGAAACACAGAGGGAGGAAGACAAGGGACTGTATCTGGAAAAACTAAGAGAGGCAGGGAAAGCAGTCAGGGGTGCAAAGGCATAAACAGAGGAAAGAATAGTGCAGGCAATAAAGACAGGAGATAAGGGGCCAGATATTCAAAACTTTGCCCAGGGGCAAAATTAGCACTGCCCAGCGGGCAAACTGAGCCCGGAGCACAAAGCAAGCCATATTCAAACGGAATAGCCCAGGGCAAACAGCTTCTGAATATAGCATGGTAATGAGGCCATGCAAACTGGGCTGGGAGTGCAGGGCAAACATTGCCCTGGAATAAGACAGCACTGAATAAAACAACCAGGAAGTGCAACCCACAACAACAACACAGTACACAGCAACGTGAGGCAGGTACAGACGAACTACGTGGCTAATGTGTGTGCCAGCAAATGCATGGACTCAGTACAGTTGCAGGAAGCAGCAGATGAGAAAGAACAGTGATCAAAACTTTACAATATTCCCCAGACCATTAGCGCCAAGGCTAACACATTAGCGCTGAGCTAAGCAGTTAGCCTGGAACAAACACGCCAGTTCGGAGCTAAATGTGCCATATTCAAAGTGTTACGCAAATGAGCCTACTTAGGTAGTCTCTGGGCAAACAACCGGATTAGCATCTCATTATACCCTGATTTGCACACAGTTTGCCTTAGCTGCTACTGCAGGGTCCCATAGAGCCACCTGTAGGTCAGTCTGGAAGTACAGGGCAGACAAGGTCCAACCGCAGCTCCATCTGTAGGTCAGTCTGGCAGTGCACGATGATAGCTACAGGCTACAGGTAAACAGTACAGCATAGCATAGCATAGCATATTGTACCCCAGGGACAGGACAGCATAGGACAGGTGGTGGTGGTGCTGCATGCAACTGTCACACTGTAGGCATGCTACAGTGTACAGCAGACACTACAGTAGCAAGGAGACAGTAGTGTGAGGACTAGCACTGCCTATGGTGTGTAGGGCAAGTGATGCTGATTGCACTGTACACAGTGACAGGCCCAACCTGCAGGTGTTTACTGACAGTCGACATTACTGTTACGCTGTTGTGTGACCCATAGATGCTGTACCTGTGGCATGTGATGCTCACAGTGACATGTACATATCTGGCTTGTGTGTTGTGGCAGTTGTACAGCTGTGTGGTATGTGGCTGGGGGGGCATATAGTATCGCAAAGGCACACTAGTGTTGGGGGTATTCCTAATACTGGCCCATGTGCACTGCATGATGAGTCCCAGCCTTGTGGCCACACCTGGTCTGTGGCACAGCCTGGCCACCCATACACGCTCCCCTCAACATCCTCCATGCCCACAGTGCTGCATGTGTGTGCTGGCATCTGTTTTTGTCCACAGATATGTGTGGTCCGCAGGTGTGTGCTGTATGGCTACACTGCCATGCTGTCCACTGGCGGCAGGGTCACCACTTACTGCCTGGCATGGCTGGGACTGGTGGCAGATGATGGCATCATTGTGATGCCATTGGTTAGCTAGCAAGCTTCCACTATGTTTGGCTTTATCTATGTGTTATATTTATGTATTAAAGTAGCGCAAGACCGGCTAAACCCCAGCAAATCCCGCGACAGCCATTTATGTTGGCACAGTTGATTGCCCAGGATTAAGACCAGCTTTTTCTCATGGTAATTCACCGCTACTAATTGTCGCTAGGTCGCCGCTAACCACTTAGCGTGCTAGCCACTGAATATAGCATTGCGCTTGTATTCATGTCAGTTTGCCCCTTGCATACATTATACTTTTGCCTGGCGCTAATGCAGTTTGCCCGCGCTATTTGGCCTTTTGAATATGGCAGACCAGCGCTAATCCCACGCTAAACCTGCGCAAATGATTTTTGCCCAGCGCAAAGTTTTGAATATCTGGCCCAAGATGTTTTTTTAGATATATCTGTGGAAGAAAAAAGTCCAGAGGAGGGATTATGACATTGAAAGGGAAAGGAGAGGGGTGTGCGGAAGGGGACCAAGAAAAGGCAGAAATCCTGAACAAATATTTTTGTTCAGTATTTGCAGAAGAAGGGGAAGGGGATGGACCACAGCTAGAGGATAGAAGCACCAAGGGAAAGGAGGTGGACATCAGTTCATTTACAGAGGACAGAGTCCTAAAGGAGCTAGCAAAACTGAAAGTAGACAAGGAAATGGGGCCAGCCAGAATACACACCAGAATACTAAAATAACTCAGAAGGGAGCTGGCAGCACCTCTGACAGCTCTGTTCAACAAATTAATAGAAACAGGTGTAGTTCTGGAGGATTGGAGGAGGGTAAATGTAGTACCTCTCCACAAAAGTGGGAGCAGAGAGGAGGCTAGCAATTACAGGCCAGTCAGCCTGACCTCGGTAGTGGGCAAACTGATGGAATCATTACTGAAAGAAATAACTGTGACATATCTAAAAGGACTGCAGGATACAAGATCCGAGGCAGCATGGGTTCATAGTAGTGCTGTGCAGAATGCAGAATTCCACTGGCAGCAGAATTTCTATCAGAATTTCACTGGTTTTCCAGCAGAATTCTGCCTACTGTGATCCATGGAACATGGAAAATTATTCTGCAACAATTTCCACTGACAATATTGAGATCCACAAAATAATATTCCATGGAACAGCATTTTTTTCCACAAAAAAATCATTCTGCAACTATTTTCTGTGGAATTTCACCATTCTGTCTGTGGCACAATTCAGTGGAATTTAAGTCGAATTTTGAAATATTCCACCAGAATTTCAAAATTCCTCAAAGCACTAGTTCATAGTGGGAAGGTCTTTTCAAACAAATCTGATAAATTGCTTTGACTGGGTGATCAGGCAAGTTGATCAGGAAGGGGCAGTCGGATGTAGCCTACCTGGACTTCATCAAGGCCTTTGACACTGTCCCACATTGGAGGCTTGTAAACAAATTGGGTAGCCTGGGAGTGGGGGACCAGGGTAGTAAAATTGGTCAGAAACTGGTTGAGCAGAAGGACACAGAGGGTAGTGGTGAATGGTGCTAAGCCCAAGGAGAGGGGGTGACTAGTGTGGTGTCACAGGGATCAGTAGTGGGACCAGTCCTCTTTAATGTCTTCATAAGTGGCATTGCAGAGGGTCTGGAAGGGAAGATATGTTTCTTTACAGATGACACTAAGATCTGCAACAGGGAGGGCACTCCAGGGGGTTGTAGAAAATGAAAAGAGACTGAAAAAAGCTGGAGGAGTGGTCAAGAGTATGACAGCTGAGATTCAATTCAAAGAAATGCAAGATCATGCATTTGGTGCACAGAAATCCAGGGAAGGAATACAGGATGGAAAGGGGGGTTCTGACGGCCATTAAACAGGAAAGGAACCTGGAGGTGATTATATCCGATGACCTAAAGGTGACCAGACAATGTGAGAAAGCTGTAGAGAAAGACAGTTAGATGCTGGGGTATATAGGGAGAAGACTCACTAGCAGAAACAAACTCTGGTCAGAGCCCACATGTCTGCAATTGCGCTTTAAGAGCGCTGACGGGGCAGCCATAAAGAAGAGCTCACAGAGCACTGTTTGCAGGCATGTTCTCCCGATGCTGGCTGGTCTTCATGATAGTGCTGCTCCTGCTCTATGAGTGTGATGACATCAAGAGGGGAATGCTAGAATGGGAGTCGGCAGAGCTGAGCATTATGGTCATGTTTTAGCATTTTTGTTATTTTTAGAAGTTAGCCTATATATTTAAGTTAGTTAGTTAGGGCACTAAAGTGAGGTAGGATATTACATCTTCGGGAGGTAGTGTAGTCTAAGTTTTTCTTTGTTTTATTTTCATCAGAAGTCCTGCTTTGTATTACATATTGTCTGTTGACCGTGGTTTGCGCTTGTGCTACCGACTTAAAGCACTAGTGCTCACATACTGTTTCTAATTTGCCCTGCCTGTTTGTATGAGAGGCTCTTAAAATATTTGGGAACGGAACCTGCAGCGATTGGAAGAAGTAAGGAATACCTGCAGAGGGGAGCTGAATGTGCTGCATCATGCTGCGTTCTGCTGAGGAACGTTGGAGTTTTGCATCAGATATTAGTCGGCTCCAAAATTGGTGAGCTCTGCATGGTGTCCTGCTGAGAAGTGTTGGAGTTTTTTACGGGCATTGGTCAGCTCCGAATTTGCAAGCTTTCAGTGAAGACATCGAGAATATTATTTGAATCAGTGTGTGAGTTCTGGAACACCTACTGGGTGACCTGGAAGTTGGATGTAGCATGGGGAGTGGGGTGGACTGGATCACCTGTCCCATGGGTGGTTGCTGGACTTAATCCTACACAGAGACACCTGTGTGCACCTGCTGGAGGGTGGGCATTGTGCCGGGTATTCTCTAGGCTGTCCAGGGATGTTTGTTAGGTGGTAGATGCTGCCCCGGGGTGCAGTGTGGGGACCATTTAAGTGGGGTGGCTATCCTCTGAGGTGTGTAGGTCTGGTGCTACTCCTCTCTCCTGGCTTGTGGCTTGGATGTGATGGTGTAGACCCCCTGCATCTGCAGTGGAGGCTAGGACTGCTGGGGAGATCGTAACTGAATATCTCGTGGTAGCCTGAGAAAAAACCTAAAGCACAAGAACGATTGAAGGGAAGCCTGGGAAAGGATGCCGAGGAAATTTCACTTGTACCATTCAGGTTTTGGGCATACTCCTTTTCTGTTGGAAGGTAGTGAAAGTGCCTTAGATGTTTGATTTTCACTTAAAACTGTACTGCCTCAGTGGTTTACACAGGTGAGAGCTGAGAACTTCTGGAGCTATTATTGGATATAGAGACCTGTGGAGGTGTGAGCTCTAACAATCTGTGTACTGAAATCATCAATAGAGAACTGGCGTCTCTTAAAAAACTGTGGGGAACTGACAAAAATTGGCCAAAGGACCTTACTTGGACTCATTTTATTTTTAATGGCTAACTTCTGTTATTGATTGTTTTGTTATTTTTATTTAGATAATTTGAGTTTTTGGTTTATTAATGTCTTGGGGAAGTTTTGTGTAATTTTGTGGGTGGGCTTATAGGGTATATTTGTGGGTGTGAGTGTTGGTAAATGAGTGAGTGATTGTGGTTGTTTGTTAGCTGCTGTTGGCTGCCGTGCTCACTGCCAGTAGTTTGGAATGTGTTGGCAGAGATGGCAGATGGTCAGGCCCTACTCTCCCTACAGGCTCAGGGACCTTCGTCCATTTAATTGTCCTCCTCTTCCTCCTAAGACTTATAGATTTTACCATGCTTTGGAATTAATCAGGAAGAAGAGGAGGTGGGAGGAAACTGGGTCGGGGAGAGGGAGTGGGTCGCAGAGGGTAGATTGGGGTTGTGGGGACAAGGAGACACCCTGGGGTGAAATGGGTTCAGGATAAGGGTTCTCTCTGTTTTGTCCCCGTACCCAAGGGTTCTGCATTAAGCAGGCAAGTATCACGATCTTCCTTGGCTACCCATCCTACTGGGGTGGTGTTGTGCAATGTCAGATCTATAAATAACAAGACCGCTATAATAGCGGATCTTGTTGGTATAACAGACCTGGATTGCATCACTGAGACCTGGCTGGATGAAAATGCTGGCGCTCTTTTGGCATCAGCAGTTCTGACTGTGTACTCAATGATACACCACCTGAGGACGGATCATGGGAGCGGGGGTGTAGCCATTTGTTTTAAAAAGGAACTGGGCCTTATGGATGTTCCAGTGGAGAGCACCATATCCTTTGAGTTTATCATGGGTGCTGGTGTGGGATACAGGATACTTCTCATCTACCGTCCACATGGTGTTGAGAAGGAATTCCTGCAAGAAGTAGCGGACTTCATCATCGACATGGTGTTGGAGTCTCCCAGATGGTTGATTCTGGGGGACGTCAATGCCTGGGCTGACAATGAGCTTGCGCAATTTGGTCAAGACTTCCTCAAACTGATAATGTTATTGGGCCTCACACAGGCAATTGCCTCTGTGACCCACAATTGTGGTCACTCATTGGACCTGATCTTCCTCCTGGGGATGAAGATGTCCAATCTGGCAGTGGAGCCAGTTAGATGGTCAGACCATCACACCATTGGGTTCAGTTTCATGACCCCTCTAGTAGACCTGCCCCTTCAGAGATGGTCTGGTACTGCCCTTTGAGGGGTGTGACCCCAGATGGTCTAATGGTGGTACTGGACCTATTGGGTGTACTGAGTGAATGTTTGGGGCCGGGGACCTGGTACATGCCTATAATGAGGCCGTAACAGTGGTCCTGGACTTCATAGCACCTGTCCATGCTCATCCCTTCGTCCTCCACTCAGGGTCCCCTTGGTTTGATGGACCTTAAGGGAGTTGAGGAGAGTTGGGTGAAGGTTATGAAGGCACTGGCAAAAATTGGGGCTAAGCGATGACAAACTTAGACTGTTGGAACATTATTGGGAGTATCAAGTGGCAGTCTCCCATAAGAAGCAGAATTCCTGCCCAGGGAGATTGCCACTGTGCAAAATGGACCAGCTCAGCTCTTTTGAACTGTGGACAGACTGTACAATCCAATCTGTCTTTAGACTAGAGGAGCATTTTCACAAAGTAAGTGTGATGAGTTTGCTCAGTTTTTCACAGATAAGGTTGCCAGCATCAGATCCGGTATCTGTTTAGACCCCCTCTATTGGATGTTGTGGAGATTGGCAGGATGTTATGAGCACCGAGTTTACCTGGTCCGACTTTGGCTGGCCAGTGAACACTGACATTGTGAGGATTATCCTGACTTTGCGATCAACCTGCTGTAGTTTGGACCTGTGTCCAACACGCCTCCTTGTTAGGTACATAGAGGTAATTGGCCCGGTCCTTACTGAGATAGTCTGGAGGTCATTGGAGACAAGGGTGTTTCCAGACCCCCGAAGGAGGCAGTCATGAGACCTCTCCTGAAGAAATCCTCCATCAACCTGGACTGTCTGGCTAACTACAGACCTGACTCTAACCTGCACTTTGTGGGTAAGGTTATTGAGATGGTGGTTGCATTGCAGCTGGAGGATCATTTAACCATCCATTATGTCTATGATCCTCTTCACTTCAGATTTCAGAAGAGGCATAGTACAGAGACGGCACTTGTTCAGGTACTTAATGATCTCCTAATAATGAGAGGTCGGATGATTCGTTCAAGCTTAGTCCTCCTTGATCTCACTGCAGTATTTGACACTGTGGATCAAGATTTGTTGTTGGAGCATCTGTGTCTAGTCTGTGGACTATCAGGGATAGTCTTCAGATGATTTCAGTATTTCCTCATGGATAGGACTCGGAGAGTAGTGTTGGAGGTTTATTCCTTGGCCCCTCTCCCCATATCATGTGGGGTGCCCCAGGGCTCCATCTTGTCACCCATGTTGTTCGCAGTGTACATGCTGCCATTGGGAGACATTATTAGGCAATATGGGTTGAGTTTTCACTGCTATGCAGATGATACTTGGCTATACATGTCCTTTGTGCCTGAACAGAGGAGAGCTATCTCCGTCTTTCATAGCCGCATCACTGAGATCCAGGACTGGATGAGTGTCAACTGTCTGCTGCTGAATTCAGAGAAGACTAAGGTGTTGGTGGTGAACCCAGGTCATCAGGGCAGGGAGTCACTGGTAAGACAGCCCTGTGGACTCTTGCTTGGGGGTGTCCAGCGGTGACTTCTGACCAGATGCAGAATCTGGACCTTATCTTTGATGCTGACTTGACAAGGAAATCTCAGGTGTCAGCCATTGTCAAGATCTCATTTTAACATCTGAGAAATATCACCCGGATAAAGCATCTGGTCCCACTCAGTGATCTTCCAGCCCTGGTCCATGCCTCGGTGACACCCCGCCTTGACTACTGCAATGCCCTTTACTACAGCTCCTGAGCATTGATATCTACCACTTTCAGATGGTGCAGAATGCGACGGCCAGGCTGTTAACTGGCTTACCAAGATCTTGCCACATCACACCTGTGCTCCACGAACTGTGCTGGCTGCCAGTTCAGTGGTGGATCACCTTCAAGGTCGGGTTACTCACATATAAGGCCCTACACAGTTAGGAACCCTTAGTACTTGCAAGATTTCCTTTGTCCCTACTGCCACCTGTGTCTGCTCAACTCCACCGATGAGGGATTGCTAGAGGTTCCCAGGTTCTGACTCAAGAGCTCCGGAGCTCACTCATTTGCTTTTGTGGCCCTTACCCTGTGGAATTCTCGACCTCATCAGGTGAGAGAGTGCGTGACCATCCAGAGCTTTAAAATTGCCCTGAAGACACATTTATTTGGTCTTGCCTTTCAGAATTATGAGAGTTATTGAATTGATCTTAACAATAATGATTACTGAATTAAGTTGACTATTTAATATGTTTGATGAATTTATACTTGTTGTGGGGTTTTAATTATTGTCTTCTAATATGTTATTTGTATTTAATCTGTGTTTTATTGTACAGGCACATTGAACTTTGGAAATGCACCTTTTAAAAATAAAAGATTGATTGATTGATTCATTGTGACATGACATGAGTCATGCACTTAGCACTGGCAGTGCTTCTTGGAGCACCAGAAATTGGATGGAACTGAGCTTCCACAAACAATTGCCCTTGAAAATTTGAAATAACAATGGCTGCACTTCCCGGATGACAGATGACTGACTTCTGACGGGAAGGGGGGGGTGTCACACAGACAGTATGCAAGAAGTGGCACTGGTGCACTGATGACTGGCTGGCAGATTTTATTACACACACACACACATATGCAGATAGAATTTATTTCACACACCACCTACACTAAGGGCGATGCTGCAGGCACTGCTGCTACCCATAGAGATTCAGGGACCCTACCTGGTCCAACCCTCATTGACACACTACTTTCCCTTCAAGGATTTTTTTTTATTTTTTATTTATTCCACGTGATGTGACAGAATGTCCTGCCCACTGAGCCAAAGCTTATACACCATGGTTCTGGTCAAAAGATTTGTGAAACAAAACAAAGTGGACAAAAATAAGGCAGCAAAAACAGAGTCATGGAGGCACTGCACTGGAACACACAGCAGCAGACACCCGTGCACAGGAACAGCTCAGGGGTGCAGGGAGATGGAACAGGGGAGGGTGCAACCACCACTGGGGAAAGCAGGCCACTGGACACCTACCATGGTAATCTAATGGCACAGGCACCCACATGGTGGGATACCCACACTCAGAATGCTGAGTGATGAAGAACATGCACCAGTGTAACCACTGGAGGACAGGTGGACCATGGCCACCATGTGGATTTCCATGTATGATGCAAGGGGCCAGGAGCACAAGCCAGCATGTCCCCAGCAACACACACAGCACACAGGACAGGGGAGATGGCATGCTGGCTTGTGCTTCTGGCCCCTGTGGTTCCAGTGCAGTGCCTCCATGCGGTGGATGTCGTTTGCTACCTGCATGTCATGTGGCCTGCATTGTTCTGGCATGCTACATTTTGTGCTGCCAATATTGATGGTGACACTGTTTTTGCTGCTTTATTTTTGTCCACTTTATTTTGTTTCGTGATGTTACTGACCAGAACCTACCCCAATGAGCAAGCACAGGGAGGAAGATGAAAGATGAGTGACTTCTGGGGAAGGGGTGAACACAGACAGTATGCAAGAAGTGGCACTGATGCACTGACGACTGGCTGGCAGATTTTAATTCACACACAGAATTTATTTCATGCACTACCTACACTAAGGTTGATGCTGCAGGCACTGCTGCTAGTATACCCACAGAGATTCTGGTAAACCCTGCCTGGCCTAACCTCTCTGACATGGGGGGGTCACTCAGACAATATGTAAGAAGTGGCACTAGTACACTGATGACTGGCTGGCAGAGTTTATCCACACACAGCACTCTAGTTCTCACAAGTTGCCCTCAGTACCCAAGTTCCATCCTGGCTCATGTCATCATTCATGTTCATGAACCCCTATCCAAGTCTGCTCTCCCATAACATAGTACTCTCCAGTCCCCACACCCAATCCCAGGCTCCCAAGTCCCAACCCAAGTCCTTGATGGTTCAGTCCCCTCCTGAGTCCCTAACTGCCTACCCTCAACTTCCTCAAGTTCCCTTTCTCCCTTAAGTTCTTCTTTCTTTTTCTTGTTTTAGTTTAAAAAATTTAATTATTCTTTCATTTTTTTTAAGAGTGGCAGTGGACATTTTCACTTGCCCGAGGCATAAAAACGCAAGCAACACAAGCGCAGAAAACAAGTTCAGAATTGGCAATCTGCAATGAGCAGCCAAGAGAAGTTGCTGCTTCTTCTCCATCCTGATTCCTCTGCGAAGCTCTAAGGTGGATCATGTGGGTTGCTAGAGCAGCAACCCAATCAGGTGCCACCTTAGAGAGATGGACAGCTCGGCCATCCAATGTGGGACCTGAATCTTGTCTCTGGACTCTCCTGTGGGATCCTCCTGCTCTGGCACTACTCACACTGCAGTTCCTGCTATAGGAGCCATCCAAACTGATCCGAACAGCTGAAAGTGTTTGGGAAGCCATTCATTTATGAACACTTCGGCGTGTTTGGGTTGTTTTCTATTTTCAACGAACCAGCTCACTCATGTCTAGTGATAAAGACACTGAATATGAAAATAATTTCAGTAAAATGTTATTTTTTTTTCCTGAACTGAATTTTTAGGATTACTCTGAAGTCAAAGATGATGCATTGTTTGGATGCCCATAATCCTTCACAGTGTGGAATAATTTGAAGCATCTTCCCATACAAAATGGAACATTGCAGTCAGGACAGTAGTAGTGACTCTCAAATGCTCCACCACATGTTTCTCTCTTATGTTTAGAACCACTGGCTATCAGGGAACATGAGGCCTTAGCAGAGCAAACTCTGCAAAGCCTGGTAGAGTTCTTTTTTGGTGTAGGAGGGATTTTAGTAGGAAAGTGCCTGCCAGTAAGGCATACCTCTCTGTCCCCACTTGATACATATCTTACATTTGCAGTAGCATTGCACAGGTAAGTTTCTGCAAGCTCTTCTATTAGCTTTGTAACATATTGATAGTGAATGCCTTTACCACCCTTTCACTTGTAGATCACAAATAAATTGAACACCAAGATATCCACTAAGTGGAAGAACAATTTTTGTACCACTTTCTTGTTTTTCTAACACATGCATAGTTCTTCAGCATCTGGTCACAGACATCCACACCTCCCATTTTACTATTGTACTGCAGTACAGCATCCAGTTTCATCTTGGGAGTTCCATTATGCTTGTTGCCACAGAACTCCATATCCCCCTTATGCATAGTACTAGACATGTGTACTATCTGTGTTTTCTTGGGCTTTGCATGCCACATGATGGCTGTCATTTTTGGAGAATCCTCTGCAACAAGAGAAATACTTGCTCCTACTTCCAGTTGGACTTTGTGAAACTGTTGTGGTATTCCTAACCGTGATTTGTTGACAGTTCCACAGTAGTCTGTTCTCAGCTCCTGCAAGTGGTGAACAAGTTTGGGGCTAGAGTAGAAGTGGTCAAGGAAAAGAATGTACCCCTGACCTGTAAGTGTACCCAACAACTGTATTACAATGTCATGAGTTGTTTGCCCTGTCATTGTTGCCGAGGCATTATTTACAACCTCCGCTGTTACTTCAAGATTATTGTCTGCTTGTGGATGAGCATTTTGTTCCATATTCTTTTCCACAGGATGTGTGGTGGTCTGTTCAACTGCAATATTTGGTCCAATGTTTTCACCATTATACACCATATAATTCCAGACATATCCTCCCATACCACCACCATTTAAATAGCTTTCAAATAGCTCATATGATTTTATGCCAGATCATGACCATTTCAAGAGCATGTATTGTTTAAATCCATGCCTGCCTTTGAATAGTAAAAGCAATTCATCTATGCTGATGTATCTGCCAGGGGTATATGCTGTCATGAAGTTGTCCTGCAGGAAATCTAAAACACTTCTGATTTTCCTTAGTTTGTTAGGTGATTCCTTGACAATGTCATTATTCACAAAATGCAGGAATTTCAGAAGTTTGAAGAACCTGTTCATGTTGTTAAGTGAGTGCACAATAAGTGTGGAGAGGAATGGGTTTGTGGACCAGTTATCTGACAGTTGTATCTTTTAAACAATCCAGTCAACAAGAAAATACCAAGGAAGACATACATTTCAGAGGAACACATTGGTTTCCAGGAAGAAGTATCCAAGAATTCTGATTGAGTTTTACTAGACAGAAATTGTGCAGCATATCTGTTAGTTTCCGTACAAGGAGGCATGGAAAGGATGAAAAGGGACTTGACAAGGTTGGAGGAATGGTCAGAAGTATGGCAGCTAGGATTCAATGCAAAGAAGTGCAAAATAATGCACCTGGGAAATAAGAACCCAGGGGAAGAATACACAATGGGGGGGAGGTAGTAACAACAACAAAAAAGGAAAGGGACCTGGGAGTAATCATATCAGATGACCTTAAGCTTAGCAAGCAATGTGAGAAGGCAGTAGGGAGGGCTGGGGTATACTGGGATGTATAGGGAGAGGCATCACCAGCAGAAAACAGGAAGTTGTTATCCCTCTGTACAGACAGTTGGTGAGACCCATCTGAGTACTGTGTCCAGTTCTGAGACCCCATCTCCGCAAGGACATAGACAGGATAGAGGCAGTCCAGAGGAGGGCAACTAAAATGGTGCAGGGTCTGCAAGAGAAGCCACATGAGGAGAGACTAAAGGAGCTTAATATGTATACCCTTGAGGAAAGAAGGAGAGGGGGACATGATAGAAACTTTTAAGTACCTCAGTGGAATCAACAAAGTCCAAGAGGGTAGCATCTTTCAGAAAAGAGACTTGCAAGAACAAGGGACACAATTTAAAGATAGAGAAGGGCGGTTCAGGGGCAATGTGAGGAAGTATTATTTCTGAGAGAGGTAGTGGATGCATGGAACAGCCTTCCTGAGAGGAGGTTGTGGGTCTAAAACTGTGGGAGAATTCAAGAATGCATGGGACAGACATAAGGCAATTCTTGTGGGGGGTAGGAAGAAATAGGCTGTTGGTTAACTAGGATCTGCGGCCTATCCTGTAGGTAGGGAAATGGGCAGACTAGATGGGCCTAGCGGTCCTTATCTGCCATCAAAGTCTATGTTTCTATGTTTCTATGTTTCTACGTAGACAACTTTTATAATGCTGTCAGTACCATCAAGCTCTGTCTTTGAAAATAATATTTTGAAACATTGAAGTGATGTTGGGATGTCAGTCAAAGGGACATTAATTCCTGGGGTTCCTGTGAAATGGAATGGTTTTACCTGCTGCTCACTTTCATGCCACATAATTTAAGATGCACTTTTCTGGTTTGTCCAAGTACTATTTGTAGCAATAATTCAATGGGCTTGTCCACTGACTCTGACTCTTCCACAGCATCTTCCTCTCCCTTGTGTACTTATTATATCCCTAGAACTGTTGTATCCTATGCCTTGACTCTTCCTCTCTTTTGAGCCTGATTCTCCATCACTTGAGGATTCCTGTACCCATTCATTTCCTAAGCTTTGTTCTTTTTCCCTTTCTGTGATTTTGTCCCTTCCAGTTTGCCAGTCAGTATCCGAGTTTGTTACTTGCACTGTCATTTGCTCTACCTTGGTAGACATGGATGGGCCACTTTTAAGTGCCCTTTCCTGATACATGCCACATGCAGTCCCTCACCCTCTTTCATTGTTTTGCCTGCCTCTGCCCATGCCACTTCCACAGCCATTATCATTTTTATTTACCCTGCCTCAACCCCTTACAGCTGTGCTCACTTTGTCTTCATTTGCCCTGCCTTGACCCATTCCACCTTCAGAGCCATCATCCTTTTCATTTCCACTGCACTGCCCACTTGCACTAGTTGTTACTCTGTCATTTTTGTTTGTCCTGCCTTCACTCATACCACTTTCCATGACATCATCATTATTTGCCCTGTCTTACCCCATTTCACTCGTGACAACTGTATTATTTTTATTTGTTCTGCCTCATCCTGTTACACTAGAGGTGCCTTCATTTGCCTTCCCTCATCCCCTTACAGTTGTGGCAACTTCATTATTTTTATTTGTCCTGCCTCATCCTGTTGCAGTTTTGGTGCCTTCATTTGACCTGCCTCTCCCCCTTACACTACTGGTAGATGTAATATTGCAATTAGCCCTACCTCACCCAGTTATGCTTGTCATATTCTGATAATAGGCTATGCTCTGGTAATCCAACTTTCATATCTGAGTCTGATAAGTATGAATCAGAATCACTACTTGTGCCCCCAGCTGAGTCACTGTCTGCAAATATTTCATTGAGAGCATGATTCACAGTGAACTTTTCTTTTTTTGGCATGGTAGAATAAATTTCACAGTTCGCTTCACACTAAACCAAACAAAAGGAATCGCAAGCGATGAAACTGAAAAGGAGCTGGGTGGGAGCCAATATGCACACTAACTTCTCAGCCAATACAAGTGGCCAATCCTTTTTTTCATGAGGTGATAAGAGCTTTATGTTTTCACTAGTGTCTAGTATCCAAAGAACTCCACAAAAAGCTAATCCTGATTTACTTTATTTCCAATGTACAACTACACAAGGGGTAATACCAGTGACCAGTAGAAAGAAGGAAATAGTGTGTCCCCCGGATTTTTTGTTTTACAAAGCTTCTTTGTGAGATCACAAACTAAACAACAAAACTTTTTGTTTTTATATCTGTTTTTTTTCCTTCAAGGATCTGAGATGAATTGCTGTTTTTTTATTTATATGTATTGCAAAGAAAATACTAAAACAATCACGGTCAAAGGGACTACTGATTCTTGTGGTGCTGCTTGCTGATGGCTGACAAAAAAGCAACACAAAACTTTTTTTCTTTCTTTTGTTGGTTAGTAATTATTAGTTCAAATAAATTCAAACTGCAGCAGTACAGTAAAGCAGATCTGTTGACTCCTATTGGTACTGACTGCACTCTGCACAAAACATCAAAGATCTGCTTTTCTTGTTTTGTTCCCTCTGCTGTGGCTAAGAGACACTATTATTTATACTGCTGCTCAGTAACTGTATGCTTTTGGGGGGGGTGGTAATACTGCCAACAAGTAACTGGATCTGCAACAGCTCTGATCTGAACTACACAGAAAACAACAGCGGTCTCTTCATCTCGTGGTGCTGACAGCCATCTGCACAGAACAGCAAAGATCTGCTTTTTTTTTTCTTTGTCCCCTTTGCTGTGGCTACTGGGCATTATTGTTTCATTTGCTGCTCAGTAACTTTGTGCTTTTTGGGGGCTAATACTGAGAAAAGAAAAGTGTAACTGCGGCAAATGAAATCTAAAGAAAACAGAAAATAACAGAGGTCTCTCCACCTCATGATACAGACAGCTGTCTGCATAAATCTCCACAGAACTTTTTCCTTTTTTTTCAGTATGTATTTGACAGAATAACACACAATTTATGTTTCTAAGTTTCTTTTGCCACTGAAAATGCTGAAAATCAATGGATATAGAAAGAAAACAGCAATCAGAGTTGAAGCTCTAAGCACTGACCAAAAGCTCTCTCAAGGCCAAATCCTACCATCAACTAAAATGATAGCTTCAGACCAAAGCCTTTTGCAGATGTCCCTGCAAAAGCTAGGTCTCATGACACATGGCCACATGTCATGCTTTTGACAGATCACATATGGCCATGTATTACACTATTTTTATTTACTTATTACTAGGATTACAAATACCTTTAAACCAAGGGTTCTTTTACAATGGTCATGTCAGCAATGGGTGCAAGCAAAACAGTGGTAAGATACAATACAAGGTCAGGAGGTTAAACATAGAAGTAAGCAGAGGTAAGATACAATACAGGTCAGGAGGTTAACTTAGTAGCAAAAGACAGTACATGTGTATAGACTAGCACAGTAGCAAACAGTCAGTGGCAAATAATGCACAATTAACAAAACAGGTATATATAGCAAGACACAGATACAAATGAAAACCATCCTAGGGGTGGCATAAATGGAGCAAGGTGGGGATAAGAGGGAGGGGTGTGAAAGGGGGTAGGCAGTCAAGGATTTGACATTGTCGTAAGTGCAAGAACAAAAAGATAAGTGCTAGGTAGTCTGGGGTGGAGCAACAAGAGATAGGGGTGATAGGGAGGGGAGACAGGAGGAGAGGAGCAGGAGAGGGGTGGAATGGTAGGTGGGAGGTGAGGGGGTAGAATGGTAGGCAGAGGGTGGGAGAGAGATGGGGAGTAGCAGGGGATGGAGGTGTGGAGAGAAGTGGGGAGGGTAGCAAGGGAGGAGAGAAGAGGAGGGAGAGGTGAAACAAAGCCACAAGCCTAGGTAGAGCAGTCACAACTGCTGAGGTCAGTGAGGTGCTGGCGGAGTTTACGTTTGAATGAGCCAAGCTTGTTTTCAACTGCAATTTCAGGGGGAAGGTTGTTTAGCAGCAGGGGGGCCCTGGTGTGGAAAGCACGTTGAGCCTGGCTGTTATGGTAGAATGGAACAATAAATGTTGGTTTGAGGGAACTGCATGTAAAATATGCAGTGACTGCAGGCAACATTAAGGTATGAGTTGCAGGGGGTGTGAGGTTAAGGCAAATTTTCTTAGCCAGTAGGCAGGTCTGGTAGACAAGTCCACTATTTAGATTGAGCCAGTTGGACTGCTTGTAGAGGTCACAGGTATGCATATGTTTCTCTGCCCCAGTGAGAAGTCTACAGCATTTGTTAAGGGCTGTCTTGACCTGTTTTAGGGTGGTATCAATGGCAGCCCCGTAGAAGATAAGCCCATAATCAATGACAGGTAGGACTGAGGCAGTTACGGCTGCGTGCATAGCTTCTTTGGTAAGACAGTGACAGTAGTGGTAGAGGACCCCAATTCTTGAGTTGACTGATTTTGAAATGTGTTGATCATGCGAGCTGAAAGACATTGTGCAATCAAGGGTGATACCAACAATACACTACAGCTGTCACTGTGGAAACAAGCAGTTACAGTGCACTAATTAATGGTTCCGTTGAACTCCAAGTACACTCAGCACCTGCAATAGCACTAAAGCGGGATCACCACAAGTATACTCAGCACCTGACCCTATAGGGTTAAATTGTGTCTGACCGTTTAACAGAGTCAGGCTTCAACACTGCTTGGACTGCAGAAAATCTTTCTGACTTTTGAATGGAGTAGGAGGAGGAGAAGGAGAAAACAGATGGCTCACTGAAGAAAAGACAGGAGGTGGATGATGTCTAGTGGCACTATAAGCCTGGTACCACAATGGTGGCATTTGTCTTTCCAGCCATCATTATCATCCCAAACTTTGACAGCATGTTCCAGAGCAGTTTGTCTTCCCTTGATGTACTGTAGCAGTAGTCACCCTTGTGGCAGCAGTTCTGGATGGTGTTTGTTGGCCATAGACATAACTGGTAGTGGCAATAGGAGCAGCAGCAGCAGAAGCACTATGTGTAATGTAATTTGTACAGTGATCACAGAGAATAATCCAAGACTGGGCAATATGATGCACTAATACATAACAAGAGCTGTGTAGCGTGACATTTTTCTTGAAGACTGGTGGTCTTTTTCAAATCTATAAATGCATAATGCAGCTTGACTGTGAATATTTGAAGTCCCTGGTGACTTGCTGATGCTGCTGTTGCAGCTAGTGGCACTGCTATGAGATGAGGAGGAAGAGGAAGGGCAGCAAAGTTGATCCAATGTCCAGTCTATCACCACCTAGTCAGTCATTTCACCACTAGTCCACACATCTGTGGTGACCTGGCTGTACCATTTTGTCCACTGAATCTTTCAGGGCATCATCATACTTCATTTCCAAGGCAGAGCAATGAAGCACTGTTCCTAATACGTAACATGACTTGCCTAGTGTGAACACAGAGAACAATCCAAGGCAGGGCAGTGAAGGCAAGCACTAATACATAACATGAGTTGTCTAGTGTGAATACAAAGCACAATCCAAGATGGGGCAATACCCAGGGAAATCACTTGCCCTTCATTATTTCTTCTGACTAGTCCAAAATAAGTGAAATGCACACCAAAAATGTTAACTTCTTTGAAACTTAAGTAAATAGGGTTCCATGTGATAACTATGATCGCGGAATGGCAATTGCCGTTTGGGCGAGTGTACATCAACGAAAATCAATTTTTGTGATGTACACTCATGATGAACATCAAAAGGGTGCCAGAGACTAAGGTTTTCTTTCTTTTATGCAGGGGGCCACACACCCCACTAAAGGATTCTCAACTCCAGGGGGTGCAAAGGTGAAAAAAAAAAAAAAGAAAACCCCAAACTGGCACAAAAAACTAGCGCACCCAGAACTGAACGTGGCACCCTCCCAACCCCATCTTGACACCAACCCACACACCACATGGCCAGCTCAGCAGCCCACTGCTGCACCACACCTCACAAACCCTCCTTC